>OU612044.1:106640974-107379798 GCA_914767935.1 Coremacera marginata
TATTGTGACTTGCAGAATTTTTATCATAAATTCTTAAGAAACGTATAATTCGAAACCTCGTGAATTTGCCGTCGTCTTGGAATCGTCCAAGAACAATAAGCGCAACCATATTCATCGCATCACTTCGTCAACAACCCATTTGAGCTTGTAGATTATCAATTGCAAGGAACTCGTCGATTTAAAGGTGTATTATTCTTGAAGTCTGGGATTTTTACAATAGCACTTGAGACAGCCTAATTCAATCGTACGGACAACGGTCCTAGCTATATATCAAGTGGTTTGTACCTAATTTATGTACATGGTCGCTCCTCATGTATGTGAATTTCTATCTACATCAACAACAACAAAAAAAAAAAAAAATCGCCTTTAATGACCTTCGCTGGAACACAAGTTTATTAATTATCTCTTTGCAGAAAAAAAAAAAAAAAATTGCATCATCGTAACTGAAATTGTTTCATTCCATCTTTTGTAACACATTCGCTCTTCACAGAATCATAATCGGCGTTACTGTAATCATTTCAGTTACAGTAAACGGCTGTTCACACCGTTCCTCGTTGTGACGTCACTCATCACTCTACACATTTGTTTGATAAACCGATTGAATGCTGGCTTCTCAAAAAACAACATACTAAAACACTCTCTACAGCAAGTGAGTACCTACTTTTTTTTTGGCAAAATTTCATTGCAACATTGGCGTTTACTGTTTTGTTTTTACTTGGATTTGGTCTGGACTTTACTGGCATACAACTTGCAACTTGTTGCGTATTTTTTTTATAAGCATATCATTTCGTAAAAATGGCTCCGGTTGACAGCGACGATGGTTCGGCATCCACTACTGCTAATGAGTTGCTCAGTTTAAAACAACAAAGAAGCAGTATGAAAAGAAACATCACCAACTTGAAGGTTAAAATAGATAAAGAAGGTGCAAAGTCAGATGCAACTATACTCGAGTGTCAATTACAAATTCTCGAGTCTTATTTTAAGCAACTTTCACATATTCAGACCCAAATCGAACGAATAAGTGTGTCAGACGACAATTATCGAAGCGAAATAGAGGAAGTATTTATTGCAGCAAAATCAAATCTAGTAAATATTTTAAACGTCAAGCGCCGACCAAGTATGGTTGAGAACAGCTTTCTTAGTGGGAGCAATTTAGGGTCACATCATTCCTCTCGACTTCCCAGTTTAAAGTTACCTAAATTCAGTGGCAAATACATCGAGTATTCCCGCTTTATGCATACGTACAAAACACTAGTCCACGACGATCCTTCACTTTCTCAAATTGACAAATTTAATTATTTAATCGATTGCCTATCAGGTCAAGCTTTGGCTGTAGTGCAGCCGTTCCAAGTCAATGAGGATAATTACCAAAGGGCACTTGATAGGCTAAATGATCGTTTTGACAATAAGGTTTTAATATTTAATGATAATATCAAATCGCTTTTTTCATTACCAGCTGTGTCTAAGGAAGACCCCACAACATTACGTTCAATAATTGATAGCTTTGCTTCTATTAAAGGTGCTCTGCTGTCTATTGGCAGCGAAAAAGACTTGATGAACGCACTATTGATTCACGTTATGTTGTCAAAACTAGACTTTAATTCAAAGGCTGCATATGATGAACGGCAAGAATATAAGAAGCTACCAACATTTGAATCCTGCTACGAATCGCTATGTTGCCGCTGCCAACTATTGGAAACTCGAGCAAGCTTTACGGAAGTTGAGTCGACTCAGCATAAACCAAACCAAAAGGGTACTAAGTCATCAAAAGCATTTGTAAATTCGAATACATTATGCGCTTACTGTCAATCGAAAGATCATTTTATTGGACGCTGCAATAAATTTTCGTCAATTACAGTTTCACAAAGATTTGATTATGTCAAACAAAACGCACTATGCGTGAATTGCTTAAGCAAGGGTCATCAGGTTGCCAAATGCCCTTCAAAGTCACGTTGCCGTGTTTGCAATGGACAACACCATACAACGCTTCATCGCTACGCTGCAACACCTCAAGGGAACTCATCGCTGACTTCTTCAGAACAGCATGGTCCTCAGTCGGTGTTAAGTCCAAGTCCACAGTTTGGAGATTCGCCTCGGCTTCCAACTTCGTTGCTTGTGCGTACAACTCATCGCGCCATTCTTCCAACGGCTGTCGTTTTAATAAAAGACGGCTATGGCATTTTTCAACCAGCACGAGCACTTTTAGACTCGTGCTCGGAAATAAATTTTATAACACAAGAAACTGCTAAGCGATTACATCTAAAGCAACAATATAAGCACTTAGACATATCTGGTATAGCCAACATTAGTACTCAAATCAAATTTGAGGTTCAAGCCACGTTGAAATCACGCGTGTCCACATTCGAATGGACATCGCAGTTTGCAGTTACAAAATCAATTTCGTCCTATCAACCAAGTGATAATATCAACATAGCCACATGGAATGTGCCGGATAATATCGAATTAGCCGATCCTTCGTTTTTTAAGTCGCAAAAAATTGATTTGTTAATAAGCAGTGATGTATTTTTTGATCTTCTTCTTGACGGAAAAATATCCTTAGGAGAAAATCTGCCAAGCATTATAAATACAACACTAGGATGGGTTGTAGCAGGGAAGTTTGACTCAACTATTTCCACTCATCCGCGATTTTGCATCATTGCAACACGACAGCAAGCAGACACGAACTACATGAAGCGGTGCAAAAATTCTGGGAAGTGGAAGAGTATATGCCAACATCTGTGCAATATTCGGAAAAAGAGTCATTATGTGAGCAGCATTTTGTTGAAAACACTGGGTTTTCCGCTGATGGTCGAGTTCAAGTTCGATTGCCTTTTAAAGATTCTAGTCATTTGCTTGGCAACTCATTGCAAACAGACTGTAGACGATTTATGGCGCTTGAACGGCGACTAGAACGTGAACCCATGGTGAAGCAGATGTATATTGACTTCATGAACGAGTATGAAGCACTTGGACACATGTCACCAATCAGCGACTTGCAACTTGAGCAGTTTCACTACTTCATACCTCATCATTCAGTATTACGGCTTCAAAGCGCTTCAACCAAACTTCGCGTCGTCTTTGACGCGTCGGCTAAGACGTCAAATAATCGTTCGCTAAACGACTGTCTCATGGTCGGGCCGACCATACAGCAGGATCTCATAACAACACTGTTGGCATTTCGATTAAATAAATACGCTATTATGGCAGATATCTGCAAGATGTATCGCCAATTTTGGGTTCACCCAGAAGATCGTAAATTTCAACGCATCGTATGGAGATCAGATTCAACACAGCCACTGCAGTATTTTGAGTTAAACACTGTTACGTACGGTACATCCGCCGCACCTTTCTTAGCAGTAAGAAGCCTTTCCTACATTGCTGATGCTTATGCACATTTGCATCCCGTTGACGCTCAAGTGTTAAAGCATGACTTGTACGTAGACGATGTTCTCGCTGGTGCAGATACCATTCAGGATCTTCAGGTAAAGAAATTCGACCTTATCAACATTTTAAATAAGGCAAAGCTTCAACTTTCCAAATGGCATAGCAATTGCGCTGATGTTTTGGAAGGTTCTGTAGAGAGCGTATGTATTCAACCCACTGACACCATAACGAAAGCCCTCGGTATGGCGTGGAAGCCCCCAGAAGATATATTTTGTTTTCAATATGAGGTGCCTTTACAGGAAGAGCTAACAAAGCGTTCTATTTTATCAGTGACTGCAAGAATTTTCGACTTACTCGGGCTCCTAAGTCCAATCGTGATTCGCAACAAAATCCTTCTTCAGGAATTGTGGATGCATCGTTTAAATTGGGACGATTAATTACCATCTCATTTCGCTAATATTTGGAACAGCATCCTTGATGACTTACCAAAAATAAATCATATAGAAATTCCTAGATATGTTTTTACTTCGCTTGCATATAAATGCCAAATACACGGTTTTGCTGATGCTTCACAGCGCGCATTCGGCTGTTGCGTATATATTCGTGCATTTATAAATGGTTCGTATAAAACCACACTTCTTATCGCAAAGTCGAAGGTCGCACCTGTTAAGGCGCAATCATTACCACGCTTGGAGCTATGCGCAGCAGTTCTACTTATGCGCACGTGGAATAAATTTAAAGAAAAGCTTGCACCCTTCATTGAAGATACATATTTTTGGACGGATTCCAAAACTGTGTTGCTATGGTTGGAAACACATTCATCGAAATTAAACACTTTCGTCGCAAATCGCGTCTCTTACGTACAGGAGCACACGCTAGGCATTTTATGGCGCCATATACCTTCAAAGATGAACCCGGCAGACATTGTTTCTCGTGGCTGCAGTGCAGCAGAACTTCCTAACACCATGTGGTTCAACGGACCTACATTTTTGGAACACAACAGCAGCACATGGCCTGCGACTACAATCGACATCAGCATTCCTAAAAATGAGTGCCGTAAAGTGGTGTCATTCAAATGCAGTACTTCTGCCTCAGCTTCATTATGTGAACAGCTGATTGAACGCCACTCGTCATATTCCAAAATTTTGCGGATCATCGTATATATTCATCGCGCATTTAACAAAGTGCCTGCTAATCGATACATGAAGCCATTACTTGTCGTTGCAATAACTCATATAGAGCTCAAAAACGCATTTTTATTCATAATCGCTGAAATACAGCATAGTATCTTCCTAGATGAAATACGAAACATTCAAGGAAACAAGCTATTGACTCCATCATTACAAAAATTATCGCCTTTTCTTTGTTACTCATCAATTTTTAATCAACAGGTACAACTTTTAAGGGTTGGTGGACGACTCGCGCAAGCACCTATATCCATGGAAGCGCGTTTTCCTCTTTTGCTGCCAAAGAGCCATCCATTCGTTTATTTATTTGTCAGCTACACTCATCGTCAGCACCTTCACGCTGGCCCAAAGATCTTAATCGGACTAATTCGTCAGCAGATCTGGATCATTAACGCCAGAGACGTAGTTCGAAGAGTAGTCAGAAATTGCGTCAACTGTTTCCGATATCGGCCAAAGCTTATGAACTAAATCATGGGAAACTTACCGGCCGATCGGCTGAAAGAGCAACGACCATTCCTGATAAGCGGCGTGGACTTTTGCGGCCCTTTTGCGACTTCATATCGCATAAGAAGCAAGGTACCATATAAAACATATGTTGCTATATTTATTTGTTTTGCATCCAAGGCAGTGCACATTGAACTTGTGTCGGATTTAAGCACCAACTCTTTCCTAAATTGTTTAAGGAGGTTCGTTGGAAGGCGTGGCGTTCCCCAGCGAATATATTGTGATAACGCCACCAATTTCATTGGCGCTAATAATAAATTAAAAGAATTTTTTCATCGATATATAGATAAGCCAGCAAGCGCTGAGATTCATCACTATTGCTCGTCAAAGGGGTTTGAATTTTGCTTCATACCGCCCTGCTCACCGCATTTTGGCGGCCTGTGGGAAGCGGCCGTCAAGTCGGCTAAGACGCTCCTACTAAAAAACATATCTCAAGCTTTATTAACTTATGAAGAACTCCTTACTTTAGTCGTCGACGTAGAAGCTATTTTGAATTCGCGTCCATTGGTTGAAAACTCTGAGGATCCAAATAATGGCGAAGCGCTTACGCCTTCACATTTGCTTATTGGCACGCAGCTACTCAGCATTCCAGAGCCACAATTGGACACTACAGCAGTTGCATATAGTAACCGGTGGCAACGACTTACTTTCCTGAAGCAACAGTTTTGGCGACAATGGATGCGTGACTACATCCTTGAATTACAAAGCAAATCAAAATGGCTTACTCAAGAGTCCAACATTCAACCTGTGCAGATGGTTATAGTATACGAAGACAACCTACCATCGCAACAATGGCTCCTCGCTCGTGTCACGAAGGCAATCGCTGGGTCCGACGGAAGAGTACGCGTTGTCGACATCAAAACACCGAAGGGCTGCTTGCGGCGAGCTATTCATAAGCTGGCCCCACTTCCAATCAGCTGTTGAAAGAACCCTTTCAACGGGGGCAGGATGTTTGGGCAGTTCAACTTTAAGCTTTTTTTCTTATGTCTATTGAATTAATAATATACAAACATACAACATTGTCATGAATTTAAAGTTATAATTTCCCTTTTTTTTAATAACATGCATATTTGGCATCACCAATGTTCATATTTTTGCTCTCTCATACTCAATCATATTGAATGTTAATTTGAATAAAATTTAGTATCACGAGTACCACCGAAGAGTTCAGTTTCTTTTTTTTTTATGTCAAGCAACAGTAATAATAATAATAATAATAATAATAATAATAATAATAATAATAATAATAATAATAATAATAATAATAATAATAATAATAATAATAATAATAATAATAATAATAATAATAATGATAATAATAGTAATAATAATAATGATAATAATAAAATAACAATAAAAATGAAAATATTATAAATAACAACAAATATTATTTAATCATGTATCTAAAAAATAAAGATCAAGTTCGAAACTGATCCCAATTGTATGAAAACCACGCCTACCTTCTATACTAAGTGAGCTTATCAAAACGGTAAAATCCCTTAGAGTTCCACAAAACTTAATAAATGGACTTGAAATTTTGCATATGAGCTTTGATATTAAAGATATGCTCAGAGTATGAAATTCAACCAAATCGAATGAAAAACATGCCTACCTCCCATACAAAGTGACTTTGCCAAAAAGGTAAAAATTCTTCTAATTTCAAAAAAAATAATATATGGATTTAAAATTTGGCAAATGAGCTCTGGTTATGAAATTAAAGAAAGTCAGGTGTAACCACACCTACCTTCGTACAAAGTGACTCTATCAAATCAAGTTTCTTAATCGAAAATAATTTCTTACGAGTTAATTATTGTTTTAAATTGCATCCGTATAAATCGCAAATATATACAAATAACAATATAACAAATCTTAAAAAATACATGAGTGCAGACATTTCAACTATTGAATTAAATATTAAGTTTACGTTTTATTTTTTCCAAACATTGATTAACTTTTTTGCACAGACTAGAAATATATTTAAATTGACAACAAAAAGTTAAACAAGCTAAATATAGAATAGCTGTTGCTCGCAACAACAAAATGTATGGCAGCCAGGGATGATATTTGGGGGCTTTTAGGGCTTTTTTGAGCCCTTTTTAATTGTAAAAGTCCCGAGGCCCTTTTTAGTCGTTTTAGGCCCTTTTGAAAAAATTCAACCCAAAAAAAAATAATCGCAATTTTTTACAAGAATAGTTTAATGGTTGATGTCTGTTGACAACATTTATGTACTATGCAATCGTTCTACAAAATTTTAAGAAGAGGAGGTAGAAAATGGAGATAGGAAATATTGTCCACAGAAAATTCGCACAAAAAATAAAATTAAAGATCACTTAAACCGAAAATTCCCAAAAAAAAAAAAATTAAAGAAAAATGTAAAAAAATCACCCAATAAAAACGAACATATGCCTAAAATTTTGGAAAAATTGCCTAAATCTTGCGGTTTCGGAGTGCTTGACAAGAATAAGCTCTCTTGAATTTATTAAATCAATGAATATATCTGGAGAAAGAAATAAATATTATTCATTAGTAGTTATCAATAGGTATGACTATCGCGGGACGAGGACTGATTTTAACTAAAAACTTTTAATTTTAAAAACATGATGATCGAGTGATAGTAATAGTTATAACCATTTCACTAGTAGTCAATGTATACTATCACTCGAAAACAAAAAGTGAAATAGTCCTAAAAAAGTAGGTGATTTTTGTATGGTAAATACAAAATACGGTTTCAAAACGAAAATTAACCGAATTTTGTATGGATAAATTTTGGGTAATTCTCATTTAAAGTCTATATTTCCTATATCCTTTTTAAATGTTCTCATTGAAATAAGTTCTGGTATATACAGCCATGATCACATAAAAAGCATACTTTTTAGTAATCTCAACTACAAATTTTGTTTGTTTTCCAAGTTATATGAAAAGAGCGAGCCCTAAAGGCTCCATCGTAGTCCTGACAATGCCTTAATATACGTAAAAATTAATCCATTTTGTTATCAATTCAATATCAACGCTAAGAAAATCAGGCCAGTACAACATCCTGTCTACACCCTGATGAAGTTTTGGTGGCAAATTTTAAACTTATTTCTTGGTGATTGTTTTGTCATCTTATCAGATGTAATTTGACTTAATTTTCTTCTTGCAAAATTCTTTATTCTAAATTTGTGGTCATTTATGAAACTATTTTTTGTTAAATTCAGCCATGCCTCAATATATTTTTTGACATGGGTGAATTTTTTCTACTCAATTTCGTCCCGCTTCATTGATTCGTCTTCTTACAAGTCTTAACGGAGAAGAGTCTACATTAAATTGCTCATTCATTTCTGACATTCTACGACTATTTAAAAGTGGATATAACCGATTTATATTGCTTTGCAATTTTTGCTAAAAATTTTTTTGCAGAAATACACTATATCTAAAGATTGTTTTTGCCATTTTTTTAATTAAAAAAAATTTTGACACAAATAATGCGTAAAATAAAATGTATATGAAATAATCACCTTAAACACTATTAAGATGGAGAGTGATTTAATTTAATCATTAAAATTAGAGCTTGCTATATTTGTGATCAACCAAGAACTTCCTTCCATGTTCGGCTTAAACGGCACAAACGAAATAAAACACGAAAAAGTTAAAGTTTTTTTGATTTCCCAAAACTGTTAATTCGAAATTTAGAACTCGAATTTTATTTTCACCAAAAATAAACTAGACTTGGTGAGATTATTAAAAAGTGTGCTATTTGTGAGACCATGGCATGACCGTGTGACCACAAAGAAGGCCTTCAATATTGAATTGCCACTTTATAAAACTAAAAGCCCTATTAACGTCAAATTGGCCCAATTTTGGTTTGAATTCTGGCCCTTTTCCAACTAAGCCAATATCATCCCTGATGGCAGCTATTGTATGCTCAGTGGTGGTACTTATGAAAACACGAAGATACGATCGTTGAAATGAGAACAACGAACAAAAAATAAATGAGAATGTGGGAGCCATTGAATACAAGGTTCATTAATATGGGTTAAGTCACTTGAGAAAAAACCACTCTTTTTCCGCCTTTGCTCGAACTGTCAAAGTATCTGTTAGCTTAAAATTTTACAGATTCAAGGTTGATTTATAAGGTTGTCGCAAGAGAGAGCGCGAGTACCCATAATTGCCAAATCGAAGTTGACAGCTCATAGAAAATCTGCATTAGTCATTCGCAAAATTTTGGTTTTTGACAATTATGTGTACTGAGAAGAGAGTGCGATCAGCCCTACGACAACGTTATAAATCAACCTTTTACAGATTTAGGTTTTTTTTTCTTGATTTCCTTTTATCCATTCTGACAGTTCGACCGACCTTCTCTCAAGTGACTTAACCTATATTAATGAACCTTGATTGAATACTATGTCGATAGTCACGCATTTTATGGCAATTTAAGTCCTCTATCTATTGTATCCTCAGTGATGGAAGCTACTGCGCGCAAAAGTTCGTAACATGCTCACTAGCTACAACAAAGCGAAGACTTGGGAAGGGTCGACAGGCGCAGGAAGTATGGAAGGCGATGCCATAAAAAGTGATTACTTCAGAGGAAACGTCGAACAGTTTTTAATTGTGGCCATTATGTATCCTTTCAGGTACTTTACGGAAAATGTTTTTTTATTTTGAGGAGTTCGACGATATTTTCGGTAGCAGATTGGATAGTTGTGCAGTGGTTGCAGACAGCTTGGTGACTGTAATCAAAAGCGATTCCTTTACAGATTATTCAAATCAATTTAAAGCAGAAAGTGTGGTTGAAGAGGAATGTGTGGTGGAAGTAGAAAGTCCACCTTTTAATACTAATATGCCCACTTGCAGTCCGAAAAGAATACCTACTGTTGCCAACTTGGTGCTTATTTGGTGCATTTTGAAAATTTCGACGCAAGAAAAAATGAGGTTTGGTGCCTGGTGTATTTTTTGGTGCTTTTTTATTAATTTCGGTGGCACCAAATGTGCCTTATGCTTGGTTTCCACTGTGTCGTTTTCTGTGGTCACTTGTTGCCGATTTAATTCAAAATGTGGGAAAAAAAACAACTGAATAATAAAATTGAGCTATACTGAAAGTGTGGAATAGTTTTATTTAGATGATAAAGGGTGGTTACATTTTAAGGGCCGATGTTGAATGTGAACCACGCCTAAACGTCAAGTTTTTCTCTGCATTTCATTTGACATTTCTCAATCTCAGACTAACTCAATTTGAATCATGGAAATATACACAATTGAGCAACGCGTTGAAGTTATTCAGGCTTATTATGAAAATGAGCTTTCAAATCAAAATGCATATCGTGCATTTTTTCGGTCAATTTCATCGTCCAAATGTGCGTATTTGGGCGAATGATAATCCAAGAGTGATTGTCGATAAACCAATGCACCCACAAAGAGTGACTGTTTGGTGCGGTTTATGGGCTGGCGGCGTCATCGGACAGTATTTTTTCCAAAATGAGGCCGGTCAGGCAGTTACTGTCAATGGTGTTCGCTATCGTGAGATGATAAAGAACTTTTTATGGCCCGAATTGGAAGATATGAATGTGGACGATATGTGGTTTCAACAGGACGGTGTCACTTGTCACACAGCTAACGAAACAATGGCTCTTTTGAGCGACAAATTCAATGGCCGTGTTATCTCACGTGGTGGCGATGTCAATTGGCCGCCAAGATCAAGTGATTTGACACCGTTGGACTTCTTTCTTTGGGGTTATTTGAAAGAAAAGGTGTACGCTGATAAGCCAGCAACAATTCAAGAGCTAAAGAATGAGATAATTCGACACTTTAACGGCAAAGAAACTCACTTATGCCTCAGCGTCATCGAAAATTTGGACCATCGGATGGAGGTGTGCCGCCGAGGTTGCGGCGGCCATTTGGCCGATATTTTGTTCCATTCATAATTGAACCATACCAATATTATCATAATAAAAAGAAATGACAATAATTTCTTAAATAATGTGTGTTTTATTCAAAATCAACATCGGCCCTTAAAATTTAACCACCCTTTATTTCAGGTGACTAAGATTTATAAGATTTTATAAGATTTATATCACCTTAAAAATTATACCTGTCTTATTTACATAATAAGTCTGACTCAGTCTGTATTGAAGGTACAACAAGAACAAGTGCTATGGTATCCATCCAACAAGAAGGTCTTCCTACCGACCCTGTCGAGCTGAAAAAAATTTTCATTAACTTCCATGAAAGCCTCAACATTTCACCCACTGATGTTGAAAACGACCTCACGGCATTTGCATCGCATACTAGCTCAAAGTATATATGGCATTTACAAAGAGCTCGTTCTAACTTCAAAAATTTTTATTGTCCCTAACTCTCATCCTAAAGCAATGTCCGATTATCCAGCCTTCCGAAATACACTACCTTCAATTGCGTCTTTTAATATATCCTAACACAATTGTGGTGGCATGAGAGGCAAACTCAATAAACTGTTTGTTGAAGCTAAATCTTGTCATTTCAATGTTTTTGTCTTTACGGAAACGTGGTTGAATGACGCTATCAAAAATGAAGAAATTCTAGATAGCAACTGGACAATATACCGGAATGACAGAAACTATGCAAGCTGCGGCCTGTCTCGAGGAGGCGGTGTCTTAATTGCCACACATAACTCCTTATCTAGTGAATTGATTGTAACCTGCTCCTCCAAATGCTTTGAGCACAAAATAATCAAAATAAGGCTAGATCAAAAAGCTTCCGTATACATAGGTGTTATTTATATTCCTCCGAACTCAACCCACAATTCCTACAACGAATTATGTGAAATCATAACGTCAATAACAGCTGCGTTAAACGAAGATGATAGAATTATTATTTTTGGAGACTTCAACCGTCCCAATATAACTTTTGTGCACGATGATGATGACAACCATCTCCTTCCAATTAACCTGTCCAATGCGGTCGACTTCGATTTATTAAGTACTTTTTATAGTAATGATTGTCAGCAAGTTGCTCCTGCTCCAAACCGAAACAATCGCTGGCTAGATTTGATTTTTACTAACTCATATGACGAAGTAAAGGTTAGTCCAACCTGTGAGGCTGAGCAGATATTTTCCAATACCCTCCACCATACTGCTTTTACTACTGAGTTATGTACTAACAACATAACTTTTATACAGTCATTCAATAATTCTATTGTATACGATTTCCTCAATGCCGATTACAATAACATTAAAAATGACTTAAATTGTTTGGACTGGAACCACTTGTCTGCACTAGAATTGGACGATGCTGTATCGTCTTTCTATCAAAAAGTCTTTTCTGTATTTGATACTCATGTTCCAAAAATAAAGAAAAAAAAATAAACTATCGGTACCGTGGCTTGATTCAAATCTTAGAAATTTGAGAAATCAAAGAAATAAACTGTACAGAGTCATTAAAAATTGCGTCATTGTAAGTGATGAGGTAAAGGTTAAATACGAAGAGCTGTCTAAAGAGTTTTCCATTAAGTCCGAAGAGGCTTGTAGGCTTTACACCAATTTAATTGGAGAAAGGATTATTGAAGACCCGAAAAAATTCTTCGATTATGTAAATGTAAAACGGAAATCGACCGGATACCCAAACTTCATGTTTAAAGGCAATGTAACTTCATCTAACTCACAGGAAATTTGTAATCTCTTTGCGGATCATTTTAAAGAAGTCTTTTGTTCAACTACTTCCCAAGATCAACCTACATTTGCCAGTATAACTAGTAGACCGACATTGGTTTGTGAAATAAATATTACATGGAGTGACATAACCAATTCCATTAAAGAATTAGATTCAAATAAATCTCCAGGTCCAGACCTTATACCACCAATTTCACTTGTTCAATGTTTAGACCAATTAATTACGCCGTTACATATGATTTTTAACAAGTCCTTGCATACAGGTATATTCCCAACTTTTTGGAAATCTTGTCATCTTACGCCAATTTATAAAAATGGCGACAAGAGATCAGTTGAAAATTATAAGGGTATTGCAATATTGCCAGCAATTCCAAAGCTATTTGAAAAAATTATATGTTCCAAACTCACGAGCATAATTAATCCGTGTTTAAACGAGCAGCAACATGGTTTTCGTAAAGGACGATCAACAACCACAAATCTTGCAATCATGGCATCAGACATTCTTACTAAAATGGAAAAGGGCCACCAAATAGATGCAGTCTATACAGATTTTAGTTAAGCCTTTGATCGTGTTGATCACGAAATCCTAGCTAAGAAACTAGAAAAATTTGGTATATCAGGTACTGTGCTGAAATGGCTCAAGTCTTATCTCTGTGAAAGATCCCAATATGTAAGATTTCAGGGTACTTTGTCTAAAAAGATTGTTGTCTCGTCGGGTGAACCTCAAGGTAGCCATCTTGGCCCACTTCTCTTCAACATATTTATTGCAGACATATCTGAAGTTTTGCATGATGTCCCCCATCTCTTATATGCAGATGACTTAAAATTATACTATAACATTAGATCAGAAGTGGATTCAGTATTCTTACAGAAAAAGCTTTTTTCTCTGGAACAGTGGTGTAGTAAAAATAAACTTTATTTAAATATAAATAAGTGCTACGTTATAAGTTTTGCCCGTAAAAACGTAATCACATATAGCAGATACATGCTAAATAAGGTAGAACTTAAAAGGGTCAACCACATAGCAGATCTTGGAATAATTCTTGATAGTAAGATGCGCTTCAACCTTCACTACGATCATATCATATCCAGGGCAAACAAAATGCTCGGATTCATAAAAAGACGTGCAAAAGAATTCAAAAACCTTTGGGTAACTAAAACCTTATACTGCAAAATATTTAATAATATCAGCGAGCATTATACACCGCCAATATCGAAATTCAGATTCAAGCGTTCTCTTTCCAAATCACTTTCCTTTACATAACTTCCCCCTTATTAAACACCAATTCACTTCAGAATCTTCTCCAATTCCTTTTCACCATTCTGATCCCTTTTCTATTTCCTTGATCTAGCATTTGTAGAAAAATTGTAAATCAAAAATTTTAATGTTAAATAAGTAAAACACCGCATTGTAATATTAACTCTATTCTCCCATATCCAAATGCCTCTTCTTACATTGCCGTCTACCACCCATACCTAAACAAAATTTAGTTGTTCTCCCACTCAGCTTTCCATCTTAATAATATTTTAGCATAGTATTAAAAATTAGTACATATTTTTACTATGTGTATACAATCTGTCAGTATGTAAGCTTAGTATATAAGTTCCCCCTTCGTTCTTCTTCTTGTCTTTTCTTTTTGACGTGTTTTTGAAAATGTGTCGATTCATGTGGGCGGATTACGCCCACTGAGAATTGCATATCTTCTACACCTAAAACAAGGAAAGAGGAGAGAAAAACAAAAAATAAAAAAAAAAATATAAATACAACAACAACCTGTTAGAAAAATAAGTTAGAATAAGTATATTGCCTTGTTTGGCTAAATAAATAAAAAATAAAATGACGTAATGAAAACATAAACTTAAGGACTATTTTTTGTTTTCTAAAAAGCATCATTTTTCGGTATAAATCGAAATTGGTATTTTGATCATCAATTTCTATATTTTCTGCCGCTTAAACTACCTTAGATTGCATCAGATTTAAAAAAGTTAAAAAAATTCATTTTTTCAACTTTTCAACTTTTTCAATTCATTCAACTTTTTTAAGTTACAAACTGTATGTTTCGCAATATTCTTTAGAAAGTTTCATACCCATGCCAGATTTTTTTATTTTGGCTTCTGAATAGCCAAACTTTGTTCATATTGAAATGGATATACTTCAGTGAGTTCTAAATAATCATTACAAATTTCATTCGTGCTTCAGAGAAGTCAAAATGTATGTATGGTAATATTGCAGAAGATATGCATTTGTTAATAATTTCTCACTTTTTGTTGCATGTTTCGGCAATATTGACGAAATAACTTGCCTTGCGAATGCAATCTTTAATGAACATTTAGAATTCACTGAATTATTTCGATATCAATATAAACTAAGTTCAGCGATTCAGAAGCAAAAATAAGAAATCTTATATGGATATGGATTTTTCTAAAGACAATTTTGAAAGATGCAGAAAAAGTATGTTAAGGGCCTGTGATAATAAGTTCCTTTTAATGTTTTAAGTGAAGTTCTTATATTTAATTTTTAAGATTTTGTAAACAAAAAAAAAAAACAAACAAAACCAAAATAAAAACCAAACTGTGTTGCCAATGGATTAATAATTAAAAATGCAGTACGAAAAATTATGTTGGGTTTTTTTAATTTTTAAATTAATGGTAACATATTTTCATAAATATGTATTATTAAAGTTCAAATACATATATTTATAAAAAAAAGAAGCGAAGCTTTTTCGCAGTTACATAGATTTGATAGCTTAATAATTTTTTCTTTTAAATAAATTACTTTTTAAATTCAAATATTTAAAATAACATAAGATAAATTACATATATACAGAAAACATATTTACTACTTATTTTTTTATAGTTGAATGTCAAATTTCAACGCGAATTACATATACGGGCATATAATGCCAGCGACTCTCCATTTTAACTCTCCACACATGGTTGTGAACTTGGCTGCACTGACTCATGCATGCGTTTGTTAATTCCATATTTATTGATACCATCTATTTTTTTGACACTTAAAAACGCACTTGTCAATGCACTTGTCATAGAGTATAAATTATTATCTAAATCTCTGGCATGTGTTAACAGAGGTTAACAGAGATTTTTTCTTCATGTTTTTAAGTGAAATAACTCTGTAAGCACATGCCAGAGATTTAGCAGAGTTGATGCAATCTCTAGATAATAATTTACAATCTATGCCAACAGCACCACAAACGCATTCACAATACAAACAATCCGATGCTAGAGACACCTTGTGGCAAATAAAAGCAAATTTTTGATAGTTGTAGCATAGCAAATACACAATCCTCTTGATAGATGGTGACGATATACTGCAGCATAGCTTCTGTTATAATTACGATTGAATTAACAATTGTTTCTAAAATGTCCCTGTGGCCTAGTGGATAGAGCGTTGGACTCTCGTTTAAGAAGAAGTGGGTTCGATCCCCACGGGCATGCAACAAAATATTTTAGTATTTATTATTAAAGTATAAAATTTTCGTAGTAATCACTAACAACAAAGAAACCATCAAATTCCAAGAAAAAATCTGTCGAAAATTTTTCAGATTTCACTCCAAGCAAATCACAGAACGAGGAGTAAAAAGCTTCGCTTCAAAATTAAGGACTTTGATTGTATGTATCGGAGCAAGGTACTTCTTATGTTGTTTCCTGGAGCCAAAGAAAATTGATGTGTACAATCTCCATTTCCGTTTACATTGTTCCTTTCTACGCTTATTAAAATGTTGTGAAGAAAGCATTCTAAATTTTAGCTCCTTCAAGCTGCCGAATTTTTCTTTTAAGACACTAAAACAGTTCTCAATTCTAACGTGGTATTTGGAAAAATATGTATTAAAGAAATCTCTTTCTTCCTTTGTGTGCTCATTGCTGTTTTGCCGGAAGGGCGCTTTTAAATATGATTTTAGTGGATAAGAACTATCTCCAGCTATCCACTGTGATGTCGCTAAGAATCGTTCCGGATGTATTGCGAGTGAACAATCCGAAAAGATTTTCGCGTCATTCACACTGCCTGGGTAACCAATTGGTACCTGCCTTATGCGCAACTTATAGCCGCATATTGCTTGCAGTTTTATGCTTCTGAATAGCCAAACTTTGTTCATATTGAAATGGATATACTTCAGTGAGTTCTAAATAATCATTACAAATTTCATTCGTGCTTCAGAGAAGTCAAAATGTATGTATGGTAATATTGCAGAAGATATGCATTTGTTAATAATTTCTCACTTTTTGTTGCATGTTTCGGCAATATTGACGAAATAACTTGCCTTGCGAATGCAATCTTTAATGAACATTTAGAATTCACTGAATTATTTCGATATCAATATAAACTAAGTTCAGCGATTCAGAAGCAAAAATAAGAAATCTTATATGGATATGGATTTTTCTAAAGACAATTTTGAAAGATGCAGAAAAAGTATGTTAAGGGCCTGTGATAATAAGTTCCTTTTAATGTTTTCAGTGAAGTTCTTATATTTAATTTTTAAGTTTTTGTAAACAAAAAAAAAACCAACAAAACCAAAATAAAAACCAAACTGTGTTGCCAATGGATTAATAATTAAAAATGCAGTACGAAAAATTATGTTGGGTTTTTTTAATTTTTAAATTAATGGTAACATATTTTCATAAATATGTATTATTAAAGTTCAAATACATATATTTATAAAAAAAAGAAGCGAAGCTTTTTCGCAGTTACATAGATTTGATAGCTTAATAATTTTTTCTTTTAAATAAATTACTTTTTAAATTCAAATATTTAAAATAACATAAGATAAATTACATATATACAGAAAACATATTTACTACTTATTTTTTTATAGTTGAATGTCAAATTTCAACGCGAATTACATATACGGGCATATAATGCCAGCGACTCTCCATTTTAACTCTCCACACATGGTTGTGAACTTGGCTGCACTGACTCATGCATGCGTTTGTTAATTCCATATTTATTGATACCATCTATTTTTTTGACACTTAAAAACGCACTTGTCAATGCACTTGTCATAGAGTATAAATTATTATCTAAATCTCTGGCATGTGTTAACAGAGGTTAACAGAGATTTTTTCTTCATGTTTTTAAGTGAAATAACTCTGTAAGCACATGCCAGAGATTTAGCAGAGTTGATGCAATCTCTAGATAATAATTTACAATCTATGCCAACAGCACCACAAACGCATTCACAATACAAACAATCCGATGCTGGAGACACCTTGTGGCAAATAAAAGCAAATTTTTGATAGTTGTAGCATAGCAAATACACAATCCTCTATCTATTGATAGATGGTGACGATATACTGCAGCATAGCTTCTGTTATAATTACGATTGAATTAACAATTGTTTCTAAAATGTCCCTGTGGCCTAGTGGATAGAGCGTTGGACTCTCGTTTAAGAAGAAGTGGGTTCGATCCCCACGGGCATGCAACAAAATATTTTAGTATTTATTATTAAAGTATAAAATTTTCGTAGTAATCACTAACAACAAAGAAACCATCAAATTCCAAGAAAAAATCTGTCGAAAATTTTTCAGATTTCACTCCAAGCAAATCACAGAACGAGGAGTAAAAAGCTTCGCTTCAAAATTAAGGACTTTGATTGTATGTATCGGAGCAAGGTACTTCTTATGTTGTTTCCTGGAGCCAAAGAAAATTGATGTGTACAATCTCCATTTCCGTTTACATTGTTCCTTTCTACGCTTATTAAAATGTTGTGAAGAAAGCATTCTAAATTTTAGCTCCTTCAAGCTGCCGAATTTTTCTTTTAAGACACTAAAACAGTTCTCAATTCTAACGTGGTATTTGGAAAAATATGTATTAAAGAAATCTCTTTCTTCCTTTGTGTGCTCATTGCTGTTTTGCCGGAAGGGCGCTTTTAAATATGATTTTAGTGGATAAGAACTATCTCCAGCTATCCACTGTGATGTCGCTAAGAATCGTTCCGGATGTATTGCGAGTGAACAATCCGAAAAGATTTTCGCGTCATTCACACTGCCTGGGTAACCAATTGGTACCTGCCTTATGCGCAACTTATAGCCGCATATTGCTTGCAGTTTTATAGCATATTGTCGTTTAACCGAAAAAGTAAATTTCATGCCGCATCACTGGAGCCTCGGCTTATTTTATTTCCGAACCATCGATGTAACATTTCTTTGCTAGTTGCGGACAATCTCTCTATCTCATTTGGGCAGTATAAAAACTTGTTTTTTAACCTTACTATGGCTTTAAATACTCGTCTGGTTACATTTTGAATGGTGCCTCCATCGCCCACACTGAATAAGGTAGCCACTTTGCGAACAGATTGTCCATCGCCAGAAGATCCAAACCGATAAAGCACTATCTTTAGTTGAAACTCGATGGACAGTTGTGTAGCACTTGCACTTGCTGCAAAAACATCATTCTTTTTAATTAGTTCCTAGATATGATGAAACTCATCTGGGCGAACACGAATCATGTGATTAAATCTGCTGTCGTCAAGGTTTCCAAGGACATTTTGTTGCCAACTGGAGCAATTTGGTCAGCCAAAATGAACGCATCTTCTGTTGCTTAGCAAGGAAATCATGCTGCTTGGAAAACTTCAAGGACTTCGTCTTCTTCGTCACCTTAAAAAGGGTAAAAATTTGTTTTGAATTCAGGAATGTATTTCAATAATTACTTGATTCCACTCCTAATAACGCTTATGCATGATTTTCATACAAAGCAGCTATACTTTTATTTTTCTCACATTCGCGTGGCATTTCGTTGTTCTTTATTTTTCACGATAAGCTGGTTAAGTGAAGAAATATGACATACAACGAACAAGGGTGCTCACAAGTGTTTTATTATTATACAACTTCGACATATGACATAAAACAGATCTTGTGAATACCTTGAGTGTAATTAAAATATAGTATAATACAAAATTATTTATATATAATATAAATAAGTAAAATTAACATTCATTAAATTGTCGAGTCGAAAGCCTACCAGGGCCTCCTTATCCTTTAGTTATGATAATTGTATTATTGTATCTAATTGTAATGTTGTATCTAATTGTTAATTGTAATCACGCTACGACAAATCCTGGAGAAAACCCTCGAAAATCAAATTGACACACACCATCTCTTTGTCGATTTTAAAGCTGCGTTCGATAGCCCGAGAAGGGATTGCCTATACGCAACAATGTCTGAGTTCGGTATACCTGCAAAGTTGATCAGACTTTGCAGAATGACGTTGACGCAGCTCCGTCAAGGTAGGAAATGACCTCTCCGAAACCTTCAATACCGAAAGAGGTTTCAGGCAAGGCGATCCACTGTCTTGCGATCTCTTTAACATCATCATGGAGGGGATCGTACGAAAGGCCGGTGTGCATCGTAATGGCACCATTTTCTACAAAGGCGTCCAGCTCCTTGCGTACGCTGATGATATTGATATTGTCGGCAGAACCAAGAGAGATGTTACCGCTGCTTTCACCGCTATCGAAAAGGAATCAGCCAAAGTGGGTTTGACGATAAATGAGGGCAAAACAAAATATATGCTGTCTACAAACAAGGGAGCTCGGCGTTGAGACTCCCACGTTTCATCCGGCAGCTATAACTTTGAAGTAGTCAATGAGTTCGTTTACCTTGGCACCGCCATTAATACCAAAAACGAAATCAGCCTGGAGATAAAGCGAAGAACAATAATTGCTAATAGGTGCTACTACGGGCTCAGTAAGCAACTAAGTTCCAGAGCCCTCTCTCGATCGACAAAACTAACACTCTACAAGACGCTCGTTCTACCTGTGCTCTATGGCGCTGAGGCATGGGTAGTTTCGCAAACTGACGCAGCCGCTCTGGGGGTGTTCGAGAGAAAAGTTCTTCGCAAAATCTTCGGTCCTGTTCGAGTCGGCGATGACTATCGCATTCGAATGAACCACGAGCTGTATGAGCTCTACGATGACATTGACGTAGTTCGGCGTATAACTGTGCAGCGACTACGCTGGCTGGGTCATGTCCATCGTATGAACGACGAAGCTCCAGTGAAAAAGGTGCTCGAGGCGAGGGTCGCTGGTCAACGACGACGAGGGAGACCATGCCTCCGATGGATGGACCAGGCTGAGGAAGCCCTAACCGCACTTGGTGTATCCGATTGGAGAAGGCGCGAGTTACAAACGAGGCAATTAATATTAAATTACAAGAAATTGTTTCAAAATATGGAAACAATAAAAACTAAATATTTATTGCCTCATTGCAACAACCCAAATTATTTAACACTTAAATTCAAATTCATTAATTGCCAAACATATTTGTCAATTCAAAATATGCAGCTAAGCAACTCCAAACATCATGTTACTCTTTTTTTTAACTGCACCAACAAACCCAGAGACCCACTTAAGTGTTTTGTAACTTCATAAACATTTTGTAATCTTCGTTGTACTGCAACGAAGAAAGAAGAAAGAAGAAAAGAAGAAATTCTCATACATTGATATGTTTGTATTGATAAACTATTGGTATATTTTAAGTAACATTTATTCTGTTAGTTGTAAGAAAGTTTAGTTTTAGTTTTGATCTGATCAAAAGAAGTTGTGTTTTGAAAACATAAAGTGTCTTTTATTAAAAAGGACTTTATAACTCGCGCGCAAAGCAGAGGCGCCTGGCGAGAGCTGATGAGGTCGGTTGAAACCCGGACACGGGTTGTTACGACCAACTAAGTAAGTAAGTAATTGTTATAAATAAATAAATAAAAATTTTTTGTTTTTGGCCATTCATTACAGTTACAACATTTTAAAAATATGCAGGAATAAAGTGCTGGTAAAATGTAATGTTTATGGGGTAAGTAAAACTTAAAGCGATTGAAAATATCGCTAAAGAAATGTTGAGCGCGGCAGAGAGCATCCAACAGTCAGTGGTAAAATTATTAGTGCAAAAAAAATTCAAGGGCACGTTATTTGTAAAGAATTTAATATTGTTCGCCAGAAAGTTTTTGATAATTTTAACCTTACATCTAATTGGACCCAAAAAACTGTTTTGATTCGATCAACAGCCAAAAAGATTGCGCTCTCTTCTCAACCAAGACAAATTATTCCATTAAGAGGAGGTTGTCATGACACTCGATCAGGAAACTCAACTGTTTATTTACATTTTTCGATAGGTTATGATATGTAGCATATGTTTCCAAAGTGGTTTGGCCGATAACGATCACATAAAAAAGTTATCGCATAAGAAAGGAACCCATCTTTTTCACGAAAATTATGAGTATCTCATCAAAAGTATCTCACAAGAAATGAGTATCTCACATCAATCTTTTAGAAAAGCACGCCTATAATCCCTTTTACACTGTGGTAAGAATAGTTACCTCAGGATCCACCAGATGTCGCTAGATACGCTGTGGCGTTGAAATAATGTAAAGCTAATAGCTCGAAAAAATCGTTAACCAAATCTTAAAACGCGTTTTCTGAAAAACCATGTTTTTTAAATTAATCTCCACGATATATTAAGAGCTACTTTATGAACTGACTTGGGTTTTTTATTTTAAAGCAGATAAAACATATTGGATCCTAAATTTTAATAATATTTTCCGATTTTTTTATTTTTTTGAGCATTTAAAAGAACAAAAAATGTAAAAAAACGGTACTTAAAATTCAGATGTCCGCAATTTTTGTAATCTTGAACTATTTGTCGAATTTATAAGTAGTAGTTTTGGTTTTTTATTTTTGCTGACATGATCGTGCTGTACGATGGAGACCATTTGACTACCTTTATTCTTCAACGTGATATTTGACGGAATATAGACACTTCACATTACACTTTTATTCAACAAAACAAATATTTTTCTATAGCTTAAGAATCAGTAAATACCGACTAAAAAACTCAAGGTATTCATTTACTTCCTTCTATAAAAAAAATCAGGAACATCACCGTGTCTTTCCAGCTCTAGATGAGAACCTGCCCTTAAGAGTACATCGTACAATTTTCAATATTTATTGGAAGATGCTGATGGAAAATCACTGATGGAAAAAAAGTTTGCAGGTACATTTAGGAGCTATTCATAAATTATGTAACACATTTATGGGAAGAGGGGGAGGGGAGAGGAGGTCAAGTATTTGTGATGAAGTGTAACATGGGCAGTGGCGGATCTAGAAAAAATCAATAGGGGCGGTAAAAATCAATGACACTCATTTTCAATTTGTAGGAAAACTCTTCTATTCACATTTCGTCTTGTTAAAATTCGTTTAAAACAATTCGTCTTAAAACCATTAGTTTTCAAACAATTCGTCTGAAACTTTCTCTAAAACAACAAACTAAAGCTCGCCAATTGAGTGATGAGCGGAGGGTGATAGGGGCAATAAAAAAAGGATTTGTCTTAGAGGAATTTGCCGTAGGCGGATATTTCCACATTTATTTATTTCTCCCTTTGAAATAAACACATGGTGAAAAGCTATTAAAAATTTTAGAATTTATTCCGAATTTAAAATTAATATTTTTGGTAATTAATATTTTTGGAAAAAGAAACGAACGAAAGGGTGTACTGGTGATCATCATTATATAGAAAATAAAAAATATAGAACAAAATCATCATGTCGATTCTTTTATGTGGCAAATCTATCAATAACATCGTTAATATTTACAGTATAAAAATTATAGAACAAAATCATCATGTCGACTCTTTTATGTGGCAAAACTATGTTATTGATAGTTTTTTGTAAAATTGTAAAATAACATCGTTAAAAATAAAACAAAATGGTTTTGTTGGCCAATGGCCAAGCTGCATTAAAAAATTTTAAATCTTTGCAGTTTAACCAAGTACAATGCTGATTTATATGCATTCTTTTGTTATTTTTTTTTATGTTATGATATTTTCACTAAAATACAAATAACTTCATTACTTTTTATGATATCCTTGTTGTGAAGATATCCTTGGAAAGGTTTTGGCTGCTTCTATTTATTTCCGGACGGATTTAATCACTTTTATTACCATTTAAAGTAAAAAATTTAAAAAAAAAATTTTGTTTTGCAACAAACCCGTACGGCAAAGATAATTTAGCAATAATAAATGATAAATATTTTAGTTTAAATGGTAATTAAATTGATAAACTCTGTCCAGAAATAAATAGATGCAGTCAAAACCTTTTTCAAACGATATCTTAACAACGAGAAAAGCATAAAAAATAATGAATTTATTTGAATTTTTGTGAAAATTAACATAAAAAAAATTTATCAAAAAAATGCATAAAAATCAGCAAGTTTGTTTTTTTTTGAAACAACCACGTCAGCCGATATTTTTACGAAAAACATGCTTTTTTGGGTTTATTTAAACATGGTTTAGCTCACTGCCGGTTATAGTGACAGCCAACATATTTTGGGAATCGCCATAAAATAGATGAAGGCTCACTTTTAGCCGGTGGCAATGGTAATTTCTTTTTTCAAGGCACCCACTAGTCGGAGAAGGACAGTTGAAGTACCAAATAAATGGGTCAAGGGTCAACCTTTAAGTCTATATGATTGGAAAGCAATGGTTCGGATACTACGAGAAAAAAGACAACTTTGAAAATTAAAATTTTGTTGAACGCTTGTCAATAATGGGTAAAAGCGAATGCACACTAAGAATGTAAACTAAGTTTTTTGGAAGATACCTTGTAAATTTTTTGTTACTTTTTTACCATTAAATAAAAGGCGAAGGAACTGAATTAGTTCCGGTTTCATTTTTATTTACTAAAAAAATATTTATTTAAATAACATAATTTTAAGAAACTATCCGGCCGGCCGGAGTTACTATCTGACATCCGGTCGTATAGTAAATTTAAGCCAAATATCCGGCAATTATCTGGTTTGCATCTCTAGTTTCAACCGAAAAAATTTATAAAATACATATGAAACACCTTCAACAAGTGAAGCAGCTTCAAAAAACAAAGATAAAGAGCAAGTAAGAGCAGCAAACGGAGCTAAAACGGATTGAAATTTAATTTAAAATTAAATTTTCATTATTTATGTCTAACTAGCTTATAGCGGCCATGTCGTAGTGTGTAGAGTTTGTGGCTCATACGCCAGAGAACCCAGCTGACCTGACACAGAAAGTTTTTTTCAATAGAAATAATGTTTCTGTTCGGCCGTCGCCTATCTGCAGACAATGGCAAACCTCAGAGAGTAAAAACTGCCATGAAAAGCTTCTTGGGAACATAAGCCATTCGGACTCGGCATAAAGATGGTAGGTCCAGTTCTCGATCATTTGTGTTCAAATATTGATCATGATCATAAGAAGCTCGGTCAAAGTCCTTTCAAGGGCTGAAATGGCCATTTCGTTTTTTTTTCGTCTTTTAGCTTATACACGGCGCGCTTCGCTTCACCCCGCGCTTATCTGAAATATACTCTTAGAATTTTAATTGATTTCTGGTACCATCTCGTGTTCGAAAAGAATCTACTGCCAAAATTTCAACGCAATTAACCCAGAGGTTTCTTAAAAGTGGGTGTAATTATAGCGCCACCACGTCCATTTTTAGTACAGTTGCAGACGGTAAGCATACAAACTTAATTACAAAAACCGTCTGAAATATAGCATTTTCATTGATTTTTGGGCGGTAAAAGAGGGCGTGGTAATCTATTTTTCGTACAATTGCCGACAGTAACCATTCAAACTGAATTACCAAATTTTAGTCTCATACAATCGAAACAGTCGAAAATATAGCATTTTTATTGATTTTTGGGTGGTAAAAGGGGGTATGCAATAAATGACGAGTACAAGCACGCATGCATATTTACACGCACGCTGCAGAGATAACTTGTTTTTACGAAATATTAAACACTGTTTTTATTCTGTGCTCGTCAATTATGCTAATGAATTTTGTCTTTACAAAAATATTTAGCATTGTTAACCGAATGATTAAGAAAGAAAAATGGTTTATAAAAAATCAATTATTGGCTGTGTGTTTGTTGTTTTGGGGCTGCCACGCCCACTTGTCCAATTGCGTCTAAATTTTGGATATTGTTTAGTTGTCACATAATTGGCGTCTACCTTTGATTTCGTTGTTGTAGCTTTTTTCATTTCGAAGATATAGCGCAAAATGTTTTTGAGTTGTATGGGGGCTGCCAACCCCAATTGTCTAAAATTTCTGAAATACTTTTTTAACTTTCCTATATCTTAAACATGGAAAACCAAAAAAAATAAATCAGCCAAATAATTTTGTCCGTCTAACTTGTATGAAACTCAACATATACAACCGTTTCATATAAACTGTGGCCAAAACTATTTGCAGTTGCCGCAGAGCAACGAAGTTTGGTGTGGACGGCTTTTTTACATAGATTAAAAAATTTTCCAAATCGGACAATGACCACGCCTACCTCCCATATAAGACAAAGTTAAAAATCGATGTTCCTTTGAACTCCTTCAATATTTTTTAAAACAATTTCATATTTGGTCTAAACTTACTTCAAAAAACATTCGTACCAAAAATGGCTCAAAAAAATCAGATCATTATTCGGGGTACACTCAATATAACACGAATTTTAAATATCTCGTATCTTTAAAAATAAATACATTATTTTATTATAATCACACGCAAATGTTTTCAGTGTTATAGCAATGGTCTTTACTAAAAATGGGCTGGGTCAGACCAGTTTTTGCTGCACCCCTCATAAAACTTCAATTCTTCAAACCCAAGTACTTTTATCATAATCACTTCATTTGAATAAAGTAACATAGAGAACTTTATTTTATCCCAACAAAGTCTTTGCTTAAAATAGCATGAACTCATACATTTTTTCGGATACACCCCATATAACCCACGTTTTTGAAACACTTTCACTATAATATTTTATAAAAAAGACGTTTTTCCAAATAAAGATTCCTTATAAAATATGATAACTTCCTTTTGCGCAATTTAAACCAAATTTTCAAAACACCAAATTTTCAACACAAAAAACAATTTGAGATCATTTATTAAAAAAATTTAAAAAAAAATTTGTTCATATATATTATATATAAATAAGAAAATTAAAATGAAAGTTAAATTACAAAATGAAAAAGTTATATATAAGAATTTCTGAAGTTAATCTGTTTCATCCGAAGTATCACTCGAAACAAAATCTTCCAAATTTATATCAAAAATGAAGCTATTATGAACATCGGCATCTGTACTTTCTTCTATAATATATGGCAATAAATCTTTATAATCATATCCTTTTGTTTTGGCAATAAGTCTGTTCGAAGAAATGAGAGGATCCGAATTTTTCAGTAATGCAGCAATAAGATCTCGATTGCAATTTTCCCTTGAATTTTTCCTAGTGTGACCTAATTGAAATTTTCTAGATTCCTTCTGATTAGATTCTAATGCGTCTTCAAATAAAAGTCCAATTGGTAAATTAAAATTTTTAATTATTTCACATCTATGAATCAATATTTTGTGGACAGTTATTGGCATATTATACCAGGGATAATTATCCACATATACTTTAAAAGTATCCTTTAAAAGAGTATTGAACCTTGTAGTATTTATTTGTTTGCCGCTTGACAGTGTTCTCAGAAACAAACTGAAATTTTTTAGTAAACATATTTTATATTTGTTGAAATGGTGTACATTTCAATATTTAAAAAAAAACCTTCTGGCAGTATTCCCATCGTTTCAAGTGCCATATCCTGTTTGTACTTTATCAATAATAAGAACTCAATAATAATAAGCTCTTTTTGTATTTTTGTTTTTTGCTCAAAAAGGAATTGGTTTGTTTTCTTCGCCGCGTACCAGCCAGTTTTTCAGAGGCATTCTGTATGCAATATGAATAAGGTATTCAAAAGTATTAATCCATGCATGCAATGTAGTTAATCCATATTTTAGATGTCTTTCGTCTATAGTTATTTGCATGCAACGAAAAGAATTCATTACAGATGGAGTCGCTCCACATAGATAACAATTCATTGATGCCCGATTATGTGCCAAAACGTTTGTAACTGCACCATCAACCATTGTTAAATACAATTTAAAATTAATTTCAACGTTAAAATCAATAACTTTTGTCAGTTTTTCTATTTGCTCCATTAAATCCATTTCTACATTATGAATTAATGAAGGTTTTTCTTGCATAAAAATAAAATAATTAATAGGACTGCAAAATAACACAGATGATGGGGTTTTGTTCAACCAATTTTCTCCATGGCTATCAGAATTAGTCATTTTCAGAGGAACCATTGCAACAATAAACAAGAATTCATCAAACAAGTTTTCATCGGAAAATTTTTGTTTGTAAACACTATGACCGGAACTACCATCAAAGCCATATTTGCATTCAAGAACACAACTAATATAATTTTTTATTTCAATTATTTTTAATAAACTTGAAGCAGTTTGATTAAGCAAGTCCTGCATTCTTACTTTAGCTGATATTTCTGAAACTATAATAGGCTTTGGTATAAGGTAATTTTTGTGTGTTTCATTTATTTTGTAATCAGGAAAACTATCAAAATGAAGACTGTTTAAAACCAAACGGAATATTCTATAACGCCTTAAGCCTGTATGATACTTCATTAAATTGATCATTGAAAATTATAACTAGAGCAGTTCAAATAGCACGAATGCATGGATTCAATTGGTGTGAGTGAGTAAGTAGGAGTATCTTGTGTGTCTGATATACATATTCTGTATGCCTCTACTGGTACTGGGTCCCTTGAATTTATGTAGTTAACTATAGATAAAATGTTTCAGGTTTACTTTAACTCGAATTCTCCAGAGCCCTAAAGTTTAAATCTAAAGAAGCCAACTTGCTGTTCCAGGAGAATCTGAGTTGAAATACTAAATCGCGAATCATCTAACCTGTCAGTAAAACAAACAAGAGGAGATTGGAGCCAATCGTGATGTTTTGTTTCGAATGCAGATGATTTTCGATGCACAGCTTTAAATTCCTGATAAAATTTAAAAACAATAAAGTGCACTTTGTTAAGACTTAAACAAGGCACTGAATAGTAAGATCTTAAAATTGTTTCTATATTCTCCTCTTGCTTTTTAATTGTACAATAAATCCTTGATTGTTTCCATAGATTGAAAATATCTCTAATTAAAAGTGGTGGTGCCATTTCTAAAACATTGTTTTGTTAGCAAAAAATAAATGAGAAATTTTTCACCTTTTATATTTTAAAACTGGATATTTTCACTGCACTGATAACTTTTTGATAAATATGATAACTTTGAAAAACTTTGATTTAAGTAGGTAAAAATAATTTTGTTTATTTTAAAAATAACGGCATAAACCATATGTTTTTGACAATCAGAAAGACTGATATCAAAAATAATTCGCGTTCTAAAACTATACCGTATAATTTTTTAAAATTCAAAAAGTTTGTAATATTATTATTTAATGGGGCTCTATTTTGGATAAATAAGTACGGGTTAGACCACCTTGAAAATAACTGTACCCAAGTTTACGGATGTTTTAAGTGAGCGGATTTTGTGGTACAAAACTTGATTCGATCATATATACTCTCATTTAAAATGTTTTCTCTCTAACTTATATACTATATAACACTTTTAATAACCTTAACCGTTGAGGGTTGTATTGGAAGTGGTCGTATTTGTGGGCGGATTTGTTGCATATTTCGCAGTTTCGATGCAACTTTTTCACATACCAAATCTTATATATGTACCTTAATTATAAGTCATTTTATAGTATTTACAATGTTGTGGGTTGTATGGGAGGTGGGCGTGTTAGTTTGTTTTACTGTTTTAAAAATATTATCATTTGTCCAGGAATTTGGGTGCATATGAACATGTGTACCAGGTTTCATGAAATTATCTCAACTCTTTCCGATAATTCTACGCTTACGGACCACATCTTTTCAGTTGACATGTTCGGGAATAGGTTCTACGAAAAAATTTTTCTTGCGTTAATACCCAAGGAATTATAAATTTAAAAAAAAAAATACTGATTTCTATATAAACATAACTCCTTTAAGCTTAAACTATGTAAATTTTACCAAAAATTACTCAAAAATACCCTTTACGAAAAATGACGTAAAAATAAAACGACGCGAAATCGCACTTAATAAGTTGGTAAATAACGTATAAAAAATTAAAAAAAAAACAAAAAAATAGTTTTTGGAGCTATTCACTCTCAAAGTTCGAAAATAATTTCCGGTTTTTCAATTTCAGTAAATTTAACATCACTAAAAACGCAATGTTTAATGTTGAATAACTTTTGAAATAAAGTCTGGATTTAAGTAATTAAATTCAAATGGAAAATATAATAATTCAGAAATTTCTAAAACAATCAAACGTGATTAATTTCTTTTTAAAATTTATCCCTCAGCATACTCACTCAGACAGTATATAAAGGGTCCGCCAAATAACTTTTTTTTTTTGAAAATGCAAAAAAAAAAAACTGCTGAATATTTTCTCAAATTTCTTTTTTAATTTGAATGTACAATCCTTCCAGTTAATAATGGAAAATAATTTCATTCAAATGGCTGCCTCGGCTGGCCATGCAGTAGCCTACACGATCGGTCATATTTTTAAGCACATTATCGATTGTGTGCAGCTGTATTTCACCAATGGCTTCACGAATATTGTCCTTTAAAGCAGTGGAGCTCACGAAATTTTACAAAAGAGAAAATGATTTTTAAAAAACAAAATCAAAAACAAGATGTTGCGCATCGTAACTTTTGGCAATGAAAAATAAAAAAAAACAAAAGCAACTCCTGTGTGCATCAACACACAAGCAACGGATAATTTGCATGCATTTGTTGTTGTTGTTTACGAGTTCAAAATTAGATAATCGTCAACAGCGGCTTGTGGTGCTGTTACTTGCATTTTTTTCTTTTGTAGGTTGTGTTGTTGTTTTTTATACGTGGTTTTGGTTTCGCATAAGCGCAAAGACAAAGCTCATGATATAAAAAAATTTGTATGGCGGGTAACGCGAGCAAGATGAGCTACTGGATGAGCGTGTCTGCTTTAAAGCGTCAATTGTCTCTGGCTTATCGGCGTAACACTTATCTTTGAGGGCACCCCACAAATAATAGTCCAACGGTGTCAAATCGCTGCTCCGAGGTGGCGAAACGACATCAGCTCTGCGGCTGATAATGCGATCTTCAAAAACAGGGCGCAAAACATCGAGTGTAGCTTCGGCTGTGTGGCACGTAGCGCCGTCCTGTTGAAACCAAATGTTGCCAATATCTCCTCTTCAATTATTGTGACCAAAAATTCGTTCAACATGGCCCGATAACGAGGGCCATTCACTGTAACGGCCACTCCTTGCTCATTTTCAAAGAAAAATGGCCCAACTATGCCTCTGGACCAAAATCCGCACCAAGCCGTGACTCGTTTTGGGTGCATCGGCTTTTCAATGTATGCGTGCGGGTTTTCTGTGCCCCAAATGCGACAATTTTGCTTGTTTACATACCCGCCAAGATCAAAATGCGCTTCATCTGAAAAGATGATTTTTTTGGCAAAATCGGCATCTTCTGTAAGTCGATCGCAGGCCCACTCAGCGAAGCGAAAACGCATTGGATGGTCAGTTGGCTTCAACTCCTGAACCAATTGGACTTTGTATGGCGTCATACCAAGGTCTTTATGCAAAATTCGTCTCAATGATGTCTCCGGAATGTTTAATTGTTGAGAACGACGGTGAATTGATGTTGATGCCGCTTCACGCACACTTTCTGCCACAGCAGCAATATTCTCGGATGTACGCACAGTTTTTGGCTTTTCATGCTTTGGTTTATCGATGAGGATGCCAGTTTCATTCTTTTTTTTCACAAGATAACGAACATACGGAGCTGACGGTGCTTCTGTTCTTCCAAAATCCGTAAGCAATTTTCGCACACATTCTGCAACATTACCATGATTTTCAAAGTAATGTGGTAATATTTCCCAGCGTTGTTCAAGCGTATACACAACCATATTCGTTCAGCGGAAGGATAAAACTAATTATCTGTCAAATCAGACATGTGCTAAGTGTTACCATTCACGAAATTAGCACTAGTTGAAAAAAAAACGTTAGATGGCGGACCATATATAAATGACTTAATGACTTAATTTACAAATTTTAATTTTAGGCGAAAAACTGCCATCACATATAATTCTTCTTCCTTTTTTCCGCAGTTCCTAATAAATAAAAGATCACTTTTTGAAAGTTTAAGCAAAATTAAAAAAATAGTTTTTTTTTCTCTTCACTGCTGAAATTTTCAGATTTTGTTTATAATTTTTAGAAAAATTATATTTTTCAAACTAATTTTATATCTGACCTAATTCAAGCATTTCTTTAAAAAGAAATACCATCAAACGCATTAGATATTTTTCAAAAATATACAATTTTATATACTTTGAACATCTCGTTCGAGAGTTATGATACTTTATGTGGAGAAGGTATATGCAAAGACATAAATTGGTATATTTACAGAAAAAATAATCAATTTTCAGCTCATGATGTGTGTCCAAATCTACACGTGTTTTCAAAATTTTTGCAGAATTCTCTTTGTTGAAGAATTATCTGTCGATTGATATATAATAAATTATCAATTATTACACTGCGCGACGCCGGGAATTCTTGGTAGCTACTAATATATATGTTAACACGATCGCCTAGCGACAGCGGCCGTTGACCTATATTACCGTTTTATGCAAAAGTTACCCAACTCCACACACGAGGCGCAAGATCAGCGGTTTCAACAAATAGTGCAACAGTTACCCAACACCACACACGAGGCGCAAGATCAGCAGTTTCAACATTCTGCAATAAATGCAAGATCAGCATTTAAGGTCTTTTATGTAAGTCTAGCCTTAATACTTTTGTATTTTAGAATTTAGTCTGCTTTTAATATTGAAATAAACTACACGGCTCGGTCTAAAAGTACCAAATCTAGTTTTATTCTTTATATGTGGCCAATGAAAAACTTTACTGGCGCCCAACTATAACTCGAGCCGGAAAAATAATATTACAAAAATTCTGAAAAGATAATAAAAATTGCAGTGCATCAACAAGCAATTAAAAAATAAAAAATAAAAAAACAACGGCAGCAACTAACGTCCCACCGGAAAAATAATCGAAAAAAAAAAATACAAGAAACTCTGAAAAGATAACAAAAATTGCAGTGCATCAACAAGCAATTAAAAAATAAAGCAGACTTATTTAGATAAGAATAAAAAAAAACGAAATGTGAGTAGAATTTATGACAATTTTTTCTCTCAATCAAATAAAAAAATTTTGCGGAAAAAAACCGCCAACTTTAATCTTTGCAAAAATACAATATTTTTTTTCTCACATTTTTAATCACCGATATAACAAAATCTTAATGCTACATTTTTTTTTTAATCAATAACTAAAATATGAAGTGTTAGTGTCAATTCTTTGTCAATTTTTTTCCTTTTTTCAAATAATTTCATGAGTGACGACAAACAAAGTCTTGAATTTTTCTTCAAAAAACTTACAACTGAGAAGAGAATAAGCGATAACAGTATTAACACAAGGCAGGTCTTAACGAACGTTTGACAACCTTGACAGTGACAACACCCCAGGTAGAAACGTACAAGGACGTAGAAATAACTCCAGGGACATCATGTGACGAATCATTAGTAATCGCTGCCGGACTTTTAAGGTAGACAAGAAAATTACGTATCTTGGAGACAAGCGGCGCACACAGCGTACAAATTATTTGAAAGTCACAATGGTAGTTCAAAACACTACCAGGCAGTAGCAATCATTAGAAATAAAATCAAAGGCTCTGCTGATATGGTGCTCTCCTCTTTCAATACTGTCCTTAACTTTAAGGCAATTATTAGCCGCCTTGACTTTACGTACTCGGACAAGCGACCAATTTATATAAAAGAGCAGGAGCTGTCAACTCTTCGCCAGCGTAGTATGACGATTCTACAATATTATGACGAAGTAGAGTGAAAACTAACACCCCTCACGAACAAAACAGTTATGACATATGAAAAAACTATTGCTGCATCTTTGAATGAGAAGTATAGGGCGGACGCACTTAGAGTCTTCATTTCGGGAACTAGGAAAGCATTGAGTGATATACTTTTTGCGGCGAGACCAGCTGATTTACCGACAGCGCTAGCATTAGCTCAGGAGGTTGAATCCAACCACGAACGCTACATGTTCGCAAGCAATTATGCAAGAAGTGTAGAAGACAGGACACATCGTGGAGAGCAGAGACAGCAAAACAAAGTAAAAAACATTGCGAATGATAATCAGACGGGCAATATACGAAAAAATCCGCATTTTTTTAGACAACAGAATACTGGAGGTAGGACTCCACAAAACTTAGGCCCGGTACAGCCAATGGAAGTTGACTCTTCACAACGATTCAGACAGCCCACTCAGTTCCAGTCGAATAGTCCTGGCCAAATCCACGGTCAAAATCAGTTTCATAATCAGGCTATGGCCGGCCACAACCAGGCCTCGGCCCAATACTATACCACTCATAATCTAGGCCAAACAATGAAAAGGCCACTTAGCGGTAATACTAGATTTACAGGCCCAAAGCATCAAAGGGTGAATAATCTCTTGCAGAATAACCCTCCCGTTATTCTGAGGAATCAAGAGGAATCTGATTATCAAAGCTTAGCCGAATCAGAAGCGTTGGCAGTAGTTGATCACCTCCAGGGGCATGATCAAATAAATTTTTTAGACAAAACTCCCTGCTACCATTCATAAATAGAAGTAAAGCAGGGAGAACGATTAAACTGTTAGTGGACACAGGAGCGTCTAAAAATTACATAAAGCTATTATCAGAACTTAAACGTAAAATTCCTGTGGAAGAACCTTTCATCGTAAAGTCTATCCATGGATTTGATAACATTAAGGGAAAGTGCATTGTCCGTTTGTTCGACACCAATAGCACATTTTTTATTTTACCTACGCTATCAACATTTGATTGCATAATTGGCCTTGACCTGTTAACACAGACGGGGTCAACATTAGATTTTAAGAATAAAACTCTCAGAACCAACACCGGATCTGAGGAGATACAATTTTTCAAATGTGTCGATGTTAATTTCACACAAGTAGAAGATTTGGAAGCACCCCAAACAGTAAAAAACATTTTTCACAAAATGATACGGAAATTGTTTGGCGTCTTTGCAGACCCCAACGAGTCCCTACCCTTCAATACGAACATTGTCGCAACTATCCGAACAGATACTGACGACCCAGTTTACTCAAAACTGTACCCCTACCCTATGGGCGTTACTGATTTTGTAAATAGTGAAATAAATGACTTATTAAAAAAGGACATAATACGCCCATCCCGTTCACCTTACAACAACCCCATTTGGGTTGTTGATAAAAAAGGAAAAGACGAATACGGTAATATCAAAAAGCGTCTCGTCATAGATTTTCGGAAACTAAACCAAAAAACTATAGACGAAAGTATCCGATCCCAAACATTTCGGTAATACTATCAAACTTGGGAAAAACTAGGTACTTCACAACTCTGGACCTAAAGTCAGGGTTCCACCAAATATCCCTCGCTGAACGTGACAGGGAGAAAACGGGGTTTTCCGTAGGTAACGGGAAATATGAATTTAATAGGCTTCATTTTGGTTTGAAAAATGCCCCCAGCATTTTTCAGCGAGCCATCGATAATGTTCTCAGAGAACAAATAGGAAAAACATGCTACGTTTGCGTTGATGACGTAATAATTTTCTCTGAAGACGCGAAAGACCATATCCAACATATAGAATGGGTCTTAAGGGCATTATATGAAGCAAATATGAGAGCCGCTCGTGAAAAATCACACTTCTTTAAAGAAAGCGTGGAATACTTGGGATTTGTCGTATCTGGCGAGGGTATAAAAACAAGTCCTAGCAAGGTAGAAGCTATTCGCAATTATGAACAACCCTCTACACTCTTCAATGTCAGGTCGTTTCTCGGGTTGGCAAGCTACTATCGTTGTTTCGCGTCGAAGTCGAGGAGACTTCGCGTCCTTGGCGAAGCCCTTAACTCATATACTTAAAGGTGATAACGGTAAAATTAGTGCGAACCATTCAAAAAAAGTAATAATAAATCTCGATGAAAAACAGGCCCAATCCTTCAACAAGCTCAAAGAAATTCTGGCATCAGAAGATGTCACCCTACTTTACCCAGACTTTAAGAAGCCGTTCGATCTTACGACGGATGCTTCAGCGTCAGGTCTAGGGGCGGTCCTCTTTCAAAATCTTTTAATCTCTTTTAAAAGACCAATAACAATGATTTCGAGAACCCTAAAAGATAACGAACTAAATCTCGCCTCCAACGAACGTGAACTTTTAGCAATCGTATGGGCTCTCAAAAACCTGAGAAATTAGCTTTATGGGGTTAAAGATCTAAATATCTTCACCGATCATCAGCCGCTTACGTTTGCGGTCTCCGAAAGGAATTCGAACCCAAAATTTAAGCGATGGAAAGCATTGGAAGACCACAATGCAAAAATCTTCTACAAACCTGGGAGGGAAAACTACGTGGCCGATGCACTATCACGGCAACATATTCATGCCTTGGAACAAGAGGCTTTTCCGGATCACGCGACGATCCACAGCGAGGAATCGCTAACCTACACGATCGAAGCAACTGACAAGCCAGTCAATTGCTTTAGAAACCAGATAATTCTGGAAGAAGCACAATTCAAATCCAAGCGTTACTTCATATTTTTCGGAAAAAAAACTCGTCACCTAATCAACTTCACAGACAAGAACACAGTACTGAATGAGATCAAAACTATTATAAACCCAGATGTAGTCAATGCGATATATTGCGAGCTACCAGTGCTCGCAAGCATTCAGCACCAATTAGTCAGACAGTTTCCATCAACGAAGTTTTGGCACTGTAGAAAAATGGTGTCAGATATTGTTGACAAAACTGAACAAAGGGAAATAGTTCAAACCGAACACAATCGGGCCCACAGAGCTGCCCAAGAAAACGTTAAGCAAATCCTTTCCGATTACTACTTCCCCAAAATGACGAAGTTAGCCAATGAAATCATCACAAACTGTAAGATTTGCACAAAAGCCAAATACGAAAGACAGCCACAAAAAGAGGAGCTTGGGGTAACACCCATTCCATCACGCGAAGGCGAAATCTTGCACATCGATATTTTTTCGACGGGAAAAAATATTTTCTTACTTGCATTGACAAGTTTTCAAAGTTCGCAGTCGTTCGCAGCCCATACCATCGCGTACAATAAATGACATTAAGGCGCCAATTCTACAGTTAATGAACATTTTCACGAACACAAAGATAATCTATTGCGATAATGAAGCATCCTTCAATTCAGAAACCATTTCTTCCCTACTAAAAAACCAATTCGGGATTGACGTGGTGAATGCTCCCCCACTTCACAGCACTTCAAATGGGCAAGTCGAAAGGCTCCATAGCACTCTTTTGGAGATTGCAAGGTGCCTGAAACTGGAAAACAAAATAGACGACGTGGTAGATCTAATATTGATGGCCACAGTTGAGTACAACCGTTCGATTCACTCAGTAACCGGCAAAAGACCTATAGACATAATCCAGGCCACACCCCAGGAAACTAGAAAAATAATAATGGAAAAGATCGAAAAGGCTCAACAGGCTCAACTTGAAAGGAACAATCCTTCCCGACAAAACAGGGTGTTCGAGGTGGGAGAACGTGTTCTCGTAAAATCGAACAGAAGACTAGGAAACAAATTAACGCCATTGTATGCTGAAGAGAAAATAGAAGCTGATTTGGGAACCACGGTTCTTATTAAAGGGAGGGTGGTCCATAAGGACAATCTTAGATGAGCATTCCAGTCTTATTTTTTTTTTTCTTTCTTTCTTTTTTTCTTTCTTCCCGCTTTCTTTTTTCCCCTCTCTTTCTTCTAAACTGACTAATATTGGGGTTTCACCTTTCTTTTTATATTTTAGGTTCTATATAGGGATACTTTTTGTTCAAGTGATAGCGGCAAAAATAACGGACTACTCCAACGCGGTTTACATTCCAATCTCAGACGGGGATGTAACAATCTGGCAGGGTTTCGATTATTTTAAACATTCCACCAACCTTGAATCGTATTCAGCAATGGCAAGTGAGACTAAACAGCTCACAAATCATTTCCCTCTGTTACAAATGAGAAGCTACTTGACGCTGATGTTGAACACATCAACACCTTCTTGGCAACCCTGAACGTGCACCATCGACACGCTGAAGTATCAACCTCTTGGGAACCACGCTCAAAGTAATCGCAGGAACCCCAGACTTCGATGACTTCGAAAAACGAAAATTTAGACAGCAAGAACTTATAAATTCCGAAAACATACAGGTAACTATAAACTCAAAGATACAGGAACAGATTAACAAAATAACCGATGCAGTCAACAAGATAATTGAAAACTCGAAAACAAAACAAATTGACACTGGCATTTTATATGATTCACTCTTAGCTAGAAACAGAATAATGATTTCCGAACTAGAAAATTGAATGCTAACCATTACTCTTGCAAAGATTAAAATAATAAACCCCACAATTTTGGACTCTGAAGATATAAAAAATGTAATTGTCATGCGTTCTACAAATATTAGTATAACAGATCTTATGGAAGTATCTTATATTAAGGTTTTATTAGATAATAAGTTTTTACATTTTCTTATTAAATATCCAATACCTAAGTTAGAGTGTAAAAAGGTAACATTATTCCCAGTCCAGCGTAACGGGACTATCTTGCACTTCTCCGAATACAACAATGTTGCCGAATGTGGCAGCCGAGTACTGGGTATCGGAAACTGCACCGCGACGCTTACAACAACATTGTGTCAAGAACTGAATCACCTTACATGCGCTCAACAACTTCACACTGGCAACATTGCTAGTTGCAGTACTAGACCAAGTCACCTTGAACCGCTAGTAATCGTCGATGATGGCATCATTATAATCAACGAGAACTCCGCCGTTATAACTTCCACCAACGGTCCTAACAGGACGGTCACTGGTACCTTTCTCCTAACTTTCAACGAGGAAATTTGCATCAATGGGTCCACATACATGAATCGAGACGGGGTATTGAAGATATCACCAGGGTCAGCCGCGATGGCTGCTCTGAACATAACCAGCCATAACGAGATACTAAGTCTACCATACCTCCAAAGAATGAGCGTAGAGAACCTAAATTATATCGGAGATGTCGAGGAAAAATTAGCAACAAGACCCCTCTTATCCGGCCTAGCAACAGTTGTCATTATAATTGGCTGCTACGCACTACTCAAGCTATACCAAGAACGAAGAAGAAGACAAACGAAAAAATCCCTCCAGATCGTGATCGACAGTTTCAGGAAGCCCGAGGACGGCCATCACTTAAGCGAGGGAGGTGTTAACACGATCGCCTAGCGACAGCGGCCGTAGACCTATATTACCGTTTTATGCAAAAGTTACCCAACTTTACACACGAGGCGCAAGATCAGCGGTTTCAACAAATAGTGCAACAGTTACCCAACACCACACACGAGGCGCAAGATCAGCAGTTTCAACATTCTGCAGTAAATGCAAGATCAGCATTTAAGGTCTTTTATTTAAGTCTAGCCTTAATACTTTTGTATTTTAGAATTTAGTCTGCTTTTAATATTGAAATAAACTACACGGCTCGGTCTAACAGTACCAAATCTAGTTTTATTCTTTATATGTGGCCAATGAAAAACTTTACTTATATACTAGTGTGCCATTGAAGGTAAATTAAGTGGGATGACTCATTCGAGGGCTAACATTTTATGTTAATTTGATATAATAATAGAATGAAGAATGTGAATAGCACCATGTTTTGAATTGATAACATTCCGAGTGACGCAAGGTGCATCTGGATCTTTAGGGAGTAGATAATATTCCGAATTTTCAGGATAAGATTACTCCAGATTAAAAGTACTAAAATTCAATACTTACTTTCGATAAAACTTAAGGTGCAAGTAAATTCCACGAGTTCATTCTCAAGCTTCTGTTGGGATATTTGGTATGATATGTTTTCATCGTTTTGAAGCAATATTCCATCTTTAAGCCAAACTATTTCGGGAGTTGGATCTGCAGTAAAAACTACTGGTAAAAGAAGCGCACTTCCTTTTGAAGATATTTTATCTTTCAGTCCTTGCTTCAAAATTGGTTTTCGGTATTCTGCAATGCCTGTAAGCCATTTTTATTTGTTTTAATAAATAAATAGTTTAATGTTTTGTTTTAAATTCAATTAGGTTTATTACCTAATAGCGATAAAGTTCCTTGGTGGGACGTTTCACCACATTTATTTTTAATAATAACTTTATAGACTCCAGCATCTTTGAGTTCAAGACTTTTAAACTCTAGCTTATGTTTGTCCTAAAATAAAAAACAATTTAAAAGTGAGAAAATATAAATTATCGGGAAATACAAACCCCGTCTACTTTGATTAATACACGATTGTTTTCCTTTAACAATTCATCGTTATGGTACCAAATGGCTTCAGGTTTTGGAACACCCCTGGCAACAACTTCATATGATAGTGGAATTGATTCAAAACTCTGTACTTCGAAAATATCCACATGAGAAATCTCCGGCAGCGCTAAAAATTCGATAATTTATTTTATAAGCAACAGAATTTTCACTCTTATTTTCTATTTAAAGTTGTTGTTATGCAAACCAAGTTGTATTTAATTTGATTTAGCAGTTTGAATCATTACTTTTCGTTAAACTCTTTATCAAAGCAAAATTTCGTTTAAAGCCTTTAAACAATATTGTTACAAATTGTGTGACCTACTTTCAATACTCCCTTTAAATTGTTCCAAGACCCCCTTAAATTACAAAAATTATAATAATTCAAGAACAGTTAGTGTTTATCGTTCCGCAAATCAACAAGTATTCCAACATATTTTTATATAGCGTCATATTTCATAAAAGATTTATTTTTTGAGGTAAACTGAAAGGAATCTATTAGCATGTCCAGACCGACTGGATTAAACATGTTAAACAAAAAAAAAAAAGATCTTTTCATTTAACACATTGCTTATACCACCTGAACTAGTACCACCTGAATTGGCAGTTCTTCTAATTTTAGATGCATACTTATTTGGTGAAAAGTAAGCTCTTTTTTTGAAGATAGATCCAAGACTTGTACTAGCCAAAGACATGTTGAGGTTAGTTGTTATTCTTCTATTTTCACAGTCGGTCTCAGTTTCAGCAGTTTGCTGTTGGAATTTGTTTGAAAACTAAGATTTTTAATTTATTGTGTGTGTACACCAGTGCCTTCCACTCACTCGTTTCACACGTATTCTTACTCTCTCCCGCTTAATCGCTAATGAGACAGCAGCGACACAACATCGAGAGCGCTTTTTATGATACTCCCAGTGAAAAATTTGATGTGTGAAGATGACAAATGAAAATATTTAAAAAAATTTTATTATGATTTCAAACGCTTTTGAAAGATTTCAATGCGTCTAATGTTATATTTCGTTCCAAGGACATAAAAAAACTAAGAAATTATGAAATGTTTCATAATGACATTGATGAATCAGATAATGCAGAAAACAAAGATTTTATAAAAAGAAAAAAAGCAATTTCTTTTGCATAAATTAAAGACTTGGATTTCTGAGATAGAAGAAAACGTGAATGAGAGCAATATAAAAAAACAAACAAAATTAATTAAAAATGACATTATCTATATTAATAAGCTATAATATTGTAAAAAAGGTAGTCTTCTCAGATGGAGCATATATTAAAGATATTTGCGTTAAAATTTTGCAAAAACTTGATAGCGAAGCAGCCTTAACTATAGCAATGTTACCTTATTTCACAATATCATTGTCCGTCGCACTATACAAATTAGCAAATATATTGTTTCTGAAATTAAAAACAAACTAAACGATTGCAGAGTTTTTTCCATATGCGCGGACGACAGCACGGACATAAATGATCTTCATCAATTGGTGGTTTGCATTCGGTGTATAGAGAAATTTTTTCTGTTCTAAAGTTAATCTGCTCTAAGCACCACAAGTCATTAAAGACAGACAATTTAAAAAATATTTGACTTATAACAAATTGCGATCAAAGCATTAAAGTAATATTAAAATACGCATAGAACACAACTGATTTTTCTTGTTTCTTTACAAGCTGTAACTTCTTAAGGAAGTGAACATACGATATTTAAAACTCTTTTGACTTAGTTAAAAAAAAAAACATTACATAAAACTAATATTTTTGAATTTAGTTTAATTTTTGAATTTGAATAGTTTTTTTTTTAGTGCACAATTTTGTCTGCTCACCAACACACGCTTATTACTGTTTTTGACAGGCACTGGTGTAAACACAGAAATAATTACATTCTGTATAATTTTTATAAAAATTAAAAGACCTTTAAGGTATTTCATATTATTTGTATACGTACAATGCAATTCAAAATAATTTACTCGTAGCATTGACAAAACAAATAATGTCAATTATTGTTTTGTTTAATTATGTTAAGGAGGGGACATGACATTGGCAGTTTTTTAAAATCGACTTTTTTTTAATAATTTTGTATTTTAATTCTTAACATATATTCTTAACATTCTAAGAAAATTTCATGGAAAAATTCTTACGGGTTCAAAAGTTACAGCCGGATTAGTGAGAGCGAATTTTTAATTTTTGCGCTACCTACGTAAGGCAGCTGGAGTATACTTGTTTTACTTGCTACCTAACTTTTGGTGGTTGTTATTTCGTACCTTATAGTGTAGTTATTTGCAAATGTTTCAACTACTTTGTATCACCATAGGAGCTACAGCATCGATTTTTTCCAAAGGAAATGATGCAAATCGTTTGAAATGCGCCAGAGTGAACGCATATGAAGCTTCAAAAGAAGCCAGAATTGCTAAACGATTGCAAAAAACTATAAGAAACAACACAAGATAACGAAGGCATACAGTACAAACACAAACGTTCACAAACTTTGAACGCGTTTATCTCGAAACCATGTTTTCGTACTGGTTGCGGCACTAGAGGGTTAATTTTTTGACGAAATTTTTTTTGTGTTTTTTAAACTTGATTCGCTATCGTATGACACGAGCTTTTTTTAAATTTTTTTTCGATTTTTTATGAATTTTTAGAGTCAATATTTTTTCGAAAAAACACACTTTCAAATTTGGAACATCACCAAAAATTTAAAAAAATTTATAAAAAAAGCTCGTGTCATACGATAACCAATTTTCTTAAGATTTAAAAAAGTCATTTTTTTCCAGATGTTCATAAGCCTACTCAGAGAATACAAAATCGGGAAAAGCTACACGTATATGTAGCTCACTGTATCCGAGAACGTCTTTTAACAAATTTTCACGAAAATTGAATGAGCGGTTTATGAGTTTATAGCGATTTTTTAAGATATTTGTACTACAGCGCCTTATGGTGTTCGATATAGAACAGAATTGATAAGCCCTTAATCTTCGCATAAGTGCAGGCAATAAGTTGAAAAAGTTTTGTCGTAATCGGATGAAAGATTGGCCACGATCCGCATCAAGGCAAAATTTTTCTATATAAGCCTTATTTGCGCGCACGCCCCGACGGAGGAAAAGGACGAAGCCGTCAAGGACGCTTTCTACGCTAGTCTTGAGGACGTACCACCTTCCGGTCCATGACATGAAAATAGTCCTCGGCGATTTTAATGCGAAAGTCGGAAGGGAAGGCATCTTTGGCCCCACTGTCGGTCAGTTCAGTCTTCACGAGACCTCCACAAACAACGGTCTAAGACTGATCGACTTCGCCGCGGCACGAAACATGGTAGTTAGTAGCACCAGATTTAAGCACCTCGACATCCACAAGGCCACCTGGCTGTCCCCGGATCAAAAAACGCGAAACCAAATTGATCATGTTGTAATCGACGGAAGGCATGCCTCTAGTGTTCTAGATGTGCGTACATTTCGGGGGGTCAACATTGACTCCGACCATTATCTTGTTGCAGCCAAGATCCGCATGCGATTATGCAATGCCAAGAACATACGCACAGGAATGCAACGAAAGCTAGATGTCGCTAAGCTGCAATTACAACGGACTGCCGAAGCCTACTCCGCTCAACTCTCGGTTAAGCTCAACCAACCAACCTCTGGACTCGACGACGCCGGCGGACTTTGGGCGCATATATCCCACTCCATGTGCGCTGCCGCTGAAGAAGTCATTGGTTTCCGGCGCCCGCAACCTCGGAACCAATGGTATGATCAGGAGTGTCGCATTGCGACTGCAGTAAAAAACGCCGCTTATAGAAAAACGCTGCAGTCAGCTGCAACGCGAGCCGTGCGAGAAAACTACCGCGAAAAGAGGAAGGAAGAGAGGCGCCTTTTCAGAGGCAAGAAAAGAGAGCAGGAAAAGCGTGAGCGTGAGGAACTAGAGGTATACCAGGGCAAGAAGGATGCACGAAAATTCTATCAACAGGTTAAGCGTCTAACCCAAGGTTTCAAGCCCGGAGCATCCACTTGTAGAGACGAAAATGGAGATCTGAATACGGATACACAGTGTGTGCTTAGATTGTGGAGACAGCACTTCTCCAATTTACTTAATGGCGACGATTCCACCAATGCCGCCCATCGAGAGCACAGTGCAGTGCCACCAATCGACGATGACGGAGTGGAAGTATCACCACCTAGCCATGAAGAGGTTCGAGTTGCTATCCAACGACTCAAAAACAATAAAGCAGCGGGTGCTGACGGCCTGTCAGCTGAATTGTTTAAAACCGGCGGCGATGAATTGATAAGGCGCATGCATCAGCTCATCAGCAAAATATGGCTAGCAGAAAGCATGCCCGACGATTAGAACCTCAGTGTACTGTGCCCTATACTTAAGAAAGGAGACCCTACAATCTGCGCAAGTTATAGAGGTATCAGTCTTATTTCCATAGCATATAAGGTTCTCTCAAGCGTACTGTGTGAAAGATTAAAGCCAATTACAAAAACACTGATTGGACCTTATCAGTGTGGCTTTCGACCTGGTAAGTCCACCATAGACCAGATTTTCACGCTACGACAAATCCTGGAGAAAACCCACGAACATCAAATTGACACACACCATCTCTTTGTCGACTTTAAAGCTGCTTTCGATAGCCCGAGAAGGGATTGCCTATACGCAACAATGTCTGAGTTCGGTATACCTGCAAAGTTGATTAGACTTTGCAGAATGACGTTGAGCAACACACGCAGCTCCGTCAAGGTAGGAAATGACCTCTCCGAAACCTTCAATACCGAAAGAGGTTTCAGGCAAGGCGATCCACTGTCTTGCGATCTCTTCAACATCATCATGGAGGGGATCGTACGAAAAGCCGGTGTGCATCGTAATGGCACCATTTCCTATAAAGGTGTCCAGCTCCTTGCTTACGCTGATGATATTGATATTGTTGGCAGAACCAAGAGAGATGTTACCGCTGCTTTCGCCGCTATCGAAAAGGAATCAGCCAAAGTGGGTTTGACGATAAATGAGGGTAAAACAAAGTATATGCTGTCTACAAACAAGGGAGCTCGGCGTTTAGACTCCCACGTTTCATCCGGCAGCTATAACTTTGAAGTAGTCAAGGAGTTTGTATACCTTGGCACCGCCATTAATACTAACAACGAAATCAGCCTGGAAATAAAGCGAAGAACAATAATTGCTAATAGGTGCTACTACGGGCTCAGTAAGCAACTAAGTTCCAGAGCCCTCTCTCGATCGACAAAACTAACACTCTACAAAACGCTCGTTCTACCTGTGCTGCTTTATGGCGCTGAGGCATGGGTAGTTTCGCAAACTGACGCAGCCGCTCTGGGGGTGTTCGAGAGAAAAGTTCTTCGCAAAATCTTCGGTCCTGTTCGAGTCGGCGATGACTATCGCATCCGAATGAACCACGAGCTGTATAAGCTCTACGGAGACATTGACGTAGTTCGGCGTATAACTGTGCAGCAACTACACTGGCTGGGTCATGTCCATCGTATGGACGACGAAGCTCCAGCGAAAAAGGTGCTCGAAGCGAGGGTCGCTGGTCAACGACGACGAGGGAGACCATGCCTCCGATGGATGGACCAGGCTGAGGAAGCCCTAACCGCACTTGGTGTATCCGATTGGAGAAGGCGCGCGCAAAGCAGAGGCGCCTGGCGAGAGCTGATGAGGTCGGTCGAAATCCGGACACGGGTTGTCACGGCCACCTAAGTAAGTAAGTAAGTAATCGGATGAACGGTATTGCAGCGCATAAAGAATGAACAAACAAACATTTATTTTTATATATTAGACTATCTTATACTCGCTGTGCGTTGCTACACCTGGCAACTATATTGGAAAATAATAAATATTTTCAAAACGTTTATTGGCCCTTTTTTTGACACCGCGCTCATTGTCCAATGTCCGTCCCAGTTTTCGGGTAGCAGAACATCACCAAATAGTAACTCCATTCTGAGTTTTAATGTTCTGTGATTTTTACTCCGAAAGATGTTCGATATCGAAATTTTGGCCTCAAAATGGGAGGAGCCACACCCCTTTCCCGTCCACTTCCCGTCCAAGTTTTTTGTTAGAAAGACATCACCAAGTGGTAACTCCATTCTGAGTTTCAATGTTTTGTGACCTTTTACTTCCACGAAAAACTGATTTTTAGCGATTTAATCACACCATTGAAACGGCTTAGGAGTGATGGAGTAACATGCGGACACGATTAGATTTTTATATATATAGAAAGAATAGAAAACATCGAAAGTTCTCGAAAAATAATAAGTTTTATACACTTAAGCGGAGAAATAACAGTACGCTATAAACCAATCTAATATATGAAAATCTCGTGTCACAATGTTTGTGGCCGAACTCCTCCGAGACGGCTCGACTGATATTAATGAAATATTTTTTGTATGTTTGGTAGGTATGAGAATAGGTTGTTAAGTCATTTTTACTATGCTTGTGCTTAACTGTTCCGGTTTTGACGAATGATTCTTTTACATTTCTATTTTACATTCTTTATATAAAATTGTATCCTATATATTTTAATTTTTTAAACATGTTCATACATAACATTTCTCTCAGAGCCAAAACATGTCCCAGAGCTATCTAGTTCCGCCCGTTTGCAAGTTCAACCAAATGAACAAACAATGCACATGATAAGAACACTAGCAGTAGTATCGAAGGAATGATTGGAACTATGTCTGACTGTGAACATGGTTCCGTGAACTATACATATTCTGAGCGACTCATCTCTAGTTTTCACCCTCCTATGCAAAACGGGCGTGGCTGCGCCCATACAAGCCACATTTTCTATCCTAATCTATCATAATGGCTATGGCAGTAAAAGTCACAGAACATTGAAATTCTGAATGGAGTTACCACTTGGTGATGTCTTTTTATTGGAAAACTTGGACGGCCATTGGACAAGGAGGTGTGGCTCCTCCCATACCAGCTTAATTTTTGATATCGAATAGCTATTGAAGTAAAAATCACAGAACATTGAAACTCAGAAAGGAGTTACCACTTGGTGATGTCTTTGTAGTAGAAAACGTGGACTGACATTGAACAAGGGGGTGTGGCTCAGCCTATATAAGCCAACTTTTTGATATCGAATAACTTTGGAAGTAAGAATCACAAAACATTGAAGCTCAAATAGAGTTTCTCTCTTTTTGGCGATGTCCTGCTGCAGGGAAACTGGGACGGGAATTGGACAAAGAGAGTGATGTCAAACAAAGGGTCAAATAAAAATTGTTTATTTTTTTGTTTAAAGCTAATAGAAATAAACAAAAAAACTTCTATATCATATCTGATGATTTTGATAATGAAAATTGTACATGCTTTGATAATGAAATACGACGCTTGGTATAAAGGCCTATTGAACCAAGCGGCAGTCAAAGTTTATTATGCAGCAGTCAATGTCAAACAGCCACTGTATACAAATGTGGATACTTATTAAATTACCATCAAACACACAGGCAAACAACAATAGTTGCAAATAATTGGATACGCAAAAAGACACAAAAAGCAACTATGTCTTATACTATTGAAAGATAGATGATATACTTACTTATAACAGTAACAACACATTTAGATGAACTACTTCCAATAACATTTGAAGCTTTAACTTCGTAATTTCCTGAGTCTAATGTCTTGCAAATATCTTTGCTAAGATGATAAGTTTCACTTCGCTTGGAGCCACGCGATATTTTAAAGCTAGCATCTGTATGTACCTCATTTTCATTCCAATACCTAGAAATTTAGAAACAATTTGTGAAGACATTTTTTAATAGAAAAAAGTTATTCAATTACCATTTGACGTCTGGTTCAGGTACACTGTATATTTCCACCTCTAAATTAAGTGAAGCATTCTTCTTAACTTCGGTATCAATTAATGGCTTTCTTATTTTCGGTTTACCTATAAAAAATATTTAACGCATTACTTTTAAATTAATAAGCTATTTAAATTCTATGCGGTCATTAAAAATTTTAAATCAGTAATTTAGGCAACCTGCATATTACAGAGACTATATATGATTTTATTTATTTTTATATGGTTTCCTACTTTTCCTTCGATTAGCCTTATATGGTATTTATCTTTGTCGCAGTCTCAAGTTCTTATTTGAAAACTATATACGTTAATTTCTATATATATTGTTTAAGGTGAACTATGAGAGCCACCTGGAATTTATTTAAAATGTGTTTAAAATGAATTCCTGCCCAACGGTTCGACAATTGGACTTGTAAAAGTTTTCGTAGACAAACGGAATTGCACTATTCAGAGCGCGAAAATAAAACAAGCCTTGTTGATTGACTGAACGACGTAAGTACAATGTTTAATGAGTATGTAAGAAAAAAAATGATTTGGTACAGAGTTCCAAAACATATAAGTATAATGAGTTGAGTGTCGAAAAGAGTATATAACAAAATTACATATAGGGTGTTGCAACTGAAGTGAATAACTGAAAGTTTACTTTAAAATTAAAATAAATGTTGAGTATAAAAAAAATAAAAAAACAAAATGCAAAAAATTCTTCAAAACAAAAAGAGCCACACAAAATACTTTCGGATGGGTCCGAACATGCCGGCCTCCAAATTGAGATTCCATGTCTCAATTTACTGGAAGGAGAGCGAGTTTCACTATGGGACGCCGTAGTGTTCTTGTGGGAGTTTTGATGTCAGCAACCCGAGCGTAGCCATCAGAGCCAAAGAATATATCGACCACACGACCAAGTGTCCACTTCATTGGAGGTGACAACCTACCTCGTGCACAAGAACCATATCACCAACTTGAAGATTGCGTTGCGTTTTTTTCCAGCGAGAACGGTTACGAAGATCGGTAATGTATTCCTTGTGCCATCTTTGCCAAAAATGAGTTTTAATGGCATGAATACGTTGCCACCGCTGGAGATGTGTGATGTCACATACCAAGTTGAACCTTTCTGGTATAGACTTAAGAGCGGCACCAATAATGAAATGCCCAGGAGCAATGGCCTCTAAGTCATTCGGATTCGTAGACGATGGAGTGAGAGGACGAGAGTTCATGACTGCCTCAATTTCAACGAGAGCAGTTGTTAGTTCCTCGAACGTCAATCGGGCATTCGCAACAGATGAGTTTTTGCTGTTTTGACGGCCGCTTCCCACAGGCCGCCAAAATGTGGTGCTCTTGGTCGAATGAAGGAATAAGGGAAAATTCAAAGGTTGTGGCGCAATAAGCAGTAACTTCAGCCGCAGTTTCTTCACAAAAGAAGTGTTTTCGAAATTCTTCCAGCTTTGCTGCGGCTCCAACAAAGTTTGTAGCGTTATCGCAAACTACCTTCGTCGGTAGTCCACGCCGACCAACGAAGCGCTTGAGTGCTGCAATAAAAGCGTTGCTAGATAGGTCAGAAACCGCTTCTAAGTGCGCAGCCTTTGTCGCGAAGCACACAAAAACTGCAATGTAAGACTTGTAAGGTATTTTGCACCGAATTTTTAAATATGTTGGAATTGGACCAGCAAAATCCACTCCAACTACTTCAAATGGTCTGCTAGCTGTGATGCGATCTTTAGAAAGATTGTCCATGATCTGAGTCAGTAGTTTTGGCTTGTAACGCGTACAGTGAATACAGTTGTTGACTATCTTACGAGTTAAGCTGCGGCACTTGATTATCCAAAACTGTTGCTGAATTAGAACCACAAGCGCCCGAGAACCTGCATGAAAGTTTGATTTATGGAGATATATGACCATGAAGTGAACAAATGGGTCATCTTTCGGCAGCAGCAAAGGATGTTTGACAGATACTGGCAAGTCTGTATTTTCGTCCTCCAACTCGAAATAATTTTACACCGTCGACATCGTCAAGAAAAGCGCGGAGAGAGGATAAATGCCCGATGAGAAGTTCGTCTTTTTGTAGTTGCAAAATTTCCCTTGAAAAATTATGATGCTGAATAACAAAGGCGATGTGGTGAAGCGCTATTTGAAGTTCACGTGCTGAGATCATGATGGTGTATGAAAATGAAGGGTTACGAAAACGAAGTATGTATGCGAATATTGGAAGGCATTTTGTGTAACTGCTGATCTTGTTTATTTCTCCAAGAATGTAAGAGATTTGCCTTTCTTGGCATATATGAACTGTTTTTATTTTCTCGAGTTGTTCTTCTTCTTTAGATAGTTTTATATTGCATGAAGTCGGCCACTGTGATGAGTCAGCCTTCAGGAAAGCTGGTCCAGATATCCAATTAGAGCCAAGTAGTTCGTTTACACTGCTTCTACGTGATACAAGATCAGCTGGATTTGATTTTGTAGAGCAGTGCCTCCAAACGACATTGGAGGACTGCTCTTGGATATCTGATATGCGATTACCAACGAATGTCGTTAACTTCGATGAGTGAGTGTGAATCCAGTGCAAGCAAATTTGAGAACCAGACCAAAAAAACGTTTGTGAGATGCGAAATTCGAAATGTTTTCGAATTTTGTCCCAAAAATTTGCACAGTAGATGTGCCGCGCACAGCTCCAAACGAGGTAAAGTGCGAGTTGTTACAGGCGCAACACGCGACTTTGCTGCTAATAAGCTTATAACGATATTTCCTTCCTTGTCTATACAGCGAAAGTAAATGCAGCATCCGTAAGCACGGATCGACGCGTCACAGAAGCCATGAACTTGTAGATCGATTGTGTTTGCAGGTTTAATGCAACGACGAATTTTTATTAGGTGTAATTGATCAAAATTAAGAAGAATGTCATTCCAAGCAGCTTCAATTTCTTGAGGCACTGCGGCGTCTCATTCACAACCTTGAATCCATAACTGATGAAGTAAAATTTTTGCCTTTATGATAAGCGGGCTAACAAGACCAACTGGATCAAATAACGAAGACGTAAGTGACAGAATTGATCTTTTTGTCACGGTTAAAAAGGTTTTTGATGGGCGAAAAGCGAAGCAAAAAATATCAGCAGCAGGAGACCACGATATTCCTAGAGCACTAGTTATATCATCATCGAATGGAATTTGTTTTGATCCTTCAGCATCAGAAAACAGATTTGGATGACTGCAATGCCATTTAGACAGCTCAAATTTGGAGTAGTTCAAAATTTCAGATACTTCACGTTGAATAGTTTGCAACGTTTGAACGTCATCAGCGCCTGTGAACATGTCATCCACATAGAAGTCATTAGTGATGATAGATTTTCTTAACTTATGTGAAGAGGGAAATCTTTCCGCTGCAAAGTTCAGGCTGCGAATGGCAAAGTAAGGCGCAGAAGCTGTGCCGTATGTAACGGTATTTAACCTATACTTGTATATCGGCTTCGATTTATTCTCTCGTCGAATTAGTTGAAAGTTTCTATCGGTAGGATGTACCAAGACTTGTCGATACATTTTCTTTACATCAGCCGCAAGTCCATCCAGAAAACGAAGAATTAATATTAGTTGTTCTGGTTGAATTGTTGGACCCACCATTAAAACCTCGTTCAACGAAGTTTGTGATGCTGTTAGACAAGATGCGTCAAACACCACGCGTAACTTTGTAGATTCACTGGATGGCTTAAGCACACAATGATGCGGAATAAAGTAGTGTGGGTTATTTAGATCAGGGTTTTTCATAAGACTCATGTGACCAAGCGTTCATATTCTGTCATAAACTGCATATATTGAGCCTTAAGTTCTTCGTTTTTTTCAAGTCTCCGTTCAATAGATAAAAAACGACGCAAAGCAATGTCATAAGAGTTGCCTAGACTAGATTTATCACCTTTGAAAGGAAGCTTAACCACGATTCGATTGTCTTCTTGAACTGTCACTGTATTGATAAACTGCTGTTCACAGCGCTGTTGCTCTTCGCTCAATATTTTGCGCTGGGTTTGAACTTCTTCTAACTGCCAAAATCGTTCTAAAGTTTTATTAAACTCTATGTCAGAAGTGTTGCACAATAAATTGCATGAAGATTGTGAACGCTGTGAGACACACCTGCCAGACACGATCCATCCAAATTGAGTGTTTTGAAGGGTAGGTAAATTTTGGCCTAACTGAATTTGATCTGCAGCCAAGAGATTGAAAAAGGCTTCAGCGCCCAGAATCATATCGATACTTCGCGATATGTTGGATTCAGGGTCGGCCAGATCAATGTTTTCAGGTATGTTTAAATCGAGCGAAATATTCTAGCGTCAATTCAAACTGGGTTACACGAGATTTCACCGTGGTTTGTGTTCTAAATGACACGTTAAGCTGTGAAGAACCAATCCAAAGAACATTTTCGAAATTCTTGACTTCTGTAGGCCCAATTGGCTGACAAGTGACTCGCTTATAAAATTAACTTGTGAGCATGAATCTAATAGAGCTCTACCTATCTGAAACCCTCCAGAACCATTGCGAATTAAGATCACGGCTGTCGCCAAAATAATGCTTGAGCTCTTCGGCCCAGTTGACTTCATTGTAGTTGTAGTGTGGACAACAGCGTTTGTATCTGCTGCAGATGTAGCTGATGTAGATGGAGCCGACGGTAGCGAAGCATTAAACTCATTGTCTGTCAGTTTATGCAATAAGGAATGATGACGCTGCTTACAAAAACGACAGAAGTACTTCGAAGTACATTGAGTGTGACCATGTCCAACATGATCTGAACGTTGCCCTGTAGGAAGTACTATGAATTGTTGGCAGGTCGAAATTTGATGACCTTTTTTGTTGCAATGATTGCAAACTACATCCACTGATGACGTTTTCTTAACATGGAATGAGTGAGCTTTAAATTGTGGCTTGTGAGCGCTCTGAGCAAGTTGCGATTGGGTTGCTTGACATTTAATACCACGTTTACCCTGTGCGTCGAGTTGCTGACAACGTATGTCTAGCAAAGAACAGCATTCAGCCCAAGAGGGAAGCTTGATAAAGTCTAAATGTTCATCCCATTTACGCTTGGTATCAGAGTCAACTTTACTCATAGCCAAATGAATAAGAACGCATCGCATATTTGTTGATGTGAACCCATGGACTGAAGAGAACTATAAAGAGCAAATAAAGTATCGACGACCTTGCGAAGCTTTTGTGGCACTGTTTTTGTGACCCTATCTAGATCGAACATCGCCGTAACATTTTCTAAAAACATGAGTGTTTTGTTGTCATATCGCTCTTTCAATCGGTCAAGAGCCTTTGAATAATTCTCTTCAGTAACTTTTAAACAGTTGTGCAAGCGATTGAATTTTTCTATTACCGGAACGCTCAAATCATTATGAACCAAATGGTAGAATGTATTTACTTACTTACTTAGTTGGTCGTAACAACCCGTGTCCGGGTTTCAACCGACCTCATCAGCTCTCGCCAGGCGCCTCTGCTTTGCGCGCGCCTTCTCCAATCGGATACACCAAGTGCGGTTAGGGCTTCCTCAGCCTGGTCCATCCATCGGAGGCATGGTCTCCCTCGTCGTCGTTGACCAGCGACCCTCGCCTCGAGCACCTTTTTCGCTGGAGCTTCGTCGTTCATACGATGGACATGACCCAGCTAGCGTAGTCGCTGCACAGTTATACGCCGAACTACGTCAATGTCATCGTAGAGCTCATACAGCTCGTGGTTCATTCGAATGCGATAGTCATCGCCGAATCGAACAGGACCGAAGATTTTGCGAAGAACTTTTCTCTCGAACACCCCCAGAGCGGCTGCGTCAGTTTGCGAAACTACCCATGCCTCAGCGCCATAAAGCAGCACAGGTAGAACGAGCGTCTTGTAGAGTGTTAGTTTTGTTGATCGAGAGAGGGCTCTGGAACTAAGTTGCTTACTGAGCCCGTAGTAGCACCTATTAGCAATTATTGTTCTTCGCTTTATCTCCAGGCTGATTTCGTTTTTGGTATTAATGGCGGTGCCAAGGTAAACGAACTCATTGACTACTTCAAAGTTATAGCTGCCGGATGAAACGTGGGAGTCTAAACGCCGAGCTCCCTTGTTTGTAGACAGCATATATTTTGTTTTGCCCTCATTTATCGTCAAACCCACTTTGGCTGATTCCTTTTCGATAGCGGCGAAAGCAGCGGTAACATCTCTCTTGGTTCTGCCGACAATATCAATATCATCAGCGTACGCAAGGAGCTGGACGCCTTTGTAGAAAATGGTGCCATTACGATGCACACCGGCCTTTCGTACGATCCTCTCCATGATGATGTTAAAGAGATCGCAAGACAGTGGATCGCCTTGCCTGAAACCTCTTTCGGTATTGAAGGTTTCGAAGAGGTCATTTCCTACCTTGACGGAGCTGCGTGTGTTGCTCAACGTCATTCTGCAAAGTCTAATCAACTTTGCAGGTATACCGAACTCAGACATTGTTGCGTATAGGCAATCCCTTCTCGGGCTATCGAACGCAGCTTTAAAATCGACAAAGAGATGGTGTGTGTCAATTTGATTTTCGTCGGTTTTCTCCAGGATTTGTCGTAGCGTGAAAATCTGGTCTATGGTGGACTTACCAGGTCGAAAGCCACACTGATAAGGTCCAATCAGTGTTTTTGTAATCGGCTTTAATCTTTCACACAGTACGCTTGAGAGAACCTTATATGCGATGGAAATAAGACTGATACCTCTATAACTTGCGCAGATTGTTGGGTCTCCTTTCTTTAGTATAGAGCACAGTACGCTGAGGTTCCAATCGTCGGGCATGCTTTCTTCTAGCCATATTTTGCTGATGAGCTGATGCATGCGCCTTATCAATGCATCGCCGCCGGTTTTAAACAATTCAGCTGACAGGCCGTCAGCACCCGCTGCTTTATTGTTTTTGAGTCGTTGGATAGCAACTCGAACCTCTTCATGGCTAGGTGGTGGTACTTCTGGTAATGGTAGAATGTATTTATGAAGTTTTAATTTACGATCGCCATGTATTTGCCATCGAATGTTGGTAAAGTAAGATTTGGCAATCAATTGGTGTGCACCTTAGGAAATGAAAATGATTGGTCATTATGAGACGGACTTTTTCGTTCATTTATTAGTAAAAGTATTTTAGATTTTGTCAAAATATAGAGTTCATCTAAATCTGCACGTCCGCCATCAGTTAATTGGATTCATACGATTTGATTTTGATAATATGCGGCTTGCTTATAATAGAAATCCACAATACCCAACTGGCACTCCAGTTCAGTGCACTAAAAGTTTGAATTTGCTTCAATCAGATTTTTTATGCGCGTTATGCTGCCTTTGGATGACGAGCGAAGAGTTTTTAATTCTTCGATAGAAACCGCTGGGGAGGTATCATCTTCTTTGCCCATGATTGTGTGGGTCTAAAATATGCAGTGGGTAACCAACACAATGAAACAAGTGAGAGACAATTGTCAAGATTAATGACAAATAAAAAAATAATAAAAAAATTTTTTTTTTTTTTTATTTACTTTTTGCTTATGTGAAGCTCAGTGCAATTATGTGAATTGCGTTTATGTGATTAAATACGACGGTATCGTTACTTATGTAAAGCTGACGACCACCAATATGATTTGCAAAGCACCGTACAAGTATATAGTTCTGCAACCAACAACCGGTTTGCACAATGCAAATGGATTGCAGCAAGCAAACAAAAAATACCCACGCCTAGCAACAATTAATAACGGTAGCAAATGAAATGATGTTCAATTTGTCCTTGAGCAAGCAAGAAATTTAACGGAATTCCAATTGTTGCTGAAGTCCAATTTGATTTTTTTTTTTTTATAATGGCACTATCAAGTGTACAAAATTGGCAACATTCCTGGAGGAGTTAAATAGCTTTAACTCCTTTTTAATTATACGCTGACACAGTGAATTTTTTTTTGGATTATGGCCAAAATTAATTTGCTGGTTAACCGAACGCGACACCGACGGAAGGTTAATTTATGCCGCGTTTTTTAATGGGTTATGGTATGCACAGTTTGATTTTTTGTTTTGTTTGCACTTTACTGCCTTAATTCTCAGGTATTTGTACACTGCCCTTTTATTGCTGCCTTCAAATTTTTTTGTTTTTAATTTTTTGAGTAGGCAATCATTATTCCATATTTATTTATTTGCACGATGCAGCACACTTTTTTTTTATTTTTTAGCACAAAATATTTTGCACAAAAACACGCGTAAACGTTCTATTGCTTGCCTAAGATAAAGTTCGGAAAAATGTTTTTTCACAGCGAAAAATCGTTAAAAAGAATAACCGTAGTACTGTCACGGTCGCCAATGTTTAAGGTGAACTATGAGAGCCACCTGGAATTTCAATTTCAATTTCAATTTATTGATCAAATATGTTAGCATATAAGATTAATTTTCTTTTGCATGCCGCAGGTTAAATAAATAAGATAATAAAATTTAACAATAAGATTATTAAAATTATTAAAATTATTAAAAATTAATAACAACAAGAATTAAAAACTTAAATTATAAAAAAATAAATGATTGAACGAATTTAAAATTATAAAAATAATATACAACAATTTTGAGAACTTTAAATAATTTCTTAAAATAATAATAAAAAATAAAAACTATCAAAATTTTCTTGCACTTATTTATAAGAACAAAGCATAAATCTTACCAAATTAACATTTTATGAAGAAGAAGAACAGTAGAAGAGAAAAGCAGGTATAGTTAGGAGATATAATCAAAGATTAAACGCTTAAAGGCTTTTAGGTTGGAAACGACTTTAATGCTGTTTGGTAGAGAATTCCACAGTCTTATTGCACTGACGAAAAACAGCCTGCTAGAATTTTTGTAATAGTAGCTCGGAATCAGCAGGTTCATATTTCCACTTGACCTACAGAACTGAAGTTTTTCATACAAGTAATGTGGGCAACGCGAGTAGATTATTTTATGCAGAAATTTACAATTTCTTGCTTCGAGATAACGAAATAAGCAGCGACCAAGTAGCTTAGTGCGAAAGAAGGATACATGATCGAACCTCTTCAGTCCATAGACGTAACAGGCAGCGTTATTTAGAGCAACTAGCAATTTGTGGGATGAACGTGAATCTAAATTGCTATAAACTACTTCCGAGTAAGTGATGATGGGCATCAGTAGTTGTAATACAAGTTTTCGTTTTGTTTCGATGGGAACAAACGCCGAGGTCATTCTTAGGATCCGTAAAACAAAGTAGACTTTACTCACGCAGGAATTAATGAGATCCTCACTGGACAAGAAACTATTTATTTTAAACCCAAGGTTAGATGCCTTAGTAACAACTTCCAGTTCAACGTTATTGAGTAGAATTGGGGGTAGATCAAAGTTTAAGAAAGATGTTTTAGATATTGGTAGAATGTATGATTTTATGGGGTTTAGTTTGAGTTTATTATCTTTAGACCATTTAGCTACAGTGTCTAAATCTTCATTCATTCTTACACACAAATCTTCAATGAGCCCGCTAGGTCTAGACAAATATAATTGAAGATCATCAGCGTAAGCATGCATTGTGACATTTTTGCATATATCGAAAATATCATTGACAAACAAGGAAAATAGAAGTGGACCTAGAACCGAGGCTTGGGGAACTCCAGTATTAGTATTCTTGAATGTAGAGTAATTAAACCCTACTTTAACTCTCTGTGACCTTTCGCTTATATAACTTTCCAATAACCGAACTGAAGTATCGGAGAATCCAAAATTGAACTTTAGTTTTTTACTTAAAATATTATGGTTTACAGAGGTAAAGGCTTTCGAAAAGTCCAGTAAGCATAGTAGTGTTAGATGTCCCATATCCAAGGGTATTCTAACATCATCCAATACTTTGAATATTGCAGAGGAGCAGCTATGGCCAGGGCGGAACCCAGATTGAAGGTCCGACATAAGACCAAATGTGTGTACATGGCTTGAAATCTGCTCAGCCATTAAAGATTCGCAGACCTTTGAAATCGAAGACAGCAAGCTAATTGGTCTAAGGTCAGATTTTTTTGCAATTGGAATAATGGTCGCTACCTTCCATATTGCAGGATAACACAAGATTGTAAAGATGTGGTTAATTATGTGCACGATCGGGCTGAGCACATAAGGCAATATAAGTTTAACAAAGGTTTTATGGTTATAAAATGTGTTTAAAATAAATTCCTGCCCAACGGTTCGACAATTGGACTTGTAAAAGTTTTCGTAGACAAACGGAATTGCACTATGCAGAGCGCGAAAATAAAACAAGCCTTGTTGATTGACTGAACGACGTAAGTACAATGTTTAATGAGTATGTAAGAAAAAAAATTATTAGGTATGTAAAAAAACATATAAGTATAATGGGTTGAGTGTCGAAAAGAGTATATAACAAAATTAAATATAGGGTGTTGCAACTGAAGTGAATAACTGAAAGTTTACTTTAACCTTAAAATAAATGTTGAGTACAAAAAAAATAAAAATACAAAATGCAAAAAATTCTTCAAAACAAAAAGAGCCACACAAAATACTTTCGGATGGGTCCGAACATATATAAAAGAGTAAAAATGTATGTTAGTTACGTAAAAGCTCAAGAACGGCTGAGAGGATTTTAATTATTGTCTTGCTAAACAACTGCTTTGATACCCGATTGAAAAAAAAGCTATACAATTTTTACCACACCCCCTTTTACAGCCCACAAATCAATAAAAATACTATATTTAAGACGGTTTTGGTTGTATTAGACTTTGGTAATTTAGTTCAAATAATTACGTCATTAAGATTCTAAAACTACGTGGCCGATTGAGCTGAAAATTTGGCAGTAGATTGGTTCTGAGTACGAGATGGCTTACGGAAAAACATTTTTGACACACCCCCTTTTAACGACCACATATAAAGGAAGGGTGGTTAAATTTTAAGGGCCGATGTTGATTTTGAATAAAACACAAATTATTTAGGAAATTATTGTCATTTCTTTTTATTTTGATAATAATTTTGTATGGTTCAATTATGTATGGAACAAAACATCGGCCAAATGGCTGCCGCAACCTCGGCGGCACACCTCCATCCGATGGTCCAAGTTTTCGATGACGCTGAGGCATAAGTGAGGTTCTATGTCGTTAATGTGCCGAACTATCTCATCCTTTAGCTCTTGACTTGTTGCTGACTTATCGACGTACACCTGTCAAATCATATGATCTTGGCGGCCAATTGACATCGCCACCACGTGAGATAGCACGGCCATTGAATTTGTCACGCAAAAGGGCCGTTCTTTCGTTAGCTGTATGGCAAGTGGCACCGTCCTGTTGAAACCACATATCGTCCACATCCATATCTTCCAATTCGTGCTATAAAAAGTTCGTTATCATCTCACGATAGCGAACACCATTCACAGTAACTGCCTGACGGCTCTTCAGCCACACTATCGCGAACAGCAGCAATATTTTATGCAGTACGAGCTGTACGAGCTTGCACTGATGTTTTCACAACTCCTACAGACCCGGTTTGCTCAAATTTTAGCACGATTTTTCCGATTGTACGTACATTTGGACGATTAAATTGACCGAAAAAAATCACGAAGTGCACGATATGCATTTTGATTTGAACGCCCATTTTCATAATAAGCCTGAATAGCTTAAACGCGTTGCTCGATTGTGTATCTTTCCATGGTTTAAATTAAGTTAGTCTGAAATTGAGAAATGTCAAATGAAATGCAAAAAAAAACTTCACGTTTAGGTGTAGTTCACATTCAACATTAGCCCTTAAAATTTAACCACCCTTTATAAACACTGTATTTCAGACGGTTTTGTTCGTATCCCAATAAACATTGTGGCGAGGGGTGATTCGTTAACGAATCGGTTATGAATAATTTTTTTGTTGTAAGTTTTCGAATAGTTTCATTCCAACTTCATCAGAGGCTCGCTTGATGCTTAAAGAAATCACCGATTGAAATCATGACTTTGCTAAACTCCATTTAAGATGTTTTTAAACAAAAAAACAATTTTTCCCGACTTTTTAATAGTAGATACGATATAGCGATTCTGGGCCAGGAGGCGCGGAGGCGCAAGCCGTTGACGTCACGCCCGTACCCCAGCGCCATCTTGTGGGGGCTTTTTGCTAAAATGTGCAAAGGTGTATGTCTTTGCTAAAAGCTTTTATGGTGGATGTCTTTGCTAAAAGCTATTATGGTGTATGTCTTTGCTTTAAACTTTTAAATTGGCAAGTTTGGGGTATGTCTTTGCTTTAAACTTTTAAAATTAGCAAGTTTGGGGTATGTCTTTACTTTAAGCGTTGGTCATAATTTTATACACTACATTATCGGTAGTGGTAGTCAAGCGAGTTCTTATCAGTGCTTGCATGTTTTGTTTTTTCTTAACCCTCGAATACCTAATAGCAATGACTCAAATTCTGAGTGACGAGCTTAGCTGAAATGATATGACTTGCTATATGAAAATATATATATTAATATGGGTTGGAGCAATTTAGGTACGGCGAAGGTTGAAGGGTTAAAGAATTGTTTATAAATTTATCATAATGGTGCTAAGTATTAGGTGCGAGTATTAGATTTGCATAAGTAGTTTAAGAATTGGATGACAACCATTTGAAACATAGGCGTATATAAGTGGGATATATCTGAGGTACAAGTCTCAATCCCCCGGTCAAGTCGTCCAGCAAAATCTCCGCCTCTGGCTTATATTTTTTATAAATTCAAGAGTCTCTATAGAATTGAGATGCAGAAACTTCGAGAACATTTTAGAAGCTGACTTATGTCATTGTATGCCGAAGCGAATGGCGTGAGAGAGAAAGGGGGAGAGAGAGAATTTGATTGTAAGAGAGCGAAAGGGAGATAGCAAATAGCGCGATCCTATACAAATAATACTTCAGAATCAACCTAACCTAAGCCAATGCCATAGGTATGGGGGGGGCACCCTTTATATATAGGGTATATATATATCTTTACCTACATAGGTATATAGGCTACTCTATAGGTATAGACTTAAAAATTTATTTAAATTCTTCTTTATTACTATTATTATTATTATTTATATATATATATATAACAAATTGTATAATTTTATTAATGGAAAAAAGTGATCTTATATTTAATTAATTTTTTCTGATTTCGCTGGTTAGAGGTGAATATTCAATTACTCGATCATGAATTACTAAACAGTGGGCTGAGGTTCTATCTGGAATCGGTTTGTTTGCTTCGGTTTCAAATTCAATTCGTATATCAATAGGTCCAACTTTAACTGCTTCATTTTGGTGTGTTACATCAACAACAATTAGTGGTGCAATAGCCTTAAATCCAACGACGTCTAGCAATGGTTTAGGTTCCCGCATATAATAACTTTGTTGAAATTTTGCATACATATCATATAGTACAGCATACTGTCCATTTCAAAGCGACTATTTAAATCATCATAGGGATATGATTCAGAGTTTATATATACTTTTAAATTAGATATATTACAATGATCAAATATATTTCCTTCCTGTTTACTTTTTTCTCTTTGTAAACCGATTATAAGAAATCGTGGTCTTTCATTTTGCGGTGAAAGCTTAACATTCCATAAAACTTTTGTTTCCTTTGGTTGTATAGGATTTATATGATAGTCCCAACTTCTAAACGCCATTGGTATTAGCAAATTTTCGTTTTTAATTATCTTGTACATTTCCAATTTTGCAAAGTCTGATAATTGTATATGAGGCATTTTCCAAATTATGTCCAGTATTGTTAGCTTTAACTGATCAGTTCCATTTGTAGAATGATATGATCTATCATTATATGAAGAACGTTGAAGGATAAGTTCATGCTTCGAATTTAATATTATATTATTATAATCTTCAGCAAAACCCAGGAACATTTTCAACGGCACACAACAACTAAAATGAGATTTTTCCAATGTGAAATTTTCATCAGGAACCCAACCAGCGTTCTTAATGCGCCACTTTCAGCTTTATTCAATGATACGAAATTTTTCATGGTTGATGAAATTCCAAGACTACGTGTACGATCAACTTCAAAACCATTAATTTCATAACGAATTTCATCGAACAGATATGAAACAAAGTTGTTTTTAAGTTTCACACCTGTTGTTACTACATCATTTCCTCCTTCCTGTTTTACTATAAAACCATGAATGTAAATCATACTCTCACTTGGTAAGACAAAGAGATCTTGATTTTGAATTGGTATACAAATTTCATCGTTATTGTTAAACGATTTTTGGTATGGATAGTAAATATGATAGTCTCTTTTTATAATACTCTCATCGTACATAGGTTGTTGAAGTACATTGAGTATTTCATTCATATTGAATTATTGGTTGATTGATTATCGATATTGTGATTGATTGACTAATTATCGATCAGTTTTAGCGGGTAGCTGTAGAACAGTACAGATCAGTTTTAGCAGTTAGCTGTTGAGTGGTACAGACCAGTTTAGCAGTTAGCTGTTGAACAGCACAGATCAGTTTTAGCAGTTAGCTGTTGAATAGTACAGACCAGTTTAGCAGTTTAGTAATAGTTGTTGTTGACTCTTCTCCCAAGATTAAGTCCCAAGGATTTTAAAAATTCTATATTATATCTTGTCAATGTTTTGTTAGCTCTTCTTCTTCCTCGTTCAAGTGTCTTCTTCTCCTCGTTCTTTGTATCTTATTTTTATTATAAATAATCATAATTATAATTGTTCTGGCTTGAAGTGTAGTCTTACGGTAATCTTTTCCCCTCGAAAATTTATAAGGTCGCCGTCTTGATTCAAGATTCTAATCGTTATGTTGCTTACTTGTTGACAGTTGACAGGTAAATAAATGACATTTTGAGGTTTCTCTTTAATTTTATATCCGGGTGGAACATCTAGAGGAAATTCGTGAATAGTGTGAACCAAAGTGCTATTAATATATGATCCATCTGTCAAGTTGCTTTCGATACGTATTGTATTTACATTTGTAATATTCAAAGGTAAGTCAGATTGAAAATATCTAGTTGTACGAGTACCTGACTGTTCTATACGTATATTTATATATTTTGTTTTTTCTATATCTTGTAATGGCTCTATAGTAACCACATTGATAAATTCCTCGTACGGTAGCTCATTTTCTATCAACTTTCTTTTACTGAATCCCAACAACTGTCCTACACTGTTTGGTTTTGAAAAATCTATGTCTTCGGAGGAAGTAATTTCAGTTTTTAGGGTGTTATTGTTTCGCTCAATTTTTAAGTAAATTGAATCATCAATGGATTTTATACTTGACTCTAAGAAAGAAGTAATGTCTTTCAGTTCATATGAACCAACTGGAATTGTAATAGTATGTGGTCCGATATGGAATAAATTATTGTGATCATGTACATTTGGTATAGAATTAATAGATACAAAGTCTATAAGTCCACAAACATATCTTGTAGGTAATTCAGCCGGAGGAAAATATTTTGCAACAAGAGTTGAAGTGGTTCCGCTTAAAGAGATTGTTATTGACATTATGCGTATTCGTTTTAAACTGATAGTCTATACCTATAGAGTAGCCTATATACTTATGTAGGTAAAGATATATACCTATGTATATAAAGGGTGCCCCCCCTATACCTATGGGATTGGCTGAGGTTAGGTTGATTCTGAAGTATTATTTGTATAGGATCGCGCTATTTGCTATCTCCCTTTCTCTCTCTTACTATCAAAATCTCTCTCTCCCTTTCTCTCTCACGCCATTCGCTTCGGCATACAATGACATAAGTCAGCTTCTAAATTGTTCTCGACGTTTCTGCATCTCGAAGCTTCTAGAAACTTCCTGACTCTTCTTGGTTGCGGTGTATTTCGTTTACTTAAAATAAAATACAGCGGCGGAGAAGTTGCTGGGTGTAAGTGTCTTGGCCTGTGTTTATTAAGCGGGGGCTTGTTACCTCGATGTCCCCCAGCTGACGAATAGATATTTATATATACGCCTATGTTTCAAATGGTTGTCATCCAATTCTTAAACTACTTATGCAAATCTAATACTCGCACCTAATACTTAGCACCATTATGATAAATTTATAAACAATTCTTTAACCCTTCAACCTTCGCCGTACCTAAATTGCTCTAACCCATATTAATATATATATTTTCATATAGCAAGTCATATCATTTCAGCTAAGCTCGTCACTCAGAATTTGAGTCATTGCTATTAGGTATTCGAGGGTTAAGAAAAAACAAAACATGCAAGCACTGATAAGAACTCGCTTGACTACCACTACCGATAATGTAGTGTATAAAATTATGACCAACGCTTAAAGTAAAGACATACCCCAAACTTGCTAATTTTAAAAGTTTAAAGCAAAGACATACCCCAAACTTGCCAATTTAAAAGTTTAAAGCAAAGACATACACCATAATAGCTTTTAGCAAAGACATCCACCATAAAAGCTTTTAGCAAAGACATACACCTTTGCACATTTTAGCAAAAAGCCCCCACAAGATGGCGCTGGGGTACGGGCGTGACGTCATCGGCTTGCGCCCCCGCGCCTCCTGGCCCAGAATCGCTATATCGTATCTACTTTTAATATACAAATTTTTTTAAGAAAAGTATTTTTATTAATTTTTTGTTGTTAGTACATCATTTAAGCGAAAATTTTTTTTACATTCTATGTTTTTTTTAATTTTATGTGAAAAAAAGACTTAACCCTGCTACAACGTTAGGGTCTTTTGATGACCCAAATCGTATGTAACATTACCGTATTTTTAACTGGTGGAATATATTTGAAAGTTCTAACTACTCAGTGCATCAATTGTTAAAAATATATTGAATTCAATTAGTTTTACCACCATTTTGGGCTTAGACAATTTTTTATTGCAAGTGCTTACACATATCATGTTCGGGTCATTTTATGGCCCTCTATCATTTTTGTGAAACGAATAATAAATATATTATATAATATGTTTATATTATATGTTTTTGCATTTGTCTTTCACCTCTTTGGTGTTGTACATGACAACAAAACAAAAAAAATAAGAATGACCGACAAAATACCCCAAAAAATAACGGATGGTTGTAGAAAGAAAGTCAACAAAAACCCTTAGTGCAGAGTCATCGTCTGAAACACCTCTCTATTGCGGATGCACTGGAATGCGCTTACAGTTATAATTTTTGTATTCAATAACAACGAAGCCAAATAGTTTAGTTCTGTGCTAAATTTCATAGTGATCAGTTGCTATTGTAAATCTAAGTTTATAGACTATAGTTTTTGATAAAACATGGAATCTAGACATACTGTATGTATATATAATCTTACTTTTTTTCTTAATTCATACTAGTATTTATACGATAAAATTCTTTTTTGCATTTACTTGGCCATAATGTCAGCGTGGACAAATAACTGAGCATGACATTGGTGCATTCTTGAGTGACCTTGAAGACGATGCAAGTGATGATGGTGATGCTAATTTTGTACTTGAGGAAGACGAATGTTTATCTTCAGAACAATAACTAACTAATGGCACAGAATTTTTTGATAAAGATCGGATGATAAAGTGGACAACAATACCTTCTTTGCAATGTCTAAGTCGTGCAGCAAGTGAAAATATTCTTCACGCAAGACCTGGAGTGACTTTTTATGCTTTTCATCGTATTTCGTTTTCGAAAATTTTCAAGCTATAGATAGATATAGATACTTATTGGTATTTGTTTAAAATATATTTTTGCTATTATAATTGTATAACGGACATATTATTCTTTTATGAGTCTACTGGTCATATGGAGAAAGTCTTAACTCCCTGTGGGACGAGTTTCATGTACGTCTTTTTTTGAGAGCAATCATGTCTTTGGAACGATTTAGCAATATTACTCGTGTACTAGCATTTGACGATAGGCAACGAAGAAGATCAGAACAAAGAGGAGATAAGCTTGCTCCTATTCGCACATTTTATGAGCAATGGACTCAAAACTTGCAACTGCTTTACGTTCCAAGTGCTAATATAATGATTGACGAACAGCTTATTCCGTTCCGAGGTAGATGTCCTTTCAAAGTATATATTCCAAGTAAACCTGGGAAATATGGCATGAAAGCGTTTATAGCAGCGGATTCTGACACCGCGTTTTGCTTACAGTTCCAAATATACTTTGGCAAAGTGGGAGACAATGCTGAAAGGAACCAAGGCGAACGGGTTGTTCTAGACTTAGTGTCTTCATACCGTGGACGAAATGTGACTGCCAATCATTTTTTTACGAGTCATAATCTTGCATTAGAACTGCTAAAGCAAAAAATTGCTATTGTTGGCACAGTGAGCTAAAACAAACGTATTTTGCCGGTTCATGCAACAACACAAGAATTGCGTAAGCTTCCAATACACTCAAGTAAATTTTTTTCTTTAATGAAAAAGAAACTGTAGTTTTGTATGTGCCTAAAAAATACAGAATGGTTTACTTGCTTAGCACTCTTCACCATAACAGTAACAGTTTGGAAGATCATCCAAAAAAAAATCCGGAAATAATTGAATAATACAACTCGACAAAAGGCGGAGTCGACACATTTGACCAAATGGTTCGTACATATTCGTGCAAAAGAAAAACCAATCGGTGGCCAGTTGCCCTGTTCTCTAATTTATTAGATATTTCTGCTCTCAACGCTTTTATAATATGGACCGAAATATATCCTGAATGGCAAAAAAATAAACTGCACAAAAGGCGCCTATTTTTAGAGCAACTAGGTGAAGTTTTAGCTCAAGAACATATATGTATGTAAGTACGTATGTATGATACTTGGTATGTAGGTACTATAGATCCAAGGGGTGGTCACTTTATATTTAAGCGAGTATAAAACGAGGGGGCGTGTCCGCTCACACAAGCTAAATTTAAGTTGAAAAAAGCTGAGACGAGGTTCAAACATTTCTTAAGGCTGGCATTATATTTAGAGGAGAGTAAAAAAGAGTGATATTAAGGTTATGGCTTTTATTAGAAGAAATTTGCTTAGAGTTTTAAAATTTTAAGATTTGGTAAAATATGCATGCATGTTTAAAAAAATTGTTTTTTTTCGAAAACATAGATGGCGCTAGCTACAACGATTGATGTAAAAGGCGTCTTTTCGCACGGCGGCATTCTACTGGCTCCTAGGTTGACCCGAAAAAATTTTAAATTTTAAAACGCAATGAAAATATCTCCTTTCTGAATAAGATAGAATTTTAAAAAAGTCTTTTATAAAAATTTATACGTACTTAAAAAAAATTTAATTTTTTACTTAGTTGTTGTTTTAAATTTTGAATAAAACGATTTAAAAAGGCTATTTCAAAAATCAATTTCATTTAGATTGATCAAAGATTATTAAAAAATTTTCTTCCAAATATTGTAAGGATCGGTCAAGTTTTTTTGAGCTAGGTTGGCCGCAGTTATAAAAAACGTAATTTTGAGTTAAAGTTTATTCGAACTATAAGCACTTTCCACTTTAAAGTTTTTCGAAACAAATAATACGAAGACGTTAGTGTTCAAAACTTAATTAAATCGCTACACAATTTTTTCGTGTTTTCGATTTTTACGATGGAAAAAAAATTGAGCAACGAGTTTGTATCAAATTTTGTGTGAAAAATGGTTTCAACTGCGCCGATACGCGTAAAATGTTGGTGAAATGTTACGGTGACTCTGCTCTATCGTATCAGAAGGCAAACAAAGGGTTTAACCGATTTGTGAGTGGCCAAGACGAAGTAGAATACGATCCTCGTACCGGGCGGCCATCGTGTTCGACTACCGAAGGAAACGTTCAAAAAATCAAAGAAATGTTGGTCAAAAATCGCAAATTGACGGTTAGAGAGATAGCAGAGGATGTCGGCATTTCAATTGGATCCGTCCAGAACATTTTGAGGAATGAATTAGGCTTGAGAAGTGTCGCTGCGAAGTTGGTACCGAAAGAACCCAATTTCATGCAAAAAAGAGACCGAGTTGCTATTGCGAAAGACATGCTGGAAATAATCGAAAACGACGAATCAGACATGGGTATACGAGTGACATGGGTATACGAGTATAACACGCAAACCAGGCATCAGGCGATTGAATCAGGCTCAATTTTTTCTTCCATCGTAAAAATCGTAAGACACGAAAAAAGTTGTTGTAAACAAAACACTGTCACTTTACCAAATGTCAACGAGAGGCGCTGATATTTGGCAAGCTTGTCATAGACAAATGTGGTAACCTACTAAAAAAAAAAAATGTTGAATCGGTTATATCCGGTTCACAGTGTAAATGAACCTTTCTTTTTGAACATGGTGGTATATACACACAAAAGAGTTGTTGTTAACATTTTTCCAAATATGCTGGTTTGAGCAGATAAAATAAATCTATATATATATTTATAAAAATCTAATGGTGTCCGTATGTTACTCGATCACTCCTAAGCCGTTCCAATGGTGTTGTGCAAAGTTTTAGGGTGTGCTTGGCCAGTCATAGCACGGGTTTTTGTACTTATTTGTACAACATATGATGAGCGGCTATCGAGATATTGCAAAAACAGTGGATACCCCTTCGCCAATACGATTTCTCATATAAAATCTCTAAAAATCAGTTTTTCGTGGAAGTAAAAGATCACAAAACATTGAAACTCAGAATAGAGTTACCACTTGGTGATGTCTTTCTAACAAAAAACTTGGACGGGAATTGGACAAGGGGGTGTGGCTCCTCCCATGTAGGCCAAATTTTTGGCATCGAACATCTTTCGAAGTAAAAATCACAGAACATTGAAAGTCAGAATAGAGTTACTGTTTGGTAATGTTCTGCTACCGGAAAACTGGGACGGACATTGGACAATGAGCGCGGTGTCAAACAAAGGGCGAATAAACGTTTTGAATATATTTATTATTTTCCAATATAGTTGCCAGGTGTAGCAACGCACAGCGAGTATAAGATAGTCTAATATATAAAAAAAACTATTTGTGTGTTAGTTCTTTATGCGCTGCAATACCGTTCATCCGATTGCGACAAAACTTTGTCAATTTATTGCTTGCACTAATGTGAAGATTATAGGTTTATCAATTCTGTTCTATATCAAACACCATAGGGCGCTGAAGTACAAATCTCTTACAAAATCGCTATAAACTCATAAGCCGCTCATTCAATTTTCGTGAAAATTTGTTAAAAGAGGTTCTAGAATATGGTGAGTATTTTGGATTTATTTATTTTCCTCTATCCTGAACTCCAGAGGTCGTTGTAGTTCAAATCTTTAAAAAAATTGCGAACAACTCCTAAGCCGCGCATTCAATTCCCATGCAAATTTGTATTTTGGAATTTATCGAGTACGGAAGATGTTTTTTACGCTATCTATGTTGTTATATCTCAAAGAGTTATTTAAATTCTGTTTTTTTATTGTTTTAAGAGCATATTAAATTAAATAAAAAATTTTTTTTTCTTTTTACGAGGGCTGTTCAAAAAGTTGTCGGCCTTCAAAGTTGCGTGTCGAAAAAAAAAGGGTCGCTGCATGCGACCCGGATAACTCGACTTCGGATCATCTGAAATGGAAAAAGTAAACGGCGTTAGATTTAGTATAGATGTTTTTCTAGTCTTTACCTCAATCATAATTTTGCGATTATTTTTTACAAAATGGATGTCATTATAAAATGAAAAACCGATTTTGGGTCTTTTTTTTGTAGTTCAGTGTAGACCGTAAACCGTAGAAAAGTGACATCGAAGTTTAAGAAAGTGATTTTGAATAAACTCAAAGAAAATTTTAGGCAATAAAACAATTATCTTTGTGAAATACTTACATATATCAATCTGAAATGCCAGCCCCATAAAGAACTCCTTCCTCTTCTAAAAAAAATTAAGACTCAGCGGCTCTTCGGGCAGTTCTACCTTCTTTTGATGGGGCCAGAGCTCTGGCTTCGGACCTTTTCAAACGTTCTTTGAGAAAACTGTATAAAACTCCAAAATGCAATTCTCCGTTATGTTGTCAATGCTTATGTCTTCGTTTTCATTATTTTTAAATTTTTTTTGCCGATGCACTTGTGAATTCGGTGTCCTCATCTCTTTCGTGTTGGTTACGTACTGGCTTTTCAAGAACGAGTTTTTCGATTGCTACCAGTGTTTCTTTTATTTTTATTTCTATTACTTTTTCTATCCATTCCCAATAAACATTGTGGCGAGGGGTGATTAGTTAACCAATCGCTTGTGAATCTTTTTTTTTAAGTTTTCGAATAATTTCATACCGACTTCATCAGAGGTTGGCTTGATGCTTAAAGAAAGCACCGATTGGAATCATGACATTCCTAAACTCCATTTAAGATGTTTTGAAACAAAAAACAATTTTTTTCCGACTTTTCAATATAAACATTTTTTTAAGAAAAGTATTTTTTATTAACTTTCTTTTGTTAATACGTCATTTAAGCGAATATTTGTTTTTAAGTTTTATGTTTTTTTTTTAATTTTAAGTGAAAAAAGTTTTATATATAAATTTTCATACATTTTTATATAAAAAAATTTTTGTGAAATATTTTTTCTTCTGTTATGGTATTTCGTGCTTATTCTTTATATAAATAATTTCCACTTATAATTTGTTCAAGATTTTTATATGAATAAGTTCTCGTTAACAAATTGCTTTTTGTTGTTTTGGCGACTCGTTAACGAATTGCTTTTTATAGTTTTGGTGTCTCGTTAACGATTGCTTTGTATAGTTTTTGGCGACTAGTTAACGAATTGTTTTTTTTAGTTTTAGCAACTCGTTAACGAATTGCTTTTTTATAGTTTTGGAAAATCGTTAACGAATGTTTTTTTTTCAGTTTCGACGAATGTATAACGAAGCCGAAAAAAAGTTGGTCAAAAACTGATAAAAAAAATAGTTTCGAACTTTTGAAAAGCCAAATCTTAAAAAAAAATACCTAAATAACAAAAAAAAAAAAATTTTTTGACCAAGTTGGGGTTCCAACCCATGTCCGCGAATGCTGGCATTTATTATCGAGCAAATTAAGCAAGATACATTCAGCATCTGAAATAGCCGAGTGGGTAAGTTGCCGGACTAGCATTCAGATGACGTGGTTGCAGTTCTTGACGTTGTAAGCTTGAAATAAGTTTTTTTTTTATATGATTTATGTGATTCGTTATCGAATTGCTTTGTTTTAGTTTTGGTAACTCGTTAAAGAATTGCTTTTTATAGTTTTAGCGACTCGTTAACGAATTACTTTTTATAATTTTGGCGACCCGTTAACGAATTGGTTTTTTCGGTTTTGACGATTCATTAACGAAGGAGGAATTTCTCCCGCTCGCAATATTATAAATGAATCGCTACTAATAATTGCTAATGAATGAAATGCGAGAGAATGCGATTCGTAAACGATAACATTAGTGAAGCATTTTGTTTGTTGGGTTGACTTTAGCACAAACAAAAATTTTTATCAAAACTGTTCTTTTCAGAACTGTATGCGCGCGAGTTAAGTTTCCTAGAGAGCCGAAGAGTAAAAATAAAACACAACTTTCTACTTTCAAATTAAAATCTGAAAAAAAAACGAAATGGCCATTTCAGCCCTTGAAAGGACTTTGACCGAGCTTCTTATGATCAATTATGTTGTGTGTGATGTGAAATGTTTTCACACAAATGATCGAGAACTGGACCTACATGTTTGACGCCGACTCCGAACGGCTTATGTTCTCAAGAAGCTTTTCATGGCAGTTTTAACTCTCTGAGGTTTGTCATTGCCTGCAGAGAGGTGACGGCCGAACAGAAAAATTAATTCAATTGAAAAAATTTTCTGTGTCAGATGGAGGATTAAAATCTGAACTGAACTTTATTTTCTACTTTAAGTTTTCTTTACAGTTTTTATAATGTAAGCAAAAAGGAAATACTTAGAATTAATGTAAGCAATTTTAGAGTGTTCTAATTTAAGGCGGTCTTCTCATTGAGCAACTTTTTTTTCGACTTTTTTTTGCATTTATTTATAGCTTGGGTAGTTGTGAATATGCCCCTAAAAGGATTTTTAGAAATTCGAAATACTTTAGAAGATACAGCCTTTTTTGTGAAGCAAGGTCTTTGTCAAAATGAGCTATTTTTTTTCGACTCATTTTCGAACGAAGCGGCATAAAGTAACCACCGAATTCCGTTGAAAATGTTTATTGTTAGGTAAAAACGTGTTTGCACACATATTCATACAAACATACGAATACACATTTCTGCTTATTTTAGGGGTTGAAGCATTTTTTGAGTCCAGGTGTTCAACTGAAAGCATCATTTAGTTCAGTTTGTAACGAGTTGAGCAACAGACGCGTGCGCTTCAGTGAACGGAAAAGTAAATTTTTCATAAATTTATTGTGATTTTTGTAAAATGGATCGGAAAAGTAATAAAAAAAAAAAACGCCCAAGTGAGCGTCAGAATCGTGCTAAAAAACGCGGGTTTAGTGGAAATCAGCATCTTAGACCAGAGGATTCTGAATATACCAGTACATCGGCCGAAAAATTCAAGAATAACGAAGACGACGAAGTATCAATCAAAAACAATTTGAAGTATTGCATTCTCGAGTTCTGTTCTGTGTTTACCACGTTGTCAGCGTTGGTAATTTGTGCCTCATGCAAGCAAAAAATTGAGTTCTCAGAAGCCTCACCAAATGGAGTTGGATTTAAAATCGCTTTGAACTGCGCCTGCCCACGCACAACATATATTCCTTCGTCACCTATGATCGGAAAATCATATGAAATTAATCGACGCTTGGTTGTTGCCATGCGGCTTTTAGGGATTGGGCCAAAAGGTATAACCATGTTTTGTGGCCTCATGGACCTCGGACAAAGTTTGTCCAACAATCTGTACTATACTATCCTACAAAATTTGTACGTTGCTGGAAAAGCCATGTACGAACATGTCATTTCAAAAGCTATTGGAGAAGAAAAAGAGGCTATGATCAAAGCGAATCCAGAGTGCGATCCCACTTTATTTACTGTGTCGGGGGATGGGACTTAGAAGAAGCGTGGCTTTGCTTCCCTTTATGGTGTCACAACTTTGATTGCCAAGCATACCAAAAAAATTGTTGACACTGTCGTAAAATCTCGTCTGTGTAAGAGCTGCAAATATTGGGAAGCCAAGAAGGAAGAAGAGCCAGAGGCTTACCAAATTTGGCTTGATACTCATGACGAAGAATGCACCATAAACCATGAAGGAAGCTCTGGGAAAATGGAGGTGGACGCTGTAATAGAGATGTTCTCCAGGTCGTTTGAAACACACGGCATAAAATATGTAAAGTATATCGGCGATGGTGATTCGCAGACCATCAAAGGTGTATTAGATGTCGACCCCTATGACGGTGACCCTATAGTGGAAAAGAAAGAATGCATTGGGCATGTGCAGAAGCGAATGGGCACGCGACTTCGAAAAAATAAAAAAAGAAAATAAGGGCATTGGAGGCAAAGGTGCGGGCAAGCTCACCGACAAATTAATATCCGAGTTGACCACATATTATGGCCTTGCGATCCGCCGTCATCCTGACTCCGTGGAGGATATAAAAAAGGAAATTTGGGCCACTTTTTACCATAAGTGCTCCACCGATGATAAACCGCAACACCAAAATTGCCCCACCGGTGCGTCAAGCTGGTGCGCATGGCAGAAAGCAGCTGCTGAAGGTACGTTAGATAGCTTTCACCACACGTATGCACCTCTCGACAAGAAGGTGATGGAGGTAATAAAACCAGCTTACGAAGCGCTGTCGGCAGATAATTTGCTTGAAAGATGCCTTGGATCTGAAACTCAGAATTCCAATGAGTCCTACAATTCTGTTCTTTGGTCACTTTCGCCCAAACACATCAACTCAGGCGCACGCACCATCGAAGTGGCCAATTTCATTGCAACGTGCCTCTTCAACGACGGTTTTATACCCATACTTAAAATTATGGGTTTGATGGGTATTGCGATTGGCAAAAACGCATACGAATACGCACTATCTCGCAATGAAGACAGATTGAACCGATCAGAGACTCGAGCTGCGGCATCATCAAAAGCTGGCAGAACGGCTCGCAGAGCAGAGAGGGCAGCAGAAAGCAGTTTCTACGAAAAAGAGGAAGGTGGCCTGTATGGAGCTGGCATCGCCGACTAATATTTGTAAGTAAAAATTGTCAGCTCTTTAAAACTGCATTTAAACATTTTTGATTTTTTGTTTTTTTTTCCCAAAAAATTTACTTCAAACTTTAAACGCGTTTATCTCGAACCCACGTTTTTCGAACTGGCGGCCATGATATCTCCAGTTCAACTGAACCGATTTTCATGAAACAAAGTGGAATCGACGCAGAATTGTCACCATTCTCGGGTGAACCTCGACCATAATTTTAAAAAATTTTTTACTATTTTTTTTTTACACTAAACTACAAAAAAAAACCCGAAATTGAAATTTTTTTTTTGAATGGCCGCCATTTTGTCAAAAATAAATCACAAAATTAAGCTTGAGGTTCACCCGAGAATTACATCTGTACTGATTATAACCCGGTTTTTTTTTAATTTCAGACGCTCCGGAGACCCGGAATCGTGGCCGCCGTGACGACACCTTTTTTTTCACCACCAACTTTGAAGTCTCATTAGTTTTTGAACAGCCCACGTATCGAGGCAAAAAAATTTTTTTATTTACTTTGAACCTTTTGTAATGCAATAAATAAAAAAAGTTTTCAATTATTCTTTGCGTTTTCAAATAAGAATTTTTTTAAAAAGGGTCCAAAAAACGGGTTTTGAATGAGAAGACCGCCTTAACCGATTGCAACGTTACAATGTTGCAATCGTAAAAGAAAGAAAATCAATACAGAAAATACTTGGAATTAAAGCAAACAATTTTAATACAACCCAAATTTAGTTGGTTGCGACACTACAGTGTCCCCAATTTAATTTAATTTAATTTAATTTAATGTAATTTAATTTAATTTAATTTAATTTAATTTAATTTAATTTAATTTAATTTAATTTAATTTAATTTAATATAATTTAATTTAATTTAATTAAATTTAATTTAATTTAATGTAATTTAATTTAATTTAATTTAATTTAATTTAATTTAATTTATTTTAATTTAATTTAATTTAATTTGCCCACTTACGGCGCGTAACGAATCTACAAAATATAACACTGAATCTACACTGTGTTCTTATGCATTCATGCACTCTAACCGACGACGAAACGGCAACGACCGACGAAAAAGCCGGTGGCTGTTAAACCAAAGAACTCTGACCGGCTTGTCGTATCGTTTCGTAACGTGCCGTAAGTGGGCAGCAACCTTAAATGGTAACTGTCCTTCTGTAACTATGTGGTGTACTGTTTTATGTTCGATTGGTGCAGTGTAATCGGGTTCTGTGAAAAGTGAAGGAAATTGTTTGAGTAGCTGTGTGTATTTATTGTCAAGTGCAAACAATTTTGGTAATTGTGTTTCGGAATATTTAGAAATTGCGTTGACGGATAATTTTGTAAGGGGGTCGATGAGTTTTTTGTGTTTAACTCTATTTCCAAGAGTCCATATTTGGTAAGAAAGTCTGCGACTATAATAGGTCTTGTAATGTCTGCTTGTATGAAAAAGGAGGGGAGTTCTCGTCTGAGTTTTAGATTTATACTTAATAATTTTTTTCCGTAAGTCGATATTCCTGTGCCATTAGCAGCTTGGAGTGTCAAATCAGATTTTTTATGAATTTTGAATTTAGAGGATGGCAGTACGGAAACTTCGGCACCACTGTCGATCAGAAAATTTAGGTTGTTGTCGTTGTCAAATATAAATAAACGGCGTATTAATGTTATTGAATTCGCATCATTAGCCGTTGCAATGATGGTGTGTTTTAGTTTGTTGTATCTTGTGTATTGTGTTGTTGGTTTATTTGGGTGAATGAACATGGTTGTTCACATTTTTTAGCGGCTCTACCGAATTTGAAATGGTATTTGCAAACCCAATTCCTCGGAAGTTCTTGAACTTCTAGTGAAACTTTGTTAAAACATTCAAGAATTTTTGTAGTTGTTTCACAAAAGTATTGCGTTATTTTCGCAAGTTCGTTTGGATTATAGGGAGAATTCTTTCCAATTGTTGAAATCTCTGACCCAGTTATAACCTCCCATAGGTTGTCTGCTAGTTTCATTTGATCTTCGAGTTCATTATGGTTAGATCCGGTAAGGGCGATATTTAGGCTCTCAGGTAGTTTTCTCAACCATAGTTTGCATACTAAATTATGGTCTACTGTCGAGCGAGCTAGGAGTAATAATGATCGGCAAAATTGAGATGGTTTTTGGTCGCCCATCTCGGTACCTGACAATATTTTGTCGAATCGTTTATTTTCGCTTAATGAGTGTCGATCTATTAAGACTTTTTTCAAACCTTCATACTGATTGGTCAAAGGGGTTTTTGAATAAAATCAAATACTGTGATGATGACTTCTTGTAGAAAAGCAGTCACTAGATATTCGTACTTGGCTTTGTCGACGGTAATCGCTTTTGATTGAAATTGGATCCCTGCATGTGCGAACCATGTATCTGGACAACTGGTCAAAATTGTAGTAATTTAATCGACGTCGCATGAATTTCTCCACTGGCTGACGTTTGGAAAGGATTGGTCGGTAAATCTGTATCTAAATTTATTAAGTGTGTGCGTGCATCACCTTCTCCGTGGTGAGCAATGTGTAGGGATGTATGTTGTAAGCTCATTTTAAAATTTTTGTAAATTAAATTTCATTTCATTTCATTTCATTTTATTTTAGTCAAAGAATAAATTAAAAGTGTTCCTATTTGGTTTCCTATTTGTTTCCTATCTGTAAATTGGGTGCAGTGGAATGCCTACGGTGTGAAACAATTGGTTTCTTAGTCCCAATTGTTTTACTACCTTATAAAAAGCTACCCCGTGTTAGGCTATATAATAAGGTTAAACAATGTTATATAATATATAAATAATAATAATATATATAAGCTATACATTAGCTAAGCTAATATGTATGCACAATTTTTTTATTACTTTTTTTTTTATTTTTTTTTATTATTTTATTTACTGTTGTTGTTGTTATCGCCGTACTAATGTTGTTGTTGTCGTTGTTTCTTCTTATGCTGTTGTTGTTGTCACTGCTGCCTATGTTGTTGTTGCAGCTTATGCTGTTGTGTGATAGCCGTTGAGACGTTGTTATTATTGTTGGTCGGTTGATGCTTCGTGTGTTTTTGCTTTGTAGTGACCGTGTCTACTGCTGTTGTTACTTTGACTGACTTTGATGGCGTTGGTGATGATTTATTATTGTAGACTATAGTTTATATATTTTGATAATACCTTTCTTAAATGGTGGATTCAAGCCAGTTGGATGATCGAGAAATGACTTTAGTTTTATGACTTTCTATAGTTATAGTTGAATGTTGTCGTTACAGTTTCTTGTGGTTGTTGCTGTTGTCAACGTTGGTTTTATTGGTGTTTTTGATGATGATGGCTATGCCGTTTCTTGCGCTGATGTTTCCGAGTTGAGCGAGATTTTAACTAATCCCCACGTTTCATTCAATCAGTTGAATTGAATTCATAGGTATATTGCTTAATTTTAATGTACCACTTCGTTTAACATCATTTAAATGTATTCTCCTTGTAATTGAGTTGTTAAAGTTGTAGATGTTATTTTTTAAACCCACGGTGGCTGGGGATGTGTGCCGTAATTTTTGTAAATGCACAGGTTTTCAGGATCGCCAATATAGCGGTTAATAATAGTGCGCTATTTTGTTTTTATAAAGGGTGATTTTTTAAGAGCTTGATAACTTTTTTTTTTAAAAAAACGCATAAAATTTGCAAAATCTCATCGGTTCTTTATTTGAAACGTTAGATTGGTCCATGACATTTACTTTTTGAAGATAATTTCATTTAAATGTTGACCGCGGCTGCGTCTTAGGTGGTCCATTCGGAAAGTCCAATTTTGGGCAACTTTTTCGAGCATTTCGGCCGGAATAGCCCGAATTTCTTCGGAAATGTTGTCTTCCAAAGCTGGAATAGTTGCTGGCTTATTTCTGTAGACTTTAGACTTGACGTAGCCCCACAAAAAATAGTCTAAAGGCGTCAAATCGCATGATCTTGGTGGCCAACTTACCGGTCCATTTCTTGAGATTAATTGTTCTCCGAAGTTTTCCCTCAAAATGGCCATAGAATCGCGAGCTGTGTGGCATGTAGCGCCATCTTGTTGAAACCACATGTCAACCAAGTTCAGTTCTTCCATTTTTGGCAACAAAAAGTTGGCCATTTTGAGGGAAAACTTCGGAGAACAATTAATCTCAAGAAATGGACCGGTAAGTTGGCCACCAAGATCATGCGATTTGACGCCTTTAGACTATTTTTTGTGGGGCTACGTCAAGTCTAAAGTCTACAGAAATAAGCCAGCAACTATTCCAGCTTTGGAAGACAACATTTCCGAAGAAATTCGGGCTATTCCGGCCGAAATGCTCGAAAAAGTTGCCCAAAATTGGACTTTCCGAATGGACCACCTAAGACGCAGCCGCGGTCAACATTTAAATGAAATTATCTTCAAAAAGTAAATGTCATGGACCAATCTAACGTTTCAAATAAAGAACCGATGAGATTTTGCAAATTTTATGCGTTTTTTTTAAAAAAAAAAGTTATCAAGCTCTTAAAAAATCACCCTTTAGTTCTATAATATAAGTAATTTTATTTTATATGAATTTATTTTCTTGTATATATATTTTTTTATTGAATTCTGGAACAACAACTTATTTTTTTATGAACAGTTTTTTTTTAATTAATAATAAAATTAAATTTTTTGATTAATAAAAATTGACAAAATGAAAAACAATTTTCCTAATTAATATCTAAAGTAACTTAAAGTACATTTTTGTAATGTGTATTTAACTGTATTTAATCATGTATGTGTTTCTATATGTATGTAACTAGAACACTACGCGTGCTTAGCTTGGATTCATATAAGTGTGCATTATTGTAATTAACAAATCAAATCATTTATCAATCAATTTTTTACCTTAAAATTTTCCTCGAATTCTTTTTCAACTTTCTAGCGATTTTCCATTCGCTCGAATACCACATCATCTAGTTTGTAACACAATGATTGGCAACAGCAGTTAACAAGCACACCGCTTGTCGATCGGTTATACCGATTGCATCAATCGTTTTCACAACACTGCTGTCAATAAACCGTTTTTTTTTTTGTTTTTTATCGAAATATGTTTCGAAGTTTAACAATTCAAATCATTTATCAATCAATTTGGTTTTTACCTTAAAATTTTCCTCGACTTCTTCTTCAACTTTCTCGCGATTTTCCATTCGCTCGAATACCACATCATCTAGTTTGTAACACAATGACTGGCAACAGCAGTTAACAAGCACACCGCTTGTCGATCGGTTATACCGATTGCATCAATCGTTTTCACAACATTGCTGTCAATGAACCGATTTTTTTGTTCTTTATCGAAATATGTTTCGAAGTTTAACTTTTCAATTGGACTCGCTTCAGCAAGTGCTAAAACACCAGCGCTACCTGTATTTGCAAGAATACAAAACATTGGAATATGATCCAATATGTACTTCTAATATTTTTACATACCCTCTTCTTCCTTACAATCTTTTATAGAATAAGATGGTTGCTCTAGTCGCCGTGTTTTGCGATGGCTTCGGTCGTTTTTTTTGTTTCAGAAGTCTTTGCGGCTGCATCAAATACTTCATCGAGTTTTTTCGTAAATTCGGTGCGTTTTCTTCTTTGCGCTTCTGTGTTCGACAACTTATTTTTTTCGATTGTTCGCCAATCATTAAACGCCTTCTTCAATTTGGCAATAGAACTGTAAATTAAACTTAGTTTGGACGTTGTGTTTTTTCTACAAAACGTCACCTGTGTCACTGATATGGCAGCAGTTTCGCGTACACTTAAATTTGATATTCTATGGTGAAACAATAGAACTTTCAACATTTCGCGCGATGTCGGAAGATTTTCGCCAGTAAATTTGCTGCTGGCTCGCCCAATCAAATAATAAGCCGTGGGCATTTTGCACTTGATATATATTTTTTACTTTAAAGGAACAATGAATTTTTCTCGAATAACTATGCTGGTGAAATTTATTTATTGGACAAACGATTCGAAATGCAACAATAGAAATAGTTACAATATTTGCTTTTAGTTGTTTCCGAATAGCGTTAAAACTAGTGTTTTATCAATTATTATAGCAGAAAACCGATTAATAGAAAAAGTCAAATGTTTTTTTTCAAAAAACCGTTATGACGAATAAAAAATTTCCAAGAACCGGTTTTCCAATCACAATACAATATACTAATTTTGAAATGTTTTGCTCTTGAAAAAAAATTGCGTTCCAAGTAAATTTAATTGAATTAAATTAAGGATTTGAAAATACTAAAACACCGATATTATGACTACATAATGCAGGTACGTATCGGAGGCATATTGAAGCGCAAACAACTGATTGTTTTGGTCATTTCAAATGTTTTAGGCCGCTGAAAATGAATCCGGCGTTAGCTTTTGAAAAAAAAAATGCATTACAAAAAATTACAATGCGGATAAAATGACAAAAATGTGGAAAAATTGAGTTTCAGCCTCAAAAATGGCCAAAAATCAAAAATATTTTTTTTCGAAATCTGACTTCATCGCAATCATTAAAATATTTTACATAAAAATTAAGCAAGACAAACACAAAAAATTAATACGAAATTTTCTTGATTTTTCGCCCAGTAAAAAACTCAGGTGATAGACTTCTATGAAGCCCTGTCAGTAAAAAATCTAAATTTTTTTTCTCCGTTTTTGCTCTTAACATCATAATTCGTGCCATATTTTCATAAAATCCATTTCCCTCTTCAGTGCGATACCACTTTTTTTTAATCACCCTAATATATATACATATGTTACTTATATACTTTATGTACTTACATTGCACAGTTATAAAGCATTCTTTTTCCAGACTTCCATAGTCATTTATTATTTTACAGGAATAAGTTCCATGTAATGCTGTGGTAACTTCTGTTAAAATGAGTTTAAACTCATTACAACTATCAACATGACGAAATTCTTTTCGCTTTTCATCGATTTCAATTCCATCTATAAACCACTTTATACGTGGAGTCGGATAAGCATTAGCTCCGACAGAGAGTTCAACATTTGTATCTCCTTCAGTAACTACTTTATCGGATAATGTTTTCGTGAATTCTGGCTTACACTTGATAAGCAAATTGGTTTGACTATTTGCTGAGCCATGAGTATTTTCAGTTTTCACAGAGTACTTCGCTGCATCTACACGCGTAACACCTTTTATTTTCAATATATATTCATTACCATCACTAGAAAATATGTACTTCTTATTTTTTTCACTTATTTCATTATCATCTTGAAACCATACTACTTTTGGTGAAGGAAATGCATCTACTTTAACAGACATGACAACATTCTCACCGACACCATGAACATATTCTTCTTCTAAATGCTTAACAATAATTGGTTTTGAATGAACAGTGCATTCCCAATGTTCTGCAGTTTGACTCAATTCATTTGTAGCGGTAATGGAAAAGGAACCTGAGTTCGATAGTGTCATATCATGTATTTCAATAAGTATTTTTCGTGTACTTTTACTAATAACACTTGAATGAAATTTCACTAGCGCATTTTCTGTAATATCCTTTCCATTGTTAAATAAATTCAGTCTTGGTTCTGGAAATCCATCAATCTCAACCTCAATTTTAAGAGTATCACCAGCCATGCACTCTACGTCGTTGACTTTTATAATTTTTGGAGGCGCTGCAAATATACATACATACTACAATTATCTGAAACTATTTTTTCCATAATGTAATCAACCAGGTGGTGCGAATTTTTCATCTCTTTCACAAAAACGAACACAGGATCTGCCAAAAACATGTGGTGATTTAGGCAAAACAAAGTTTGTAAAATTTAGTTTTTTCTGTGGAAAGGACTTTATGGGTGATCATTCCCTGTATTAAGCTTTGCAATAAGTTAACCATAATTCCATGACACGTCGTTGAAGATCATAACACTGAATTATCGCACATTTAATTAATGACATTTATTAAGAATTCATTTATAATAAATGCAGCAAATAAAAGAAATAATGATTTGACACCTATCAACAGTTCTACTCTCTCTGTCAAAACTTTTTGATAGGTCTAGCGAAATTTACAGAGTGGTGAACAATTCAGTACCACCTGGTTACTAACACTATGATTTTATCAATAAAAGTTCTTACCTCTTACAATAAGATTAATAGACGATGAGTCTTCACCTAGATCATTTACAGCATCAACTGTGTATTCACCAGCATCATTAGTACAAACATTTTTTATAACAAGGGAGATACTTTCATCATCTTCAAATAAAAATTTATGGCGGTCGTCAGTTTGAACAATATCTCCGTCGTGTTTCCATTTTAATGTTGGTCTAGGAAAACCCTTGCATTTCATTTCCAAAATAGCAGATCCCCCAATGCTGGCATTTGCCTCAAGATGTTCAGTTTCAATTGTAGGTTTTTCTGGCTCTCTATGTAGTGTTTGAATTGCACCTTGAACAGACAGTTCAGCACTGCAGGAAATATTGCCAGTTGAAGTTTGAGCCACGCAAGTGTAAATACCAGCATCTTCTGGCTTAACGTGTTGAAAAACAAGTGCTAATGAATCTTCGTCATCACCAAAAAGAACTTTAAATCGCTCATCTGCATCAAAATCAACACCATTTCGTTTCCACTTAAAAATTGTTTTCTGACCAGAGGGCAAAATTTGTCCACTAAGTGAACCGAAAAGATTTTTGTCTTCTATATTAAAAAAAAAAAGATTTGTGAAATGAAAACATATAGCAGAGTTAATATACCAACCAACTGTTGTTACTTTGGCTTGGCACAAAGCCTCGCCGAATTTGTTTACAGCTTTACACGTATAAATTCCAGCATCTTCCGATTGTACCTCATTTATTACCAGTTCATAAAAACCTAAATAATCTTTTTCTCTTATTATTTGTATACGGCTGTCTGTTTCACACATTTCTTGGTCATTCTTAAAACTTTTTGGTAGAAATAGTTATTTTGGTAAATTACGATAGAATCTAGACTACTTTAATTTTATTTTACATACAATTGTATTCTCGGTTTTGGATCTCCCATGATTTTGACCATAAAACGGAATAATGTTTTTTCAAGCATTTCTGCGTCCGTAAGTGATACAAGAAAAACTGGTGCAACATTGGTTTTTGTTTCGTCATGACCATTAACTAAAATAGATGAGATAATAAAAAAAATAAAATTGTTACACATGATAAATAATAAAGTAAGATCATTCCGACATAATAAAGTAGGCTCATATTAAGAGTAAATTAATCAACGTCAAAGCTAAAAGTTCTCCACAGGACATCTGATTTTGACATTTAACTCACTTTTTATCTCTAAAACAAGCCGACCTTGTTATAGTATCATGCTATCACATGTTATTGGTTTTACCTTGTCCAACCGCCAATTGTGCAGAGCAAACTGAACTTTCTAATGCTGTTGTTGCTTTCGCCGAGTAGGTTCCTGCATCGCTTTCTCTAAACGAAATGAAAAAAAAAAACACATTTAAATAATCTTATTTAACACCATTTTTTCGTTCCTGAAATTATATCAAAAACGAGAGGGCACATAAATTCGTATGCTGGGAACAGAATAAACAGAAACCCAATCTGGAAAAATTGCAATTTCATCGACTTAGAGCTGTTAGGGGTGTTTTGGATTCAGCATAATTTAACATTTCCGAGTATTTGCATACCTCTTCTCTGTTATGTTAGCACTAAAATAACTAGTTTCTTATATTTATAAGCAATTAGTAGGTGTGTTTCCGCTTAATAAGTGTTAGCTTCTTTACCAAAGGTACACTAGTTAACAAAATCAAAAATGTTGTCTACCCACCACATCTTACTATGATTTTCTCATGGACTTTGGGTCACTAAACACGAAAATTACATTAAAACTTTTTTTTATGGAAGCGTTTTTGAGATATGATTTATAATAATGTTGATTTATACAAAATTGATAATTTTTTTTTGGAGCTTTTTGACGTTTCAAAGTATATCTCGAGTTTAAATTGACTGATTTAACCAAACAAGCACTTAAGGGGGGGCATGACATTGGCAGTTTTTTTAAATCGACTTTTTTTTAATAATTTTTTTATTTTAGTAAGTGTTCAAAAGATTCTAAGAAAAAAAATTTCATGGAAAAATTCCTACGGGTTCAAAAGTTACAGCCGGATTAGTGAGAACGCATTTTTATTTTTTGCGCTACCTACGTACGGCAGCTGGTGTATACTTGTTTTACTTGCTACCTGACTTTTGGTGGTTGTTATTTCGTACCTACTTGAAGGGTGGGTTTTAGTTATTTGCAAATGTTTCAACTACTTGGTATCACCATAGGAGCTACAGCATTGAATTTTTCCAAAGGAAATGATGCAATTCGTTTGAAATGCGCCAGAGTGAAGGCAAATGAAACTTCAAAAGAAGCCCGAATTGCTAAACGATTGCAAAAAACTATAAGAAACAACACAAGATAACGAAGGCATACAGTACAAACACAAACGTTCACAAACTTTGAACGCGTTTATCTCGAAACCATGTTTTTCGTACTGGTTGCGGCACTATTTGGAACAAATTTGGAACATCACCAAAAATTGAAAAAAAATTAAAAAAAAAAGCTCATGTCATACGATAACCAATTTTGTTAAGATTTAAAAAAGTCATTTTTGCAACTCCCAGCGCTGCAACCACGAGGCCCCGTTTTTTTCTCTGCAGCCAGTTTGGAGCTCTATAAAACCATGTTGGAGTGAAAAATATATTTTTTTGAATTTTTTTTCATGTAATTTGTTCAATTCTCTACATTAATAAAAAATTTTGGAAAATGTTTGTTTTTGACTGAGTCATGAATTTTTAAAAAAAGGTCTGTTTTCTCTGCCGCGAATGTCTTGTCTCATCTTAAGTTAACCCTCCGATGAGTGACAGTTCTGAACTTCACGGCCGTGTGAAAAGGTCCCTACGGACCTTTTTTGTAAATCATATTTTTTTCATATAAAAATTTTTTTTAATTTTTTTTTGTTTTTATTGTTTATAACTAAATTCTACATACAAAAATAATATTTTCAATTTTTTTAATTTTTTTTTTTTTTTTTTGCTGAAATTTTATTAAGACTATTATAAAAAAGTTTAAAAATTATTGTTGTTGAGCGTGTACTTCTTGTCCCCCGCCCTGTGCGCAAGTGTTGCAGCGATGTAAAAGTGTGCTATGTTCTCCGCAAACAGCGTTGCCGCAGCCGAAGCAGTGTGCCCGCGTTTTCCGCTGCCGCCCGTACTCAGAACGGCAAAGGCGACATGACGGTCTACTTGACCTAGCCGCAAACGACGGTGCATTGCCTTCCATCGGTCTTGGTAATACCTGAAATGAAAAGAAAAATAAAAAACAAATAAATATATATTCTATTCTTGAATTTGAAGATGTTTTTCTTACCCTGACATCGAATGCTTCCATCGCATTGCGTATCCTTGGATATGAGGTTATATGGTTGTTCAGGGCACGTTCTTCGATATTTGGTGTGGCCAATTGTTTCGTTAGCAGTAACAAGAACGACCGCCGTCTGTCACTCCTTTTTATAGGATTAATTTCGTTGTAAATCGTAAAAGCAGCAAATGCAGCGACGTCCAGCATATTATAAAACATGGCCAACGGCCATCGTTGTGTTGCTCTTTTGCAGCTGTAAGTGCCTAGCATTTGATACATGGTATCAACGCCGCATTTGTTGGCGTTGTAATCTAATATGGCATAGGGCTTCCGCTTCTCGGTTTGCTCGTCAACGAGGCAGGTGTAGTGCATTGTGGAGAGCACGTTCACCACTTTATTTTTTTTCGGCACGTATGAGCATAACGCTATATCCCCTTCGTTGAACCCAAATAATGTACTATTGATGGTGCGCTTCGGGTTCTTCTTGAACTCCTGTGGAATTAATGTTTTGTTGTAGCGCACTGTACAAACATATGCGGTCTTCCTCCTCAACAAAATACGCGCCAAGTCAAGAGTGGTAAAGAAATTATCTGCGTATATAGTACGGCCAGCATCTAAATATTTTTCCACAAGATCCAGCACTACGTTCTGCCCTTGGTTTATCTCCCGTTGTTGGTTTGGCAGTTTTCCAGAATATACCATTCCCTTCACAGGATAATAACTCTGTGAGTCGCATAACCACCATACTTCAAACCATACTTAGCTGGCTTTGACGGAATATATTGTGTGAAGCGGGTGCGGCCTCTGTAAGGAAACAACTGCTCATCAACTGTTAGTGCTTCATGAGGAGTGTAAGCTGCTGCCAAGTTATGTTGCAACATTTGCCAAATATCGTCAATAGCCGCAGTTTTGCTGTTGATGAGTCGCTGTTGTCGAGTATTTCCATTGTCGAATCGAATAAATTGCTTTATACACATGAAGCGATCGTACGACAACGCAGCTTTGTATATTGGGCAACGCGTCGCGCCCCATAATTCCATAGCTGGTTCATGGTTTGATCTTGTGAGTCCAGCATACAAAAGAATAGCTACAAAGGCGTCAAACTCTTTCACTGCCACTGGCTTCCACTCCTTTTTCTTCGTGGGATTCGCCAAATTCCATGCAGCTGTAACCTCCCTGCCTTTACGATTTGTTTCACGTAGCACTAAGTGTATTATTTCCTCTGTCATGATTGAACGCATTATTATATAGGGGTCGTGTATATTTCCTGTTGGTCCTGGTTTCTTTCTTGTGAAGTCGACCACGTTATGATTACGAGTGCGTGATGTTGGTGGTGCTTTTTTACTCCATTGGGTGCCATCTTTACCAATATAGTAACTTTCATTCGTTTCCTGTCCATCATTTTCTTCCTCTTCATCATCGTCGTCATCAGTATCTTCATTTAGCTCGACGTATCCTTCAGTTTCGGCATCTGACACTTCAGCAGGTTGATTTGTGCGATCTTCATCATCCTCAACTTCATAATTATCAATTGCAGCAATATCAATTTCTTCATCCATGTCTTCGTCCATAAAATCAGCAAATCTACTATCAGCTGCACGCCTTTCATCCGCAGTCATTTGCTGGTAACGTGTACTACGGCGTACAACAATTTCAGCAACGTCCAAATTACTTGCATCTGCCATATTTATATTTTTGTTTCTATCACACACGATTTTACTCTTCGCTGTCTAAACTTTGACTGATTTGGTTTACGAAACTACAACTTCTTTTATACTCTTTCGTACGTCTACCTAAACTCAAAGACATTAGGGATGATGATAAAAACAAAAAATTCTAAGAAAAAAGTCTAAGAACAAAAATACTAAGAACAAAAAATACTAAGAACAAAATACTAAGAACAAAAAATTCTAAGAACTGGTTTATTGCTAGTAGTATAAAATTAGAATATTGTGCCTTTCCTTGAAGCAATAAAGTTCATGTCTTCGAATTTTTCTTAGAATTTTTTGTTTTTACCATCATCCTTAATGTCTTTGAGTTTAGGTCTTTGTGTTCAGAACAAGTAAATTATGTGTTGAAACAATAAAAAAATTATAATGATGCCCAAAAACATGCATTTATTAGTGAAATTCAGTACAAGGTCCATACGGACCTATTCACACGTCCGCGTACTATTCTCACTAAAACCTCAATAACTCCTAAAGTAATGATCCGATCGGCTTGATTTTTTTTCCAAAAGATGCGCAACAAAATACTCTTGGAATACAGAGTAACGTTGGGGGGGGGGGGTTGTAGTGGCCGAAGTAGGAGTAATTTCAGTTTGAAAAGGCAAAAAGGTCCCTAGGGACCTTCTCACTCATCGGAGGGTTAAAGTAAATTAAGGCTCATATAATTTATTTTCAACAAAATTTTTAAATTAGCCCTATAGTTCAGATGCTAACAATGTTGATAAGATGAAAAACACGATATTTTGCCAAACATCGGGGCCAAAAGTTCACATATCGTCCTGGAAAAATAGAAACCGCAAAGATTAATTTTGTTTGAATTTTGTACGTATACTTTAAACTTTTATAAGAAACGCAAGCTGTTTTTGATTAAAATCCATGGATAAATGGTGAAGTTATGAAATTTTTAATGGAAGACCTAAATTTATTTTATTTGATAATGTGGAAACATTCTGGCTCCTTCTTTGAATTTTGTAGCTTTGGTGGTTCGTTTCTCTTATATTATTTTTTTATTTTAGTAAGTGTTCTAAAGATTCTAAGAAAAAAAATTTCATGGAAAAATTCCTACGGGTTCAAAAGTTACAGCCGGATTAGTGAGAGCGCATTTTAAATTTTTGCGCTACCTACGTACGGCAGCTGGTATATACTTGTTTTACTTGCTACCTGACTTTTGGTGGTTGTTATTTCGTACCTACTTGAAGGGTGAGTTTTAGTTATTTGCAAATGTTTCAACTACTTGGTATCACCATAGGAGCTACAGCATTGAATTTTTCCAAAGGAAATGATGCAATTCGTTTGAAATGCGCCAGAGTGAAGGCAAATGAAACTTCAAAAGAAGCCCGAATTGCTAAACGATTGCAAAAAACTATAAGAAACAACACAAGATAACGAAGGCATACAGTACAAACACAAACGTTCACAAACTTTGAACGCGTTTATCTCGAAACCATGTTTTTCGTACTGGTTGCGGCACTATTTGGAACAAATTTGGAACATCACCAAAAATTGAAAAAAAATTAAAAAAAAAAGCTCATGTCATACGATAACCAATTTTGTTAAGATTTAAAAAAGTCATTTTTGCAACTCCCAGCGCTGCAACCACGAGGCCCCGTTTTTTTCTCAGCAGCCAGTTTGGAGCTCTATAAAACCATGTTGAAGTGAAAAATATATTTTTTTGAATTTTTTTTCTTGTAATTTGTTCAATTCTCTACATTAATAAAAAATTTTGGAAAATGTTTGTTTTTGACTGAGTTATGAATTTTTAAAAAAAGGTCTGTTTTCTCTGCCGCGAATGTCTTGTCTCACCTTAAGTTAAAGTAAATTAAGGCTCATATAATTTATTCCTACAAAATGTTTAAATTAGCCCCATAGTTCAGATGCTAACAATGTTGATAAAATGAAAAACACGATATTTTGCCAAACATCGGGGCCAAAAGTTCACATATCGTCCTGGAAAAATAGAAACTGCAAAGATTAATTTTGTTTGAATTTTTTACGTATACTTAAACTTTTATAAGAAACGCAAGCTGTTTTTGATTAAAATCCATGGATAAATGGTGAAGTTATGAAATTTTTAATGGAAGACCTAAATTTATTTTTTTTTATAATGTGGAAACATTCTGGCTCCTTCTTTGAATTTTTTAGCTTTGGTGGTTCGTTTCTCTTATAAGGGGCCAAATCTAATCGCCCATCATGGCCCATCCCAGAACCCGCTATACCGTCGCTCCATGGCCTTCATTTGTTGGTAAAAACGTTCTCAGTGCTCGTCACTCACATATCCCAGATTCTCCGGAAAAAAATCCAAGTGAGAATAGAGGAAATGGATTTCCAATGACATATGTACCAGAGATTTGCATAAGACCATTCGTCATTACTTGCCACTCGAATAACATTCGTCGTCAGCCACAAGCGCGCAAAAAAATGAATGCATGCATAGTGCTCGAGTTTGTAAACAACGATTACTGCTAAGCACAGCTTTTCACGATTGCGATGCGAAATAAATGCACCATCCAGACAATGCAGACATTCGGAAAATTCGATTAAGTTTTTCGACGACCAAAAATCAAATTTTTTTTTTCTTACATTTTTCGAATGTACCATATAACATCTTAAAAATATTCTCAGAAAGTTTTGAGTCGATTAAATAAAAATTGTTGTAGTTATAAGCACAATCGTCGAAACAGAAGACAATATACCTACCTCAATGTACTCATACACTCAAGTGTATATATTTTAAGCTAAGACACATTTAGTGCCACCGAAATTAAAAAAAAAAGTACAAAAAATGCACCAGGCACCAAACCTGATTTGTTTTGCGCCGAAATTTTTAAATTTAAACACAAGTGGAAAAAAATGCATGTATACCTAAATAAACTACTTCTTAAACTTTAAACTCGTTTTTCACGAAAAAGCTGTTTGAAACCGGTGGACAGCATTATTCGAAAACTATGCCAAGGATCGCTACCAAATTTATTTAAATTGTTAATCAAATATGATCGGCATTTTTGATCGATCGATTTTTATTTTAGAGAAATACTTCTTATTGTATAACCTAAAAACAATGACTTTTTTAGTCAAAAACCACTATTTTAGCTGTCATTTTAGTAAAATTTACAATTTGTTTAAAATCTTCGATCTAAAGCTCAAAAAGCGTTAGCAGAACCTTAATAATTCCTTTTTTTCTTTCTCAGAAGAACAAGCTGAGAAAAATCATGTCCACTGCATACTTAAGGCACCTTACTAAACTACCTGTATGTATTCCTTACTAAACTACCTGAATTCCTGCTATATGGTTGAATATTTGTTATCCAAAAATTGAAAAACTTTCCTTCAAAAAATATATAATTATAATGTAAAAACAAAATTTATCTGAAAAACCGTAGCATAAATATAAAACTTTTAATACAGGGTTTTTTCCGCTTAAAAAACTTAAGTAGGCCCTTAAAGCTCGAGTGTCTGCCGCAGCTCGATTGTCTGCCGCAGCTCAATTGTCCGCCACAGCTCGAGTGTCTGCCGCAGCTGGAATTTCTGCTGCTGCATGAGTTTTTGTTTTCGTACTTCACTGCCGTTTTCTAGAAGCGTATTGGTAAACAAACTACTGTTCTGCTTTCAATAAACATTCAATAAGAAGAAACAAATTTATAATTTATTTATTTCAAAATTATACAAGTATACGTATATCTTTATTCAACGCACCAGTTCAATATTTTATATCATCACTTATTTTCTAATTCATATTTAATAAAACTTATAATTTTAGAGTTAAGATTTAGTTATATAAAGGTTCAGTTTAAGATATTTTCAGTTAACAATCAACACACTATTTTGTTTTTTAAAATGATGTTAGTAAAAAAGTCTTCATAACAGAAACAAAACAAACTTTAGAAGACTTGTAGTTGCTCAGTATATAGATAAACAAACAAAAATAAAAATTTTTTTCTTGAAATTTCTAAAAAAATATGTTAGACTACCCGGGTAGTTTAGAATTTTTGATGTTTTTATTTGGAAGTTAAAGCGTGTTTACTTTGCGCGGTTAATGCTTGTGACTGGTTTCTGTTTGTTTTCACTTTTTTTTTTTGTTGTGTCTTGTAAAAATTTTGAAGTGGGAAGAGTATGATGAAGAGCCGGACAGAGGAGAAAGGAAAGGAAACAAGGAACATGCGTTAATTTTTAAGGTTGCGAACATAGTGAACGCTTGTTTCTCATCAGATCAGATCAGATCAGATCAGATTTTCACATTGAAGCAATAAAGAAAACAAGATTTGTATCTCTTTTGCTCTATTGTGTTTTCTGACTGCCTGCCTGTCTGAATCAGAGTTCACTATGTTCGCAACCTAATAAAAGAAAAAGATCTGAACTTTCAACCGTTGCACATTGTGCGATTTGACCAATCTGGGCGGACAAAATTCTAAATTATTGTAATATGATTTCCTAGTTCATAACTAAAAAAAAAAAATTCTTCTGGATTTTTTTAATTGTTCTGGAGTTGGGGTCTATCTCAAACAGCCTCTTAATTGCAGGGCATTTCTTTGAGTTGCCTATAGAGGGAAATTAACACTTTATGCTTTGACTTTGAAACACTAAATTGTATTAGAACATCATGAAATTTTATAACATTCTTCTCTGTTATTACAAAGAATGCATGTTTAGAAGAACTTGCAGGCTTTTCGCTTTTCAAGGAAAAACCTATTTATTTTTCATCAAAAAAGCTGTAAAAATACAAAAATATACAAAATAAGAGCATTTTCGACTTTTGGGGACTTTTCGTTAAAATACCTAAAATCAAAAAGTTTTCGAATAGAACACAGAAAAAATTTTCTAGAATTAATTAAATTAATTAAGAGTGAGAAAAACTTTTTTCGATTGTTCATAATTTTTGTCGTGATCTAATTGCTAGAAAAAGGGCACTTAAAGTATTTTTGAAAAAAAAGTCATATATCAACAGGTATTACTTTTATCCCGAATTTCAGTTTTTTCAATTTCTTAATTTTAATTATAATTGTAATTATATAATTTTTTGTACTTCCATTTGGTATAGTTTAAGAAAATATTTCAAAAAAATTTGATTCAAATTTGGATTTTTTTTCAGAGTTTTTTAATGCAACAAGAACAAAAAGATTTATTTTTGAAAAGTAAAAAACAGAGTTAAGAAAGCCCGCACCGGGAACACACATGTGCGTACATTTTAGCACTTGCACCAACCAGTGTGCTGATGAGTTGCACCCAGCACAGCACCAATAAAAGTGCTGAGCAAAAATTGTTTGCCCGCACTGCGGTGCCAGTGTTTTTCAATAGCACCAGCACACTTTATTCGGAGCTGGGGGCAAACAAAATAGCACGTTCACATGTTCAGTGTGATATTTTTGCCCCGGCACAATTTTATCGCAAACGAGCACGGAGCCGGAGCTGAATTCGGAGCGCAGCACCGATGCACAGCACAGAGCAGCCTGTGTGCTTGGCGGTGCACTTTTTCGGGGCTCGTTTCGGTGACTAAAAACTGTAAGTTGCGGTGGGAAAATTTTTAGCGGCTAGGCTTGCGATTTAAAAACATGTTTTAAATGGACAGACAGTACTTATAAGGGGGTCGCTGATTTAAGATCTGACGTTAGAAAATCAACATATTTTTTACACTAGGGTGGTCCCTTAAAACAGTTTTTTGTTAATTTACAAGTTTTATTCATGTGTTGGTAGTATAAGGGATAATATCTGATGTCAGCATTGAAAAATATTTTTTTTACTAGGGTGGTCCCATAAAACTGTTTTTTGTTAATTTACAAGTTTTATACATGTGCCGGTAGTAAAATGGAGTCGCTGACTTAATATATGATGTAAGCATTGAAAAATATTTTTTTTCACTAGGGTGGTCCCATAAAACAGTTAATTGTTAATTTACAAGTTGTATACATGTGCTGGTAGTATAATGGAGTCGCTGGCTTAATATATGATGTTAGCATTGAAAAATATTTTTTTTCACTAGGGTGTTCCCATTAAACTGTTTTTTGTTAATTTACAAGTTTTATGCTTGTGCTGGTAGTATAAAGGAGTCTCTGACTTAATATATGATGTTAGCATTGAAAAATATTTTTTTTTCACTAGAGTGGTCCCATGCGATGTTAGTATTAAAAAATATTTTTTTTCACTAGGGTGGTCCCATAAAACTGTTTTTTGTTAATTTACAAGTTTTATGCATGTGCTGGTAGTATAATGGAGTCGCTGACCTAATATATGATGTTATCATTGAAAAATATTTTGTTTCACTAGGGCGGTCCCATAAAAATGTTTTTTGTTAATTTACAAGTTTTATGTCTTTGCTGGTAGTATAATGGAGTCGATGACTTAATATACGATGTTAGTATTAAAAAATATTTTTTTTTTCACTAGGGAGGTCCCATAAAACTGTTTTTTGTTAATTTACAAGTTTTATACATGTGGTAGTAGTATAATGGAGTTGCTGACTTAATATCTATTGTTACAAATTTTATACATTTATTTTAACATTATATTATCAAAAGTACTACTAGTTACATTTTACTTAAAATTCATGAACACAATTTTTTCAAATGCTTTCTATTATTTTTGTTAAATAACTCCTTTAATGTACCTGGATTTCGCTTTTAGTCTCGTTTGTTTTTACGTTATGAAATTTAAGTTGAATTACACAAATTTTTCAATCCTTAAAAATGCATTTTAATTGTAATAAAAAAAACAATTCTACGCCTCTTTTCACATCAGACACGAATTCGAAAAATAATTAAAAACTAAAGAATATTGTTTTTGATGCTGACATCAGATATGAAGTCAGAGACTCCATTATACTACCAGCACATGTATAAAACTTGTAAATTAACAAAAAACAGTTTTATGGGACCACCCAAGTGAAAAAATATTTTTCAATGCTGACATCATATATTGAGTCAGCTACTCCCTTATTTTACTAACACTTGCATAAAACTTGTAAATTAACAAAAAACAATTTTATGTTACCACCCTAGTGTAAAAATATTTTTCAATGCTAACATCATATATTAAGTCAGCGACTCCATTATACTACCAGCACATGTATAAAACTTGCCAATTAACAAAAAACAGTTTTATAGGACGACCCTAGTGGCAATACAATATTTTTCAATGCTGACATCAGATATTAAGATAGCGACTCCCTCATAGAGGGTGGTTAAATTTTAAGAGCCGATGTTGATTATAAAACACAAATTATTTAGGAAATTATTGTCATTTCTTTTTATTATGATAATATTGGCATGGTTCAATTATGTATGGAACAAAATATCGGCCAAATGGGCGCCGCTACCTCGGCGGCACACCTCCATCCGATGGTCCAAATTTTCGATGACGCTGAGGCATAAGTGAGGTTCTATGCCGTTAATGTGCCGAATTATCTCATCCTTTAGCTCTTGAATTGTTGCTGGCTTATCGACGTACACCTTTTCTTTCAAATAACCCCAAAGAAAGAATTCCAACGGTGGCAAATCATATGATCTTGGCGGCCAATTGACATCGTTACCACTTGAGATAGCACGGTCATTGAATTTGTCGCGCAAAGGAGCCATTGTTTCGGTAGCTGTGTGTCAAGTGGCACCGTCCTGTTGAAACCAGATATCGTCCACATTCATATCTTCAAATTCGGGCCATAAAAAGTTCGTTATCACCTCACGATAGTTATCATCTCACGACGAGTTGAGGTGGACGGTTCTTCAGCCACACTATCGCTAAAAGCAGCAATATTTTCTGCAGTACGAGCATGCACTGGTGTTTTCACAATCTCCTACAGACCCGGTTTGTTTAAATTTTTGCACGATTTTTCCGATTGTACGCACATTTGGACGGTTAAATTGACCGAAAAAATCACGAAGAGCACGATATGCATTTTGATTTGAACGCCCATTTTCATAATAAGCCTGAATAACTTGAACGCGTTGCTCGATTGTGTACTCGTATCTTTCTATGGATCAAATTGAGTTAGTCTGAAATTGAAAAATTTACCGAAACGAAATTTCTTTAGTCACCGAAACGAGCCCCCGAAACAGTGCACCGGCAAGCACATAACCGTGCCCCGGTTAACACACAGGCTGCTCTGTGCTGTGCACCGGTGCTGCGCTCCGACTTCAGCTCCGGCTCCGTGCTCGTTTGCGATAAAATTGTGCCGGGGCAAAAATAATTTCACACTGCACATGTGAACGTGCTATTTTGTTTGCCCCCAGCTCCAAATGAAGTGTGCTGGGGCTGGTGCTCGGTGCTAGCATGTCGGTGCTCGGAGCTTTCTGTTTGCACTTTTCACATGTGCTTGCTGTTAAAGTGCTTTTATTGTATAAGGATCCTTAAACTCTTGACTGTTTCTGTGAATGAAGGCAAGGAGGGAATAGACTTTGGGAAGTAAAAAGTTCAAGTGATCTACGAAGGTGAAATTTGAGTCAAAAACAACTCCCAGGTCATGAACTGTATTAAGTCCTTGCAATGGGATATCTGCCATTGCATAGGATGTTATTATATTCTTTGGCTTATTAAAAGATACCTGAGAACACTTTCTAATGTGAAGCGGTAACCCATTACGGAGACTCCAAACATAAACATTATTGAGGTCGATTTGCAATAATGCCGAATCATCCCAATTTTTTACCTTTCCAAAGAACTTTAAGGGAGCATTCCTGGTTGGAAGGCTGTTTTTGGACCCTCTTTGAAAAACATCTCACTTGAAAACGCAAAGAGGTAATTAAATTTTGTTTTTTTCATTGTATTAAAAAAATATATTACTTATTTACATTTTATATATATATATATATATATTTATATAAATGGAAAACTTGTCTTTTCTTTGTACGAGGGCTGTTCAAAAAGTTGTCGGCCTTCATAGTAGGGCGTCGAAAAAAAAGGTATGCTGCTTGCGACTCTGGATCATTTGAAATGGAAAAAAAACGGCGTTAGATTCAATACAGATGTGACTTAAGTCCCTACCTCAATAATAATTTTTCAATTATTTTTTACAAAATGGCGCTCATTGAAAAATGAAAAACCGATTTTGGGTCTTTTTTTGTAGTTTGGTGTAAAAAAATAGTAAAAAATTGTTTAAAATTGTCATTGAGAAAGGGGCTACAAAAATTACAACTTTGCGTGGATTGCACTTTGTTCAAAATCGGTTCAAAACTACGGCCGCAATCTGGGCCGCAAGCTCGAAAAACGTGGTTTCTAGATAAACGCGTTTAAGTTTGAAGTTATTTTTTTGCATCAAAAAGAAATATAAATGAAAAATTTGAGCATGCAGTTTTAGAAATTCAATTTTGCGTCGATTGCAATTGGTTTCATCAAACTCGGTTAAGTAGAACCGGAGAAAAGTGACTTCAAAGTTCAAAAACATGAATTTGAAAAAACAAAGAAAATTTTAGGCAATAAAACATTTTTTTTTTTCTTTTGTGAAATACTTACACATATCAATCTGCAATGCCAGCCCCATAAAGAACTCCTTCCTCTTCTTAAAAAAATGAGGACTCTGCGACTCTGTGCTCTTTGTGCAGTTCTACATTCTTTTGATGCGGCCAGAGCTCTGGCTTCGGACCTTTTCAAACGTTCTTCGTTCCGAGACATTGCTAAATCATATGTGACGTTGCCAATCGGGATGCCCATTAGGTTCATTATTTGAAGTATTGGCAAAAAACCATCATTAAATATGACAGTTGCAATATAATTGGCAATCTCAATAATGCGTGTTCTCATCTCTTTCGTGTTGGTTACCACGAAACTGGCGTTTCAAGGGACGAGTTTTTCGATTGCTACCAGTGTTTCTTTTATTTTTATTTCTATTACCCTTTCTATCCATTGTTTTAAGCACAAACAACAATTTTTATCAAAACTGTACTTTTCAAAACTGTATGCGCGCTCGCGTCCGGTTTATAACTCAATTCAAAATGAACTAAACTCTGCCAATATTTGAATACCTAAGCTCTAAAATGTGTATTCGTTTATTTTTAAAATGCGTGTACAAACAAGTTATTACCTACTAAAGAACGCGTTGAACGAAATTCGGTGGTTGCTTCAAACCGTTGCATTCAAAAAGTAGCCAAATTAAGCAAATCGCATTTTGGCGAAAACATTACTGGACAAAAAAAACCATATCTCCTAAAGTATTTCGAATTTAAAAAAACCCTTTTAGGACAATATTCTCAAATATTCAAGCTATACCTCCTTAAGTCGTAAGCATAAAGAAGAAATTTAGAGTAACGATAATATTTGCATATATCAGTTATATACAAAACAAACAGCAAGGGGCCCAATATACTACCCTGAGGAGCGCCAGAAGATGCCTTAAAGCAATATGATTGAGAGTTATTAATAGAAACATAGCCGCTTCTACCACTTAGATAAGACTTAATCCATTCCAAGAAAGTGGAGTGGCACCCCAGTATAGCGAGTCTAGCAACTAACACCTTATGGGAAACTTTATCGAAGGCCTTAGAAAAATCTGCATATAGGACATCAACTTGAATACTCGATTCTAAAGAAGATATACAGTAATTTAAAAAAAGTGAAAGGTTAGTTACTATAGACTTTCCAGCTACAAACCCATGCTGCTCAAGACAAATGTGTCGCTTAGCAAAAAAGTATAATTTAGGTTTGATGACTGACTCAAACAATTTTGATATATTTGTTAGTTTAGAAATGAGCCGATAGTTGGTTATATCATTCTTTTGACCATTTTTAAAGATTGGAGTTATAGCTGCAATTTTCCAAGTTTCGATAAAAGATCCAGAAGACAGAGAATTATTGAAGATACTACAAAACGGTCCAGCTAGCGTAGCTGCTTATTTAATTAATAAAATAGAGGACAATCCATCATCGTCAGATTTCGAAGAACTTTTTAACTGAGACAATGAACTTAGTATATCTTCAACTGTCACTACCATAGAGCCAATATCGAAGCCTAGTTCAACATTATCCAACAGGGAGTTATCATACCACGATAAATCATCATTATAGTTTGATTTAAAATAATCTGCAAAAAGATTCTCAGTATCAACAGTTGAGGAAGACTTGCTGCCCTTAAATACAATTGAATATGGAATCTGCGTTCCATTTCTTTTCGACTGGATATAATTAAACATAAACAGGATATACTTAAACAATAGACTCAAACAGGTTAAAAAATGTATTACTAAAGTTTTTTAATTTTTTGAGACCACTAGTATACCAGGGCAACTTGTGGTTATTCTGTACAATCCGAGGAATATTGTTTCTGCAAATATTTAAAATGGTAGATTTGAAAATATCAAAGCAAGTTGCGGTGTTTTTTTTATAAAATAAGTTTGTCCAATTAATTTCATTGAATAGATCAGCTAAAACATTGAAATTACACGAATTAAAATTAAATACATTATTATTTTGCTTGGAAGAGATAAATTCATAAAATTCAATTTCAAGAAGCGAAGGAAAATTATGAATACCACACGCAGAGAATTTTTTCGTTTAGCGCAACTGAAAAATTAGCCAATTATACTTCGTTTGCAAGCTGTAGTAGCTGCAAGCGAATATTCAGTTGTAACTAACGAAAAAATAGCGAAAAATATCGAAAAAATAAAAAAAAAATAGCACGCAGTTCGCTTTACTAGCATTTTTGTTGAATTTTAATATTCAAATTTTTATTTTATTATAAACATTTCTTCAACACATAAATTCAAAATGATTTGAAATAATTGATATTTATCTTACTTCAATCATTGGAATTTGAACCCGGACTCGTCGACGTATGGTTTACTGCGCGGTCTGCTTAACGTGTTGCACCACCGTCAATGGAATTTTCAGTCGGCTAATATTCGCCTAGTGCTGCTGCTTGGAGTTCAATTGTATTGAAGTAAGGTTACACAATTTTTTTCCGTTTATGGCAAAAGTTAAACATTTGGCGTGGACAGAAGCTCGACAGAAGCCCGACAAAAACGAAAACTTTCCACCAGATTTTTTTGGTGGCCGTGGCATAGTGGTTAAGGTGCTTTATTTGTATGCGAAACAGCCGAGGTTCGAGTCTCCAGCTGACACAAATTTGTTTTTCGTTTTTTTGTTTGGTTTTATTAGAAATTGAATTGAATTGAATTGAAGTGAAATAGAAATTGAATAAAAAATAAAAAAATTTCAAATTCTTTATTTGCCGCAATTAAAAAATTGTACTCGGTTATAACAAACGAAATTCTTTTCCTGCAACTAAATAACCCGTTTTCCGCAACTTTTTCCGTTTCTCGTAATTGTTGAAACGTTTGCAAAAAACGTTTCCAAGCACGATAAACGAAATTCGTTTACTGCAAATTAGCGATAAACGTTTTTTTTTTCCCTGCGTGCAGCTGGACTAACTGGGAAGACACATTCTGCTATATTAAATTTAATATTACTAGAAACAAAAATTAGATCTAGGATTCTATTTAGTTTATTTTTAAAACAATTAATTTGTGCAAAGTTAATGCTAAAAAACGCGTCAATTAAATCAATTTCATGGAGTTGATTTACATTAGTTGGAGTAAGGTCACCTGAGATCCGCAACCATTCAATTTTACTTGGATTAAAATCAGCTAATATGCACAGATGAATGCTAATATCCAGCGTTGACTGAAGAGAAATGACATTATTCACATGAGCATCATAAATTACGTCCAGCCTATTAGGAGGAATATACGATGCACATAGATACAGAGAACAATCCGGTCCATCATTCGATATACATTAGAGTTAAACAAATAAATTGAATCTATGAACATTGGCCTTTAAAGGGTAAAACCACACTATGGTTTTGAAAGTCCCGATTGTCCTTAAAATCATCATTGTGGAACAAAGAGGAGGGAGAGAGCATCAATATGGATGGCCAAATGTATGGTACAGGCTCAAAGATTAGAGGCAAAATAAAACATGTCAAAGGCTTAAGTCCTAGTAAGACTTCAAACGCGTTTTTCTCGAAAGCAGTTTTTCAAACTGGCAGGAGAGAAAATTTTTTAATGGAAATTGATATTACTTGAAGTTTTGTCAGTGGGAGAACGTAATTTTTTATATAATATAAACTATTTTAGAACAATTTACTTCTCATTTTTGTGTCAAAAATTGATTCATTTATTCAAAAAATGTACCATTTCTACAGAATCTGATTAAAAAAGTAGGGCCATACGTAGACAATAAGATAAGATATAGATTTTACAATTGCTTTGTTTTTTGTTTCAGGTCTTATACTCTCCAAAAATCCGTCCTCCCGTTTGGCTCTGCCGCCATTTTGCATAAAAATGGTATTAAAAAAATTTGTCCATACTTCAAGATGTATTGAATAAACCACCTGAAAATTATTATTTTCTTTTTCCCATGCCTTCAAAAAAACAAAACAAAAAAAATTAAACCTTCTAAAATTTTAACTGAACGCTATTCTTAAAAAAACTAAGAAGATATCACATGGTTGTTTTTAATCGTATTTACAACATTAAAATGTTTTTAAGGCACTTTTAATCAAAAATTTATAGATTTGTTTCATAATTTTTTCCTACCAAAAATGCAAAAAAAATCGAAGAAAACCAACCAAACTACCAAAACCTATTTTACATAAAACTATTTTAAAATATAACTACCAATTTTGGTCCGATTGGACCAAAACGGCAACGCTGATGCCATTGCAACGGAACGAGATTATAAAAGTGCATAATGATTTCTATGAAATTGCAAGATTTCCACGTGTGCTCGGCACGATCGATTGCACCTACATAAGAATTCAATCACCAGGAAGCAGAAGTTTATAGAAATCGGAAGGGTGGTTTTCAATTAACAAGCAATGCGTATGTGATGTAAACTTAAAATTTATGGACATAGTAGCAAGATGGTCTGGAAGTGCACATGATTAAAATATTTTTAACTATTCACTATTGAGGGCAAAGTTAGAAAATAGTAAATTCCCAAATTGTTATTTATTGGGCGATGGTGGATATCCATGTAGGAGGTATATTTTAACTCCTTTAATAAATCCCAAATAAAATCAAGACATACCATCGAACGGGCATTTGGAGTTTGGAAAAGACGGATTCCTTGCCTTTCGATGGGTATGCGAGTAAATTTTGCGGACGATATTTGGCATTGTCGCAACCGCTGTTCTTCACAATATTGTTATCGATATAGGAGATGGTAAACCTACTGAAGATCCTACTATTAACATACCCATTTACGAAAAAATTGACTTGCCTAATAGTATTGAAAATCATACATCAATTCGAACAGCTCGAATTAAATCACATTTCAGGAGGTAATATATAAATATTATTAATATGTATTGTTTAATAAACAAAAAAAAAAATATTGATCACAATGTACCAACAGTAGTTGGTTACAATATGCTGGAATTGAATTCATTCATTTTTATTAGCAGCTTGATGTGCCTCAGCTCTAAAGCCTGTATGATACTAAATTAAATTGATCATTGAAAATTATAACTAAAGCAGTTGAAATAGCACGAATGCATTGATTCAATTGGTGTGAGTGAGTACGCATATGATACGAATTGGAGAAAAATTTGTAGGACTGATTGTATTTTCTTTGCATTTTTTCCCCCGTTTCTTTCAATTCGTTCTTCGTTAAGTTTCGATCAAATATTTACAGCGCTGTTTAATATAAATGTATGCTGAATTGGAAGTGATGTATGTAGCTAATATTAATTTATTTAATGCAGCTGCTCTTAAAAACACCAGACATAAAAAAGTAACAACGTTTATCCTTTTCTTACAAAATATGTCTGTCCTGCCCACGCGCCACTTGTTTTCAGATTTTAAAATTGGACAAAAAAAATGAAGTATCATACGGGCTTAACTCTCTGTCTAACAGTTGAATTTGCTTTTGCAACTTCACTCTTTTTAGACTTATTAAATCCTCGTTTTAATCATGGCAAGATTTGCTAACTATTCGTGTAGATTCGCGACGTTTTCTTTAAAATTGTTCCTTATATCATTCTGAGGAGGTCACTTAAGATTGTCTACTCCTATTTCAACATTCAATGGACTCATGATACAATAACTTACCAGGTAGCCTTGACAACTACCTTTTTTCTCACGAGCGGCGATCGGGAGTTGTCAAACCAATGCAAAGTTTAACTTTTCATCTGTTTTGCAGCTTTTTCGTTTTCTCTTTTCAATGTGTTTTTGACAACTCCAAACAAGGAGGGTATATTCTAAAGAGAATTCACCAGACAATTTTTCTCCTTTTGCAGAAAATTGTCAACTGGCCGACTTGGTGGATTCGAAATTATGTTCGAATCTGTGTTCGAATCTCAAAAGCCGAAGTGCCGAAGCGATGAGAGAGCTTACGAATGGTATTTTAAGCAAACTGAGCATGTGTTTTTGTTTGCTCTTATTATTTGCATGTAGGTATTAAAGAGCTGCACGAATACATTCCATTTGGAATCCATTCTACGCATTCCATGCGAGTATTCCATATTTGCAAATCATTTGCAAAGCCAAACGAATGAATGAGAGACATAAATTTTTCGAATGGAATGAACATTCCATTCCATTTGAGAGAGTTCTAACGAATATGGAAATTTCTAGAATGTATTCGTTGCGTTGAGAGTACTCTCAAATGGTTACCATGAATTTTGACTTTTGCTCCAGTCATGTTTCTTAGAGTTTTATGGTAGTTGCAAAGGGGGGTCGCTGATTTCAAATCTGATGTCAGATTTTGAATTTTCAAAATGGCGGATAGGGTTGCCACCTTAAAATATCTTATTTTCGCGAATTCGAGGCTGGGGCAAACACTAGGTAAAAATGGGTCGCTGATTCCGAATCCGTTGTCAGAATTTTAAAATTCCAAAATTTTTTTGAAAATAGGGTTGCCACCTAAAAATGTGTTATTTTGCAATTTTTTTAAATGAGCATTTAGTAAAAGGGAGTCGCTGATTTCAAATCTGATGTCAGATTTTGAATTTTCAAAATGGCGGATAGGGTTGCCACCTTAAAATATCTCATTTTCGCGAATTCGAGGCTGGGGCAAACACTAGGTAAAAATGGGTCGCTGATTCCGAATCCGTTGTCAGAATTTTAAAATTCCAAAATTTTTTTGAAAATAGGGTTGCCACCTAAAAATGTGTTATTTTGCAATTTTTTTAAATGAGCATTTAGTAAAAGGGAGTCGCTGATTTCAAATCTGATGTCAGATTTTGAATTTTCAAAATGGCGGATAGGGTTGCCACCTTAAAATATCTCATTTTCGCGAATTCGAGGCTGGGGCAAACACTAGGTAAAAATGGGTCGCTGATTCCGAATCCGTTGTCAGAATTTTAATATTCCAAAATTTTTTTGAAAATAGGCTTGCCACCTAAAAATGTGTTATTTTGCAATTTTTTTAAATGAGCATTTAGTAAAAGGGAGTCGCTCATTACTTCGAGGCTGGGGCAAACACTAGGTAAAAATGGGTCGCTGATTCCGAATTCGTTGTCAGAATTTTAATATTCCAAAATTTTTTTGAAAATAGGGTTGCCACCTAAAAATGTGTTATTTTGCAATTTTTTTAAATGAGCATTTAGTAAAAGGGAGTCGCTCATTACTATTGTTTGCCCCAGCCTCGAATTCGCGAAAATGAGATATTTTAAGGTGGCAACCCTATCCGCCATTTTGAAAATTCGAAATCTGACATCAGATTTGAAATCAGCGACTCCCTTTTACTAAATGCTTATATAAAAAAGTTGCAAAATAACAAATTTTTAGGTGGCAACCCTATTTTCAAAAAAATTTTGGAATTTTAAAATTCTGACAACGGATTCGGAATCAGCGACCCATTTTTACCTAGTGTTTGCCCCAGCCTCGAATTCGTGAAAATAAGATATTTTAAGGTGGCAACCCTGTCCGCCATTTTGAAAATTCAAAATCTGACATCAGATTTAAAATCAGCGACTCCCTTTTACTAAATGCTCATTTAAAAAAATTGCAAAATAACACATTTTTAGGTGGCAACCCTATTTCCAAAAAAATTTTGGAATATTAAAATTCTGACAACGGATTCGGAATCAGCGACCCATTTTTACCTAGTGTTTGCCCCAGCCTCGAATTCGCGAAAATAAGATATTTTAAGGTGGCAACCCTATCCGCCATTTTGAAAATTCAAAATCTGACATCAGATTTGAAATCAGTGACTCCCTTTTACTAAATGCTCATTTAAAAAAATTGCAAAATAACAACTTTTTAGGTGGCAACCTATTTTCAAAAAAATTTTGGAATTTTAAAATTCTAATCTAAAATAAGATATTTTAAGGTGGCAACCCTATCCGCCATCTTGAAAATTGAAAATCTGACATCAGATTCGACATCAGCAACCCCCCTTTGAAATCCCTTTACGTAAAACCTTTTTTCATCAACCATTTGGTAGTACTCTCAAATCAACACTTGAGAATGTTGAGTATTCTATTCTAAACATTCTCAACGCACAAGCGCACATTCCATTCCATTCTAAGCGCTTCGAATGCATATTCCATTCCATTCTCAGCGCTGAGAGTGATCATTCCATTCCATTCTATTTTTTTGAGAATGTGTTGAAACGGCTTTTGAATGCATTCGTGCAGCCCTTTAGTAGGTATGTGTTTATTTTTTAGCTGGACGCAGTGATCTATAAATTTTTATCTACTAAAGATATAATAGAAATTTTTTCTTCGATTTTGAAGACAAATTTATTATATCTATTTTTTTAAGGTGCTTAAGAAATTCTAGCTTTTTTTAAAAAAAATGTTTACTCTGATTTTGAAAAAAATGTTTCTTCTATAAATTTTAAGCTACTAAAGAAATGATCGACATTTTTTCTAGTACAAAAATGTCTCTAATTTTGAAGAAAAATTTTTGATCTCTAAATTTTTAACTAGCAAAGAAATGAAAGATTTTCGTTTTTGTTAAAAAATTTTTCCTCCGATTTTGATAAAAAATTTTTGATCTATGAATTATTATCCGCTAAAGAAATGATAGAATTTTTTTTTGTTAAAAAATTTTTCCTCTGATTTTGAAGAAAAATATTTTATCTATAAAATTTTAGCTGCGGAGATGGTAGATATTTTATTCATGTTGAAAACTTTTTGATCAACCCCTTCCTGTTCTTGGACACTTCGAAAAAATATGAATTTCGAAGTGGAATGAGAGAGGCCGTACGAGAAAGTAAAATTTTTATTGAGCGCCAGCTTAAACAGGTTTTGCAACAATTGAGAAACGTTGTCTATTTTCTAAAAAAAAACTATTTGACACAATGTGCATGTGTGTGTGTGTGTGTTTGTTTTATTTCTACCCTGTAGGAAAATCAACTAATTTAAAAATAGTTGAAAAAGTAGTTATTTGTCAACCACAACTAGTTGAAATTTTGACTTTTTTCCATAGAACGAACTAACATATTTTGTATGGTGATGTCCGCTAAATAAGTCAATTGACTTTCGTCTGCATATATTTTCAACTACTTGTTAAATTAGTTAAATTTAAACTATTTTTTTAATTTTTTTTAAATAGCCAATTGAAAACTATTTAATATTCTACTTACTGAAGATGAATTTAAAAGCACAAACATTTTAAATTTCTATACATCAAAGAGAGCATTTATTTGAAGTTATTTTTATTATGTAAAATACATAAATACATAAATCATGCCAAAAAATCATACCTGGTCGACACAAATAAATTCAGAAATATAAAATCTGAAAGCAAAATGTAAACAAAGTTAAAAGTGATTAGAGTTTTTTAATGGAAAATTGTGAAATGTCGTTCTTTGTGGTGTTTTAATTGATTTTAAAATAATTCAAAAGTGATTCATGCCAAACATCCTTGCCAGTTAATTCAAAAAAGGACTAGTAATTACATTCAAGGAGCGCAACAGAATTACGCTGCGAGGGTAGATATAATTTCATTATTCCTTTCTTCATTGGACTATTTCTGCTTCCAACAGGTGATAGTTTTAGAAGCTGGAGGAACTCTGCGCTTTTATGTGAGCATGCGTACCACGGAAGCAGTTTCCGAAATCGGGCACGCTACCGCCCGGGTACATGAGCGAAGGTGCCGATCTAATTGATCGGAATTGTGTGGATACTGCGCCTGTTATTTAACACGAGCCAGCTTTTTGATGCTTCATTTCAAAATATGAGGTAAACAAGAGTGTCAGCGGGATTTTCCACGCTTTGCAACCATCAATCATGGTCGATGGACACACCGATATTTTGCTTGGTGCTTCTTTTAAGTGTCAATCACAATGAAGTGATGAAACAGACTCGACGCTACGTAAGGAAAGGCGTGCGTGAGTGATGAGGTGTTTGCTGAATGGTTAAGCAATGCATCAATTACCGTACAGAGTCCAAATTGTGCAATGGTTACTAAACACTACCAGTTTTTAATTTGAATTTCTTAAATAATAAAGAATTTTTAATCGTTTCACAGGGTTTTGAGGCAGTTTATCAGTTTTAAAGTGTGTTTACCACGTCTGTCTTGCAGCCCAATGTGCAGCTTTGAATTAATATAATTCAAACTAGTTTATCAACCACTTGTTTTTAAGTAGTATTTCAATTACTTCATATATAATGTAATAAAAACTATTCAGAATTAAAGTGGATGCCGCCTTAATACAATTCAAAGTACTTCATATACTAGTTTCTTTTAAATTAGTTTTTTCATAAAAAAAAAAAAAAACGAAATGGCCATCTCAGCCCTGGAAAGGACTTTGACTGAGCTTCTTAAGATCAATTGTGTTGTGTGTGATGTGAAATGTTTACATGTTTACAAATAATCGAGAACTGGACCTACATGTTTTACGCCGACTCCGAACGGCATATGTTCTCCAGAAGCTTTTCATGGCGGTTTTTACTCTCTGAGGTTTGCCATTGTCTGCTGAGAGGTGACGGCCGAACAGAAAAATTAATGCAATTGAAAAAATTTTCTGTGTCAGATGGAGAATTCGGACCTGGGTTCTCTGGCGTGAGAGTCACACACTCTACCCACTACGCCACGGCCGTCACTTTTGTTTTTAAAAACAAGTTAGTTTGTTCCTATAGGGTAGCTACTCGTTTGCTACGTTTGTTTATATTTTTGCTAAATTTATTGAAATTTCGTTCAAAAATTTTTCTTCGATTTTGAAGAAAATTTTTCATCTACAATTTTTAAGGGACTTAAGTGATATATTTTTTTTTTTTTGTTCACACCCTCCCATTTTGAACAAACATTTTTGGTATCTAAATTTCTTTCTATGTAAAGAAATGTAATTGACAGAATTTTTGCGGCTATTTACTATATTTCTTTGTGTTTTATTTCTAGAAAAGCTGCGTTTGTTTATGTTTTTTCTAAATTTATTGAAGCTTATATTATTTCGTTCAAACATTTTTCTTCTCATTCCGAAAAAAAATTTTTGGTATATATTTATCGCTGCCAAAGTCGTTGTTTTTTGTTCAGAAGTGTTTTCTTCCGAGTTTGAAGAAAAATTAAAAATTGACAATTTTTAAGTTGGTTTGAGTTGGCCAACAAAGTTTAAAAATTGTTTGTCTGAATTTGAAGAAAAATTGTTGGTGTCTAATTTTTCGATCTAAAAACATTATTGTAATTATGATTAGAATAAGTTTTGTTCAAATTAATTCTTGATTAAAAAAAAAAAACTGTGGAAAATTTACACTGTGTGCCGTTTTTATTTTAATTTCTTGTTTTGGGTTGTGTTTACATTTATTTAGAATTTATATTAATTTGATATTTTGACGTACGTTTGAATTTATTTAAATAAGGTATACCAAACATATGTATTACTTTATGATTAGATGTGAAAATAATAATAAAAATCTTTCTCTTACTGATTATGAATTTAAAGTGCAAAAAATTTAATTTGATTTGTAAAAAAATGCCATTTAAAGAATATATTGTATACAATTATTATATACGTAGTGTCTGTTTTTCATAGGTGTACATTAACAATTTTTTAATTAATTGAATACAATTATTAGACATAATTTTTATATAAAATAAATACACCAGGAAGAAATAAGCTTGCGATTTATTCCTATTTGACTTATTTTCTTAACTGAAAAATTACTATACAATAATTACTTAAGCTTTGATTTTCCTTACCAAATACGCAATAAAGTTTTTAAGTAATAAATTATTTTTTCACGTAAAGCAGAATGGTGTTTAAGTGAAAATGAAAAAATATAGTGATCTAAAGTTTAAGTGGATTTACTTTTGAGTTTTGATTTATACTTTTTTACAAAAAACATCTGAGAAAGCAGAACAGTCTTTGAGAAGAGAGAAAATCAAAGGAAAAATTTTTGAACAAGAAAAAAATTTCTATCATTTACTTAGCAGCTAAAAATCAAAAATTTTTCTTCAAAATCAGAGGAATAATTTGTGAACAAAAAAAAATTTCTGTAAATGCTTTTAAAAATTAAAATTAAATTTAAAATTAAACATGTTCAATTAAAAATAAAAAAATTTACTTCAGAGAAAAAAATTTTTGATGAAGAAATTTCTATGATTTCTAGTTAGCGTAAAATTTGTAGAAGAAATTTTTCTTCAAAGAGAAAAAATTTTTGAAATAAGATTTTTATAACTTTGTTAGCTAAAAATTTATAGAAGAAAAATTTTTGTTATAACAGAAAAAATTTTTATCATTTCGTTAGCAGCTAAAATTTTCTAGATCAAAAATTTTTCTTCAAAATCAGAGAAAAATTTTTTGGAAAAAAAATCAGTTATTTCTTTAGCAGATAAAAATGTATAGATCAAAAGTGTTTCATCAAAATCTAAGGAACAATTTTTTGAACAAAAAAAAATCTATCATTTCCTTAGCTGGAAATTTTATAGATAAAAAACATGTAGAAAAAAAAAATTTTCTAGATAAAAAAACAAATTCTATCATTGCGATTATCGATGATTAAGGAGTAAACTCTAAAAATGTCACATTTAAAAATAATCCAAAGCGTTTAAATTAGGAATAAAATTGAACAAAATTTATTTAAATCATGTAATAAATTTCGTTCTCAGATTGAAAAAATTTAGATATCAAAAATGTTTCTTCAAAATCTAAGAAAAAAGTTTTTAAAATATCTATCACTTTTCTATGTTGGTAAAAAATTCTAAATCAAAAATTTTTCTTCAAAATCAGAAGAAAAATGATTGAACTAATTAGTGTAAATTTTAATTAATTTAGTAAAAACCAAAACAAAACACACATATGCACATAGTGTCCAATTATTTTTTTTTTTTTTTTTGAGAAAATAGACAATGTCGCAAGTGTCGCAAGACCTGTTTTCATGTACATACTTATTAAAATATTATTCTCTCAGACGGCATGTCATCACTCTTCGAAATAAATATTTTTTAGATGTGCCCAAATACAAGGAGGGGTTTTTATAAAACAAAATTTCTATCATTTCTTTAGCAGCGAAAAACTTAGATATCAAAAAGTTTTCTTCAAAATCAAAGGAAAAATTTTTGAACAATAATAAAATGCCATCATTTCCTTAGCAGCTAAAAATCACAGCAAAAAAAAACTGCAAAAATTCTGTCAATTACATTTATTTGCATAGAAAGAAATTTAGATACCAAAAATGTTTCTTCAAAAGGAGAGGGTTTGAACAAAAAAAATTATCTCTCTTAAGTTGTTAAAAAATTGTTGATGAAAAACTTTTCTTCAAAATCAGAAGAAAAATTTTTGGACGAAATTTCAATAAATTTAGCAAAAACATACACACACACAGAAATAAAATACAAACACACAGACACATGCACATTGTATCAACTGATTTTTTTAGAAAATAGACAACGTTTCTCAATTTTTGCAAAACCTGTTTAAGCTGGCGCTCAACAACATTTTATTTTCTCGTACGGCCTCTCTCATCCCACTTCGAAATTCATATTTTTTCGAAGTGTCCAAGTACAGGAAGGGGTTGATCAAAACGTTTTCAACATGAATAAAATTTCTACCATCTCCGCAGCTAAAATTTTATAGATAAAAAATTTTTCTTCAAAATCAGAGGAAAAATCTTTTAACAAAAAAATTTGTCATTTCTTTAGCGGCTAATAATTCATAGATCAAAAATTTTTCATCAAAATCGGAGGAAAAATTTTTAAGCCAAAACAAAAATCTTTCATTTCTTTGGTAGTTAAAAATTAAGAAATCAAAAATTTTTCTTCAAAATTAGAGGCATTTTTGTACTAGAAAAAATGTCGATCATTTCTTTAGTAGCTTAAAATTTATAAATTGATCTTTAAAATTTAAAGAAACATTTTTTTTTCAAAATCAGTGTAAACATTTTTTTTAAAAAAAAGCTAGAATTTCTTAAGCACCTTAAAAAAGTAGATATAAAAAATTTGTTTTCGAAATCGAAGAAAAAATTTCTATTATATCTTTAGGCTGTGTGCTATTCGGAAACTTTTCACTCTGATGATGAATTTTTGACATGCTGAATGAGAATATTTGGCACTTGCGAGGTGAATATGATTGTCAAAAATTCATGTAGCCTGGGGGGCTAGTATAAATTTTGACAACCGGCAAGAGAATTTTTGACACAAGCATAATTAGAAAAGAAACATTTGTAAGTTCGCGCTTAAAATAACTAATGTGAAATTAATGAAAGCTAAATTTTTAGTTAATCTATATATATAAAAATGAATGTATGTATGTGGGTATGTGGGTATGTGGGTATGTGGATATGTGTGTATATCACGTATAGACTCCAAAACCACGGAACCAAACTCTATGAAATTTTGAGGGATACTGAAGCAACATTCGGGAAGTGTTCCTGTGAAGTTTGGTGTTGATTGGGCAAGGGGGCGTGGTACCTCCCATACAACCCAAATTGGCTCTATCGCCCACAAACCAAAAAAATTGCTATATATCAGACGGTTTTAATCATATAAAACTTAAATTTGGTTATTTTGTTCAGATGGTTACTTTCGGTGACTGTACAAGAAATGGGCGTGGTCACACTATATCGACGCCCACTTTTCAGCAATTATTTTAATTCCTAAAATATTCAAGTTTTGATAGTGAATCTTGATATGCAGGTGCTTGCATACAAGTGGCAATCACTATGTAAATATAGACGTTGTCACGCCCATTTTTACCGCCCACAAATAAGTAGAAATGCTTTATATCAGACGGCTCTTGCCATGGAAGGCTAAGATTTGATAATTTAGTTTATATGATTACTCTCCGCCAATATACAAAAAATGGGCGTGGCCGAACTATATCTACGCCCACTTTATCGGAATCATGCTTATTCCTGAGTTGTACACGTTTTGATAGTGAATCTTAGTATGCATGTGCTATGGATCTGAGTGGCAGTCACTATGTAAATATAAACGTTGTCACGCCCACTTTTACCGCCCACAAATCAGTAAAAATGCTTTATATCAGACGGATTTTGCCGTAGAAGACTACGATTTGGTAATTTAGATCGTATGGTTACTGTCGGCCAATGTATAAAAAATGGGCATGGCCGACTATATCTATGCCCACTTTATCGAAATCATGCTTATTCCTGAGTTGTACATGTTTTCATAGCCAATCTTGGTATGCAGGTGCTATGGGGGCAACTGGCAGTCACTATGTAAATAAAAATGTTGTCACGCCCCCTTTTACCGCCCACAAATCATTAAAAATGGTTTATATCAGACGGCTCTTGCCGTAGATGACTAAGATTTGGTAATTTAGTTCATATGGTTACTATCGGTCAATGTATAAAAATGGGCATGGCCGCACTATATCTACGCCCACTTTAGCCTGCATAGCCAATCTTCGTATGCAGGTGCTATGGGTGCAAGTGGCAGTCACTTTGTAAATATAAACGTTGTCACGCCCACTTTTACCGCCCACAAATCAGTAAAAATGCTTTATATCAGACGGCTTTTGCCGTAGAAGACTAAGATTTGGTAATTTAGTTCATATGGTCACTGTCGGCAACTGTTTAAAAATGGGCGTAGTCACATTATATCTACGCCCACTTTTTCGAAATCATGCTTATTCCTGAGTTGCACACGTTTGATAGCAACACTTGATATGCAGGTGCTCTAAGTGGCAGTCAATATATATATATAAAATTTGCGACGCCCACTTGTACCACCCACAAAAAAAACAAAACGAAATGGCCAATTTCAGTCCTTGAAAGTACTTTGACCGAGCTTCTTATGATCAATTGTGTTATGAGTGTTGTGGAATGTTTGAACACAATTGATCGAGAACTGGACCCACATGTTTTATGCCGACTCCGAACGGCTTACGTTCTCAAGAAGCTTTTCATGGCAGTTTTTATTCTCTGAGGTTTGCCATTGTCTGCAGAGAGATGACGGCCGAACAGAAAAATTAATTCAATCGAAAAACTTTCCGTGTCAGGTGGGATTCGGACTAGGGTTCCCTCGCGTATGGGCCACACACTCTACCCGCTACGCCACGGCCGCCACTTGGTTTCTTTTTACCCACAAATTAATAGAACTTCTATAAATCAGACGATTCTCATCGTTAAATACTAAAATTTTGTTATTAAGTTCATACGCTTACTCTCGACAGCTTTGCAAAAATTGTGCATGGTAGGACTATATCTGTGCCCACTTTTCAGAAATAATTTTATTTAATTTATTTATTTACTTATGTATTAATGTACTATAGTTCATTACAATTTAAAAATTATAACTAAGTTAGCTGCCTGGGCTATCGGTTAGAAATAATTTTAATTCCTGAGATGTGAACGTTTTGATAGACAAACTTGGTATGTAGGTGCTATGGGTCAAATTGGCGTTCACTTTATATATAAATGTTGCCACGCCTACTTTCAATGCCCACAAATCCATAAAAAGGATATATATCAGACTTTTTTTACAGTAAAAGACTAAAACTTGGTAGATTAGTTCATATGGATACTGCCAGAACCCTTAAAAAATGGGCGTGTCACACTTTATTTAAGACGACTTTTCAAAAATCATTGTAATTTCTGAGCTGTACGCGTTTTGATAGTGGAACTTGGTGTATAGGTGCAATGGGACCAAGTGGCGGTCACTTTATATATAAATGTTGCCATACCTACTTTTTCTGCTCATCTATCTATCTGTAAAAAATGTATGTATGTATACTAAGGCTGCTCACAAAAAAAAGGTGTTCGGGTCGGTTCCTCAAAATAATGTTTTATTTTATGATGATTCCCCAAATATTTCGACTGTAGCGATAGTCATCCGTGAGCTGGAATGGTTTGAAATAAAAAAAAAAAAACAAAAAGGAAATGGCCATTTCAGACTTTGACCGAGCTTCTTATGCGTGCGTGTTGTGAAATGTTTGAACACAAATGATCGAGAACTGGATCTACAAGGCTTATGCCGACTCCGAACGGCTTATGTTCTCAAGAAGCTTTTCATGCCAGTTTTTACTCTCTGAGGTTTGCCATTGTCTGCATAGAGATGGCGGCCGAACAGAAAAATTAATTCAATTGAAAAAACTTTCTGTGTCAGATAGAATTCGAACCTGGGTTCTATGGTATACAAGCCTCGCACGTCAACCAGTATGCCACGGAATGGTTTGAAATATTCTGTAAAAATCGAGTTTTTTATAAAAATATTTACTGGTGCGGTAGTTAGAAATAACAAACGGTCAGAAATAATAGTAACTAAAAAGTTCTTTCAATCTGCACTAATAAATTTTAAATTTTTACTCTATTCTCTAAATTTTAATTTTTTAACTTTTTTTTTTTGTATTATTTTCACTAAAATGCAAATTAAAATTTTTTTTTTTTTGCCATTTTACTTTTAGTCAAATAAATTATCTATGGATGATAAAATAAAGTGTAAAGTGAATTGCTAAATTGAATGAAATTACAAAAAAATTTACACATTTTTTACATTGTACAATTTATTTGACTAAAATTAGTTTAGGAAAAAATTCGTTTGAATTTTAGTGAAAATAATATGAAAAAAGTTAAAACAATCCAAAAAATCCGCATTATCTTTGGTCCAACGGAAAAAATATAAGATTTTTTGATGCAAAATTTTTTCCATTACTCTTATTTCTGACCGTTTGTTTTTTTCTAACTGCCATACCAGCCAATATTTTTAGTCGAAATATTTTGTGGATCATCATAACATAAGCCATGGATTATTTTGAAGAACGAGACTGAACAAATTTTTTCTAAAGAGCGTGAGGCGACTTAATGTATATACGTATGTGGGTATATGTGTATATCACGTAAAGGCTTCGAAACCGCTAAGCCAATTTTTATACCAAAGCGTTGAGAGGGTTCCTGTGAAGTCTGTTGCCGATCGTAAATACACCTAAAATTTTCGATTTCGAACAGTTTTGTAATTATATTATAATTATGTCGCAAAGCCTCGGAATTCAGTATTCGACCTCAATTTACACATGCCGTTGCACAGGTAACATTTTATGGGTGTTGGACGAGGGGCGTGGTACTTTTTCCGCACCCAAAATTTTCGGTATATCTTTCGAAATAAGTCACACATTAATAAAACTCGGTAAGAACTTACTATAAAAGCATGGCTTCACTAAAGCTACGCCCTCTTTTAGGGGACAAGCGCTGAGCGCAGCGAAGCGCGCCGGGTATAAGCTAGTTATAAATTAAAAATGAACAAAGAATAATAAAATAATGGAAATCCTAAAAAAACAGCAAAGTAAGTTCTACATAATATGTAGATACTATATTGCATACACTCCGCAATCCCATAAAGCCACTTGCTACTCGATAGCAAACCACTTCATACTCTATTGACAATTCATGGTGGTCATGATGGCTGGAATTAACTCCACAATTTTGCGAAAAGAGCTAGCATACACTCTTAAATGCATTCAAGTTTGTGCATTGTGTCCATTCAAAATGGCATTTAATGATTCGGAATAACCTCTTGGCGAATATAGGTAATGTCCTTAAAGGAATAATGTTTTAGGTAGTTGTCCAGAGCAGAAAAGCAAAAGCAGTACTTACTCTTCCGCCTTCCTTTAAAAAAAGTCATAAAGAAGTTCAAAAAAGTTTTGCTTACGACAGCAAAGCAACCAGAAGTGGAAAATATTTGCGTAAAATTATGTTCATTTTCAGTTATATCAACAATTTTGCAAATTACATTAAACTCTCGCGCTAATACACTTACGAAATCTAAAACGCCAAAATTTCTAGTTGTCAAAATTCCATTGTTCTTTTGGCACAGCAAAAATGACAATTTTATTTCAACAGACAGAAATTGTATTCAACTCAGTAACTTCTTTCCTACCACGAGTGAAAAGTTTCCGAATAGCACACAGCCTTAGTAGATAAAAATTTATAGATCAAAAATTTCTTTCCAAAATCAGAAGAAAAATGTATGAACAAAGCAATTAATGTAAATTTCAATAAATTTATCCAACCAAAACAAAACACTGCGTCCAGCTAAAAAATAAACACATACCTACATGCAAATAATAAGAGCAAACAAAAACACATGCTCAGTTTGCTTAAAATACCATTCGTAAGCTCTCTAATCGCTTCGGCACTTCGGCTTTTGAGATTCGAACACAGATTCGAACATAATTTCGAATTCACCAAGTCAGCCAGTTGACAATTTCTGCAAAAGGAGAAAAATTGTCTGGTGAATTCTCTTTAGAATATACCCTCCTTGCACTATGCTCGTGTTTCAGAACATTTTACAAAAATATTTTCAATTTCGTTTGATAAGTTGTTAAAATTCAAAACCTTAATTATGCTTCATAAAATCATTTATACAAAAGATCTTGAGTTTTTGTTCGTCTCTAGAACTCTTTGCCTGTCAACTTAAGGAAAAATAGCAATGCATGTGTCTTTAAAAAGAACCTAATGATATATTTTCAGTAATTTCATTTAAATCAAGCTCAAATTGCTCTTAAGGTTTATAAATTTTTTTTTTTTTTATATATGTAATTATCTGATACCTCATATATTTTTAAGTTCATTAATTATAACAATATGTTACCAGTCGAATTGTAAATGTATAAAATGTATTCTTATATTTTTCATAATTACTATTTAATTAAACGTCTGTGACTGATGCTTTAAATGTTAAGATTACTTATAGTCTTGTAGCATAAGGATTAAATGTAATTATAAATAAATAAATAAATAAATAAATAAATATTGAGTTGTCTAATTTTTTTTTATTTTCCTCTTTGTTTTGATCAAAACCCAGTTTTTAAGAAAAATTTATGTTTTTCTGGGTAGTTCAAATCATCCTGTTCGTCGCTGGTTTTGTTTATATTTCTCTATGATTTAGTTATCAAAATAAAAATGAAACAAATTCTATAACCAAGAATGATATTTAAACAACTTTGTTCTAAATGAATAATATAACCAACAATATTACTTGTAACATATTGAGTTGATAATGGATTCCACAAATTACATTTTTTTTTCCACCAATAAAACCTTAAAATATTTTTTCTCTTCTATTTTGGCACTTAGCTATAAATCTTAAAATTTAATATTTATATCTTCAAAACTTTTTTGATATGTTTTTATTTTATAATCTAAAATTTGGAAGCACTCTATTATAGGAAAACGAATATAAATAAGAAGAAAGAAAATTAAATACAAAAAAAAAAAATAATGAAATTAATAAAGTTTCTTTGAGCATGCAGAAGTAAAATAACATTAACTAAAAAGATTGTTTTTTTTGAGGTTACGGGCAAAGAGCTTTGTATATAGATTATTTGGGACCCTTAACTAAAGTTGTGTCAATAAGAATCTTTGTTGGGAGGGTTTAGAGACACTATTTCCAGTTCATCTCATAGTTCATAGTTTCCTTTTATGCTTTATCTAATAATTTTTTTTTTTTGCCTTAGCTGGTTAGTTGTTTGCGATTAACTTAAATTCATATCGCATAAGTTATATTATAAATGTGTTTATCAGGAACTCTAACAAAACAATTGTAAACAGGTAACTGGTCGAAAGTGTTGCCAAGAATCTCCCCAGCGACTGCATGCTGGCTGCAAAAATGGGTCCAGGCTGGCTTCCGCTTCTTCCAGTCACATCTTCCCATTTATGGTGTAACATCATCTCTTACCTACTTGTACATTACATATTCGAGATAGCAGACAGCTTTTGATCGGTACAAAATGGTTTGAATTTTGGTGCTACTGACTGTAATGTCAATGTATGTCACACATCTAGAAAAATGTAAATCCAAATTAACTTTTACCATAGCTTTTTCAGTTATCGAGAAATCGGCAACTAAACACAATTTTTTTCATTTTCTTAATAAACTCAACACACGGTTTTTTAACTTGGGCGTCAGAACTGGTATCAAAAACTATTTACCAATTTGACTAACTTAAATAATTTTTAAGATCTCCACATTCATAAATACTTATATTAAGGACCGGGTGGAGACAATTTCTTTTTTTTTATATTATTACTACCAGTACCCAGTTGTCCGCGGCTTCACCACGGAAGTTCCAGCAACCATATTTTTTTTTTATTTGCTGGCGGTGAAAGGGGGTGTGGCAAACACGTTTCCCATAAACCATCTTGTGCTCGAAAACAATCTACTGCTAAAATTTCATCGCAATCGGCCTAGAAGTTTTGGAGTCTTAATGATTTCTTAAAGTTGGGCGTAATTATACTGCCAGCACGCCCATTTTTAGTACAGTAGCCGAAGGTAAGCATACCAACTTAATTATCAAATTTCAGTCTTATACGACCAAAACAGTCTGAAACATAGCATTTTCATTTATTTGTAGGCGGTAAAAGAGGGCGTGGAAGCCCATTCTTAGTACAATTGCCGAAAGTAATCATACAAACGAAATTACCAAGTTTTAGTCTCATACAATCGAAACACTAAGAAATATTGCATTTTTATTGATTTGTGGGCGGTAAAATGCAGCGTGGTTAATGCAATAACCTAATTTAGGGCGCAAGTAATACACGTTTTAAGTTTAAGCGAAGTCCGTTCAGCTGTGAAGATTTGTATAAAAGTCAAACAAACACACAAACAAACAAACAAAATGATTTTCATTAACATGGCTTTCATGGCAGATTTTACCTGAGGTTTGCCATTGTCTGCAGAGAGGTAATTTTCATTGTTTAAAATCTTAATTGCTTCTCTTTTTCTTTAGTCGTGGTATAAACATTAAACCTTAACACAAAATATGTTTTTTTTTTTTTTCTTTTGCTCCATTCAATAATTGTTTGAACTTCATTTTGTTCTACCGTAGTAAGGTATCACTGTGGAACAAATTCAGGTTAGCAAAAGTTAGGTCGATTCTGAGAGTGTGGGGTGAAAATAGAGGCTAAATTAGAAGACCCGTATTGCGGCGTTTGTTTATGTTAGTTCGATTTTTTCTTTTTAATCGACCTTCGAACTTTGCAGTCAAATGCCGACTTTCAACATATTGTTTATATGGTTTTTTGGCTATAACTCGTCGACTAATTGATATTTTTTCAATCTGTAAAAGCCAAAATATTGCTAGAGACCTGTGCAACTTAGAATATTAGAAATTTCTAAAATATATTTAGAAAATTTTTGTGGTGCTTATGACGCAAAATGTTGGAAAAATTAATTTTTTTTTCATGCTTTTTGAAAATATTTTCCACAAAACTCACAAAAGTCTTTTTTGCTTTCTGTTTGATCTATAATATGCTTTTTAGATTCTTCAATAAATTTCATTTGAAAAGAAAATGGTCTTAATCGATAATTTGCGTTAAAAATCCCAAAACCATTAAATAAGTAGCGATTTAGGTAGAAGTAATTTAAAAGGGAAGTTCCAAGAATTAGGAATTAGTAAAACAACTTTTTTGTTTTCAACCACCGCACAGGTAGCGATTTTTTTTTATTACGTACAAGCGAACTAGTTTCTAATTAATTTTTTCAAAAATAAAGATTCAGTTAAGACTCGAAACTCAGCCGAAGCTGATGTCTTTTAATTTTCGCTCGGTCGTAATAAAATTCGCTATAAATTTTTTTGGAACTTATTTCATTTTGTGAGTGATTTAAGTTAAGTGCATCGGTTTCATAAAAATAACAAAGAAAACATTGTATAATATATATTGTATAAAAAAAGTCGGAACCAAAATGTAAAATGGACCATTATTGTAATGTTTGTGGACGTTTCATAGCAAGCGATGAAAAATGTGGCAATGCGAGTGATTTTTTTTTTGGAAGCCTATAAACAAAATTTCTCGCAAGAGTTTATCACTGACGTAAGCTATGTCCCTAAAAAAGTTTGTTTTAATTGATATTCAACTCTTATGCAGTGGAAAAGTGAAAAGAAGAAGGCTATGCCTTTTGGTATACAGCCCGCATCAAGAAGAAAATTGCTATGGATGTATCAACTACCATAAAACTTTGTTTAGAAGGAAAGCAAAGAATAAAACTTATGTAGCAGTGCCAATTACCATTACCGCACTCAGAATTCGTTCCAGTACCAACATACCGAAGTATTGATCTTCAAACAGATATCAGTACTACAACCGCCGCTGCTACATCCATGGATTTCTTCTCAGAATACGACCCTGGTGAAGGTACATCCTATGAAACATCAAAGGCCCCAATCCTAGTCAGAGGATACCCAATCCTACAGACGAAAGAAATCTCCAGATTCAATACTCGCTGAAATTTGTTGGTGGAAATTTGTTGGTGGAACCTTTGAAAAAGAGGAAAACGAGGAGAAAGAGGAAGAAGTGGAAGACAAAGATGAAACTCCAGAATATCTGTTGGACGAAATTATCCACCTTTCTGATGATGATTACGATGACCAAGATATTAGAGAGAGCAATGATGTTGATCCACAGCCGCCTGCTAAACGGCAACTGGCCAAATCATTAATTTAATTTATTTAATTTTTTTACTTAAAACTTTTCATAGCTAACATTTCAAAATTATATTTTTTCCATATTTTTATAATTTCATTTTCAATGTTTCTTCAAAACCAACACTGAACAAAATTGGTACATAAAAAATGAGAAGTAAATTAATATTAAGCTGGAAAACGCAAGTTTTGTATTATGGTTGTTTTCTTTTCAAATGAAATTTATTGAAGAAACTGAGAAGTATGTTATAGATTAAACAGAAAGCAAAAAAGACTTAGTTTAGTGGAAAATATTTTCAAAATGCATAAATAAAAAAAATAATTTTTCCAACATTTTGCTTTATAAGCACCCCAAAAAATTTTTAAATCAATTTTTTAAAAAATTTGTTAATTGTTGCACAGGTCTCTAGCAATAATTTGGCTTTTACAGATTGAAAAAATATCAATTAGTCGACGAGTTATAGCCAAAAAACCATATAAACAATATGCTGGAAATCGGCATTTGACTGCAAAATTCGACGGCCGATTAAAAAAAAATTCGAACTAACATAAACAAACGCCACGATACGGATATTCTAATTTAGCCTCTATTTTCGACCTAATCTATTCGACCTAATCGATTCGACCTAATCGATTCGACCTAACTTTTGCTAACCTGAATTTGTTCCACATTGTATTCAGAGCGTAAGCCTCGCACACAACGTTGTTATTGTTGTAATCGTTAGTTAAAAGAAATTTCGTTAATTGCTTTTTACTATTTTCATAATTATTTGTTTTGCTATATTTTTTCGCAATGTTTTTGTCGCTTTAAGATTAAAGAGTTCAAAGAAGAAATAAAACATATTAAATAAAGACAAAAATGACAAAAACAATAAAAAGATTTATGAATGACATTTAATATGGAGTAAATTTCGTGCGTTTTTTTTTCTTTTGTTGGCAATAAGGTAAACAAAAGGGAAGAGAAAAGGGCACTCATGTAAAGAAAAAGTGTTGTTATTAATGAGAACATGGTTGGGATAAGGGCAAGGCAAGATAAAAATTTCTAAGTCTTGAACTGTGTGCGAAGCAGAGAGAAAGTCGGCGCTAATATTATCAGACTTTTAATCAGAAGAGCCAACTTCAAAGCTTTTGAGTTCATAAAGGCATTAGTATATTTCTGATAATAAAACAAATTTGAAAAAAATTTAAATAATAAGATTTTCAATGTTATAATATGTTTAAATAAATTATCAAATATGACCAAGAAATTAAAAGGAAAAGTTATTTTAAAATTATTTTTTACTTTGTAGTGATTTTGTAGTCGGTTTTTTTTTCTTAAGTCTTTATTTTTCCTTTTCAGAGAATTTGATAAATTTTCGAAAAAATTGTATAAACTACATAAATACAATTGTTCTTAAAAATTTTGCTCTATTAAATTCTGAAAGTTTGTTGGTTATTTAAAATATCTGTCCCATAAATTAAAATTAGATGCCACGTGTTTTGTAATAATTATACACATTCTTCCAACGAATTTTATTACCCTAGTGTCAATATTATTCGAGATTAGTTTTTTGACCGCAATTTGTGATAATAATTCCTACCCTTCTACTTAATTGCAGTACCATAGTATCAATATTATTCGAGATACACTGTTTTTCTAATATTGCCACGCCCATTTGTCGATTAATCTCCATTTTCTTGATCGTTATTTGTGATAATTGTGTCTACCCCTACACGAAATTGCAGTTCCCTAGTGACAATATTATCCGAGACACAGTGGTTTTCTAATATTGCCACGCCCATTTATCAGTGAACGGCCACTTTCTTGACCGTGATTTGAAATAATAATGCCCATCTTTATACTAGTCTATATACTCTAGTCTCAAAATATTTCAAGATACACTGTTATTCTAATATTGACACGCCCATTTGTCGAATTCGCCCATTTTCTTGACCGTAATTTGTAATAATTGTGCCTACCCCTACACTTAATTACAGTACCCTAGTGTCAATATTATTTGAGACACAGTGTTTTTATAGTATTGCCACTCCAATTTCTTGAATATCAACTACTTTTTTAGATTGGCATCTCCGTGTTTAGGATATCTATCTGATCACAAAAAAGTATGGCAATCAGGAATATGGCTTAGGAGTAATCGATGTACATACTTTAAAAAAAAAAAATACAGAGAAGCCGACGAACTTGAGAACCTCCTCCTTTTTGAAGTCGGTTAAAAAAATGTATAAATTTTTATTTTCGCTTATTTTTTGTTTTTTTTTACCTTATTTCGCTCTACAAATTTTGAGTGTTTGTATTCAACTTCTGGTAATTAAAATTACAGAGCATTAACAGTGCGTGCTCCGATATTTGTGCAGCTTCCAAAGTGCACGGACTTTGCCACTATTGTGGTAGATCTACCACATTTTTTCAAAATTTTAGTATCTACCACTTTTACCACCGAAGGCTTAAAATCCACCACTACTTCCACCATCAAAAAATTCATTGATGAATTTGTTCTCTATGAAACACATTTTTTAAACACATCATTAGAAAGCTTATTTGTTAAAAACATTAGATTTTGACATAGGCTTGTTATTGTGAATGACGTTGACGGTCAGCTGTTAACAAAACGCGGCACGAAAATAAACAAATTTGTTATAAAGTAAGTTGAGCTCTAATTTCAAATGGAAATACAAATTATAAGCATCTAATATACTAATAATACTTTGGACGAGGATGATGAAGATACTGAAGATTCTCTTTCGTTGCAAATCAAATTTTTATTAAAAAATTTTGTGGAGAAAAGACCTACTTGAGCCTCTGACAAAATAAATAAGATTTTCAGCTGTCTAGTCTGCTGGTGGTTTGTTCTGTAAAGAACATTGTTGTTGTGGCGACCTGTTGCTTTATAAATTACTTTGCATAAAGCTCACATTGTAATTCTTATTGCTATTTAATTGCTCAAAAAAATATATAAATAAAAAAATGCCTGAATTTAATTTTCATAAAATAAATAAGATTTTATAAATCTTTTGAGTTTGTAGATGGTTAATTCCTCTTTAGTTTTTGTTTTCCTTTATATGTATTCTTATATATTTTTGGCATTAATCTAATTTACGAGCAGGAGCCCAATTTTTTAATTAATTTTTAAATACTTACTCTAACATTTCTAAAACTTTGGTAAATTTTATCTCGAAAGCCAAAGTAAGCGACACTTTTTAATTGACTCTTCTTATGCCCAATTTCTTCACAGTCCGGTAAAAGTTACCGTCCCAGTAATCTCACAACTCGACGGAAATGGAGGAACGATTTTCCAGCAAGTTGTGAGTTTATTGTGAAGAAAACACATATTTTCATAAAAACACATATTTGAAATAAAATTAAGCTTTTTAAGGTTTTTTTTAAGGTTTTTAATCAACTTGCAGGTGTTTTTATGAAATTACAAATGTTATTGGTTTCAATATTTCTAATAATATTAAATTTTTTTAAGAAATTAAATTCTCTTCAAATTTATTATATTTTGCAATAAATTCGAATAAATTAAATTTTTTCAGCACAATGTTTACATATTTTCGCATTTGCTTGCATAGATTTATTTGAATTTCACCAACTAAATATTCGCAAGATTCAAAACTTTTGAAGCAAATTCCAGGTATTTGTATGGAATTATTTAATGTCCTTTTTTTTGTAATATTTGTAATAATTTACATAAAATCTTTTAGGTCAAATAGGAAATGTTACATTTAATCCAATTTGTTTTATTTTGTAGTGAAAATACACAATAGTGAGTCAATAAAGTGAATAACCTAAACACTTGACACTTTGATATTGCCAAAGCGTCAAGCTGGTTAATCATAAATATAATTATTTCAATGCAGTTGAGTAACCTTTGCATGGTTACTAATATCGTAACCTAAGCTGATTCATCATAAATATAATATTGCAATGCACTTGAGTAACCTTGGATGGTTACTAATATGACTCACTAATCGGTATTCTCACTCATCTTCACATTCGTAAACTATATGTAAACTAAGGTAATGTTAATAATAACGGTTTTCAATGAAGTTAGTCTTGGTTTGATATCCAACCAACACAAACCGTTTTTTACTTGCGATCATTACATGGCGACCGTGACAGGACAACATGGAACAATAATATAAAATAATGGACAGGAAATAGTCGTGTAAGGAACACTGAAAAAAAAACCAAACCAAAAAACCTGACGGTTGAAGAAAACCATAATAAACCCGCTGTAGAGAACGTTACAAATGAAGATTACGGAAAAGACAATAATGCCAACAATATTGAAATTATACTAGCGGTTATATCAACTGTAATCATCATCACATACGTGATGAAAAAAAATCAAAAGACAATACAAGAGGATTCAACATTGTATCTCGAAATCAACAACAACATCAAAGGATACGATGCAAGCACCATCGAAAATACGTTAAGTCGTACGAAAATTATATTTTGAGAAAAACGCATTCAAAATTTTAGTTTTAATTGAGGTACGGGCAGAAATGTTATAATTTAAATACATAAATATTTATAATTAAAATACTATAATTTAAACAATAGTAAGATTGTAAAATGTAAAAAAAAAACATTTAAACTGTTATCTGAATTTAAGGAAGCTTAGAGCTGATTTTCTTGGAAATTTACTATTTATTTTTTTTTAAAAGCAAATAACTAATTTGTTGTAATGTTAATTATAATAATAAATACAATCGTAACAACCAAATCCAAAATTATAATAATTCCCCATTACGCAATGGGACAACATAGTGGATAGTTTAGAACCGTTACAAACAAAATTTAAACAATCCTATAAATGTGTAAGCCAAAATAGGACAATTAAATCAGAAACACTAAATAAACACATTGCAATCAGCGAACTGCAAAGTTTTCTTGACGCATTAACATTAATTTAAAGCATTAAGGAAAATCATGAGTAAGTCGCTATTGCGGTAATTAAAACGAAATTGAAGGGTCAGGCAAGGAATTTGATAACAAATGAAAACACAATTCAATCAATTAAACACAAATTACAATCATCCATAAAGGGTGAGTCAGCTGAATTGCTATGTTCAAAATTAATGAATATAAAACAGCAATCAAAATCAGCCACTACATACGCAGAAGAAATACAGGATCTTACTAAAAAGCTTGGGGGAGCCTACATACGAGAAGGCTACCCACACATTATTACTGAGAAATTATTAGTACAAAACGCATCTAAAGCGATTGCTAGAAACGCTGCAAGTGATGAGGTAAAACTCATCATAAAAACAGGAAACTTCTCTCCCTTAAATTAAGTTGTTTCAAAATTTGTAGAAGCTAGCAACGAGGCTTCAAATTCAAACTCTTCAGTCTTTTACTTTAAACGCCATGGCACTACTAATCGTGGATTTCATAATTACCGTGGACGAGGACAAGGGCGCGGCCAAGGCTAGAGACAAAGAAACAGTTATAATAACAATGATAGCAATAACAGTAATAGTTGGCGACGTGGTAGTCACAGTAATAACAATAATTATCAAAGTAACCGTTGTTGTGAACTAGTATCAACTAGTTCCAACAAATAAAACAAGACTTAAATCAATACATATTTATAGGCATTACCTCTGGTAGCCTACAAGAATAATTAATAATTATCAGATCATAATTCACTTAATAAATTCAAAGTCAATGCCAAGTTCAAGTGCATGAAAAAGGCAGCGTCAGCAATTAGGTATAAAACAGTTTAAGCTCGTCGCGTGCTTAAATTAGCCGTAGCGCCAGTGTGTTAATGTTGTCTCAACGTGAGAAATAAACTGACACCGCTTTGCCTTCTGCGTTGAGCGCAAAATGCATTCACAGCATTTTAATTAATAATATTTTATTGTTGTAAATTATTGTACCATGCATTTATGGTATTTTATTTACTGTAGCTTGAACTTGGAAAATATTTAGCGTAACAAGAGTTCCGCCTTTGGAAATTAAAATATGACTAATAAAATGCAACTTGAGCATTTTACATATGTAAACACAAGAACGTGTCCGCATAACTTGAAACTCAGCCAAGTTATGGGGAAATAACTTGTAGATTAAATAAGTGTTCCAATTAGCCAATTAGTAAGTAAGTCAACTTTAAGTATGTGACAAAAAACTGTCAATTAAGTAATTAAGCAAGAATGTAAAGATTGAGGCAGCGAGATATTTGTTATAAATATCGGTGCTTCATAGTTAAGTGAGGGAGTCGTAGTTAGTCGTATGAGAGTCGTGTAAGAGTTGTCAAAAGCTGATAACCAATAAATCGAAATTCTAAACTTAAAACTTCTCCGGAATTCTTTATTTGCGAAAGGATCATCAGTGGGGATATCCCAGTACAACGTAAGTATACAAAGGGGCTGGTGAGCCTTTAGAATAGTACACAAATAAAAGGGGCATTTTAATGCTTCTACTGACGGCACCGCCTTGCTGCACATCTACCCAAAAAGGCAACACGCGATGTACATCTATGCCCTAGAGGCATAAATGTAACTCGCGTGCATTTTTTTAAATAGGGACAGTCGGTAGGATTGCTTAAAGAAGAACCTACGGGTCTCCTCATAGGGAGGATCCCAACACCGTTACCAAAACAGCGCACAAGGGTAGTGCAGGAGGTCTCGGAAAACGAGATGTCCCCTCAAAAGATGGGGGGCGAATAATAAGAATGAAAAAAACACAAAATAAATACTACAACAATATTCCACTTAAATCTAAATTTAAGTAGTTTTATTGAAATTAATATATCGACTAATAAAGATTTCAACACATTTCTAGTGGACACAGGTGCGGATGTCTCACTAATAAAAATCAGTTCGCTGAATTCATTCAAATATAACACACAAAACAAAATTCAAATAACTGGAATAGGAGAAGGAAATATCAATTCCTTAGTGACAATACAAATTGATTTAAAAGTCAAATATTTTAATTCCTCATAAATTCCACGTAATATCAGATACATTTCCAATACCATTTCAAGGTATATTAGGCTTAGACTTTCTAAAAAAATACAATGTCACTATTCAATATGGCCAAGATACTAATTCTAATTTACTCTCATTAAGACCATATAATTTAAATTATCCCATTAATATCCCTCTACTCGAAAGTTTTAAGAATGATGCCATTATACTACCCGCACGCGCTGAGGTTTTTAGGGCTATAAAAATTAACAGCAAAGTGTCCGAATTAGTTATACCAAGCCAAACAATACAAGATGGGGTGTATGTCGCCGGGGGCATAATTTCAAAAAATTTTCCATATGTACGAATTATAAACACTAATTTTGAAAATAAGTTTTTAAATAATGTGTCAATAGAGCATGAACAATTGTCTGATTACGAAATTCTTAACAATCTAACGTTGACAATAAAAGAAAACAAATCATTTTGGAGAAACTAACAAAAAATTTCCTTGAAATAGCAAAATCAGAATTAATCCAATTATGTTCAGAATATATAGATATTTTCGCATTAGAAAGCGATAAAATAAGCACAAACAACTTTTACACGCAAGAATTAAGACTGTGCAACCACAATCCTGTCTACATTAAAAACTATCGAACCCCACACTCGCAAAAAGATGAAATAATGAGGCAAGTTGAAAAACGTCAACAAGATGGAATCTTCGAACCATCAGCGTTCAATTACAACAGCGCTGGTACCAAAGAAGTCATTGCCAAATAATCCTGATAAACGATGGCGTTTAGTAGTCGATTATCGACAGATAAATAAAAAGCTAATAGCAGACAAATTTCCTTTACCCAGAATTGAAGATATTTTAGACCAACTGGGAGAGCAACATTTTTCTGCTGTTTAGATTTAACCTCTGGCTTCCATCAAATTGGACTACACGAAAAATCTCGAGATATCACATTTTTCTCCACAGAAAGCTGTTCATTTCGCTTCACGCGTTTACCATATGGCTTAAAAGTGGCCCCAAATTCTTTTCAGAGAATGATGAATATAGCATTTACAGGTTCATCACCTTCAAAAACTTTCATATACATGGATGATGTAATTGTTACAGGATGCTCTATCAAACACATCATTAAAAACTTAGAAATTGTATTCCAAAGATGTAGAGAATGTAATTTAAAATTACACCCGGATAAATGCACTTTTTTCAGATCTGAAGTTACATACTTAGGCCACAAATGTACCGACAAAGGTATTTTACCAGACAGTAGCAAATATGATTCAATTAAAAACTTCCTCAGACCAAAGTATGGCGAAGAGGATCGTCGCTTCGTAGCTTTCTGTAATTATTACAGACGCTTCATATTAAATTTTGCGTTTTATTCTGTTCATCTATCTAAATTAACTAGAAAGAAAGAACTTTTCATATGGTCTACAGATTGTGAGCAGGCTTTTCAACACTTAAAGGCAGCACTACTGTCTCCGCAAATCCTTCAATATCCAGACTTTGAAAACATTTTTTTTATAACTACTGACGCAAGCAAAATTGCTTGTGGCGCAATATAATCACAAGAGAAAGATGGCATACAGCTTCCAATTGCATATGCATCACGTGGATTTACTAAGGGAGAATCAAACAAATCCCCAATAGAACAAGAATTAATAGCTGTACAATGGGCAATTAATCACTTTAGACCATATGTCTATGGAAAAAAATGTATAGTACGTAGTGATCATAAACCATTACCATATCTATACTCTTTAAAAAACCCATCCAGTAGATTAACGAGAATTCGTCTAGAACTAGAAGAGTATGATTTTGTTATAAAACACATTAGAGGAAAAGACAATTCAGGAGCGGACGCGCTGTCACGAATTGACTTCAACGATATCAAATCAATCCCTTCAATCAACAATGTTACCCTGGTAACTACACGCGCACAATCAAAAAATACGGCTCAAGAAATTACTTTAAATACAAAAAAATCAAGCTATTAAAGAAAAGCCTAAAGTTTTCGGAACTATTGGCTTCGATTGCGTAAAAAAGTGGATAAAGCTCAGAGTAGATACTGGCAGAAGTAACATTATTTTTTATTTTAAACGAGGTAAACTCATGGAACTATCGCTAATGGAACTATCGATCTAGATAAATTTTTTCTAATTCTTGAAAAAGAAGCAATTTGCAGAGATATAAATTAAAAACAAATTAATTTAAATGATACTTTATTAAACCTCGTACCCCTTGAAAAATTTAAATAAAAAGCAAATAAACTTATTAAAAACCTACAAATCGCGCTTGCACCTAAAATACGCATAATAACAAATATAGATGAACAAAAGTCGTTATTAAAAATATTTCATGACAACCCTCTTTTCGGAGAACATCCTGGAACTACCAGACTACTTAAAAAGATTCGTCAATTTTATTATTGGAAAAACATCACTAAGGACGTGAATCAATACGTAAAGAAATGCCCCAAATAAAACAACAGGGCACATAAAACCAGAAATGATTATTACCCCAACACCTCAGAAACCTTTTCAAATAGTAATAATAGATACTGTAGGACCCCTTCCTATATCAGAAAAAGGAAATCAATATATAATTACCTTAATATGCGATCTGACCAAATACCTAGTAGCCTATTAGAACCTATATATAAGGGACCTTATAAGGTAATTGACATTGATGATCAAAATAATGTTATTATAACAATTAAAGGCACGAATCAAAAAATAAACAACCAAATTTAAAAATTTGCAATAATACAACTTAATAACTATATATATATATTTTTTTATAGATAATACATAGATTAGTTTTGAATATATAAAATAAAATTAATTAAGCTTGCTAACAACCCTTATTAGAATTGAATATCTAAAATTGAATTTATAATTAAGTGCAGCATTATATTAATTAAGTCAATTAAATTTATTTTGGTAACAACGCTTAAATTTACTTCAATATAATTTCGATTATATGTTTCTATTAATTTAATTATTACTCTATTTTTAATAAAAAAAAAAAAAAATTATGTTTGGATGTGTTCAAATTTTTAAGTAATATTATGGTAAAAACTACGGAAAGCTTTTATCGAAATCGTCTGATCAACGATCTCTTTAAAACCTTTCTATTTAAAAGGGGAGGTGTAGTGAAAATACGCAATAGTGAGTCAATAAAGTGAATAACCTAAACACTTGACACTTTGATATTGCCAAAGCGTCAAGCTGGTTAATCATAAATATAATTATTTCAATGCACTTGAGTAACCTTTGCATGGTTACTAATATCGTAACCTAAGCTGATTAATCCTAAATATAATATTGCAATGCACTTAAGTAACCCTTGGATGGTTACTAATATGACTCTCTAATCGGTATTCTCACTCACCTTCACATTCGTAAACTATATGTAAACTAAGGTAATGTTAATAATAAAGGTTATAAAGTTAGTCTTGGATTGACATCCAACCAAAACAAACCGTTTTTTACTTGCGATCATTACAATTTTCAATAAATTTGAATAAATGTGGAAAATATATCAATTTAGGTGTAAAATTTTGTTAATAATAAAATAACTTATAACAGCAAATTTTTAAAACAAAAGAAAAAAACGAAAAACAATGCGCCGCCAGCCAGGTTTAAACCCGGGCATTTCAATTGCAAGGAAAACACGTCAACCAGTCTGCCAAAACTCAATTGAAAAATGGGTTTTTTAATAACAAATAACAGCAAGTTTGATCAAATCAAAATCAAATCAAATCAACAAATCAAATCAAAATATTCTTAAACAAATTTAAATACGCGCAAAAGAACGTGTTGTGAGGAAAAAATTTCATTTATATTCGTAAATTTATAAAATACAAATTCATTTCAATTTCCCAATTAGATATTCGCAAATTCCATAGCTTTTCAATCAACTTGCAGGTATTTTATTGACAAATTGAAGTATAAAAATTTTATATCTGATATTTTTCAATGTTTTTTAATTATATGCAATTTTTTCGCGTCAAATAGAAAATCAGGGTTCGGAAAGGTGCACACCCAAAAGCACCAGCACCGGAACTCTATGCAGTGTGCTGCGCACTCAACAGCAAGCACATGTGAAAAGTGCAAACAGAAAGTTCCGAGCACCGACATGCTAGCACCGAGCACCAGTCCCAGCACACTTCATTCGGAGCTGGTGGCAAACAAAATAGCACGTCCACATGTGCAGTGTGAAATTATTTTTGTCCCTGCACACTTTTATCGCAAACGAGCAGGTAGCCGGAGCTGAAGTCGGAGCACAGCCTGTGTGTTAGCCGGGGCACGCTTATCTGCTTGCCGGTGCACTGTTTCGGGGGCTCGTTTCGTTGACTAAAAACTGTTAGTTGCGGTGGGAACATTTTTAGGGGCTTGCGATTTAAAAATATGTTTTAAATGGACATACAGGACTTATAAGGGGGTCGCTGATTTAATATCTGACGTTAGACCTTTTCTTACAAAAAGATTTAAAAATTGGACCAAAAAATTAAGTATCATAAGGGCTTAACTAACTAACTTCAAACGAAGTTAAAACTTAATTAATTTTTATTTCTCAAATCTTCTGATACTTATATAAGAAATTCCAGTATTAATATGTGTTACAATTCTTCCTCTGTCTCTTGAACTCCTCCCCATTGTTTCGTTTTTACTATCGTTTCATGAATTAAGGTTCATGTTTCCTTCCGCGTTTCTTTCAAATTTGTTTTACATTTGTTTTTCTTTCGCTTCTTCATTGACTCATTGATTGACTTTGGAAATTCTATGCTTCGCTTGCACTTGTCCAGCTAATTGGGTTAGCTGGCCAGTGAGCGCATTTGTTTATGACAAAATGTTAGTCATGATCTAATGCCATTCAATAAGCGTTGTGTGCAACAAAGAAAAAGAAAAAAAAACAATCTTTGTCGCTACATAAATTTAGCTGGTGTGTTGCGGTCTCGTGATACCGCATTATTTCTGGAAATAATTTTAAAAGAGTGGAGGACTTCAAGAGCATTATACTTATCTGTGTGAATATATTTACAGTGTCAGTACTTTTTCATGAAAAATTTTTGAATTATTGAATTATTCTATATTATTACATATAAGGTTAAAGTTATTTGTAGTTCTAAAGTTTGTAAAATATTTGAAATTATAATTTTAAAATATTGTTAACTTATATAAATGCTTTAAAGTAACTGTCTTAAGTGTTGAAATATACTCTTTATTTATGCATTTTTTTTTTTAATCTATACATATCAGAAAATAATTTCCTTAAATAGTTTCCTCAAATTTCTTCAATTAGTTATTGTAGAGTTCTTTGGTTATGCCATTTATTTCAATGATTGAACTTCTTTTTTTTCAACAATTCTGAATAGTCCCTTATAACGGCTTTGTAATTTTTTTCTATTTTCAACTCTTACAAAAACTAAATCTCCTATTTCTAATGTTTCAATATTCTTATCTTTATCATAATCTAGTTTTCTCTTATCATTTACTGTGTTTATTAAATTTCTAGCTTTGTTTATCGAAGTGCTTAGTCTAATTTTTAACTCATTAACGTAATTGTCTAAATTATAAATTTGTGTTGTTTGTTTTAGTACATCGCTTGGTAACGAAGGCAGTTTCCCAAAAACAAGCTCATACGGAGAGTAGTTTGTGTGGACATGAGGTGTCGTATTATAAGCAATCGTATAATAGGATATCCACTTATCCCATTCGTAATCTTCTCCAAAGGAAAGCATGTACTGATGAAGTACTCTGATTTCATTTGAGCGCTTCGATCGTTTGATGGTGATAAGGGCTTGAAAACACTTGGCGAGTGTCAAATAGTTTACACACACTTGACATTTGTGAATTCAGTCCCACGGTCGGACAGAAGTGTTTTTAAACAACCGTACTTGAGTATGAGTTGTTCAACGACGGTTAATGCGACTGTCTTAGCATCTTTGGTTTCAATCGGGTATGCGATTATAAATTTAGTCAGCTCGCATTGCATTGTTAAAATATATCTGTATCCGTTTGAGACTCGTAACGGACCTACTGTGTCAATTGAGATTTTCTCAAAACTTGGGGCTGGTGTGTCTGTCAACACTAAGGCCTTTTCCACACTTGGTCACCGCAACTCCAACTCAAGTTGCTAGCCTGTGTATTTATACTGGAACCTTCAGATTAAGCAACTTGCACGCAACAAGTTCTCGACACGTTTTCAAATTGTTCGACGCAACGCGGCTTTCTGCAATTTTCATCGGCGACTTGTTGGATCAGTTTGTTTGTTTTGTGAATTTAATTAGTTGTAGTGAAGTATGCTTTATATTAATCAACATGATTAAGTTAATTAATTAGTTCCATTTTTCCATTAAAAGAATCTAGAAGAAGAAATAGTTTGCAGTATAAATTGTTATTTAAATTGTAGTTTGCAGTATTAGTTCTTAGCCATTTTTCTTATTACTTACCAAACATATCTTTGTTTTAGTTTTAATATAGTTTTTCGTGTTCCCATGTGTCCAGAAGTGCTTGACTTGTGGAATTCTTCATTAAGTTTGTATTGTTTGAGCATGCTGTGTATTTGTAGAGGAGTTTTTCATTTTCTTTTAATGTATTGTATTTTTCTTTAAATATTTTAATATCGATATTTTTAAAAATAAAATCTTTATCACAAAGGGCTAGCTCCTTTATCTGTGATCTTCATAATGAACAATGTAGTTTCTCCATTATCGAATCTAGTTTCAAAGGGTCATCGCTACATGCTATATGCACTTCATTATTAATTTTATTCATAGAAGCGTTACTCTTTTCTTTAATAATAGATTTTAATTTCACCAGCTTCCTTACGTCATTAAAAAATTAATTAATTAAGATGTACACTCCCAAATGTAGAGTTGACCATACACATTTTGAGATGTGTTGTTCTTTTTAGCACTTCCTTGGAGGTGTTGACTCAGGTTGTGGTGGGTACCCTTATTTCTTATTTTATGCGCAATATTTTTTAATATATTTTCACTAGCTTTATTTTTTTAATTTTTACTCGCGTTATTATTTTCATTGTTGCCCTTTTATTTATATTATCATTTTCCTTTGATTTGCTCTTTGTTTCTTCTACAGCTAATATTTCTTTCTCGTTCCTCGCTCGTGGGGAATTATTTTTTTTAAAACGCTGCACAGTGTAATAATTGAGGCCAAAACAAACTTGTATTTTTTTTTTAATATTATGACTTATTATATATCAATCGAAAGATAATTCTTCAACTAATAGAATTCTTTGAAAAAAAAAATTTTTGAAAATACGTGAAGATTTGGACACACAGCATTAGCTGAAAATTGATTACTTTTGTGTGAATTTACCAATTTTCGTCCTTGCATAGAACTCTCGAAGGAGATGTTCAAAGTATATAAAATTGTATATTTTTGAAAAGTATAGAATATAATGCTTTTAATGGTATTCCTTTTTAAAGATTCTATATTCTCTAATTACATCAGATATAAAATTAGTTTGAAACATATAATTTTCTAAAAATTATTCAAAAATCTGAAAATTTCAGCAGAGAAGTGGAAAAAAACTATTTTTTGATTTTGCTTAAACTTTAAAAAGAGATCTTTTATTTATTTAAAGCTGAGGAAAAAAAGATAAAGGTATAATTTTGCGTTTTTTGTCTTTAATTCAATTAAATGTGATGGCAGTTTTTCGCCTAAAATTAAAATTTGTAAATTGAGTCATTTATACATATTTTGTGAGTCTGCTGTGGGATACATTTTAAATAGAAATGAATCATGTTTGATAGTTATAGAAATTTCTGAATAATTATATTTTCAATAAGAATTTAATTATTTAAGTCCAGTCTGTATTTCAAAAGATATGTAACATTAAAAATTGCGTTTTTAGTGATGTTAAATTTACTGAATTTGAAAAACCCGAAATTATTTTCCAACTTTGAGAGTGAAATTTTTTATATGTTATCAACTTATTTAAAAAATATGTTGAAAAGACAGAGGTGCGATTTTGCGTTGTTTTCTTTTTAAGTCATTTTTCATTTTTTTTAAGGTATTTTTGGGTAATTTTTTGTAAAATTTACATAGAAAATCACGTTATTTCATTTTGGGAATATATTTTTTAAGCTGAAAGGAGTAATGTTTATATAGAAATAAGTATTTTTTTTTTTAATTTTTAATTCCTTGGGTATTAACGCAAGAAAAATTTTTTTAGTTGAACCTACTCCCGAACATGTCATAGAAGCGTAGAATTATCGGAAGGAGTTGAGATAATTACATGAAACTTGGTACACATGTTCATATGCACCCAAATTCCTGGACAAATGATAAGATTTTTAGAACAGTTAAAACAGTAAAACAAACTAACACGCCCACCTCCCATACAACCCACAACAGTCTAAATACTATAAAATGGCTTATAATTGAGGTACATATACGAGTATAAGATTTGGTATGTGCGAAAGTTGCATCGAAACTTCGAAAAATGAAAAAAATAGGCGTAGTCCGCATACAAATACGACCACTTCCAATACAACTCTCAACGTTATGAGTTAGAGAGAGAACATTTTAAATGAGAGTATATATGATCGAATCAAGTTTTGTACCAAAAAATCCGCTCACTTAAAACATGCGTAAAATTAGGTACAGTTATTTCCACGTTGGTCTAACCCATAATTATTTTTCTAAAATAGGGCCCCATTTACTATTAATAATACAAACTTTTAAGGGGCGCGAATTTTTTTTGCTATCAGTTTTTCTGATTGTCAGAAACATATGGTTTATTCCGTTATCTTTAAAATAAACAAAAGTATTTTTACCTTATTAAATCAAAGTCTTTAAAAGATATCATATGTATCAAAAAGTTCTCAGTGCAGTGAAGTTAACCAGTTTTAAAATATAAAAGGTGAAAAATTTCTCACATTGAGTGAATTTAATTTTTTGCCAACAAAACAATGTTCTAGAAATGGCACCATCACTTTTTATTAAACATGTTTTCAATTTATGGAAATAATCAATAAAAAGCAAGGGGAGAATATGGAAACATTTTAAAATTTTACTATTCAGTGCCTTTTTTAAGTAGTGATACTCTTAACAAAGTGTACTTTAAATTTATAAAGAATTTAAAGCCGTGCATCGAAAATCATCTGCATTCGAAGCAAAACATCATGATTGGCTCCAATCTCTTCTTATTTGTTTTACTGACAGGTTAGATGATGTAAGTTCATTCGCATTTAAGTAATTTAACTCAGATTCTCCTGGAACAGCAAGTTGGCTTCTTTAGATTTAAACGTTAGGGCTCTGGAGAATTCGATTTGAAGTAAGCCTGAAATATTTTATTTATAGTTAATTACATAAATTCAAGGGACCCAGTACCAGTAGAGGCATACGGAATATATCAGACACACAAGATACTCCTACTTTTAGAAAAACTGAAACCAAAGCGGGTAGAAAACCAGTTAATTTCGAAGAAGCATCCAGTCGAACAAAGCGTCGAAAAGTTCAGCAATTAGTAATGAGAAATCACCAAAAGAAATTGAAAGCACAGCGAGTTTATTAGCCAAAAGGAAACCTATTGAGTCGACAAATCAATGTCTGACACCATTTCAAGCACTTGGCCTATTTTATGGCTTGAAATTATCGGTAAGGCGTTATAGAATATTGCGTTCGGTTGTAAACAGTCTTCATCCTGAATGTTTTCCTGATTACAAAATAATTGAAACACACAAAAACGACCTTATACCAAAGCCTATATAGTTTCAGAATTATCAGCTGAAGTAAGAATGCAGAACTTGCTTAATCAAACTGCTTCAATTTTATTAAAAATAATTGAAATAAAAAATAATATTAGTTGTGTTCTTGAATGCAAATATGGCTTTTATGGTAGTTCCAGTCATAGTGTTTACAAACAAAAATTTTCCGATGAAAACATGTTTGATGAATTCTTGTTTATTGTTGCAATGGTTCCTCTGAAAATGACTAATATTGAAAGCCAGGGAGAAGTATGGTTGAACAAAACCCCATCATCTGTCTTATTTTGAAGTCCTATTAAACTTATTTTTATGCAAGAAAAACCTTCATTAATTCATAATGTAGAAATGGATTTAATGGAGCAAATAGAAAAGCTGAAATTTAAAACAAAAGTTTTTGATATTAACGTTGAAATTAATTTTAAATTATATTTAACAATAGTTGATGGTGCAGTTACAAACGTTTTGCCACATAATCGGGCATCAATGAATTGTTATCTATGTGGAGCGACTCCATCTGTAATAAATTCTTTTTATTACATGCAAAGAACTATAGACGAAAGACATCTACAATATGGATTATCTACATTGCATACATGGATTAAAACTTTGTAATGCTTAATTCATATTGCATACAGGATGCCTCTCAAATGCTGGCAGAAACGCGGCAAAGAAAACAAACGAATTTTTTTAGAGCAAATAATAAATAATACAAAAAGAGTTTAGAGATAAAATGGGTCTTATTATTGATAAAGTAAAAACAGAATAGGGCACTTCAAACGATGGGAAAATTGACAGAAGGATTTTTAAAATATTGAAATGGTGTATGAAATAAAAAACATAAATATTTGTTTACTTAGAAGTTTCAGTTTGATTCTGAGAGCACTGTCAAGCGGCAAAAACATAAATGCTACAAGGTTCAATACACTTTTAAGAGATACTTTTAAAATATATGTGGATAATTATCCCTGGAATACTATGCCAATAACTGTCCACAAAATATTAATTGATGGATTTGAAATAATTAAAAATTTTAATTTACCAATTGGACTTTTATCTGAAGACGCAATAGGAAAAATTCAAGGGAAAATTGCAATCGGGATCTTATTGCTGCATTACAGATAAATCCGGATCCTCTCATTTCTTCGAACAGACATATTGCGAAATCAAAAGGAAATGATTATAAAGATTTATTGCCATTTATTATAGAAGAATGTACAGATGCCGATGTTCATAATAGCTTCATATCTGATATAGATTTTGTTTCAAGTGACTCTTCAGATGAAACAGATTAACTACGGAAATTCTTATACGTAATTTGTTTCTATTTGTAATTTAACTTTAATTTTTATTTTCTTTTTTATATATAAAATATATTAATATCTCATTTTGCTAAAAAATTTTTTAATAAATGATCTCAAATTGTTTTTTGTGTTGAAAATTTGATGTTTTAAAAATTTGGTTTAAATTGCGCAAAAGGAAGTTATCATATATTATAAGGAATCTTTATTTGGTAAAACATTTTTTTTTAAAATGTTAAAGTGACAGTGTTTCAAAAACGTGGGTAATATGGGGGGAATCCTAAACAATGTATCAATTCATGCTATTTTAAGCAAAGACTTACTTGGGATAAAATAAAGTTCTATATGTTATTTTGTTCAAATGAAGTGATTATGATAAAAGTATTCGGGTTTTTCAAATTGAAGTTTTATGAGGGGTACCCCAAAAAACTGGTCTGACCCAGCCCATTTTTAGCAAAGATCATTGCTATAATACTCAAAATATTTGCGTGTGATTATAATAAAATAAAGTATTTATTCTTAAAGATACGAGATATTTAAAATTCGGGTTATATGGAGGGTACCCCGAATAATGATCTGATTATAGCGACAAAATTTGAAATTGTTTTAGAAAATATTGAAGGAGTCCAAAGGTACATCGATTTTTAACTTTGTCTAATATGGGAGGTAGGCGTGGTCATTGTCCTATTTGACCAATATTTAGAAAATTTCTTAATCTATGTAAAAAAAATCCTCCACATCAAATGTCGTTGCTCTGCGGCAACTGCAAATAGTTTTGGCCACAGCTTATGAAACGGTTACACTGTGCTCTGCTGTCAACTTTTATGCGAAATAGCGCATCAGCGTTTGTATTCATTTTATCTCGTTTATAGAAAATTTTGAAATCGTAGTCAGATAGATCTAATCTTATTCTGTACATTTTGTTCGAAGGGTTCTTATGTGAAAATAGTGAGACTAGGGGTCTGCGGTCAGTCACTACTTTGAATTTTCTTCCAAACCTTACTTATGGTTTGAAAAAGTTTATGCTCAAGTGTATTGCTAGAAATTCTTTCTATATGATCGGCTTGTTTATATCATGCTTTTGTAATAACTTACTAGCATATGATATTGGCAGGTGATGTCCAATTTCTCTTTGCGAGAGAACAGCTCCTAACGCAAAATTAGATGCGTCAGTGGTTACGATAAATGGCCTCTCAAAATTTGGATATTGCAGTACTGGTGGATCCACAAGCTTATATTTCAAGCTGTTGAATGCTTTTTCGCACTCCTACGACCAGATGAATGGTGGTCGTTTTTTGAGTAAGGAGCTTAAACATTTTGCTACGGCTGCAAAGTCCGGTAGAAAACGTCTGTAATAGTTGCAAAAAGCCACGAATCTTCGTACGTCGTCTGAATTTTTTGGTGTTGGGTATTTAAAAACTGCATCGCATTTAGCCGGATCTGTTTTAATACCTTTGTCTGTTATCAGGTGTCCCAGATATGTTACCGGTCGTAGTAATTGGCATTTGCTCGCGTTTAGTTTTAAATTGTATTTCTGCAAGCGTTCAAATACTTTTACGAGATTTTGGTTATGATGTTCAAGTGAACATCCAAATACTATTATGTCATCGACATAAGTGAAAGCTTCTAAGTTCAAACCACTCAAATATATTATAAGCATTCTTTGGAAGCTGTTTGAAGATATTTTTAAACCGATTGGTAAACGTTTAAAATGGTAATGTCCGTCTAGTGTAGAAAATGCTGTCAGTGGTAGTGAATTTTTGCCTAATGGTATTTGATGCAAAGATCTCGTCATGTCTAACGTCTTCTAATCTTGTAAGTGAAAATTTGTCGTTAACAAAGTTCATTTAATGTCCTGAAATCTACTACTAAACGCCATTTTTTCTTGTCATCATTGCTTTTCTTTGGTACTAGGAACAATGGTGCATTGTATGGACGTACTTAGGGTTCAACTATGTCATTGTCCATTAAAGCTTCTAGGTACTTGTTTGTTTATTTCATCATGTTGTGAATGAGGTAGTCGATAATTTTTTTATGTTCTAATTTCAATTCCGTCATTAATCTTTTAAAACGTTGTTCGTTTATTTTTTCATTGTGCTTACTTTGTGTTGTCATGATTGTGTATTCTGTTATTTTTTCTGTTTTTGGTTTAATTTCATTCAAAATGACTTCTTAATTGTGTAGATTGCTGACTGCTTTTTAAATATTCCTACTTACACAGTTTTTAGGAATGACAGTATTGGGAATAGAGGAGGTGGAGTTGCTGTGTATTGCAAGTCTTTTCTCAGTGCAAAGCTTGTAAACAACTCTTGTGGGTCGGATATTGAACTTTTAAATGTTGAGATTTGTAATAATAATAATGTAAAACAATTTGTTTCTTGTGTCTACATTCCTAACAGATGTTAGGAATAGATAGATATTAGAAATGATAGATGCCTAATAGATGTCTTGTGTGGAGACTTTTATGTGAACTTGCTGTCAAATGACAATGTATCGGACAGTTTTAATGGCAGAGTTAATGCTGCTGGTATGTCAATTGCTGATTCTACGACTCTGGCTCGTTTTGCATCAGGTGCTTGTCCTAGTCTACACCGAGAAAAAAAGCAATAGGTAAATCACCTAAGTCGGCTTGGGTAAAGAGAATTGTATGGGAATTATAAATGTATGCTTATTCACCTAAGCAATTTATTGTTTAATACATTGCTTTGAAAGCACATACTTCGATACCTTGCCAAAAAAAAATATTTGATTCACCTAAGCCCAAAATACAAAAATACAAAATTAAAAAACAACTAGCATGGATGGCTTAAGTATAGTTTTGAGCTATTTTCTGCAAAAAACAAAACACAGCTGCGTCAGTAGACACACGAGAGAAGGATAGATTTGATAATTTAATGGTTTTTTTGTAATAAAACCACTTTTAAGTTCAAAAATATCATAAAGTAAATTAAAAAACACACGTTAATATTCACACCAGCAAATGTTATTACATTTCATAAACAAAAAGGAGAGGAAAAAGAAAAAAATTCTTTGCCCGCAGTGCGGAATCGAACCTGGAAATTTTGATGCTAGTCCATCGCTCTACCCACTGATCCGAGCAGCCTTGCTACTGCTTGCTGACATAACTGCAGATATGTTAACAGATGCTGTATTAACAGATGCATTATGTTGCAGTATTCTGTTGATAGCCGTACAACAAAATCTTTTAATAGATTATTATGTTATGCTGCACCATAGCTTCAGTTGTAATTAATATTGAATAAATCACTCCGCGTAACGAAGGAGTTCGGCTCAATGCGTAGTGTAGTGACTTCATACACAATGATATCGGTTAGTTGTGGGTTCGAATCTCAACAGCATGCGAAGGTTTTCATATTTTCAATTTTTTGTATTTGAAATCTTATTTAATTTAATTTAATGTTCTTGTTATAATAGACGCCAAGCAGCAAGAAAAGCCGAGAGAAATTCATTATTTCTAAGAAAAAAACGGTGTTGATAAAAGAAAAATTTGTATCGTTGCCGATTTCAGTCAAGCAAATCACAGAACGAGAGGGCGGCAGCTACAAAAAAAAAAAAGGAAAATAAAAAAAACCAAAACCCGAAAACAAAATATTTTTGAAATTCAATATTTTTAAAAAAGTAGTGTATAAAAAATTACCAAATTAATTTATCATCCAAACAAAAGATGGCAAGTCAACATGTAAAACTTAGGCGTTTTAATGAAGTACTTGGGAAGCTGAAAACTGCCAAAGCCATCTTATAAATTATACTAGGTTTTTTTTCCATTTAACATAAGCCTTTTTCTCTGTGTACTCGATGTCTTTATACTGTCTGATGTTTCATTGGTGTTACGCCATGACTAAATATCATTTATATCTGACCATGATCTCTTATTTTGTACAATCAGTTTTAATCCTTCTAGTAAATCTGTTCCACTGTCGATATCGTATCGTGATTATAAGTCCATTGATTATTTTCTGTTGTATGAGCATATGTCTCGTGTTAGTTGGAATGACTGCTGGCTTACTCAGTCTGTTGATGAAAAATTAAATGTTCTTGTCACTCAGGTAAACAGTGCTTTTGAAAATTTTGTACCCCTTCGTACACTTGTTATTAATAATCAGTCTTGTCCTTGGTATACGGCAGATGCCATATTAACCATTAAAAAAATAAAAAACCACAATAAATGGAAGAAGCATCGTTTTGTTGCAAACTGGAAGCAATTTAAGATTGCACGTAATCACGTTGTTTTAGTAGTGAGGCAGTAAAAAAAAAGATTTTACCACCGGAAATTATATTGCTATCTTCCTATTAAGCAACTGTGAAAAAATATTCGAAGTCTTGATGTTTGTAGTAAGAATGAGCAAAGCTGTGATATTGACCCCAACCTTTTAAATTACTTTTTTCTTTCTAATAATTCTGTATGTAATTATAACTTTTAATGTAGTGGTCGCCAGTTTTGTGACGCTAATAGATTTTCTTTTTCTAACGGAGATGAGAATGATGTAATAAAATCCATCATGAAAATTAAATCAAATGCTATTGGCGAAGACGGTATCTCTTTAAAATTTATTAAGGTCATCTTACCATACATAATAGCACCACTGACACATATTGTAAATCATTGCTTTTCTACCTTCTGTTTTCCTAAATCATGGAAACTAGCTTCTGTTATTCCTATTGCTAAGGTTGCTCGTGCAACTATGATGAGTGATTATAGACCAATTAGTATTTTTTCCTCTTTTTCCAAGATTTGTGAGTCCCTTATGACCAATCAAATTAATCTATATCTTTTAAGCTCTTTAAGCTCCTGGACATAGTTACGCGACTGCAATGCTGAAAGTTATTGATGACATTCGATCATCATACGATGAAGGACACCTTACACTTCCTTGACTTTTAGACTTTTCCAAAGCCTTCGATCGTGTTAATCACTCGATCTTAGTTCAAAAGCTTAAACTTTTGTTTGGTTTTAATAATAATGCAGTATCCTTAATAGAAAATAGTCTTTATGGTAGGATGCAGAGGGTTAAGATTGGGCACTTGTTTTCTGCTAAAAGGCAACTAAAATGGGTGTTCCTTAAGGATCGATTCTTGGTCCTCTATTATTTAGTATTTTTATTAATGAAATTTTTCAGCTTGCAATGACGTAACTATACATGCTTATGCAGATGACATCCAATTATATTCCTCTAACCGCATTTGTCTTGTTGAGGATTTATGTTACAAGCTATAGGATGACCTTAGAGCTATATCCAAGTGGACATTCGATAATGATCTTTGTCTGAATGCTAATAAATCGTATGTTCTCCCAATTTATAAGGATAAAATTACCCACCTAGAAATCTTAAATATTTTTAAACGATAATAGTCCACGAATTGTTGTAAAGGTCAAAAACTTGGGTTTTTATGTTAATTGTAAGCTCTCCATTTCTGACCATATTGATAATGTTATAAAACGCGTTTATTACACACTGAAATGCCTACGGTTGTCTTCACATTTTGTTCCTATTGAGACTAAAAAAAGACTTGCAGCTCAATTAATAGGTCCATTACTTACTTAATCTGAGCTTGTCTATAGTAATCTCGACTATCAGTCCGCGCATTAAATTCAGGTTGCTTTCAACGATGTGGCAAGATATGTATTTGGATTGGGACGCTTTGATCACGTGAAAAAAAGAAGTTAAGAAATTCTCGGATGTAGCATTATCAACTATTTAAACGCAAGAAATTGTTTATTTTTGCATAAATTAATATATAATCTGACTCCATCTTACCGCTATAATAAAATACTTTTTGTGTTTCAAATAGAACTGGCAATCTTATAATACCTAAATTTAAAACTTTGCACTCTAAACGGTTACTTTTCGTCAACGCCATTAAACTCTGGAATTCGCAACCTTGTGATAAAAATCAATCATTAATTCGAATAACTTTAAGCATTCTCTTATGTCCTATTACTCAAACATCTAACTATCACTTACTTTTCCTTATACACTTCTTATTCTTAATCTCACTTTAATTCTCGCTCTATTTTTGTTTATTTCTTTATGTTCAAACCTTGTTTCCGTTATTTATATTCTCAAATTAAATTAAATCTAAAATAGTTAAGTTATATTGTTAGTAAGTTTTTTTGTTTTTTTAAATTTTTCTTTTAACTTCATGTAATTTGTTGATTATAATTTTCTATTATCTGTTGTACTCTTAAAAGATCTCATTGGATCTTATTGTACTAATATTCTTAAAATAAATGAAAATGAAATTAAATGAAAATTGTCCTTCGGGCATATCGATTGTTGTTATGAACATATCTTCCTCTGTTGTTGTTTTGTGAAGAGTTGCTATTGCCGTGATTATTATTGTTACGTACAAAATTTCTGTTGTTGTTGATGTTGCTGTTGTTGTATTTGTTGGTGGCTGTGTTGTTGTTGTTGTTGTTGTTGTTGTTGTTGTTGTTGTTGTTGTTGTTGTTGTTGTTGTTGTTGTTGTTACTCTGTTGGTTTGTATTGTATCTAAAAGTGTTATATGCTCTAGTGTTATTGTATCTATTTGCATTCTGCGGTCTGTTTCTGTTGTCATAGTTGTTGTATTGTCTTGTCTGTTTCCTATTGTGTTGTGCACGGTAGTTTAAAATCCTTGAGCCGTTGCTTTGGTTGTTGCAATGTTGATTGCAGAATTTAGATCTGTTGGTTGTGCTGCAAATACTGTTGGCTGCAAATATTGTTGCTCATCCAGTCTATTTTGAAATATAGTCAGAGCATATTTCTCGTTCATAGACTCTACTAATGTTCTTTGTTCGTTGGTAACACTATTGCCTAAATCACTTATCTGTAGTTTATTTAGTTCCGATACTAAGTTTAAAATCTTATCTTTGAAATTTGTTACGATGTTATTTCGCTGCATAACAGATGCTAGTTGCGTATGTACTTAAGCAATTGTTGTGTTGCTTTTGTACCTTCCTTGGAGTTTTGTTTTAAAATTTTGAAAATATGTTATATTGGAACCTTAGGCTGTTCGGACTACTGCACTGAGTATTACACTCAACAAATTCTAAAATGTCTATTCTCAATGTCTATTCAATGTAAATTCTATTATTTTCAAAAATGGTTCTACCTTGTTGTGCTGTCCATTAAAAGTTGGTATGCCCTAATAGCCGTTTCTATATTAAAAGCTGACATATTTATATCTAGAGTCTTGTCCTTTGTGTTTTTACTAATAGATAATAGATTTTACTTTTAGCTAATAGATAAAGCTAACTTTTTCTCTTAAAAATTTCTCTATTGCTTTAGTCATATCCTCAAAATATTCTAAGTCTAATTTTCCTTTAGGGTTGTCTGTCTTGACTATTGATTGTCTTAACTCATCTAATTTTTTTTTTATTTCATTAATATATTTCTTTGTATATTCTCTACCTGGTACCTTTTAAGTTTTTTCAATATTTCCTTTGCTGCATCTATTTCCATTTATATCTATGGCAATCAAGTTATAATTGTTATTAATATGTCTTTATTGTTTATAATACTTTTTATGTTTTATATCTTAATGACATTTCTTACAAATTAATTTTGGTTCGTGTTCTACAAACCGGTTTTTATCATCTTTTTTTTTTGCAATTTTAGCATTTAAAACATTCACGATGCCATGTTTTGCTGCAATGTGATATATATCTAATTTTTCCTACTACAATAATTTTTTGTTTGCAATGTTCGCAATTTTTATCAAATAGGATTCCAAAACATCCTTTGTAAAAGCTATGTGTGCAGAATTTTAACATGTTAAAATTTTATTTATTTTGTTTTTAATTAAATTATTTAAAATTGTTGCTGCTGCTGTTGCTATTATTGGTGGTGGTAACAACTTCTTGTTTGTTGCTGAGCCATCCCATACTTGCCGTAGTTCAGTTTTTTTTTTGTTGTGTTTGTATCAGAGAACTGCATAAGCCTACTTGAAATCGATTTCAAGTACTTGCTTAAAATACAAGTTCAAGCTAGCTTGAGCTTGATAATTTTCAATCAAGTCTGACTTGTTATTGAAAATAAATAAGTCCACGACAGCTTGCGACTTGCAAGTATGCTAGCTTACAAGCGAACGGCACGAAGTCCCAAGTAAAGGAAAAATTGATGCCTTCGGCAAAAAGCTTGAAATTGAAGGCAAGTATCCAATATAAAAGCAAGAATCCAAAAAATTCAATGAGCTTGTGTGGGAAAAGCTTAAGCGTATTTGGACTTCTAAGAGTTCTGTGGACTCCGTGGTTGGCAGTTTTAGGGTGTAGCTGATTTTGAAATTGATGTAAAAATTTAAAATTCAAGATGGCGAATGGCCACCTTATTTTTTTTTTTTGTATTTTTGCGAATTCTTGTTATTTTGAATTTCTGACAACGGATTTGATTTCGAATCTAATATCACAGTTTTAAAATTTAAGAAGGAGGATAGGCTTGCCACCTAGTAAAATGTATTTTTAAGAGCCTTAAGCACCATTTAACAGTGTTAAGGCGTCGCTGACTTCGAATCTAATATCAGAATTTTAAAATTCAAAATGGTTATTAGTGTTGCCACCTAAAACTTTTTTATTTTTACGAATTCGGTGCTAGAGCAAACACTTGGTAAAAATGGGTCGCTGAGTCCGAATCCGTAGCCGGAATTTCAAAATTGTGTAATTTTGTATAACAGTGCTGCCACCTACCAAAATATATTTTTAAGAGTTTTAAATATCATTAAACAGTGTTAAGGGGTCGCTGACTTCGAATCTGATGTCAGGATTTTTTAAGTTTAAGATGGTTAATAGTGTTGCCACCTTAAATTTTTTTTATTTTGACGAATTCGGTGCTGGAGCAAACCCTAGGTAAAAATGGGTCGCTGAGTTCGAATCCGTTGCCAGAATTTCAAAATTGTGTAATTTTTTTTATAACAGTATTGCCACCTACCAAAATGTATTTTTAAGAGTTTTAAACAGCATTTAACAGTGCTAAGGGGTCGCCGACTTCGAATCTGATGTCAAAATTTTAAAATTTAAGATGGTTAATAGTATTGCCACCTAAAAGCGAATAATAGGTAAAAATAGGCTCCCATTTGCTATATTTTTAAGGGGGTCCCGAAACACGTGTTTGACTTACAATTTGACTTGCATTGGACAGTTAAACACGTGTTTCGACGTGTTCCCCCTAAAAATGTAGCAAATGGGGGGCTGATAGACCCCTCTATTTGTGCGTCTCAGAAATGCTACCCCCTTATAAGCCCCCAAAAAATGGTTAATTTTGACCTATCTTGCTTCCCCTTCGAGATAATTCCGCCAGGTTTCGGCCTGCCTGTCCCAAGCCAGGATAAAGGAGGAGAGTTGGTTATGGGATACGTCCCATGCCGTAAAAGGTTAGAGCCAACCAAGAGCTCGGGGTGGCGCCCATCTTGGTAGCAGGTCAATATGTACATATATCATTTTGAAAAAAGTCTGCGATGGAATAGCAATGGTCCATAAAACTTGTTAGCACGGGGATAGTCAAACCCGTCGAAAACAATGGGGTGGCCTTATCTATCCACGGCATGGAGACATGGCCTATATGGTCAACAAAAAGGAAAAAAGTGGTGTCTTAGGGCACAAGAAGTGTTACGTAAGTGGGCACAAAGGCGACTGGTGACGCTGGGGACAGGTCAAATTAAATCGTAGGCACTTCGTTTAGGGTATGGTGATAAAACCATGCCTTGAGTGGAAGTGCCAGTCAGATACGAAACAGTGCTATGTGCACAGTAAAAACAAAAATTCTTATATATATATTCTTATATATATAAGAATTTTTTGTATCTTTGCTGGGATGTTGTAGACCCCCATTTTCAACGGGACCGAATTGCCCAGGTGACTATCATGGGTTGGCCCTTCGGGGAGACTCGTGCTGGCTGTGGTTTGTGCACATCGCTTGCACAGTTCTAGATTGACCGGCGGGGTCGCGCAGTAGTATGACCGGGCTGGCATTAGTATGCAAGAGATTGCATAGGTCTCGTTGTCTCAACCAGTAGATGGTTATGAAGGTACGCCATCTACCGGTAGCTAGACTGGTACTATTAAGGGCAGTATGGAATTATTATTGCATACTGCTTTTACAGAATAGGGCACAGAGTAATGCTATTGTGTTTGTGAATGTGACTAGTACGTGGTTGCTTTTCTAGTGTCACTTGTAAATTATAGGTCTGTGAAGAGTATTTCAGGTGCACATCCTTTTTGGATGTTTATTTTTTAGTACTTTTGATCATTCATGAACTATAACTCCAAAGTCTGTGGACCCAGAGGAATAAAGCTGTAATGGCAGGGTCCTCTATAAAGTGAAAAATGGGCTGTCTTCCCCTTCGAGATATGGCACTTTTTCTATTTTTTCGAAGATTTTTCGAGGATTTTTCGATATAGTTAAATTTTAAGTTTTTTAATTGTAAGTCAAACACGTGTTTCGGGAACCCCTTAAAAATATAGCAAATGGGGGCTTATTTTTATCTATTATTCAATTTTAGGTGGCAACACTATTAACCATCTTAAATTTTAAAATTTTGACATCAGATTCGAAGTCAGCGACCCCTTAGCACTGTTAAATGCTGTTTAAAACTCTTAAAAATACATTTTGGTAGGTGGCAATACTGTTATAAAAAAAATTACACAATTTTGAAATTCTGGCAACGGATTCGGACTCAGCGACCCATTTTTACCTAGGGTTTGCTCCAGCACCGAATTCGTCAAAATAAAAACATTTTAGGTGGCAATACTATTAACTATCTTCAATTTTAAAATTCTGACATCAGATTCGAAGTCAGCGACCCCTTAACACTGTTTAATGATATTTAAAACTCTTAAAAATACATTGTGGTAGGTGGCAATACTCTTATAAAAAAATTACAGAAAATTTTGAAATTCCGGCAACGGATTCGGACTCAGCAAACCATTTTTACCTAGTGTTTGCTCTAGCACCGAATTCGTAAAAATAAAAAAGTTTTAGGTGGCAAGACTAATAACCATCTTGAATTTTAAAATTCTGACATTAGATTCGAAGTCAGCGACCCCTTAACACTGTTAAATGGTGCTTGAAGCTCTTAAAAATACATTTTACTAGGTGGCAAGACTATGGTGAAAATTTAGGTGGCAAGCCTATCCTCCATCTTAAATTTTACAACTGTGATATTAGATTCGAAATCAAATCCGTTGTCAGAAATTCAAAATAACAAGAATTCGCAAAAATACAAAAAAAAAATCAAGGTGGCAACTCTATTCACCATCTTGAATTTTAAATCTTTACATTAATTTCAAAATCAGCTACCCCCTAAAACTGCCAACCACGGAGTCCACAGAACCCTTAAAAGTCTTAAGACGCTTAAGATTTTCCTAAACAAGCTAATTGAATTTTTTCGGATACTTGCTTTAAATTCTATTAATTGGATACTTGCGAGCTTACACGCTTTTGCCGAACGTTTTAAGCTTTTCAACTTTCTTACCCGAGATAGTAAGCCTCAACAAGCAAGCCAACGAAAAAGCTTGGATATGATTTGTAATTGTTTGGTTTTTTTATAAGCAGGCCAAAGCTTGCTTTTTCAAGTTCGGATACATACTTGAATTCAAGTACTTGAAAAAGCTTGAATTTCAAGTAGGCTTGTGCAGTAGACCGTATCACCTTGTATGGAAGAAAAATAAACCTATTTTGACACCGACTCAATCGCTAGACATTTAAGAGGCATTTTCAAAAAAATTTTTTTTTTTTTTTAAGTGGTCCTTATGGTGCTATTTTGATTTTTTCGTTATATCTTTGGGGTTTTTCATCCGATCCGGAAAAAAATGTATGTTTGTGCTTGTTGATGTAATGCAAATATATTTGCATTTTTTATTCCCTCAAATGATTTTTTTTTCGACTAATTGCACAATCTATCTCAGTTCCTACTATGTCATCATGTTACAAAAATACCAAAAAACGAAAGCTCACAAAAAATCATTATAACCATGGGAACAAGTGAAATCGAAAAAATGCATTTTAGAAGCACTTCCGACCAATTATATGTAAAGAATAACACTTTAATATCAATAAATGAAACGAAAAATTAGTCAACTGAACTTTGTTTGCGGCTTGTACTTACGGGCAACCTATAAATAGAAATATGCAATGAAATATGTAACGAAAACGTTTAATGAAAAAAAAAGAAATTTTTAAAAACATACCGTGGCCAGAGCGGGGTTCGAACACGGGAGCTTATGGCTGCCAAGCAGATGCTTTACCTCTGAGCCAAACAGGCTATACGAATTTTGTTGCTTAAGTATTATTTCAAATAATAGGATTTGTGGAAGACATCGTTGTCGGCATTTTGATCGAGCATTCGTATTTTTGAGCGGACACTCGTTATTTTGAGAGATATACAAAATTAACTTCATTATAAGCAAACGAAAAAACTCATTTATCGAGCACGAAAAAGCTTATGTTCGTGTAATGCAATTAAATTTAGCTTTACCAAGAACAAATAAAATTTACCGCAAACAATTTTAAGTTTCCAAAACACTTTGTCAAACGCTGCAAACTTAATTCTTATGCTGTAAAAGGCATAACGTTTTATTTCTCTGCGTGTACTTAGTGTGCAAAAGCACAAATCGCCGCTGTTCAAAGACTTCTTTTGGCACGTTTTTTTTTATTTTGTTCGAAATTCCCAGTTCAAAGATCTTTTTAGCCTTTGCTCAAACTGTCAATATTATTATTTCTTATAATAATAATTTATATCAAATTTTCATTCGCGTACATTGTGAACAAAAAAAAATCACGTTTTAGCAAAATGAATTTCCAAATGCACGACCTTGACAAAACAAAGTTGCCAACAAAAAGAAATGTTGTGGAATACGCGTTGTTTTTACAGCAAGATTCAAAAATCAAACGCAGTGCATTCACCGAAAAAGTGTTCGAAGAAGTGTCCAAATTGTGGCGTTACGCAAAAATTCCAATAGTGTCCAGAACATATAATCGTAAAATGATTACAGACTTGCTTATGAAATCGTCTTTTCAAACAAAGAACCCTCGGATGTTCCATGCGAACGATTGGGATACCCTTTTCCGTATTTCGCGATGTAAGTGCTCCATCGGCCAGCGAACAGCCCGGTGCTACCAGTACAGCGCGATGGCTTACAACAGCATCTCGCATCTTGCGCTGGTACGTAACGCAAGCGCAGCCGTCCCAGAAATTAAGAGATCTTGCTATGTTCGTGGTCAGAGTGTATGCGCCATTCTGGTTTTTAGTCAAAAGCCAGCCACTTGCCATTCATGGCAGCCGCAATGTCTTTAAGTACATTTCATGGATACGTGATTTGCCGAACTACGTTCAGTTAGCAATCAAACCAACCATCGAAAGCAATGCCTATTATTTTCACCATGAAAATATATTACTTTCTATGATAACTGATCCGGATGCAACGGTGCGTGCAGATGGATACAGCAAAATTTTGCAAGCACGTTTAAACGCGCCAGGTCGAATTTCGTGGGCCAACTACAGCAGCAACATTTACACCGAAATGATTGATTGGACACAATTTGAGATCACTGAGCCACCATGCCTTCAATTTCACACCCAAGACCAACTGTCTGATATGCAATATTCTGATCAATTGATTAAAATTCCAGGTACGCACTGCAATACACTTTCATACTTGTATAATAAATTAATCTATGCGTATTTCACTTTAAAATCTAAATCGTATATTTCATGTTATATTTTCAACAGATGATCTTTGCCACTCGCAAAACACGGAGCGTTTCGTTCAAATTGTGCACCAGTCAGCTACAGCAGTCACTGACGAAAATCGTTTGGGCACATTTTCGCGAAGCTTGATAGTTGCGAGCGCTACAGCTACCTTGAATCTCGAAAAGATTTGGAAGATTAAAAAACAATTTTTTATGATACTAAAGTGTTATTATTTGCATATAATCGGTCGGAAGTGCTTCTAAAATGCATTTTTTCGATTTCATTTGTTCCCATGGTTATAATGATTTTTTGTAAGCTTTCGTTTTTTGGTATTTTTGGAACATGATGACATAGTAGGAACTGAGATAGATTGTGCAATAAGTCTAAAAAAAAACATTTGAGGAAAAAAAAATGCAAATTTATTTGCATTACATCAACAAGCACACACATAAATTTTTTCCGGATCGGATGAAAAACACCAAAGATATAACGAAAAAATCAAAATAGCACCATAGCGACCACTTAAAAAAAAAAAAAAATTTTTTTTTGAAAATGTCTTTTGAATGTCTAGCGATTGAGTCGGTGTCAAAAAGAGGTTAGTTTTGATGATACGCTCTATTGTGCAGTTCTCTGGTTTGTACATATATCAGTTGCCGTTTCTGTGCGGCGTCTGTTATTAATGCCAAAATGTTATGTATTTGAGCAATCTTTTGCCTCGCCATTACTCTTCTTCCTCCTCTTGATCTTTTATGTTTTACTTCTGTTGCGACTTGGATCTCTATGTGTTTCTTGAGATTTTTTTACATGGCGCTGTCTTTTCTTTATATTCTTGTATTGTTATTGCCTTTGGTCCGGCACTGACAGGTGTTGGTGTGTCTGTTGGGGTTGGTACGGTTGTGTCGACAACGGGTTATGGCACGTAGTTTTCCTCTTCTTGAAGGTATTTCTCCCACTTCCTGAAGATGTGTCTATCGCTTGTTGTTCTTCGGTGCTGTTTGTTGGAATTGCTGGATCACTGTAGCTCTGTTGGACTTTCTTAATTAGTTTGTTGAATTAAAATTTTGCTGGATTAGGATGTGCAGGATAAGTTTTCAGATTCTCAGGCTTGAATCTGCAGGATCAACAGGACTTCATCAACTTATTCTGCTCTCAGCATCTGGATAAATAATAATTGCCAAAGATAAGGCTTGCTAGATCCATGGCCAAAATGCCGTACTTGAAAGATTAAAAACATAGAAAAATCAAACATGCTAGTTTGAAGTTAAAACTTAATTCATTTTTATTTCTCAAAACTTCTGATATTTATATCAGAAATACCAGTATCAATATGTGTTACAATTCTTCCTCTGTCTCTTGAACTCCTCCCCACTATTTCGTTTTCACTATCGTTTCATGAATTAAAGTTCATGTTTCTTCCCCCGTTTGTTTCAAATTTGTTTTACATATGTTTTTCTTTCGCTTCCTCATTGACTCATTGATTGACTTTGGAAATTCTATGCTTCGCTTGCACTTGTCCAGCTAATTGGGTTAGCTGGCCAGTGAGCGCATTGTTTATATTTGTTTATGACAAAATGAAAGTCATGAACTAATGCCATTCAATAAGTACCTGCAAATTTATTGAAAAGCTTTGAAATTTGCAAATAGCTAAATGGAAAGTTGAAATAAATTTATATTTTATACATTCATGAATATAAATGAAATATTTTCCTTACAACAGAAATTGTTGATTTGATTTTATCAAACTTGCTGTTATTTGTTATTAAGAAACAAATTTTTCAATTGATTTTTCGCAGACTGGCTGACGTGTTTGCCTTGCAATCGAAATGCCCGGGTTCAGACCTGGCTGGCGGCGCATTGTTTTTTGTTTTTTTTTTTTTTTTTCTATAAATTTGCTGTTATAAGTTATTCTGTTATTATTAACTAAATTTTACACCTAAATTAAAATGTTTTCCACATTTATTTCAATTTATTGAAAATAAATCCATCATGCAATAACAATAAAGTTCAGCTACTACAGCTTTATAGCACTTCCTCAGCATTAACCCATATAAAGCCACTACCCAGTAATCATTTAATCATATCAGTGTTATGGATACCCGTGACCACAAACAAGTTAATGTGGGAACAATTTACCCACCAATAAATGGGTTGGGCTCAGGGACAACACAAGACGTAACAACTAACCATACGTATACATAGATCTAATTACACAACTAATTTTAATCTACTTTTGAGTTGACCTTTTCACAAATTAACATCAAAAACGCTACAATTGTTAACAAAGGAACTCATGCGACTTAAAGGAGCAGTAATCATATAATTTGTTCTACTAAATGGCAAATAAATTAAGTTGTTAGTGTTTCTACTACTTCTACGGTTAGTGTTAAAATTTATGTGAGAAAGAAGTTCTGGAGAATCGAATACACCTGTGTAAATATAAGATATATAAGGTGTAAATATAAGATATCTGCCGATTTCCTTCGATCACCTAAAGACTGCATTTTTAATAGTTTTAAACGATCCTCATAAGGAGGAAGGTCTAATATGCCAGTTCTACTTAAGCCCCTTAGAGCAAACTGAACAAAACGTTTTTGGATTCTTTCTATTCCATCAACATGCACATTGTAACTTGGGGACCAAACTTGACTTGCATACTCTAAGTGAGGATGCACGATTGCATAATACAACGTTATACATAGTTGTAATCAAGCTATTAAATTCTTTGGCCCAGCGTTTTATAAAACCAAGCATTGAAGATGCTTTTTTACAAATATTATCAATATGAATGTTAAACGACAGCTTAGAATCCATGCATATACCTAGGTCTTTTACGGTGTCTACACGACTCAAGGCAGTATCTTTATTCTTATACGAGTAATCACAAATAAAATTATTCCTTTTCGCGAAAAGGTCATAATTTGGCATTTATCTGGATTTAAAAACATATTATTTTTAGAACACCAAACTTCAAAGGATTTTAGATCAGACTGGAGTAGATCTGAATTTTCTCTAGAATTAATCCTTCTGTATATTTTCATATCATCGGCATAAATAAGCAGATGAGAGTGTTCAATGACGTGAGTTACATCATTGATAGCTAAAATACACAGAACAGGACCAAGGTGACTACCCTGAGGAACACCTGATCCAGCAATAAATTCAGAAGACAATGCGCCTCGGAAACGTATTTGATAAGATCGCTCCACCAAATACGATTTCATCCAGTTCAAAAAATAACAAATTGGATTAAATGGAACATTTCCTATTTGGCCTGAAAAATTGCATGTAGATAACTACAAATATTTCAAAAAAAGGACATTTAGTAATTCCATACAAATACCTGGAAGTTTCTTCAAAAGTTTTGAAACTTACGAATATTGAATTGGTGAAATTTAAATAAATCTATGCAAGCCAAGAAATGTTAACATTGTGCTGAAAAAAATTTAATTTATTCCAATTTATTTTAAAATATAATAAACTAGCAGTACCCAATTTTCGTGATTTTCCGAGATTTCCAACAATAAGTTTTTCCAATTTTTTTTTCCTCATACAAATACCAACAAAATAATAAACATTCTAGGCGAATCCGTTAAGTCGATCATGTTGGATGCCATTACCAACGAACACTATTTCATTTTTATTTTTATAGACAGTATACACTGGCTTACAAATTAAGCAAAGTTGTTTGTACAATGAATGCTATCATCCATTTCTTATGTAAAATCGGTCGCTAGTTCCGAAAATATTATTCTTTTTTTCTGTCACTCCGTTTTCGAGATATTGCCCACTGTAGTTTTTTCTACCAAAAAAAAAAGCTGGTTTTTACTTAATTGCATTTATCTCTAGAGCCAACATTAGTTATCAAAAAAATGATATGTCAAATCAAAGCTAATAAAATTCCCTATAAACAAAGCCTACATAATTTTTTGATTTAGCTGTTATTTTTGGCGGAATAAAGACTATTTTTGAGGATTTTTTCAAAAATTTTTCATTTTCCAAAAAAAATTAAGCTATTGCTGAAAAAAATCTATTGATAAATGGAAAAATTGTTTTTAATTTAGCAAAAGTACCCAAATTGTGTGATTGTCTATTTAGAGCAGTGGTCGGCAGTCTTAAGGCCCAAACATAATAGGCTCGAACTGGCTGCAGCTACTTTGGAAATTCAACGAACAGCCAGCTCAATTTTTGTCAAACACTTAATTTACACATAATAGGTGTGTTTTCGTACTCTACACTGTGTAAGATTTGTGTAAGTTCAAACTGAGAGAGTAAAAATGAAATGTGAGAATAGTTGCAAAAGTACGGAAACAGCTTCTAGTAAGTTTCAAGCACAAAACAGATGATTTTGACTGCAGACATGTCAAACGTAAATTGCTCCAATTAAAATTATCGTCAATTTGTTTGTGAAGTTGATGCTTGTTCTTCTTGATGCTTGTTCTTACTTTACTCGGAGTCTTGAGTTCTAGAACTCTCTGTGCACATGTGTGCTCGAGAGAGCGGCTTATGCTTGTTCTTCTTCTCCCATTTTAAGCACAGAAAGTACGGAAACAGAAAATAGTGTCCCACAAGTTACACAGTGTGAGTACGGAAACACACCTAATAAAATTTAGTTGGCTCTTCTGTTAGATAAGAACTTCTGTGTCTTATTTTACATTTTAATCGTCATCGAGACTGCTGTCAGTGAACACATAAATTGAAATTATTGCGATATATTAATGATGTCAGCCGAAAAGAATTTTATGTTACAAAATGCTTTTGATGGCATGCAATGTCTTATTTGTCATAAGACATTTAAAAAAACTAAGAAAAATAATTTAAAAAAACATTTTGAAGATGTTCACAAAGACATGAATTATTTCCAGGGGGAAGAAAAAGAAAAACAATTTCAAATTTATAAGAAAACTTTTATTGAAAAGTTGAAGGAATGGGTAAATCAATCTAAAGGAAATGATGAAGATATGGTGGAGGAGAATTTTAAAATGGGTTTATCTAACTTAATAAGTTAAGATATTGTAAAAAGGGAAGGCCATTTTCAGATGGACCATTTGTCAAAAATATATTGAGTAAAGTTTTTGAAAAACTTCATTATAAAACTAATTTTATTGAAAAATTACCTTTGTCCCGCAATAGTATAACCCGGCGTTTTCTTTATTTGGGTGCTATTGTGGAATCGGTATTAAGGGAAAAATTAAAAAATTGCGAATTTTTTTCATTCTGTATTGATGAGAGCACCGATATTAATAACCTTTGTCAACTTGTAATCTGCATTCGATGCGTTGATTCAGATTACAATGTTTTCGAGTCAATATATTCTGTTGAAACATTTTATGGCAATGTAACCTGCAAATTATTGTTCGATGTCGTCAACGAAAAACTTCTTTCCGTTGTTGATTCTAACAAATTAGACGGAGTTTGTACGGATGGTGCGAACACTATGGCAGGCAAACGTGATGGATTTGTAGGCCAGATGAAAAAAATTGAAATTGAGGTTTATACCTTGCATGGTAGAATACACCAGGCTGCTCTTGCTTCAAAATTTATATCCGAGCATCCGGTCCTGAAGGCTACTGAGCGGATAATTAATAGGATAAGGGGCGGCCATAACTCTCTGACTCATAGAAAATTTGTGACATTTCTAAAAAATTCAAATGCTTCTCACCACGATCTATTAATGTTTACTGAGGTACGTTGGTTAAGCCGAGGTAACAGTATTAATAGATTGTTTGAGCTTAGAAATGAAGTATTTGAATTTTTAGAAGCTGAAAATATCAAAATAACCGAAAAAGAATATTTAAAAGATTATTAATTTATTTTAGACATGACGTTTTTAACAGACATTTGTAACATTTTGAATGAGTTGAATTTGAAGCTGCAGGGAAAAGATAATAATATTTCTGATATGTTTAAAATTCTTTCAGATTTTAAAACTCAGCTATTTTTACTTGCAGCTCAAATTGATTCTGAAGACTTTTCGGACTTTCCGAAAACTTCTGTTATTTACGACAAGGAGAAAATCTTGAAAAAGTTTGAACTTTTGGAAATATTAGAAAAGCTTTTTAATAACTTTAATGACAGGTTTAAGGATTTTGAAAATATTCAGCATTTACTGGATATTTTTCAAGACCCTTTTAAATGCGATATATTAAAGTACGAATCCAAACCTAAACAGAGCTTATTATATTTCGAAGTGAATTAGATTTCCCGGATAATTTTATCAATATAGAATTCTGGAAAAATCTGGATGGTACAATCCTGAAATAAAGAAGATTTCATTGAAGTGTTTATCATTATTTCCCTCAACGTATCTTTGCGAACAAATATTTTCAGATTTGAATTATATTTGCTCAAAAAAACGCAGAAATATACTTTTATTGCGTAACTGCAATAAGAGAATCAACATAGAAGATTTCATTACGTTTTAATTGCAAATTGATCAATGATGAATTGAGGGAAAATTTATAAACACTTCGAAGAATATTTTTATTTCGAAATCTTTTTATTTCGAAATATAGGAGTTTTTTAAGTCCTTTTTTTCGTTTTGTTGTTGCTGTTGTTGTGCTTTTCTGCCTGCGGCGCTTTCTTTATCATAAAAATAAAAAATTATTTCAAAAAAATCGCGCGGTTTCAATAAAATTTGTTCCATATATATATATATCTATCAATACATTCATCAAGAGTATTACTAAAATAAATACATTCATCAAGAGTATTACTAAAATATGTACATTCATTAATTTTACATTTCCCTTTTGTTAAACAAAGAAAAAGAAAAAAAATGACAACACCCGCCACACATGTGCCTTCGTCGCAATCTCGTTGACGACTAAATAAAATGAATAGCAAATTGTTTTCTTCCAGTGTTATCTCGTCACTCTCACCAATACTACTACCTTGGACATCTACCCTATAGGAACAAACTAACTTGTTTTTAAAAACAACTAATTAAAAAACTAATTTCAAATAAATCAGTATATGAACTACTTTGAATTATATTAAGCCGTCATCCACTTCAATTCTAAATAGTTTTTATTGCATTGCAGTAATTGAAATACTACTTAAAAACAAGTGATTGATAATTTACTTTGAATTATATTAAGGCGCACCTACTCTGATTTTGACATGTTTTAATTGCAAATTTTTATTAGATTACAAGTTTATATATATTTAGCCATGTTATTTCATCAAATATTATTAAATTTAGGCCATCAGTAATAGTTTTCAATTGGATATTTTAAAGTAATTAAAAAAATAATTTAAATATAACTAATTTTTCAAGTAGTTGAAAATATATGCAGACGAAAGTCAATTGACTTATTTAGCGGACATGACCATACAAAATATGTTAGTTCGTTCTATGGAAAAAAGTCAGAATTTCAACTAGTTGTGGTTGACAAAAAACTACTTTATCAACTACTTTTAAATTAGTTGATTTTCCTACAGGGTATGACTTAAGTACGTGTGACAGCCACTGATGTTACATAAAATTTTTCGGAATACTGTGCAGTACAGTAAATTTAACTGTTTTCATAGTAAAATTACTGTAATTTTTAAAACAAACGAAAACGTTTATATTCATAAAAATGCTTCATTATACTTACAAAAACGAAGATATTTTAATAAAGTTAAAGAGTTAACTAACGAAAACAATTACAAAAAGTCATTAAAAGTATTCAGAAAATTTTAATTTTATAGGGTACATATTAGGCTATCAAAAAAAGTTTTATGTAAGGTAGTTTTTCTGCTAGAAACAATAACGTAAATCAAAGTTTTGAATTATTAATTAACCCTGTAGCTCCTAAGATTGTGAAAATAGACCCCCCCTTCCATACGATTTTTTGCTCGGCTCGACATAACCTTTCACCTCCGTTGCACTCGATTGCGGTACACCCTGTATATCATTTTAAAAACATGGTGTATTAATGGACTGCATGACTGATATATCAAAGATTGCAAATAGGAAATGATCTGATCCAAAAAAACATGTAAAATAAAATCATAGAATATCAAATTAAAAAAATAATAATTTCTTAATTATAATAAGAATATCTTTTTTGAAGAAGAGCACCATCTGTCAAAATTGTTTACATATATTTCTTATGTAGAGAAACTGGTGTAATGCCGCCCTTGCCGCAGCGGCTTTGTCGTCGATATAGAATCAATCCTAATAGCCTAAACACATTGACTGCGGCTGCAGCCGTGCAGCATCTGTCAACATTTTTTACATGTATTTTTTATGGAGAGAAAGTGGTGTTATGCAGCCCTTGCCGCAGCGGCTTTGTCGTCGATATTGAATCATTCCTAATTTGACAGCTTGTCATTGCAGCCGCAATCAATGTGTTTAGGTCGTAAATTATACAGTCTCTCTCGTCATTTGATCTCAGGATTGCACATCCATGACGCACTGAGGTTACCTTACAGGGTTGCATATTTCTTACCAAGAATAATCTCGAACTTTAGTAATGCAAAATGTATTAGGAGTAAGTGGTGGAACTAAACAGAAATTTTTCAATCGAATGATAACATTTTTGCAAAGTGAATGGGAAAATTAGGCAGATATGAGGTGAATACTAAAGTCTCACAGTTTTTTTCTAGTGCGCCGATTCTGCCATTAAATTTTTATTAGGAAAAATTCGCGTCATGATAATTGAAATATATATTCCATAGTTCCACAGCTCTTAATTATTATCTCACTCAAATTCCTCAAGTTTCACAAATTCATAGATTTCGCAGTGAAAGATGACAGGCCTTTTAAAAACACGCTACTTCATATATTATACGCTTTACTTTGAGCATTACGAGTTCGACGGAAAAAGGAACATAAGGAAAGGAAAAGGAAAGGACTTTAATGTAAATTAAAGAGTATGTTTTTTTTTATGAACTGAATTGTTAAAAACACAAGAGCTTTTATTTATTTTTAATTTATCACACAGTTCTTTATAATCACAAAGAGGAAAACAAATGGTCTTTTTAATATTCACAAAATGAGATCATTAAAATTCATAGAAAAATAGAAAAAATAATCACAACCTTAGTGGTATTTTCTTTGCAAATTCCTCTATGTCAACTATCCATCCACCTGAATTCTGGCACAATCCAATCGAAAAATATATTTTTAAAAATGATAGGGACTTTTTATATTAAGGTAAGGATATATAAGTTTATAGAAACATCTTTCAGTCAGCAATTCTTCACTTTCAGTAAAATTTTTGGAAATTCTTTGAAATATATCGCTCCAGCAATTTGTGCTGGTAATTTTTGATATATCCAAAACATAATGAAACAAGCTTAGACATATGATAAGCAACCGTTTTGAAAAATTAGTGATTTTGTTTTACACAATATTCATGTTTTAAGCAATACTTCAAACTTCAATCAAATTGGCTTTCGTTATAAAATTTTTTTCTGTGGAAGGTGACAATTGTAGGAAAAAATTTCCACAAATTGCTCAAAAAATACTTGCAGTTGGTAGGTTAGGTATGTAGGGTCGTGCACCGTTACCGGCGCTTCCGCGGGGGCCTATGGGTCCATTTCGAATCCCTTTTTATATATGTGGTACCATGTTAAACCATTGTTCCGTTTTGTTCTCCAACCATCCTGTGCTTTTTATGAACCAGATGTCTAGCAGTGGTGTGTTCACAAACTCTTCCAAGGTTTTGAAAAATTTGTTCCCCATATGTCGGAGTCAACGATTCTGTAGATTTGGACATTCGCATAAAAGGTGAGTTGTTGTTTCTGTTTCCTCCGGATCTTTGCAGCTCCGACAGAAGTCTGGCGCTGTTATGCCCATTCTATTGGCCATAACCCCAATGAACCTGTTAGAACTCCAACAAGAATCTGGATTTCCCGTTTGGCCAAAAGCAGAAGGCTTTTAGTTCTTTTCTCATTTAGCTTCGCCCAAAGCATTCGAGATATGTTGCAGTCACCTCTGGAAGCCCAGTTTGCGTTAGAAATATCTCTGGCTTTTAGGACTATACTCCTTTTGACGACGCCTATTGGAATGTGTACATCTGTATCAGCTCTGTTGGTACTTGCGGTTACTCCACGCCTCGCCAGTTTATCCGCTGCGTCGTTCCCTTAGATATTGTTATGCCCGGGAACCCATCACAGAGTGACGTTGTGGATATTGCAGATACTGTTCAGTGCAAGTTTACAGTTTTGCACCGCTCGAGCTTTCGTCGTTTTACTATTCAGTGCTTTGGTGGCCGCTTGGCTATCCACAAAAATTGCTACCCTTGTGGGGTAAGGTTTTTCCTGTAAATGGCCTGTGCAGCTTTTTCAATAGCATATATTTCTGCCTGGAAAACGCTACAGTATTTGTCGCATTTGTTACAAAGAGTTTGTAACACTCTTTGATTTGCAGTGTTTCACAGTATTCATCCAATCCTGTTCTGTTTTCCATTTTGGAACCCTCAGTATATAAATGGAGATTGCCGTAGGATTCTACAGGCGTTTCTTCCCATTCTTGTCTACTGGGGATGGATGTGGTATATTCTATACCGAATCTCACACTGGGTATGATATAGTCGGTTGCTCTTTTTAACAAAAAGGCTACCACTTTTGTTCCTCCAGTTTTGAGTGTAGTGAGAATTTTGTCGACCACAATCAGCCAGAGAAGGGGGATATGACTCCTCCTTGCGGTGTGCCTCTTGTGACTTCTTTCCTCACCACGCTCATTCTTATTTGTGAGCTCATAAGTCTGCTATTCAGCATTTATAAATCCGCTGGGTTATTTTACTGTTCTATATTTACATTGTTAAATGCACCTTCGACATCTAAAAACGTTGCTAAAGTATATTCTTTGTGATGAAGGGTTCTTTCTATGACCGAAACAACTTCATGCAGTGCCGTTTCTACTGATTTACCCTTAAGGTAGGCATGTTGTGCACTACAGAGATTATTAGCGTTTACAGATTCTCTTATGTGAAGATGTATTATTCTCTTTAGCGTTTTCATCAAGAACGATGAGAGACTAATAGGCCTATAATCCTTTGGTGCTGAGTGTATCGGTTTCTCTGCTTTAGGAATGAAAACAACTCAAACTTCTCTCCAAATTTTTGGAACATATCCTGCTTGAGGCAGCCGGTGAAGATTGCTATAAGCCAAGGGCATGATGCTAGGAAGGACATGTTGCATCATGGCCGGTAGGACTCCATCCGGCCCCGCAGATCGACCATTCTACAGTTGACCTGGCAATAATGTTGGGGAGTTCTTGTAACGATTCTGGTATTGTTATTTCCAAGTTGCTGTAAGCTCCGTTTTGATCCGGTTCTGTACAACCTGGAAAATTAGTTTCCATGAGTAGCAAAAGCCTTTCTTGACTGGCTTTTGTCCAGGATCCGTCGGACTTCTTAAGGTAGTCCGGGACCGTTGGGCCTTTGGATAACGTCTTTCGAAGTCTGGCGGCTTCACTGGTATCCTCAATGGACTCGCAGAATTTTGTCCAAGATGCTCGCTTTGCTATTCTTATTTCCCTAGTGTAAGCATTTAATGTGGATCTGTAGATTGTCCAGTCCTGCTCTTGTTTGCTTAAGATGCCCTTTGTCAGCCCATGTCTTTACTAGCCCATTGCGAATGATGTACGTTAGCATCACAACCGATGACCAGGAATGCCCTGCTTGTGTTACCGTGTTCTGCCAACTTGCGGACTGTTAACACTGGCGGGTTTGCCTCTACATAGGACATGTACGCAGAACAAAGGATCAGTTTTGCTGACTTTGTTTCCACGCTGGTTGCCACTAAGTCTCCGTTGCTGAATCTAGGGAGAAAAAACATATTAATTGATTTTTTCGCAACTATACTGCTTCTTAGCTTACCTTCATTTGAAGAGTGAAACAGGTTATATTTTTTCAACCCTAGGCCTTGGATCTTGTTGTTGGTGATCCAAGGTTCCTGGATGAGGGCCACATCTACATTCTCTTTGGACATACACAGCATCAAGTTGTCGGTCGCTGCCTTACAGTGTAGCATGTTGATTTGCATCACTTGCAGCTTCCTCCTCCTCTCAGCTATTGTTGGTTTAGCCTCTTCACCTTAATGGATCCGAGGCCGAATTTGAGCATGTCCGACCGCTTCTGAAGCCAGCCCGTGGAAGCAGTGTCTACATAAAAGAGAAGAATTTTCCCTTCACTGCAGTGACTTTTCTGCCAAAAGCCTCTGAATAGACACATTCTCGTGCAAAGCAGGAGGAAGTATCCATACAGATGCCTTGTGGCGAAGCAGAAGCGTGGACTTGGAGATCACCTTTAGTGAAGCTTCCTTCCAAATTTCATCAATACTGGCGATGGTTTTGGTCAGGAACTCCAGGGATTTCTTCGATCCACATCCGACGACTTTGACTCCTTGTTGCCAACCAGCACAGTCGAACTTGTAATCGTCGGGATCACCGTGTTCGACGCTAGCCATCATGACTTTAAGGATCTCATTTTCGACAAGCAGCCATTTTTTCCCCGTCATAGAGCCGTCCGGGTCAGTTTCGTTGATAATGGCTACTTGCTGATCTTCTGGTGAGTTTTTGAAGCTCCCCCCAGCTTTACTTCGCTTCGAACAACTCGCAGCGACCTCATCAGCAGATCTTTGATATTTGGCCGTGGAACCAGCTGTATGCAGAGATTCTCTCGAAACATTGGTCAACCCCTGGTTGGTCCCTGTTTGACCAACCACCTATACCACAACCCCGTTTGTCACCTATAGCAACATTGGATTGGGACGGTTCAGCTCTATTCTTCCTATTCTTCCTGCCTCTTTCTGCCTCCCATTTCCCAGCATTGTAATATAATAGGGTTATTCATATTAAAATTATGGTATAAACTATTGTTTTTATACACGGTTAAACATTTTGGAGTAATTTTTAAACAAATGGTTGGAAAAACACATTTTTTAAACCATTTTTTATTAGAATTCATGCTTTTCAAAGCCCTCAAAGCTGTACTTAAATTAAATACGGTTTAAATTTTAATAGAAAATAACTAAAAAGTAATAAAACCAATTTTTTAAAGATAGTACAATTGAAATAGATTTTGAATTAAGATAGCCATGATATTAAATTGAATACAATATGTATTTCATTCTAAGCCATGCTGTATTATACTTCAATACTTTCCGTCTTAATTTTGAAATTGTTAAGATTCAAAAGCCCTATGATTCAGAGTTACTTTTTCGGTTAACAAAGCTTTGTAATACAATTTTTGTGAAACATTTTTTATTTGATTATGGCGCACAGGCAACATTTACTACTTTCATTTCAATGATGACGTGAGTTCGAAATCTCCAACAGGAGTTAGTAGAAAAATTAAAGTATAAAAGAAAAAAAGGAATTAAATTATAAACTTCAATGTGCAATAAAAATGAATGCTAACTTTTTAGCATTTTAATGCTAAAATTTAAACGAAAACAGTATTAAAATTTAATTCGAACTGATTATTGAATTCTAATACAAATTTTTATTAGAAATTATAAATAATATTCGGCAAGTATTAAAATATAATACAATTTTGTTATCGTCATATATACAGTACAGGATGTATTAAAATTTAGTCTAAAATTTTTAACCGTGTAGTAGTTTAAAGTACTATTAAAATAATAAGATATCACTTTTTTTTAATGGTAAGAACTATTGAAAAATATTTTTTAAATGCACCACGAAATTAATAGTTTTCTTACTATATAAGCAACTAGCTTATACCAGGCGCGCTTCGCTGCGCTCAGCGCTTATCCCCTAAAAGAGGGTGGAGCTTTAGTGAAGCCATACTTTTATAGTAAGTTCGTACCGAGTTTTATTGATGTGTGACTTATTTCGAAAACTATACCGAATATTTGGGGTGCTGAAAAAGTACCACGCCCCTCGTACAACGCCCAAAAAATGATACCAGTGGAACGGCATGTGTAAATTGAGGTCGAATACTGAATTCCGAGGCTGTGCGACCTACAAAAAAAAACCAAAACTGTTCGATATCGAAAATTTTAGGTGTATTTAAGGTGCCTTTTACGATCGGCACCAGACTTCATAGGGACCCTATCAAGGCTTTGGTATAAAAATTGACTTAGCGGTTTCGGAGTATTTACTTGATATACACATATACCCACATACGTATATACATTAAGTCGCCTCTCGCTCCTTAGAAAAAAAAGTTGCTTAGTCCGGTTCTTCAAAATAATGCATATGGCTTATGTTACGATGATCCCCAAAAAATTTCGACTAAAAATATTGCCTGGTATCATAGTTAAAAAGAAAACAAACGGTCAGAAATAAGAGTAATTAAAAAGATCCTTTGTATCAAAAAATCTCAAACTTTTTCTGTTGGACCAAAGATAATGCGGATTTTTATGGATTGTTTTAACTTTTTGCATATTATTTTCACTAAAATTTAAATGAATTTTTTTCCATACTACTTCAACTAAATTGTAACAACAACTACAGTCAAATAAATTGTAAAATGTAAAAAAATGTGTACATTTTTTTGTAATTAAATTCAATTTAATTCTTCACTTTACACTACATTTTATCATCAATAGATAATTTATTTAACCAAAAGTAAGAGGCAAAACAAAAAAAATTTTAATTTGAATTTTAGTGAAGATAATATAAAAAAAGTTAAAAAATTAATGAAAATACGCATTACCTCTGATCCGACTGAAAAAATTAAAAACTGATTGGTGCAGATAACTATTAAGTCTGACCGTTTGTTATTAAGAACATAAGAAGATCGGTGAATGTCCTTTCAAGGGCTTAAATGGCCATTTCGTTTTTGTTCTTTTTTATTTTAAACTATTCCAGCTCACGGATGGCTATCGCTACTGTCGAAATATTTGGGGAATCATCATAATATAAAGCGTTATTTTGAGCAACCGACCCAAATACCTACGTTTTGTGAGGAGCCTTAGTATACAAACATACATTGTTTACTGATAGATAGATGAGCAGAAAAAGTGCGCATGGCAACATTTATTATATATAGTGACCGCCACTTGGTCCCTTGTTTGCACCTAAATATCAAGTTTCACTATCAAAACATGTACAGCTTAGAAATTACAATAATTTCTTGAAAGTCGGCGTAGATAAAGTGCGACACGCCCATTTTTTTAAGGGTTCTGGCAGTAACCATATGAACTAATCTATCAAATTTTATTATTTTACTGTAAAAAAATTCTGATATATATATATATATATACACAAATATATTTTTACGGATTTGTGGGCGTTAAAAGTGGGCGTGCCAAAATTTATATAAAAAGTGACCGCCGCTTAGACCCATAGCACCTACATACCAAGTTTCACTATCAAAACGTGTACGCTCAGAAATTACAATGATATCTGAAAAGTCGGCGTAGATAAAGTGCAACACGCCCATTTTAAGGGTTCTGGCAGTAACCATATGAACTAATCTACCAAGTTTTAGTCTTTTCCTGTAAAAAAGGTCTGATATAGATTTGTGAGCGTTAAAAGTAGGCGTGGTAACATTTATATATAAAGTGAACGCCACTTTGACCCATAGCACCTACATACCAAGTTTGACTATCAAAACGTTCACATCTCAGGAATTAAAATTATTTCTAACCGATAGCCCTGGCAGCTAGTTCTTACTTAGTTTTAATTTTTAAATTGTAATTAACTATATTACATTAATAAATAAGTAAATAAATAAATTAAATAAAATAATTTCTGAAGAGTGGGCACAGATATAGTGCTACCATGCACATGTTTTGCAAAGCTGTCGAGAGTAAGCGTATGAACTTGATTACCAAATTTTAGTATTTAACGATGAAAATCGTCTGATTTATAGAAGTTTTATTAATTTGTGGGTAAAAAAAAACCAAGTGGCGGCCGTAGCGTAGTGGGTACAGTGTGTGGCCAATACGCAAGAGAATCCTGGTTCGAATCCCACCTGACACGGAAAGTTTTTAAATTGAATTAATTTTTCTGTTCGGCCGTCACCTCTTTGCAGACAATGGCAAACCTCAGAGAATAAAAACTGCCATGAAAAGCTTCTTGAAAACATAAGCCGTTCGGAGTCGGCATAAAACATGTAGGTCCAGTTCTCGACCATTTGTGTTCAAACATTCCACAACACGCACAACACAATTGATCATAAGAAGCTCGGTCAAAGTACTATCAAGGGCTGAAATTGGCCATTTCGTTTTGTTTTTGTTTTGTGGGTGGTACAAGTGGGCGTGGCAAGTTTTATATATATATATTATGTTGCGACCACTCCCATTTTTTAACAGTTGGCGACAGTTATATTTATATAACAGTTATATTTATATAGTAACTGCCACTTGGACCCATAGCACCTGCATTCCAAGATTCACTATCAAAACGTGTACTACTCAGGAATAAGCATGATTTCGATAAAGTGGGCGTAGATATAGTGAGGCCATGCCCATTTTTTGTGGATTGGCCAACAGTAACCATACGAACTGAATTACCAAATCTTTGTCTTCTACGGCAAAATCTGTCTGATATAAAGCATTTTTACTGATTTGTGGGCGGTAAAAGTGGGCGTGACAACGTTTATATTTGCATTGTGACTACCACTTGTATCCATAGCACCTTCATACCAAGATTCACTATCAAAACTTGAACATTTCAGGAATTAAAACGATTGCTGAAAAGTGCGCGTAGATATAGTAAGACTACGCCCATTTTTTGTACAGTCACCGGAAGTAACCATCTGAACAAAATTACCAAATTTTAGTTTTATATGATTAAACCGATATAAAGCATTTTTTTGGTTTGTGGGCGATAGGGCCAATTTGGGTTGTATGGGAGGTACCACGCCCCCTTGTCCAATCAACACCAAACTTCACAGGAACACTTCCCGAATATTGCTTCAGTATCCCTAAAAATTTCATAAAGTTTGGTTTTGTGGTTTTGGAGTCTATACGTGATATACACACATATCCACATACCCACATACCCACATACATACATTCATTTTTATATATATAGATGACAAGAATCGCATTGACGAAATTTAACGTTAAAGAACTATTGGTTATATTCGAAAACAGATTGTTATTAAAGAATTTTTTTCTGAGTGTTGGAGCTGAGATATATAAGTTAACACAAATGCCTATAACGCTATAGGTAGCAAAGAAAATATGGCCGCCATTTTGAGAGAAGAAAAAGAAAAAATTTTTGAAAGCTGTTCTGAGTCAAACGTCAAGTCCTGGAGAAAACCCACGAAAATCAAACTAACACACATCATCTCTTTGTCGATTTTAAAGCTGCGTTCGATAGCCCGAGAAGGGATTGCCTATACGCAACAATGTCTGAGTTCGGTATACGTGCAAAGTTGATTATACCAGAATGACGTTGAGCAACACACGCAGCTCCGTCAAGGTAGGAAATTACCTCTCCGAAACCTATAATACCGAAAGAGGTTTCAGACAAGGCGATCCACTGTCTCTTCAACATCATCATAGAGGGGATCGTACAAAAGGCCGGTCTGCATCGTAATGGCACCAGTTTCTACAAAGGTGTCCAACTCCTTGCGTATGCTGATGATTTTGATATTGTCGGAAGAACCAAGAGAGATGTTACCGCTGCTTTCACCGCTATCGAAAAGGCATCAGCCAAAGTGGGTTTGACAATAAATGAGGGTAAAACAAAGTATTTGCTGTCTACAAGCAGGGGAGCGCGCGTCTAGACTTCCTCGTTTCATCCGGCAGCTATAACTTTGAAGTAGTCAAGGAGTTTGTATACCTTGGCACCGCCATTAATGACAACAACGAAGTCAGCCTGGAGATAAATCGAAGAACAATAATTGCTAATAGGTGCTACTACGGGCTCAGTAAGCAACCAAGTTCCAGAGCCCTCTCTCGTTCGACAAAACTAACACTCTACAAGACGCTCGTTCTACCTGTGCTGCTTTATGGCGCTGAGGCATGGGTAGTTTCGCAGCTCGGGTGTTCGAGAGAAAAATTCTTCGTAAAATCTTTGGTCCTGTTTGAATCGGCGATGATTATCGCATCCGAATAAACCACGGCTGTATGAGCTCTACGAAGACATTGACGTAGTTTGGAGTATAACTGTGCAGCGCCTACACTGGCTGGGTCATGTCCATCGTATGGACGACGAAGCTCCAGCGAAAAAGGTGCTCGAGGCGAGGGTCGCTGGTCAACGACGACGAGGGAGACCATGCCTCCGATGGATGGACCAGGCTGAGGAAGCCCTAACCGCACTTGGTGTATCCGATTGGAGAAGGCGCGCGCAAAGCAGAGGCGCCTGGCGAGAGCTGATGAGGTCGGTCGAAATCCGGTCACGTGTTGTCACGGCCATCTAAGTAAGTAAGTAAGTTCTTAATAAAATAGGCTTTTTTTTATTTTTCTGAAAAAAAGAGAAATCCTTGAAAATTGACTTTATTCCGCCAAAACTAGTAGCTAAATCAAAAAAAAAAACAAAATGTAAATATTGTTTGTAGGGAATTTCAGCTTTAATTTGATATATCACTTGTTTGATTACTGCTGATGGTTCTGGAGATATATGCAATTAAGTTGAACAAATTTTTTTTTTTGGTAGAAAAAACTACAGTAGGCAATATCTCGAAAACGGAATGACAAAAAAAAAAAATATTTTCGGAATTAGTGACCGATTTTACATGAGAAATAGATAGTGGGCATTCATTGTACATATTGGCTATAATTGTGTTATGGATAGCTGTTGTGTAAGTGGTTGGATTTTCACCATGGTTGGTATTTTGTTGCCGCGGGCCTTATATGAAATTGATTCCAAAGGAGTAAAGTCCAAAGATTTTTGAGCTTACGAAACGTTTTCGAAAAAAGTCATTAATAATTTTTGTACCCGTATTCGGAAAATAAGTTACGCACGGAACCGGAATTTTTATACATAAGTTGGAGAATTAAAAGGTCGATAGTTTTTTTAAAGAATTGAGTGAGCTGGGAAATTGCATAAAAAATGTCAACCAAATTTGATATTGTACAATTTATAAAGGTATAGACTTTCCAGTCAATATTTTTATATATTTATATTTTTTCAGATATTAGAGATTTTTCAGCATTGAAAGCCAAAGACGAAAATGTTACTTCAATAAAAAAATTTTATTGTTTATTCAAATAAAACGATTGTGACTTTTTTGAGCAAAGTAAAAGTCTCTTTTGGCTAAAATTTCTTCAATGCTCAAGCGAATTATACCTTTTGCATATTGAAGTCAATTTATCACATTTTCTTCAAGTAGATTTATCAAATTTTCATGAAACGGAAAAAATCAAGTCTTGACTTTTTTAAGAGACTTATACAGGGTGTCCCACAATTGAGTGCAACTATTTACGGAGCTGAAAGATTATGTCGAGCTGAGCAAAAATTCATATGGGCGGGGGCGGGTCTATTTTCACATTCTTAGGTGCTACAGGGTTAATTAATATTTCACGACTTTAGTTTACGTTATTATTTCTAGCAGAAAAACGAACGAACATAAAACTCATTTTGATAGCTCATTTTAAAGGCAATAAAATCAACAAATCCCACCAACTTAACCGTTACCGAGTTGTGCTCGTGTGAACATGAAATCAATCGATTGAAACAACCAAATTTCAATTTTGAGTGCAAATTTCTCAGAATTTCGCTTAATAAATAAAATTTTTTTTGATCAATTTTGTAACTTATTCAATTTTCTTTTTAATGGCACCATAAACATACACATATCTTAAAGAATAAAAAAGTTGGCTGTACTAAAAAATTATACTTATTGGTATAATGGTATCTAGTGTGGTCTTATCGACAAAGAGAAAATCTATTCTGATGAGTTTTTTAAAGGATCAAACAATATGTTGTTTAACAGTCTCTGGTCATCGTAATGTATATAAAATATTGTTATAATAATATAATATATTGTTAAATTACCTGCAATTTTTGATGTCCAAACGAAAAGAATTCATAGCTGCTTCTGATTTTATTATCCGATCAGCCAATATATCATCCAATGGCTTATTACCTTTTAACCAGGTAACAATTCCTGGTTTTTCCTCAAACTGAATTTCGAAGTGGGCGGTATCTCCAGCTAAAATATTGAGTTTTGTGAAAAAAGAGGAAAGCCATAACGTTAAAAATATTTCTATATTTCTATATTTTCGGTACGAAGCCCCGTTATAGGTTCCAAAATTATATACAATGAATGTAAAATTAAAAAACAAAATTTATTCTCCTTCAATTAAAAAAAAAATAAAACTAAAAATTAAGAAAGTCATTAAAAAAGCTTCCAAGCACCTTATCCCATTTCGGACTCATAACTAATACTTTCTGCTTTTGAAAAAATTTAATGGGACTTATTTTTATAGTTTCATATATGCCCTTTTTGATAGTGTTTATAAAATTTGTCTCAAAAATATTTAAATTGCAGAAAAAATCTCCACCAAAAAAACCACTAAGAGTTACTATTTTAAGTTCGTATATTAAGGTGTGAAATTGATCCCCTTAGCACATATTTTTAAAATTTAAGCATTTATTGCACAGGTTAGTGGGATTCTAGGGTCTTTCCAGGCCACAAGCCCTTTGAAAATTTGATTTTAAATATAATCCCTTTTTTTAAACTGCTTTTTTCACAATAAACAATCTTTGAATAATTTGATGAACACTATGAACACAATGACACTAGATGAACACTATCACCCAATCGCAAGGGTTTTTGGCATATCTTAAAGTCTACTTATGCATAGAAAAATAAAATTGTATTCAATATTACCAGATTGTTCAATAAGTTTCTAGAATCACAGATACAGAGGCTCACAGTTTATTTGAACCAGTGCCTATTAAAATTTTCAAACTTTCCTATCAGTTTAACTAAATGGAATATTAGTAAAATTATAATGCAGGTTTGTTGATTAATATTAAACTTAAAGAAAGAAATTTTATTTATTTCATTTATCTATTATTTAAGAACTTATGAAATCAAAACAAAAAATACTGGTACATTTAGGGTCACAGCTTATTTGAACCATTTAATGTTAGACTTAAAATTATTAATTAAACCATTACGTTATTTAAATATTTTGTGTGGGCCCCCTTTTGGTTCGCAACAGCTTTGAGTCTCTTTGGCGTGGAGTCTATTAACTTCTTGGTCACTTGTGGGCTGATTTTGGCCCATTCCTCAATTAGAGTGTTTTTTTAAATCATTTTTGTTAGAAATTTGGTGTGTGCCATGTTTTGATCCAAAATTGACCACAAATTTTCGATCACTATGAGGTCAGGGGACAGCGTGGGTGGTGCCATCATATGGGGACAATTCCAACTAAGCCACGACTGCACAACCTTAGACTTATACTTCGGGTCATTATCCTGGTGGCATCGAAAGTTCCGCCGTATTCTCTGGAACCAAAGTTATGGTATTTTTAAAATTTTGTAATTCTAGAGGTATCAAATCTGCAAACACTCATTGTTCACTTCTGGATATTTCAGATCCAGAATTAAGTGCACAGGAGTTACGATTTTATGAATTTGACCAATTTCCACTTTTATACGATAGTATTTTGATAATTTTGATGATTAATTATTATTATTACTTATATTTCATCAAGCTTTATATTAACCGTTGTGTCAACAGCTGTTGGGTTTTATCCACATCGACAGTAGATGTACCCGGGTACTTCATACGTTTTGTATGGCAGATAGTTGCTTTTGATATACAAATATTAACTTCTACCTGGATTCTTGTAATTTTCTGGTTTTTTTTTTTTTTATTTATTGGAAATATTGTCTAGTTAACAAAACTTTTATCATAATTTGGGAAAAAAAAAATTTGGTACCTAAATAATCCATTTTTACCAAAAATGGGAATTGCCAAAATCCATAAAAATTTAACAATTTCCAAATTCTTTTTTAATCCTTGTAATTTGATCCCTTTTTACCAAGAAAAATAATTAACATTGAATTTTCATTCGCAAAATTCCGTTATATTTGAACTGAAAATCAACCCCTCTTGCTCATAGTGCTATTTTTAGTACCTGCGCAGAATAATTATAACTCATAAAATATTTGTTCAATGTAAACATTTTTTTTTTTGGAATGTGTAGGAAAACACGTCTACTAACAGGAACAAAAGGGTATTTGGGAATATCTTGCCTACCTACCCTTGCACAACCAGTTTTGCAGGCAGAAACATGATTTTTTGCGCAGGTTTCGTTTTGAGTAGTTTTGTATGCATAAGTCAGTTTATGTGCGATTTTTGAAGTGTAAAGACCTAAAAATTTATTTTGTGCGGCAAATATATAAAAAGTGAAAATAAAATGGCAGATGGTGAGTGGCTAGCTCCGCGTCGATTGAATGCACTACCGTATGAGGAGCAGCGTGACTATATACGCACATTTGTTGAGGCTTCTGACTCTGAAGAGAGTGACCACGAACAAGCGGTAGATCAAGAAGACTTAGAAGGAAATATTGATGACATTGGTGGTGAATCATCTGACGCTGAACAAGTCCAGGAAATTGTGTATCACCTAGAGGACGAGAGGGATTCAGACGAGGAGTATGAAGAACCGCCACTTGAAACTGGTGATTATTATACGGCAAGAGATGGCAATGTATGGTCGTCAATACCACCAATACCTGGACGAATACGTGCGCACAACGTTCTAAGAAGTCGCAATCCTGGACCAGTGCCATCGACAAATGGCTTGACAATGGCAGAAACCTTCAATTTTATGATGTCAAATGAAATATGTGATGTAATTATTCGAGAATCAAATAGAAAGGCAAGGCAAACTTTTGATGCGTACAATGAGCAGCATCCAGATGCGGAACCACGAATATGGGTGCCTATAACTGAAGTAGAATTTCGTGCATATTTGGGTGTGCTTTTGATGGCTGGCGTATGTCATTCCGGTTATGTTCATACCACTGACCTGTGGAAAACAACTTCACATCCATTATTTCGTGCATCAATGAGCTTACGCAGATTTTGGGCAATCAGCCGCTTCATACGCTTTGATAATGGAAACACTCGGAATGCACGCAAACAAAATGATAAGGCAGCTGCAATTACAGACGTATTCCTGATGCTAAATGCCACTCTGCGCAAGTATTATATATGTGGCACAAACGTTACCGTAGATGAGCAATTATACCCATATCGTGGTGGAACTGGCTTCACACAGTACATTCCATCCAAACCATCCAAATATGGAATAAAAGTGTGGTGGGTCTGCGACGCCATTTCATCATATCCCGTGCAGGTAAATCAGTGTTCATACATTCATTTTATTATATCAACTTGTTGCAAATAAACTAAATGACTAATTCAAATTTCATTTTTCAATTTTTATTTTTTCAATACAGGGTCAAATTTATACTGGAATGGCAGCGTCCGGCGAACGTGAAAGAAACGTTGGTGAGCGTGTTGTGAAGGACTTAGTTGTCAACAATTTTGGTGGAAGTGGGCGAACAGTGGTATGCGACAATTTCTTTACAACATATAACTTAGCAAAAACTTTGATGGTGGACAACAGTTTGGCTTTGTTGGGCACTTGCAACAAAAGGCGTATGTTCGTGCCAGCATCATTTGCCAATCCTAAAGGACGTGAAGCAGAGTCTACGCTATTTGGATTCTGTAACAACATGACGATGTGCTCATACGTCCCAAAAAAAAATAAGGCTGTTGTGATGCTGTCTACTTGCCACGACACTACAGAAACTGCAGGTCCAAAACGGAAACCATTGCTCATACTTGATTATAACAAACATAAAGGCGGCGTGGATAATATGGATAAGTGCTTGACTGAATATTCAACCAAACGGCGCACAAATAGATGGCCTTTAGCATTTTTTTATAATATGCTTGACGTAGCTGCGTATGCTGCGTATGTTATATATATGGAAAACAACCCCCATCTAAAACCATCTACCAACCGCCGTAGGATATTTCTGCAGCAGCTCAGCGATCAGTTATGCAGACCACAAATCGATATAAGAGCGGACAATAGCCATATTACGCGCATATTTTCTACTAGACACGCTATGGAAGCCATATATGGTATGCCCTTGAAGATGAATGTTGTTGCACAAGAGGAAGAGGAACGTGACAGTTCTGGCCGCATAAAAAGAAAAGGAAACTGCTATATTTGCATTGCAAAACGCCAAACGAGAAAAGTATGTGCAATTTGTAATAAGCCTGTGTGCGCAGAGCACTCGAAGGATCATCCACAATGCCTCAGATGCTGCTAAAATTCATAAAATATATTTTTTACTTTCATTATAATGATTTTCTATAAATAAATAAACAAATTTCCATAAAATAAACTAAATATTTCCATTTATTTCTATATATTTGTATGAATTTTCATAGAAGTACCTGGGTACATCAGCTGTTGACGCTAGGTCATTTTCTAGTAACTGGGTTATATTTTCCAAACGGTTGGTCCAATTGACCTGAAATTTCACACCAATATCAATTACATATTTCCAAGCTATGATACGAAGTTTCATCAAGATTGGACCAGCCGCTTGGAAGATATAGCAATATAAAGTGAACTTTGCCATTTATTTCTATATATTTGTATGAATTTTCATACAAGTACCCGGGTACATCAGCAGTCGACGCCATTCCACTAACTTGAATTTGGGCTGTATCGACTGAACTGCTGCTCCAATCTTGATGAAACTTTTCCACATGATGCAAAAGTGTATGGTTGAGGATATCATGAAATTTCAGGTCAATCGGACTAACCGTTTGGAAGATACAGGAAAATTAAAGTTGCAAATGTACCCGTGGGCTCTACGATCGACACAACGGTTAAATATAAAAAAAAACACACTGCGTAGGCAGTTAATTTTTATTAAAAGTTTTTTCTCAAAAATTTTGGTGTGTTCTATAAGAGGATTACGAAATATTGGTGTTTAATGTTTCTTTGTTTTTAAAGCAGTATTTCATTTAAAGAAAACGCATTTCATCTTAGTATGTGACGTCATTTCATCATAATAATAAAATCTCTGTGGCACCAATAAAAAATCGGCGAGAATTTTTTGTGGACCTTAAGCAACTTTTTTTTAGGGACATACATCAAGCTTTTTTTAAGGCCTACAAAATCGTGCATACTTACTTTTACTCTCAAATAATAAACAATTTTTTAAATATTGACTTCCGCGGGCTAGCACTTTTTTATAAATCAAACATTTTGAAAAACTCGATGTTAATCCCTAGACTTAAGTGTGTACTTTAACAGGATTTTTATTTTTTGTTTTTTCAGATTTTCCAAGTCCGAGATTTTCTGCCCAAAAAAAGAGACCTTTGTTTCTTGTTGCCTCAGGGATTTTATTATTGAGAAGATGTGACGTCTCAAAAAAAAAAAAATGAAATACGTCTTCAAAATAAGCAAAAATTTTTAAATTAATAATTTCAACCGTTATTTCGTAATCCTCTCATAAAACACAAAAGAATATGTTGCTTATATATCGAGAGACCTTAATAATTTTGATAAAATTGTTACCAGCTTCAAACAGTAATTTTTTTGTTTAATTTCAAACCAAGAAGGAGCATATATTTAATTTCATTACAAATTTATATAAAGTCTAATGTTCAAAAGATGTCTTTTCTGTACATATACGAGTATATAATCTCAATATTCGATTTCCAGTGGTAAGGCAATGAGCGTGACTCATGGGACCGGGATTTCTACTGGCCAAATTATGAGAGTAAGCACTATTTCCTATTCCTGAAAAAATCTTAAACAAACATCCCTGACTGGTACTCAAATCTTCCAGTTTGCCTGAGTATGCACAAGAAGATTGCATTTGTTTAAGCTTTACAACTGGTAATTTCCCAAAATCTTGCAATTGTTTTCGGATCGTACCCGAATAAGTCCTTGGTCCTCTTTGGTACATCGAGCAAAATACGTTGAAATACCCTTTTATTTAAAAAATGTGAATATACTCCGTTCAATCGCTGGAGCGTTTCCTTCACTTACGGATTTATATGTGAACATTTTATTTTAAATGTTATGTGAGTTTATTGAATAAAACAATTTAAAAAAATTTATCTACACTACTTATAACTAGGGATGCATCGGATAGTGGTTTGGCCGGATACCGGATATCCGGCGAGCTGCAAGGCAGGATAGCCGAATATCCTCCTGCCGGATAGTAGGTTCATTGCCTCGTTGTCACCAAATTCGACAGGCTACAATAAACGGATTGAGTGATGCCATTTGTTTATGGCAAATAAAGTTCAAAACACTCATCACATAATAAAAATAATCGCTAAAATAATAAAAGGTACTCTAAATTTTTAGTCTAATTTACCAGTTTTGCAGGTTTTAGTCCGAGAAGCGTTCCTGAACTCGAAAAAATGATAAAATAGAGTGCAATCGAGAGAGTAGAACATATCCCTCCCTGTTAAAAGTTGAAAGTTTCAGTCTGAGAAATTTTTTCTGGCAAAATGGTAAAAGTGTCAAACTGCTTAAAATCAGCTGTTTACAAGTCAGCAAAGTTTTGCTTACAAGTTAACAAAAGCTCTTTGAAATAAATAAAAGCTATTGGAATAGAAACCAACAACATAGGAAATTGTGCAAAAACAGAATAGAAATGTTAATTTGAGAATTAATTTCAATATTGCTAATAATCTTTAATCATCAAGCCAGCGCTGGAGGTGAATCAAGCAAATCTATTTTTGACAACCGACTTTATTTGACAGTTTACACAATTTTAGTCTGAAAAGCGATCCCGTGCTTTTTTGTGTTTTGCTATATTTTTGAGAGATTTTTTTCTTACGCTCACGCTTTTTACAGTTTTACCATTTTTAGTCCAAAAAGTACGGAAAAGACCTTAAATTTAAATAATATTTTCTCTTTTTTGTTCAGCGTTAGTTCTCTTCTCAAAAATTGTTCAAACCATGACACAATCATAAGGTAAGCTCATTTTAAAACAGCTATTTGAAAGACAAGTTTTCCAACAACAAAGCTGTGAGAGCCTTAAACTTCAGATGCTAATGGCAATAGTAACTTTGACATCTAGCTCCTTTTTTTCTAGTATCTCTCCAAGCTGAGCCTACCTTACGATTGTGTCATGGTTCCAAACTTTGAAAGAGTTAAATACTTCAACTTGGCAAGACTGAAAAACTTCATATTAAAACGGCTAATTGTTTTAACCCATTGCGTTAACGCAACGGTATACTTTTCTTAACCTGGAGGTCATACAGTGATAGATTTCCATGATCTCCAAAAAGAATATAAAATTTTAAGAATTTATCTAATCGACCTGTTTTCGCTCAAGCCTGAACAATTACGTTTACTTACATTTCCAAGCTTGGGAAATTTGGGAATTTTCTATTTTTTTATCTCTAATTTTAAACCTCTAAAAAAAAAATAAAGTAAAATATAATTCTTATACGAGCATCTTGCTAAAGCTTTATATTTAACTTTTGTGAATTTTAATGATGTTGATACAACGGTGGTCTTTAACGAAATACGTTTTTGTATATTTTTTGTTGTTTTGCGGAAATTCTTGTGATCAATATTGGCGCAAAACGATCGATTTTGCTTGCAGAATATCGTTCAGTTAGAAAATTAAAAATATCGGAACTCCATTTTTCCATTTTTTTTGTTTTTTGATTTCTTGATTTTTTTTCTAAGTTAAGCTAAATATTTTTGGAAAGTTTCATCACTCTAGCTCAACGGCAACGTCAGTCCATAATGGGTTAATTATATTATTTGTTAATTTGTATATTTGTTATGTTGTCAATAAAAGGAACTAAAAAATTTAGTTTTTATTCACCATAATCTACCTCTTCATACTTTTGATTATTAAGGATAATCATTTTACTAATTGGACGTTTTTCTAAGTTTTTCGTTTCTATATGAATTTATCATTAAAGTGAATACTGAGAATGTAATCTAATTTTTTGAAGATACTTTTTATTTTTACATAATTAGTTCCTATTTAATTATTATTTACTTAACTAAGATTTATTTAAATAAAATAATTTTCAGAAACTATCCGGCCGTCTGGATACCGGATACTGAGTTACTATCCGGCATTCGGCCGAACAATAAATTTAGATGCTACGGCTATCCAGTAAACCGGATAGTTGCAACGGATATCCGGCAAACCGGATAGTTGCATCTCTACTTATAACACTATTTCGTGGAAAAGTAGCGGTCGCAGATATGATACCTCTAGAATTACAAAATTTTAAAAATATCATATCTTTGGTTCCATAGTATCTAGAGACTTCTTTCAGCTCTTAAATTGAAGGTATTGAATAGTACTGTTAGATTTTATACTACACATCACTTATATCACTATACATACACATCACTTATTTGGCGTATTCTTTCAGAAAGTGCAATATTTTCACGAATTCGAAAAATAGTTTGCTAAAAATTGTTCAAAATATTGTGCTTAAAAATAGAATTAAATATTTATTCATAATTTTGGCAATTTTTTCATATATTCTTTATACAACGCTCGTATATTTTTTTTTACCAAAACCAGTACATTTCTTCCAAAACTTTCAAAGAAACAGTACATCAATCAAAAAAAAACAGTACATTTTGCAGTACATATTTTATTCAATGAAAAAACAAAAAGTGAAAATGATTTGTACAGAAAAAGCAAAGGAACTTTTGCCATTGCGTCTGATGGTAACGCGGATATTGCTCGTCATATAAAAATAAAAAACATCAAATTGCTGAAAGTGGCGCTTCTACCAACAAATGTTTTAAAACATATCTGAATTTAAAATTTTCAATTTAACCGGCACTTCTTCTATTGCCTCTAAATGAATATTCAAATCCAATTCAAAATATGTTGCTAAAAATGTGCTGGTAGAAGCGCCACTTTAAGCAAATTGATGTTTTTTATCTTGACATTTCGAGCAATATCCTATAATTTTCTATAATAAAAATCATTTTGACTTTTTTTAATCTGAAGACATGGATACTTTTCCCGAAATTTATTAAAGTCTGTTTAATGTGTTGACTGATTAACTTTTTATTTTTTTAAATTAGCAACTAAAACTAATGACAGGTCAGTGATCAAGTGAGAAAGAAAGAGACAAATCTATATGGCATTGTTGCAATGAAGGTGAATTCAAATTTTAAATTCATCTTGGTTGCCATTAGTACTTCACTGTTTGCCTTGAACATGGTTTCACACTCGTTACGGGTTGCCATTGTTATGTCTGACGCTTTGCATTTTTTCCCAATAAAAGAACAGTACAAAATCAGTTTAAGCAGTATTTTTGATAAAAAAACAGTACGCAGTTTTTGAGTCTAAGAAACAGTGCAATACTGCGAAAAACAGTACAGATACGAGCGTTATCTATATATCTGTGGTGTTATATATATCTATATATCTGTGGTAAAGGGATAAATGTCAAATTTTGGAAATATTCAAAATTGCAATTGCAAAATTGAAGTCCTTCTCACAAATAGTTGATTAATTAAAATTAGATTTTGTAGAAACTGCTGGTTGCTAGAATATTTCTCGAGCATAGACATAGACAAGTGTTATTGAAATTTAGAAATTGTTGACATGTACTCTTTTTATCAAACAAGTCAGATCTTGTTTTTTTACCCTTTGTTTACCCTTTACCCCTGTTTTACCCTTTTGACCACATTTTTAAATTGAGCCAGAACTACGATATTACTTCACAAGTGCACCGAGAGAATTTAACGCCTTAAAGTCAAAGAAAAAAAGTTATTGTAAACCTGTAACCAAAATATCTTTACCACAATGAAAAGATCGTTGTAAAGGGTGATTTTTTAAGAGCTTGATAACTTTTTTTTAAAAAAAAACGCATAAAATTTGCAAAATCTCATCGGTTCTTTATTTGAAACGTTAGATTGGTCCATGACATTTACTTTTTGAAGATAATTTCATTTAAATGTTGACCGCGGCTGCGTCTTAGGTGGTCCATTCGGAAAGTCCAATTTTGGGCAACTTTTTCGAGCATTTCGGCCGGAATAGCCCGAATTTCTTCGGAAATGTTGTCTTCCAAAGCTGGAATAGTTGCTGGCTTATTTCTGTAGACTTTAGACTTGACGTAGCCCCACAAAAAATAGTCTAAAGGCGTCAAATCGCATGATCTTGGTGGCCAACTTACCGGTCCATTTCTTGAGATTAATTGTTCTCCGAAGTTTTCCCTCAAAATGGCCATAGAATCGCGAGCTGTGTGGCATGTAGCGCCATCTTGTTGAAACCACATGTCAACCAAGTTCAGTTCTTCCATTTTTGGCAACAAAAAGTTTGTTAGCATCGAACGATAGCGATCGCCATTCACCGTAACGTTGCGTCCAACAGCATCTTTGAAAAAATACGGTCCAATGATTCCACCAGCGTACAAACCACACCAAACAGTGCATTTTTCGGGATGCATGGCCTGTTCTTGAACGGCTTCTGGTTGCTCTTCACTCCAAATGCGGCAATTTTGCTTATTTACGTAGCCATTCAACCAGAAATGAGCCTCATCGCTGAACAAAATTTGTCGATAAAAAAGCGGATTTTCTGCCAACTTTTCTAGGGCCCACTCACTGAAAATTCGACGTTGTGGCAGATCGTTCGGCTTCAGTTCTTGCACGAGCTGTATTTTATACGGTTTTACACCAAGATCTTTGCGTAAAACCTTCCATGTGGTCGAATAACACAAACCCAATTGCTGCGAACGGCGACGAATCGACATTTCACGGTCTTCAGCAACACTCTCAGAAACAGACGCAATATTCTCTTCTGTACGCACTGTACGCATTCGTGTGGTTGGTTTAATGTCCAATAAAGTAAACTGAGTGCGAAACTTGGTCACAATCGCATTAATTGTTTGCTCACTTGGTCGATTATGTAGACCATAAATCGGACGTAAAGCGCGAAACACATTTCGAACCGAACACTGATTTTGGTAATAAAATTCAATGATTTGCAAGCGTTGCTCGTTAGTAAGTCTATTCATGATGAAATGTCAAAGCATACTGAGCATCTTTCTCTTTGACACCATGTCTGAAATCCCACGTGATCTGTCAAATACTAATGCATGAAAATCATAACCTCAAAAAAATCACCCTTTATAATGATTCATCCTTTACCTATGCAAGTGTTGCATCATCGAAACAAGACTGAAGTTCTTTGAAGCTAAATCAACGAAATAATCTTTGCCGTGAAGATAAAATATTTACTATAACGATTTAGGTCTTTGTTAACAAGGAATTGAAAAAAGCATGTAAAATCAACAACTTTTCTTTGTTTTTTTGAGAGTAAGCCTCACTGTTTCAAAGACAAAGTCTGTTACTTTAAAGAATATTTTCTTCAAAATCAAATCAAAATCTTAGTTATTCTTATGTCGGGCGTTAGCGGTTCACCTAGTGGCAGTGATGGAAATCAAAAAAACTTAATTCAGGTATTATGTAAACAGCGATGTGGCCTTAATGTGGTTCATTTTAATGTTCGTAGCTTGAACATGGCCAAACTGGATTATATTAAATATATTTTTGAAAACTCTTTAGTATATATCATATGTATTTCGGAAATTTGGCTATACAGTGATATTAGTGTTTCAATTTGTGACATTAATGAATATACAATTTTTAGAAACGACCGTTCTGCAAAAAAGGGTGGAGGTGTTGCAATCTATTGTAAAACCTACCTAAATGCTCATGTTGTTAGTCGTTCTTGCGGATCTGGAATTGAATTTATAAATTTATGTATATCGGACATCTACAAAAAAATACTTGTTTCTTGCGTGTATAATCCGAATAAATGTCATTCTGTTGAGCCTTTGTTTGCTGTACTGTCTAATTATATTGTTGAATATGACGTTATGTTACTGTGTGGTGATTTTAATATCAACCTTCTTTCTAATGATTTTCCAAATCAACTACTGCATGAGAAAATATCTTCGTTAGGTTTATCAGTTGCCAATAAAACCATACCGACGCGGTTTTCTAACAACACCACTCCTACTCTTCTAGACTACTTTACTGTCTCTGATCTGTCCGTAATTTCGCTATTCAATCATATTTTATATCTGATCACGATTTAATTTTTTGTTCTCTAAATGTCAACCTATTTCGTTTAGTTATCCCTAATACTTTTTCTTATCGTGACTTCAAGCACATTAATTTTCCATCTTTCGTTCGTGATGTTTCTCTGGTATCATTTAATGACTGTTGGCTACACACAAACATTAATGATAAGCTAAAGTCATTTATGCAGCCAATAACATTTCTGTTTGCTAAACATGTCCCTTTACGTTCTTGTACTGTTAAAAATTTGTCTTGTCTTTGGTTTACGCAACATGTTCTTAGTGCATTAAAAAAAAGATTCAAATTAAGAAATGTATGGCGTAAAAATCCATCTTCTTATAACTGGGAAGTGTACAGACTGGCAAGAAATGAGGCAGTTCTTTTTACAAGACAGGCTAAAACGCGGTATTTCTCGGCTAAACTTGAGCTCTCTCTTCCAACAAAAACGCTTTGGAACAACATAAAAAATCTCGGAGTTTGCAATAAAAATAACACGCACTGCACTTTAGATCCTGAAGTTCTTAATAACTTCTTTGTTGATAGTGCTGCTCCTGCTAACATTAATTTCTCACACCTATGTAGGAGGTTCATTCAACCAACTTTTTGTTTTTCTCCGGCATATTGCAGATTAAATCTAATGCTATTTCAGAAGATGGCATTCCCATCAAGTTTTTTAAACTTTTGTTACCACATATTATAGGCGCTCTAACCCATATAATTAATATTTGCTTTATGTCGTCTTCATTCTCTGACTTGTGGAAAGTTGCCAAAAAAAACCCATCTAGTGGCAATGATTTTAGACCTATCAGTTTATTATCACCATTGGCTAAAGTTTGTGAAAAAATCATTGCTCTACAAATAACAAATCATTTAGTTGATAAAAATTTGCTATCCCCTTTTCAATCTGGTTTTCGGTCTGGACATGGGTGTTCGTCTGCTATTGTTAAGATCATCGACGATATACGGCCGGAATATGATGCTGGCTCTATGACGTTACTTTGTTTGCTTGACTTTTCAAAAGCTTTCGATAAAGTAAACCATCAACATTTGTGTCGTAAGCTTAGGTTTCTATTTGGGTTCAGTGATAATGCTGTAAATCTTATGTCCAGTTATTTGTACAATAGGTCTCAAAAAGTCAAAGTGGGCCATTTGATGTCAGGGTATAAATCTGTGCTAAGTGGCGTTCCACAAGGATCTATACTTGGCCCCCTCCTCTTCTCAATGTTTATAAATTACATTTTTTCTGTTTGCAATCATGCCTCCATTCATGCATATGCTGATGATGTCCAGATGTATTTATCAAGACGAACTGGACTTATTGATGACCTATGTTGCAGAATAAATGAGGACCTCAGCAGCATCAATGAGTGGGCCAATAACAATGGTCTTTTACTAAATTCTTTCAAGTCGTATGTACTTCCAATTTCTAGAGTTAAAACTAGTGTTAAGGATGTCTCTGATTTGTTGATTGGTCCAAACAATCTAACCGTTGTGTCGAAAATTGTAAATCTTGGTCTCTATATTAACTCTTTGCTTTCCTGTGTCGATCATGTTAATAGTATTGTAAAGAAAGTATATTACGTCTTGCGTAATCTAAGAATGTCTGCTAAAGTGACTCCAGTTAATATTAGGCGTAAGTTGGTAAATCAACTTATTCTGCCTGTGATAACCTACTCTGAGGTAGTATACAGCAAACTTGACTCTTCCTCACAGTTAAAGCTTCAAATTGCATTTAATTATGCCACGCGCTATGTGTATGGCCTTCGTAAGTTTGATCGCCTGTCTAGTTTCCGAAATGCAGTACTTGGATGTGACTTGATCTCTTATTTAAATGCCAGGAATTGTATGTACCTGCAAGTTGACACATGAGAAAACACCAGGTTATCTTTATGAAAAACTCCAATTTTGCATGTCTAGAAGAAGCCATGTTTTAATAGTTCCGAGACATAGCTCGTTAATATCTTCTCACCTGTTTTTCATCAACGCTGTTAGGTTGTGGAATGCTCTACCACAAAGACTTAGGGAAATAACTGGGAGAGATTCTTTTAGGCAATCAATTTTATCTTACTTCTCTACTCTTTAGTACATCTAGTCTCCTGCTCTATTGATTCTGTTTTCTTTCTTTTTTTTTCTATACTTTACTTTTCTTCACTTTAAAATCTGTTTAATTTTAAGTTTGCATTAAGAGATTATTGTATTAGAACTAAGGTCATTTATATTTGATTTCAAATGAGTTGTTATAACTATTAGATTTAAGTAAGTTAATTGTTTTAATGTTTTATGTTGTACTATAAAAGAGCGTAGCTCTTAGTGTATATATACTTGATTTGAATAAATTGAATTGAATTGAAAAAAAAAAAATCATATTTGTATACGAGAATAAGAAAATCGTGTACAAATATGATTTAAAATATGAAGAATAAGAAAAATAAATTTCTTTGCCCGCCGTGTCGAATTGAACTTGGAATTTTTGGTGCCAGTCCATCGCTCTACCCACTGATCCAAACAGCCTTGCTACTGTTTGCTGACGTAACTGCAGCTATGTTAACAGATACTGTATTAACAGATGGTACAATATACCGCTTCTGGATCAAGGAGCTGACGACGTCAGCACGTGTACATATTAGACATCTGCACGAATACATCCGAACGCCTCTTCAAAACATTTGCTTGAAACACATATACATATACTTTATCATTGTCAACAACCAACTTCGAGCGAGTGACAGAACAAAAGTACAACATTCAAGTACTGTACTCAAAACCGAAATGTTTTCAATATGAAATTTCCTCGCGTACTTGTGCTCGTACACCAAGTACATGTATATAAGTTAGATTAAGTAAAAGAATGCGAAAACAGTTCATACAAACCTTATAAAGAATAAAATTGAATTTTTTAAACTTCAATACTTTTAAAAGAAATTGAATAAAATAAACTAAAAATAAAGATGACTATTTTAGACATGATTTTTTAAGTTGATCTTCATATCTATTTCGAGCTGTATGGCAAAATCTACTTGGTGTACTTGCTATGTTTTGAAAAGACAAAGTAGTCTGCATGAAAAATAGCTATGCAACCAACCCAAAGTTGTGTACACACTCTGTTAAGATCCAACCGGATGTTGTACACAACTCGCTTCAGCCTGTGCTCGATTTGAAAGTACTGTCCACAAGTTTGAAAGATACTATAAAATGTGGTACAGTACGAAAGTGTGCACTTTGCTGCGGACAAAACAAATGTATTCATGCAGATGTCTAGTGCATATACGTATTGTGTGTATGTATGTGTGACTAAGCAAGCGGACGTACACATTTTATTTATATATGTATGTAATGTTATTGTTTAAGCAAGTGTACATACATAATTTGTGTATATGCATATGTGTTTAAAAAAGTGGGCGTACGTATTTTGTGTATGTGTGTGGGTGTTGTTGTTGTTTTCGGCTGTTAAAATGTTCTCGAAGCTTCTCGAAGCCTCTGTGTGTTTTGTTATTGTTTAAGCAAGTGGACGTACAATTTTGTATATATGAATGTTTTTAAGCAAGTGGATGTGCATATTTTGTGTACGTGTTATTATTGTTTACACAAGTGGACTTGCATATTTTGTGTATATGAATGTATAAGTTAACGAAGAAAATATTTTTTATTCTCGTTAACAAAAATACACCTACTTCAACTGCACGCACATCCGTTCCAGACGCTTACACTGCATTTTTAACACAGTAATAAATAATTCTCAAGAATTGAAACAACAACCGAATTCTACCTGTAGCGCAGCTACGCTGGCAGAACACGCGAGCAGAACTAAGCAATCTTTAAGGTGTAAAAAATTGTTAAGTTTTAGTCTTAAGTAATGAATGATTGAATAAAGGTCTTATGGCCAGAAAAATATATTTTTTTAAAACTTTTACTAAATAAAAAGTTAACTGGAGCCCGAGCAGGGACCCAGGTCGCGATTGTTTTTGAAAAGTTAAACTAAAAAGTGTTAGCATAAATCGACATCAAGAACCTCGTCGCGAAACAACAAAGTGTGTGCATTAAATTGACGCCAAGAGCCCCATTGCAAATTACACAACTGTTTAAACTAAAAAGAACTTGTTCACATAAATCGACGCAAAGTGCCTCGTCGTTGGATAAGCAAAACATCGCAAAAAGTCCTAATAAATAGTGCAGGACCTGGGTTCCAGAACAAACAACACATCAAGTCATCAGCTTCATTCGGTTGAAGGAGCACTCCGTATCAGGAATTGCAGGCAGGTACCTTAGTTACCGGAATAAATACGGACAAACGGGATTTCTACCGCTGTAATTGTATGGAAGAGACTATGTGGATAGGAATATTGTAAGTAATTTTAAGATATTGAATTTTAAGAAAAGGAAAAATTTATATTTTAAAATAAAAGGAAAATTGTGAAAAAACTCGTGGAAAAAAAATAAAATTTTTAGAAAGGAAAAAGAAAATTTTGTTAAAAAAGGAAAAGATAACTAGATTTTAAGATAAATTAAGATTTTTTTTAGAAAAAAAATTTTTCGAATGATAATATAGCCAATAAAAATATCCTAACCCCATGATAGTGATATTAAAACAAGAATAAAAAAATTCTATAAGTCCGAATTCACATGAAATAAAAAATTCGACATAACTGCGATTACCACCGAAAGGGGGTTCCTCCAGCTATATGACAAAATATACAATATCAAAAACAAAATATATGTAAAAAAAATAATATATAATAATAATTTCAATTAAATATTTTATCGATAACTGTGATCTACCACCAGAAAAGGGGATCCTGCAGTTATATAAATAAAAACACATAAATAGAATATATAATCAAAATTAAAACAATGGCAAACCCAAACAATTTGATCAGACCAGCTCTTCTAGCAAACGCTCCTTCACCTAATACACAGTCAAAATCCGCAAACTTCTTCACCTGATTTAGAGAATCTCGTATCAGCCATAATGACTAGAATATTACGAAATGAACGGAAAGTTAACCAAAATACAGATTTTGACTATGCAACTGACCAGACTATACTCCAACAGTACAGGGGACAAATAAATGACTTAGATAGGATTCCTGACGTAATTCGTAGTCTACGCGAGTTCTCTGGTAACCCAGGAGAATTCAGTTCTTGGAGGAAAAGCGTCGAACGAATCCTCCAGTTATATGAATCTTGCAAAAGCACCCCTCGATATTTCGGCATTCTAAGTGTTGTCCGCAATAAAATAGTAGGCAATGCGGATGCCGCTCTAGAATCATACAATACACCGCTTGATTGGAAAGCGATTTCCAAGTGCCTCACACTACATTACGCTGACAAAAGGGATATTCCCACCCTGGAATATCAGCTTACTTCACTAATTTAAGGCAATCAAACAGTACAGCAATTTTCCCAACAGGTATACACCCATTTGTCTTTGATTTTAAATAAAATATATGGACCAGAAATGAGTCGTGAAACACTCAATGTTCTCAGTAAAACTTATCGAGACATCTTATCCCTTGACATCTTCATAAGGGATCTCAAAGGAGACTTATCCAGACTCTTGGGAATAAAGGAACCACTAGACTTACCACAGGCCCTACATCTATGCCTTAAAATGGAGATTCAAGGATACAGAGCTCATCATGGATTTCAAGGTTTTCAAAGGCCACCACAACCAACCTTTCGCCCTTTTCAGCAAATGTCAAAATTAAGAGTAGAGCCCATGGACTTAGACCCCAGTATACATTCACGAAGAATAAACTATTTGAATAGACCCAACAGACCATTGCAATATACAGGGAAAAGAGAAAATACCCACCAAGCCAACAGTTGATACCACCTAACAAAATCCAGAGACATTTCTATATTAACACAGGTAATATAGACGACCAACAACATTATGAAAGCACTATGACCTCAGAAGACCCAAGTTACGAACAATCATTAGCAGAATATGTCCAAGAGATAGATATTAATGATGATAAAAACAATAGCACCGACTACTATGATGAGACTGCCGACCACACCGATATCCATTTTTTAGATTAACCAGCTCTTCATTGCCATTATCGAGTGCAAGACGGAGAGCGGACAAATCTTGAAAATTCTAATCGATACAGGAAGTAATAAAAATTACCATCCATCTGTCGTAAAAAAACAAATTTTGAATGAACAGCCCTTCTACGCCAACTCAGTAGGAGGACAGATAAAAATCACGCACCACACATACACAAATCTCTTCGGTAAGCCTGATTGTACAGTGAAATTCTTTGTTTTGCTAACACTTGGATCTTTCCACGGAAAAATCGGAAAGGATAGCCTCAAACAGGTATCGGCCGTAATATATACCAAAGAAACATAATGCTTGTTAGAAACACAATCAAGGTAAAAATTAAACAACAGACCTCTGAAGATGTTAATAAAATTCAAATAAGAACAGACCACCTCACTGTCGAACAAAAACATGCAATAACAAATGTTGTTTCAAAATTTTCTAAACTATTCGCAGAACCAAACGAAAAGCTAACGTATACAACATCGGTAAAAGCAGCGTTAGAAGAATATAACTATGAGCTTGTCTACAAGCCAGGAAAAATAAACGTGGTCGCAGATGCTCTTTCAAGGCCACCCCAACATTCGCAAATAAACTCAACATCAGCTTCAGATGAGCAACGAAAGCTCATCACATAATCTTATTCCCACTGTGGAAGTACCAGTTAATGTATTTAAAAACCAGATCCACATACTAATAGACGAATAAAATAGCTATAAATTCGAAATACCTTTTCCAACATATCACAAGCACATTATAAAATAGATCGACTATACCGAAGAAAATCTAATCTCAATTTTTAAAAGATATCTTGATCCCAACCTTATAAATGGTCTTTATACTAATGAAGAAATCATGGGAAGAATTCAAAACTTTTACCCAATACATTTCGCTAAGTATAAAATCAGATTTACACAAACACTAGTAAAAGACATAACTACAGAAGGCGAACAAGAGAGCGTAATAATTAAAGAACATACAAGAGCTCATACGAATAGCCAAGAGAACAAAGATCAAATTATTCAACGATGCTACTTCCCAAAAATGAAGGAAAAAATAGAAAAAATAATTAGACAATTCAGCGTTTGTAAAGAACAAAAATATGACAGGCATCCGAATAAACCAGAGATACAACCGACTCCTATCCCAAAAAATCCAGGCGATATTATACATATTGAAATTTATTCTACCGAAAAAAATCTAGTTCTTACAGCAATAGATAAGTTCTCTAAGTATGTCCAAGCCAAAATATTGAAATCCAAAGCAATAGAAGATATTAAGGAACCTCTTAGGGTATTAATAATAGCATATGGTGCACCAAAAACAGTTGTCATCGACAATGAGAAATCTCTTAATTCCGCAGACATATCCTTTTTACTTAAAGATCAATACAGCATAGAAATCTATACTACGCCCCCTTATACAAGCTCAGCTAACGGGCAAGTCGAGAGATTGCACTCTACTCTTTCCGAAATCATGAGATGTCTAAGAACAAACAGAAACCACACTTCCTTTCATGATTTGCTAATGAAAGCCGTTTACGAGTATAATTTGACCATACACTCTACTACACAGAAAAAACAAGTACAAATATTCTTTGGAAAAACAGTTAGTACAGACGCACAGAAACTAGAACAGGATAGGAAAGAAAACATATCAAGGTTAGAAGAAAAGCAAAGAGCTGACCTAACATATCATAATAAAAAACGACAAACAATAAAAACATATAATCCAGGAGACGTCATCTACGTTAGAGTAAAAAGGAGACTAGGATCTAAGCTTACACCTCAATATAAAAACCAAACAGTTAGAGAAGACAAACATAGTACGATCATAACAGAATCAGGACGAACAGTTCACAAAAGTAAAATCAAAAACTCATAAATGCACTTGACTGAAAATTATTTTAAAATCCTATATTTACAGATTACTTGTCACCACGGCTAAAGCCGACATTCAAATATTGAATTATGCATCCAATTATCTAATCTCAATAAATGACGGTTATGCGAAAGTGCAAGACGGGACCTTTAAATTTATCCATTTAATTAACTTCGATCGTTATGAGACCTTGGGAGAAATGGAAAAATATATTGCAACAAATATACCCAAAACACTCTCTATGTACTCTCTTCTAAATCACGAGCTATCTCAAACCATTAATATATTTGAAATGATCAAACCAATTTATAAATTCAGACCTAAAAGATCGTTTGACTTTATAGGAACAGCCTGGAAGTACATAGCCGGTACTCCAGACCACGAAGATATGGGCATTGTGAACAAATCCATAAATGTCTTAATAAAAAACAATAATGAACCAGTAATTATAAATGAAGCTTTTAGTGAAATAATAAAGAACTTAACTTTAATTACTAACGAAATAACTAACAGTATAAGAAAAGAAGGAACATTTATCGATGAAATAATAAATAATTATCAAAATAGAATAAGATTAGTTAAGGAAGATCTAATAAATATTAGATACGCCATAACATGGGCAAAAAATAATGTAATAAACTCTATTTTATTAAACAAATTTGAATTAAATTTAGCAATGAAAAAATGAAAAGAAGAGAATTAATTAACAATGTAGAACGTTTAACAATGTAGAAGAAGCGTTAGAATACGCAAATATAAATGTCTTATATAATGGCACAAATATAATGTACGTAGTAAAGATACCAATAACCACGAATGATCTTTATAGAAAAGTCATAATAAAACCAATAAAAAGGAATACTTCAATTGTGACAATATTATATAATGAAATACTTATCAAAGAAGATGAAATTTATGGAATAAATAAAGTATGTAATAAATATAATTCCATGCATATTTGTAAGCGATACCAACTAGTTAATTTAAGTAACGAAACCTGTATAAGTAAGATTATTAGAGGATTTAGCTCTAGCTGTAATATTACAAACAGTCACCACATTCCAACTTTAGAGTAAATCTCTACAGGAATAATACTACTGAATGACTTCAATGGAACCATCATAAGTGAGACAACTAACCAATTTTTAAAAGGAGCATACGTCATCAAATTCCACAATAGTACAATTACAGTCAACAATAGAACTTTCTACAATCTGTTAGCTTCATCATTAGAAGTCAAACCAGCAATAATTCAGCCAACACCCACAGAAACGTATAGATTTAACCTGCTATCATTAGAAACACTTCATGACCTACACATAAGGAATACTGATGCAATCGCATTAATTAAAGGAACAGTTACCTACAATAGAACTGGAATGATATTGGCTCCCAGTATCATCATGGTACTAATAGTAATAGCAGCTAAATATTCACGCAGTAGATCAAAAATTATCTTGCAAGAAGTAGAAAAGGACCATAGTACTTTTGGCAACACGCCCACATATAAGGCAGCACATTCATTACCAAATTGCCATAACCTATCCTATTTCTAACGATTGCGGACAATCGTTTTGAGGAGGGAAGAGTTAATGACGAAAATATTCTCTATTCTCGTTAACAAAAAATACACCTACTTTAACTGCACGCGCATCCGTTCCAGACGCTTACGCTGCATTTTCACACAGTAATAAATAATTCACAAGAATTGGAACAACAACCGAATTCTACCTGTAGCGCAGCTACGTTGGCAGAACACGCGAGCAGAGCTTAGCTATCTTTAAGGTGTAAAAAATTGTTAAGTTTTAGTCTCAAGTAATGAATGATTGAATAAAGGTCTTATGACCAGAAAAATATATTTTTTTAAAACTTTTACTAAATAAAAAGTTAACTTATATATTAGTTTTTAAGCAAGTTCACATACATATATGTATATTACGTATGGTAAAACTTAACAAAGTTAATCTAGCGGCGGAGATTTAGGGGTGTTATTGACTTGAGCTTGTATGATTTAGTAGGGGGCCTAATAACCCAGATTATCCCCACTGATACTTCACCCTAATTCAAATAATTGTTTACATCATCACTCGGTGTGTGTATCTAAAAAATACTGATGTTGCAGTTTTTTTTTTGTTTCGATATTCTTAAAGCAGAACTCTAAGCTAAGCTGATATACATGCGTACATATAGGGGCACTAATAACCCAGAAGGACCCGAGCTGACACTTTCACCTTAATTCCAATAATTGTTTACATTATCAGTCGGTGTGTGTATCTATAAGAACGCTAATAGTGCAGTTTTTTTTTTGCTTAGATATTCTTAAAGCAGAACTCTAGCTAAGGTAAGATGATATACATACATACATACACACATACAGACATACATAGAGCTTATCAGCGTTAAGCAAGCATAGAAGCATACTTTAACATATGATTTATTTTTGTTAAACACCAATATATACATACATAATCATAATATGTGTCAGCATGTTTGCATGGCTTTGTTTTTTTCGCATGGTTTTTTTCCAGAAATTTTAATTTTTTTGATGTTGTTAGCGACAAAACCCTCTCCCCACTCGAAAAATGCTGAAACGATAAAATTGAGTCCCCATCACTTATAAAAAAAAATAGAAACTGTTCCAAAAATCCTAATCAAAGGAAACAATAAAATTATGTGTTTATCAGCAGCTCAACTTAATTAATTCGTCAAAGAAAATAAAATAAGTATAACCAAAATTTTTCTCACGAAAACCCCCTTGAATAATATTTTTATTATTGCCAAACTGAAAAATAACAAAAAACAAGAACGAGTTGAGTTGTATATAAGTAATTCTTTATTATGTAAAAAATGTAAAAAATAGGTAATTTAAACGATCGTAGATTATTAAACAGAATGCTGATGTTTTATCTGGAATCTGTTTGTTTGCTTCGTTATCAAATTCAATTCGTACATCAATAGGTCCAAGCCTGAAGGCTTAAGTGAAGGTTAACAGCTTCATTTTAGTGGGTAACATCAACAACAATAAGTCTTAAATCTAGCGACATCTAACAATGGTTGAGCTTCTCGCATATAATAACTTGATTGATATTTTGTAAATATATCATATACATAAAAGGGAATACTGGCCCAATTCAAAACGACAATTTAGATCATCATAGTGATATGAAACAGAGTTTAAATGTACTTTGAAATTATCGAATACATTAGCTCGCTCTTGACTTTTTTCTTTTTGTAATCCAATCAAAAGAAATAGAGGTCTTTCATTTTGCGGTGAAAGTTTTAATTACTTGAGCACCTTTTTTGCTGGAGCTTTGTCGTCCATACGATGGACATGACCCAGCCAGCGTAGTCGCTGCACAGTTATACGCCGAACTACGTCAATGTCTTCGTAGAGCTCATACAGCTCGTGGTTCATTCGGATGCGATAGTCGATTCGAACAGGACCGAAAATTTTGCGAAAAACTTTTTCTCGAACACCCCCAGAGCAGCTGCGACAGTTTGCGAAACTACCCATGCCTGAGCGCCATAAAAAAGCACAGGTAGAACGAGCGTCTTGTAGAGTGTCTGTTTTATCGATCGAGAGAGGGCTGAGCCCGTAGTAGCACCTATTAGCAATTATTGTTCCTTGCTTTATCTCCAGACTGACTTCGTTGTTGTTATTAATGGCGGTGCCAATGTATACGAACTCCTTGACTTCTTCAAAGTTTTAGCTGCCGGATGAAACGTGGGTGTCTAAGCGCCGGGCTCCCTTGTATATTGACACCATAAACTTTGTTTTACCCTCATTTATCATCAAACCCACTTTGGCTGATTCCTTTTCGATAGCGGTGATAGCAGCGATAACATCTCTATTGGTTCTGCCGACAATATCAATATCATCACCGTACGCAAGGAGCTGAACACCTTTATAGAAAATGGTGCCATTACGATGCACACCGGCCTTTCGTACGATCCCCTCCATGATAATGTTGAAGAGATCGCAAGACAGTCGATCGCCTTGCCTGAAACCTCTTTCGGTATTAAAAGTTTCGGAGAGGTCATTTCCTACCTTGACGGAGCTGCGTGTGTTGCTCAACGTCATTCTGCAAAGTCTAATCAACTTTGCAGGTATACCGAACGCAGACATTGTTGCGTATAGGCAATCCCTTCTCGGGCTATCGAACGCAGCTTTAAAATCGACAAAGAGATGGTGTGTGTCAATTTGATTTTCGTGGGTTTTCTCCAGGATTTGTCGTAGCGTGAAAATCTGGTCTATGGTGGACTTACCAGGTCGAAAGCCACACTGATAAAGTCCAATCAGTGTTTTTGTAATCTTTAATCTTTCACACAGTACGATTGAGAGAACCTTATATGCGATGGAAATAAGACTGATACCTCTATAACTAGCGCAGATTGTAGGGTCTCCTTTCATAAGTATAGGGCACAGTACACTGAGGTTCCAATCGTCGGGCATGCTTTCTGCTAGCCATATTTTGCTGATGAGCTGATGCATGCGCCTTATCAATTCATCGCCGCCGGTTTTAAACAATTCAGCTGACAGGCCATCAGCACCCGCTGCTTTATTGTTTTTAGTCGTTGGATAGCAACTCGAACCTCTTCATGGCTAGGTGGTGGTACTTCCAATCCGTCATCGTTGATTGGTAGCTCTGAACTGCGCTCTCCATGGGCGGCATTGGTGGAATCGTCGCCAGTAAGTGAATTGGAGAACTGCTGTCTCCACAATCTCAGCGTACACTGCGTATCTGTAACCAGATCTCCATTTTGATCTTTTCAAGTGGATGCTCCGGGCTTGGAGCCTTGGGTAAGACACTTAACATGTTGATAGAAATTTCGTACATCCTTCTTGCCCTGGTATACCTCTAGCTCCTCACGATCACGCTTTTCCTGCTATATTTTCATGCTCTTAAAAAGACGCCTCTCTTCCTTCCTATTTTCGCGGTAGTTTTCTCGCATGGCTCGCATTGCAGCTGACTGCAGCATTTGCGGCGATTTTTACTGATGTCGCAATGCGACACTCCTGATCGTACCGTTTCTTTCGAGGTTGCGGGCACCGGAAACCAATGACTTCTTCAGCGGCAGCGCGCATGGAGTGGGATTTATGCACCCAAAGTCCGCCGGTGTCATTGGGTCCAGAGGTTAGTTGGTTGACCTTAACCGAGAGTTGAGTAGAGTAGGCCTCAGCAGTCCGTTGTAATTGCAGCTTAGAGACATCTAGCTTTTGTTGCATTCCTGTGCATTGCATAATGCAGATCTTGGCTGCAAAAATATAGTGGTAGGAGTCAATGTTGACCCCTCGAAATGTACGCACATCTAGAACACTAGTGGCATGCCTTCCGTCAATTACAACATGATCAATTTGGTTTCACGTTTTTTGATCCGGGGACAGCCAGGTGGCCTTGTGGATGTCAAGGTGCTTAAATCTGGTGCTACTAACTACCATGTTTTGCGCTGCGGCGAAGTCGATCAGTCTTACACCGTTGTTCGTGGAGGTCTCATGAAGACTAAACTGACCAACAGTGAGGCCAAAGATGCCTTCCCTTCTGACATTCGCATTAAAATCAACGAGGACTATTTTCACGTCATGGACCAGAAGGTGTTCGTAAATTTCCTCAAGACTAGCGTAGAAGCGTCCTTGACGGATTAGTATTTCCGGGATGACCTAAAACAGGCTGGTTTAGTTTTCATTGGGAAGTAGTAATGTGGCGGGACCCAAATCCTGCGCACATTTCATGTTTAGGGTCCACGGAGCAACCCGCCGCTCAAATTAGCCGTCAAACTGACGGATGCCAGTTTGCCGTTGCCCAGGGAACACCACGAGGAGGTTTGAGTCGACTTGGGACGATTTCGACATGGATAATGCTGGCCTCGCCAGGTTGAGGCAGTCAGACACGTTGCCATGTGAAGGTTCGCCCCCTGTTCCCCTGTGAAAGTTTTATATTCCATAAAACCTTTGTACTTTTGGGTAGCATAGGATTTATATGACAGTCCTAACTTCGAAACGCCATTGGTATTGCATTTTTGCTGTTAATTATAGTTGTTGATAGTTGTATGTGAGGTATTTTCCAAACTATGTCCAGTATTGCTAGCTTCAACTGATCAGTTCCATTATTAGGATGATGTGATCTATCATTAGATGAAGAACGTTGAAGGATAAGTTCATGCTTTGAATTTAATATTATTTCATTATAATCTTCAGCAAAACCAAGCAACATATTTAGGGGAATACAGCAACTTAAATGATTATTTTCCGAGGTGAAAAGTTCATCGGGAGACCAACCAACGTTTTTTTATATATCACTTTCAAATCTACTCACTGAATTAAATTTTACATCTGCTGGCCCATCGTTTCTTCCTTCCTGCTCCACTATAAAAAAAATCGAAATGGCCACTTCAGCCCTTGAAAGGACTTTGACCGCGCTTCTAATAATCGAGAACTGGACTTATTATGGACTGGCTTATGGTCTCAATAAGCTTTTCATGGCTGTTTTTATTCTCTGAGGTTTGCCATTGTCTGCAGAGAGGTGACGGCCGAACTTTAATTGAATTGAAAAACTTTCTATGTCAGGTGGGATTCGAACCATGGTACTCTGGTGTATGGGACACACAATCTGCCCTCTGCGCCAAGGCCGCCACTATAAGGCCATGATATTAATCATGCTCTCACTTGGCAAGACAAAAAGATCCTGTTTTTGAATTGGTATACGAATCTCGTCGTTATTGTTGAAGGATTTAAAATATGGCGAGTAACTATGATATTCCCTTTTTATAATGCTCTCATCATACATAGGTTTTTGAAGAACATTTAGTATATCATTCATGATGATGATTATGTCTGAAGATTAAATCCCAATGCGATTCAAAATTCTATATTAGATCTTGTTAACGGTTTTATAGTTCTTCCTTGTTCGAGTGTTGATACAGGACTAATTGGAAATTCTCCTTGCAGAATGCTTTTATTAAAAATAATCATTTTATTGTTCTGGCTTAAAGTGTAATCTTACAGTAATTTTTTTCTTCTCGAAAATTTATTAGATCACCGTCTTGATTAAGGACTCTAATCGTTATGTTGCTTGTTTGTTGACAGTTGATAGATAAATAAATAACGTTTTGAGGTTTCTCATTTATTTTATATTCGGGTGGGACATTAAGAGGAAATTCAAAGATAGTATGGACTGAAGTATTATTAATATATGATCCAATTGTCAAGTTGCACTCAATATGTATAGTGTTAACATTTGTTATTTTCAGAGGTAAGTCAGATTCAAATTTAATACTTTCAAATTTTTTAACATCTTCTTCTGCAGACTGATTCTGAGATATAATATCTAATGATTTAACCTCATGGACAGACCTCTTAGAATTCAATTTATCAGATTCCTTATATGAAATCACAGGTACTTTTAACTCTCTTTTACTAAATCCCAGTAGCTGCCCTATACTGTTCGACTTTGTCCTCAGATGAAGTGATTTCAGTTTTTAGAGTGATATTATTAGATTCAATTATTTGAATAATTGTGTTATCAATGTCTTTTACACTAGCATCTAAGAAAAAAAGCTATATCTTCAAGCTCATATGAACCTACTGATACTGTAATAGTATGAGGTCCAATATGAAATAAATTTTTATAAACATCTATATTGGGAATCGATTAAAATGCTACAAAATCGATAAGTTCACAAACATATTTTGTAGATATTTTGTAGTAGATATTTCCGCTTAAAGAGACTGTTATTGACATTACGAGTAATCGTTATGAACTAACGCTCGATAGGTACTCCATATGATTTAAGTACTAAGTAACAAAATCAACTAAAAATTTTATATTTTGTAGCAGCATATGTATTTTCTCTATTTATTTATTAATATTTAAATGTATAAACTTTCTTAAGAGTAATACATTTTTTTCAGCGCATATACAATGTTTATTATGATGATGATGACTGCAAACATTTATGGATTTATCATTGTCATATATAGTTTTTAAATTAGGACAATTTAGATCATTAAGGATATAAAAACTGATTTCATCATCATTAAATAGATTTTTAATATGATTGATTTTTTCCAACCCTTTAACATAACAAATAATGCTTTATTTTTAATATATGTAATATATATTTAATAATATCTGTTAAAGTTGAATCGCCATCATGCCATTTTAATCCATGATGATGGTTTGAAAGCCAATTAATTGAGGCTTTTTCTTTCGAAGGCATCATAGAATATTGAAAAGGTGGTTTAAGAATAAATGTTTGTACTTGTAAGCTATCAATATCGTTGTCGATATCGATTAAATTGAAATTCTCAGTTCTTTTATAATAAATTCATTATTTTTCTTGTTCTTCATCTTGTTGGTGATATAGTTAAAGTTATTGATTTGAAAACCTTGTACGTCTATAACTATTATTCCCTCCTCAAACATTGGTGTTGATGTTATTGTTTAGATCACTACAAAGGCGTCTGAAGGACTGATAATGATAAAACGTGGGCTTTCATAGCATTATAAACGTACATTATGTTCAAAACCTTTTTCCATTTTATATCGATAAGGCTGCAGTGACAAGTATCAGGACCTCAAGTTGTGATCTTCAAATTTCGAGATCTTTATCTTATTTAATGCATAATCATCGATTTGAGTTCTTAATTTTTTGAAAAAACCTCATCCTCAGGCCATAAAAGTTTTCCTTCATTAAAAAAGTTCTTTTAAGTTTTCCCACGAAACTTGTTCTTCATTTTTTCTTTTATTAGTTTTCGTTACTTCGTAACACATCCACCAACTAACTGAACATTCTATACTGGTTGGTTTTATATTCCAGAATGCTTATTACATATGTTGATGACTCATCATCATTTTTTCAGGAATTTTCATTTCACAACATTTCCAGGAATTTTGATGGCTCATTATTTTTCCAGGAATTTTATTGTACATGTTCAATCATGTTTCTTATTTGTGTTGAGGCGATTGTAATTCCAGGAATTTCACATCATATACATATACACTCAAATATATAAATAAACCATATATATGCTTGCACAAAAAAAAAAAATAACCAAAATAAATAAATATCTGAATAGAATAAAGGCTTAAACGAGCAATGATTTAATATTTAGAATCAGTTTAACTGTTTGTGCTGCCGAGAAAAGGCGATCTTCAAAAAAACTATAGCAAAAATGATGAAAACAAGTTCAGAAAATCTATTTGAAAATTCAAATCTTAAATACTTGCCTCTTAAGGATATGAGAGAAAACATTCCATATGATCTCAACAAAGTAGAGCGAGTAGAAACAAAATATGGAGAAAGTATACGATGCCTTATATATAACGAATATTTTATTTACTTACCAAAGAGATTTCTGATAATCACAAAGAATTACCACAAAAGGGCTTAAATGGAACTCAACACATATTAATGAAAGTAAAAGATCAGAATGGACTACCTATCCTAACCGTAAAAAATAAGAAGAAGGAAAATATGAATATATTCAACAATACCAACAATAACAACACCAACAACATGCATAAAAGTATTGAAGGCGAAGAAAAAGAATGATATGTAGAAACCAAACCATTCAAATTTTAAAGAATTGTAAAAATTTTGTGGAATAATAGTACCTAATATTAAAAATGAAAACAACAAAAATCAATAAAAATTCCATGTTTTTTTTTTATTTTTTAATGATGTATGCAAGATAAGTATTCAAGTAATGCAAGATAAGTAAGCTTTCAAGTATAATATATTTTTGGCGAACTTCATCTTTATTAATCCAGGAATTGTGTTGATTTGAAAATCATAACCATTTGACAAAAACTTTTTTTCCCTTAGTTTTAAGAATGTATTTCAAATAAATATGTATCGGGAAAATGAGTCTTCAATACTTCATATTCATAGAACCCGCCAATAATCGGGTTCCCTTGATAGTCTTCTAATAAATAAGTAACAGGATAAGGGTTTTGTACAGCGCGAATTTTGAAAACTTCTGTTGTCCAATTCGAAGTATATACTTTTGAAAAATATGTTTATATGTACTAATTCGAACGTGGTCTCCAACTTTAGCTTGCCATATTAAAAAACTTTAGAACGATTATAAGCAGGGAACGTTCATTTCTTATGTTAACAGCCTTTGGCATCATTCCAATGGTTCTATGCTTTTTACTATTATACTGATTTATTAAGTGGTTATATATATTTATACATTGATAATTTTCTTGCAAACTAAACTTTCTCCACATCATTTCTTTTAAAGTTTTATTAAATCGCTCTACAATCGATGCTTTCATGATGTTATATGTCGAATAATGATGTACCATATGTTATATCTCTTCATAAGATTTTGAACTATTTTGTTATAAAACTCTTTTCCATCATCTGTTTGTAAATTTTTTGGTATTCTCTTTAGTATTAAAATAGATTTCATTGCATTAGTTATATATTTAGCGCCCTTTGACATATCAATATTTTTTATTCTACGCAAGTAAAAATTGAAATGGTGATCGCTACCTAAATGACATACAGTGTTTTTTTTCGACGCTTTCTGTTGTTGATGCTGCTGTTAGTCTTATGAATATAATATCCAAACTTATTGAGAGGCATGTCATGAATAAGTATTATCTTATATTTTATATGCTATTTATACAGGGTGTCCCGCAATTGAGTGCATTTATTTACGGAGCTGAAAGGTTATGTCGAGCTGAGCAAAAAATCGTATGGGAGGGGGAGTCTATTTGACATTCTTAGGAGCTACAGGGTTAATTAATATTTCACGGCTTTGATTCACGTTATTGTTTCTAGTAGAAAAACTAACTAACATAAAACTTATTTTGATAACTAATTTTAAAGGCAATGAAATCACCTTTCCGGTATATCAACGGTATATCAACGGTATATCAACAAACCCCACCAACTTAACCGTTACCGAGCTGTGCTCGTGTGAACATGAAATCAATCGATTGAAACTACCAAATTTCAATTTTGAGTGCAAATTTCTCAGAATTTCGTGTAATAAATGAAATTTTTTTTAGGATCAATTTTGTAATTTATTCAATTTTCTTTTCAATGACACCAAAAATAAACATATCTTAAAAATAAAAAAGTTGGATGTACTAAAAAAATTATACTTATTAGAAAACAATGATATTATCTACTGCATAACTAATTGTAATGTCATTATTTATCATTTTTTTTTCTAACAAGTATACTTTTTGTAGTACAGCCAACTTTTTTATTTTTAAAGATATGTTTATGTTTTAGGTGCCATTAAAAATAAAATTGAATCAATTACAAAACTGATCTAAGCAAAAAATTTCATTTTTTACGGAAAATTCTGAGAAATTTGCACTCAAAGTTGAAATTTGGTAATTTCAACCGATTGATTTCTGCTTCACACGATCACAGCTCGATTATGGTAAGGTTGGTGGGGTTTATTGATATACCGTTGGAAAGGTGATTTCATTGCCTTTAAGATGAGCTATCAAAATAAGTTTTATGTAAGTAAGTTTTTCTGCTAGAAACAATAACGTGAATCAAAGTCGTGAAATATTAATTAACCCTATAGCTCCTAAGAATGGAAAATAGACCCCCCCCTCGCCTCCCATACGATTTTTTTCTCAACTCGACATAACCTTTCAGCTCCGTAAATAATTGCACTCAATTGCGGGACACCCTGTAAAATAATCTTTGGTTCTCTCAATTCTTCAATAATTGAAACTATTTCATTGTTATGATTTGAATGACCCGCTGATTATGATGAAATCAAAATATAGGTTTTTTCAAGTTCAACTTCATTAAACCTTTTCCCCGATGTTCTTCTCTTTATTTGAAAAGTTTTCCAATAATCGTTGTATATTTTTTAGAACGATTTCCTTTAATTTGCCCATTAATGTTATTATTTCGTCTATATACATTAGTAATCTCCAATATTTGTTTGTAACTATTTAAATCTGTTTATTGTATCTGTTTGGATTCTTATACATTAATAGGTTGTATAAACCCGATGTAAAAGGCCATTTTGAAGTGCTTATAGAAATATTAGATGCATTAAGAGTAATGGGTTCATTACCCAGTCTCCATATCTGGTTTTCATCCTTAAATCCGTCCTTATGTGGTTATCAAATTTATTTAAACCCAATTTTAATAAATCATATTTATTACTTTGATCTATAGATAATGCTATGGGGGTATCATCATCATCATTTTCCATTCATCATTTCATAATTTTTTTTCAGTATCATCATAATCATCAGCATTATTATTATTGTTGACATAGTCATCATAATCATCATCATCATCATCATCATCATCATGATTTATCATCATTAGCGATATCAAATGATTTAAACGCAGACAAACTCTTCTCGATTTTCTTGCTTTCAAAGCTCGGAGAAAACATCAAGCTTAGTTACTCTTTTTAAACGGTGTACTGGTAGCAACTTTATTAGCCTTATCATTATCATCAAAAGACCCATCAGAATACTTTTTAAATTGTAACTTCTTTTTATTAATATTATTATTATTTGATTGAATTATTTCTTTCAAGGATTGGTTTTGATATTGATTTAAATGTCTTCTCTAAGAACTCATCATTGGCGTCCTTTCCGAGCTGAATACTTTTATATTTCTGTTTTAAAATTTTTCGAGTTTTAATAAGATTATCAACCAGATTTCATTCATATTGATAGTCTAAAACAGACCAGTTTAGTAGTTATTTGTTTAACAGTACAGACCAGTTTAGCAGTTAACTGTTTAACAGTAAATATCAGTTTAGCAGTAAAAATCAGTTTAGCAGTAAGCTGTTTAACAGTACAGCTCAGTTTAGTAGTTATCTGTTTAGTGGTAGTTTAACCTATAATAGTTGTGATGTAACCAGTTCAGTTTATGATGTTACACTGATTTTAAAATATCTTTATTGATTTCTTTTATAGTCTCATAAATACCTCAAATCCTTTTCTATAGCGACCGTTATTTAATCAAATAATGAATCATGAACAAAGGAATCATCTTTGTTGAAAACTAGAAAACCATATTTTCCCTCCAACACTTGGAACATAGCTCATGAAATGTTTTGAAAGACATATCAGCACCAACAGATCACAAATGTGTCTTATATTCATGTCATCCTGCTTGAACATTATAATCATATTTGCATTATCACGAATCAATTGTTTTGGTATATGTGTATAAGTTTAGCATAAATAAAAACTATCTACGTCTTTGTGACGACCCACGCAAAAGTAAGAGCGAATATGATTTTGTTTCTCGGTAGCTACATCATAGAATATAAATACTGAGTTTGGTTGTACGTTGTCCGGTGATATAACATCATCGTTATTGAAAAATGTTAAAAAATGTATCTCTTTAATAGGTTTAATTAGATGTTCTTAGTACTTATATTTCGGCTGCTGTCCTGACTTTGAGTATAGATAAATATTTTTCAATTTAAGTCCATAAGGATTCTCAATAAGACCGATAATCACATTTGTTTTCCCACAATTGGAAGGTCCCACAATAAGAGCTCGAATAGAGTTCGGTAGCAATGAACTGTGTCGAATTCTATTTGCTGCTGTCGAATTTATCTTGCAGTCATTATTCTTTAGGTCAATTTTTTTGTGTTGTTTCAAAATGCAAATTATGCCATCTACTGACAGCATAACATATAAAACGGATCCTTTTATTTGTTTCAGTCAGTTTACTTTCATCATTTAATCGAAAAAGGATATAGCTATGCCTATTATTTATAAAAAGAAAAATATAGTCAGTCGTCATCCATCCTTCGATGGAGAAGGTATTCTAAAAAAAAAGAATCAACAAACTTCCGATTGAACTTCGTTTGCCTGGATATCAGTTTTGTGGACCTGTTACAAAACTACAGAAACGTTTGGCTAGAGGTGATCAAGGAATCAATTCTTTGGATGCTGCTTGTAGACAACACGATATAGCATACTCAAACAATAAAGATTTGGAATAAAGGCATATTGCCGATAAATTTTTGGCTGAAAAGGCTTGGCAAAGAGTTAACGCAAGTGATAGCAATCTTGCTGAAAAATCAAACGCTTGGCTTATCACTAACGCGATGAAAGTGAAAACAAAGCTCGATATGGGTAACGTTAATAGTAAACAAACTAAGAGAGTACCTCAAATAAATGGATATTGACTATTTAGACAGGCATTGAAAAGTGCAAGAAAGAATATTATGAAAACTAAAAACTTGAATGATGCTATAAAGATTTCACGAAAAGTTGAAAACAAGATTTTTAAAAGGAAAAAATCTCAAATAAAAACACCTCAATTAATACCACTACCGAAATCTGGAGGTTTTCTTCCACTTGCCCCTATATCCTCAGGACTAGGTGCACTTGGTGTTCTAGCTGGCGGAGTATCTGGCGTTACTAAAGCAATAAATCCAGTTAAAAATGGAAAGAATCAGTTGACTGAAGTAAAGTGACATAATAGTAAAATGGAATCTATTGCTATGGGAAAAGGAATGTTTTTAAAACCTTATAAAAAAGGATTTGCGATATATTTAAAACCGCATCATCAACGATATCAATAAGTCATCAACAATTTTTAATGAAACTACCTAAAAGAGTCCTCTCCGATGTCGACTTGAGAAAATATTCTAAACATATTTCAAATTCAAAGTAAGCCGAATAAAAGAGAATGTGGAACAGTTAATATGAATACTTCAAAGGGTTCTTGCACACATTGGGTAGCATACTGGGAAAACACTAACAATTAAATTAAATATTTTGATAGCTTTGGAAACTTGCAACCACCAAAGCAACTAATTAAGTAGCTGGGAAAAAGATTAGTTATAATTATTATAAATATCATAATTTTAATACAATAAACTGTGGGCATTTATGTTTGAAATTCTTAATTGAAAAAAGTCAGCCAGAAAAGAAAAAATAAAAAAAACTCATTTGTATTGTATTTTATATATAAAAATATTGGTTTTCTTTTTATTATTTTTATTAATATAAAATATATATCTTAATAACAATTTTTACAAGTTTTTCTTATTATTTAATTAATTTTATAGTGACGCCATGCAAGAGTGTCAACACCACCTGGAAACATAATATACATATCTTATCATCTAAACAGCTTAACACTATTTTATAAATTTATCTAGTATATATTTGATGAATTTTAGATCTTAATGTATACATTTTGTCGGGATATATATTTTTTTCTAGTAAGCACCTTCCATGGGGTGCTTTAGTAAGGTTAGCTAATGCGGATTTTTTTAACTCCTTTGGCTTTTTTTATATCGTTATCTCCGGCAACATTAATAGACTACATTTCAGATCTAAGTCCAATGAATTCCCTCATTATATTTCCGTTATTTTCATCTTTCATCAATCCCAAAACTTTTTTATTTTTCCGTTCTATGTCATATGGATTATTTTCTATATAATCAGATGTATCAAATATTAAATGAATATCGGGGATTATATCTTTATAAAAATCTACGGTATTAATTGAATAGAAGAATGAATCCATACCCATATAGCACAAACTCAAGTTTTCTTTATATTTTGGGACCATATATTCATAATGAAAATCGCACATTTTTTTCTTAGACAAGTCGAGAACTTTAAACCCTACAGGAATAGGTTTATCATATTCAATATCCAGTTAGATAACTGCCATATTATCGGTAAGCCTTGTAGAGCTATGAAAATTCGGTTTTGCTATAAGACTTTTAGCTCCCAATCTTTTTCCAACACTTTCCCACTGGCATGCATTTTTGATATCTTTCTTTTTCTCTACATTTGCCATGGTGTTACCATAGACAGCATTGTTTAGTAATTTAAAATAATTCTTTTCGAAATAGTTTTTAGCTTGAGTTCTGTGGAATGTATTTTAATCGATGTATTTCTTGAGCAAGAGAGATTGTTTGAATTTCAATATTCTATGTACTATCTATCTTAAGCTTGAGGCCATTTCTTAAACATTGTTTTAAATAAACAAAATGTATGATGTAGTTTCTTTTATTAGCTTAATCTGTAATTAGTTTTTGGTGTTTTCCTGCGGGACTTTTTTTGTTTTCCGGACAAAACGGTTAATCATTATGAGAATCATGTTTGCCAAAAGGAATATCTAGATCTACTCCTAAAATAAATCCTTCATCAGATTCAGTGTGATGGTCATTTAAATTAAATAAATCAATATTTTCAACCCATTCAAATTTTCCTTCAGCTAAATACTGAGACATAGCCCAACCATATCAATTATTTGCATCTAAGTAGATGAGATAATTTGATGGTTTCTCATTATCGAATTCACTCATGTTTGTTTTTTGCTTTACCATGGCGCTTTGAGCAGTGAACTATGCCTCCTCTTATCCCGCTTTGAATTAATTTAACTATATCAATGTCAGTTAAGAGGTCCAATTCAATTTTAGTATATTTTAACATGGCATCCCAAGATAGACCTGGTGCTGTATAATACTGACAAGGATCTTAATTGTAAATAGGTTAACATACTTTTCTATAATTGTCAAAAATATCAGTTAACAATAAATCATCTGTTTTGAGATAAGGCTCCAAGTAGTCGTTAATACTACAATAATTAAAAGAACTCCACACTTTTTGCGCATGATCGTAATATGCAATACAACATTCTTCATTCGTGAGTTTATTAAAGATCTTCTCTCTGGGTGGTAAACATTCCTCTTGAGACTATCAATAGATATGGGATAGTCATATGGGAATATACTCTTTCTCTTCATAAGATTGAATTAGTCTTCATCAATAAACGTTGAACGTTAAACATGGAAATCTGAGTTAAATAAATTATTGGCCAAGCTTGCTAAACTAGAAGCCATACATCTTAATGAATCTAAAAATCTTAACTCAATGCTACTGCCATCATCAATATGGATATTTTCAGAAACTGAAATATATATGTCCTTATTTATAGGTACTACGCTTACTCTTCTGGGAATCGATGAAAGTTTTTTAATAAACAAATGACAATCGTAGGACGAAAGGTTATGGAAAAAGATTAGAATAACTTTGGCAATTTTAAAATTTATGTTGCAATCATTGCATGCTTGACCGCGATATTTACTTGTTAAATGGCAATGGCAATTAATAGGCAATAGGAGCCTATCAACTCCTAAAGGTTTTTCGCAAATATGACAGCTATTGACAGTGTTATATGTATTAGTTCAACCGGTGTGAGGAAATTAATTTATATAATGTTTTGTAAATAGTTATTGTAAATTTCTTTTGCATCGCTAACCAACTTATTTATGAATATATCGTAGAAGGTGCATCTACCCCATATAGAACCTAAACTTATCTAAACTATTGTTAAATGAACATTTAATTTGATAACTAAATGCACACGGCTTATGAGTTTGTACAGTTTTCACAGATTCCGAGTTCTGTATGTTTTCCGGTATAAGAAAACACTCGAAATCTGCGTAAATTACGAACGGTACATCTAACTTGTTTTTGAACTGTTGAAAGCTTACTTTGTTGTTTCCCAGATCCGGAACTTTTGTCACAATCCTGCTGCACTCCTTTTTGTGCTGGTTTAGTTTGAAGGCAGAATTAATATATTAAAGACATACATTACATAAGAACATTCCATGATTGTCTTTTGTAAGTTGACTGCGTAAAAGCGTGAAAATAAAAAATATATTGGAAAAACCTGAAATATTTTTCGTTTTTTCTCTCGTGATCATATATAAAAACATAGATATTGTTTTGTATTATTACCTTTAAATATTTTTAATCCATATATAATAGAACTTATCTCCTTCCTGCAGCAGAAGGGGATTTATATGCGTGTTTTTTTTTTCTTCTTTTGTATAGTAGTAGGGTCCGACTATACTTTTCAGGTCTTCGCCGAACCCAAAAACATTTACACTTCATTATTTTCTTCGGAAATTTTAACATCCTTAACTTTCAATGGGATGACACTGACCAACACCAGCTGTGCAGTAAAAATCGGGAAGGACCTCTCCCCCCCATTTGTTACCAAACGAGGCTTCAGACAAGGTGATTCTTTATCGTGCGACTTTTTTAACCTAATTATGGAGAAGATCATTAGAGCTGCTGATCTGAGACAAAGCGGCACAATATTCTATAAGAGTGTTATGCTGCTAGCGTATGCCGATGACATTGATATCATTGGCCATAACACACGCGAAGTCAGTGCAGCATTCTCCAAATTAGAAAAAGAATCGAGTCGCATGGGTCTTGCAGAAAACGCAGATAAGACAAAATATCTGGTGTCAACAAACAAACAGTCCCAGCGTATTTGCACCCACGTCACTGTTGAAAACACCTCCTTTGAGATTGTGAAGGACTTCGTCTACCTCGGTTCCAGCATTAACTCCACCAACGATATCAGTAGAGAGATAAAACGAAGGATAACTCTTGCCCACAGGTGTTACTTTGGGCTCAGTAGGCAATTGAGAAGCAGAGCCCTCTCTCGACGAACAAAAGTCACGTTCTATAAGTCACTAATCATGCCCGTCCTGTCATATGTAGCACAAACCTGGACGTTGAGCAGCTCTGATGAAAAGATTTTAGGAGCGTTCGAGAGAAAGATCTTTCGTAAAATCTACGGACCAATCTGCGTCAATGGCGAGTACCGAATACGATGGAACGATGAGCTGTATGAGCTATACGCCGATATCGACATAGTAAAGCGCATAAAAATCGAGCGGCTCCGCTGGCTAGGTCATGTTGAGCGGATGGAAAATGACGCTCCAGCGAAGAAAATATTCGATTCGGTACCCAGCGGCGGACAACGCAGAAGAGGACGACCGCATCTCCGTTGGAGGGACCAAGTGGAGGACAACCTGACGAAACTTGGAGCTTCCAACTGGCGCCAGCAAGCGCAAAACAGAAATGGCTGGCTCAATTTCTTACAACAGGCGGAAACTGACTTACGGTTGAAGGCGCCATCTAAGTAAGCAAGTAACTTTCAATGGGAAAGTAAGGCTTTCAAAGTTTATTGTTGGGTCGTTGCTGTTGCTTATCAAATTTATTGTTGAGGTTGATATATCCGAAACTTTAAAGCTGAAACGTCTATTTGAATTGTCATTCACAGGCTTTATTGCTGATATTATTGCCCATTTAAAGCAATATTCGTTTTGTACGTTTATGCAGGCGTGTTATTATTCCTAATATTTTTGGTAGTTGAATATATTGTGAACATGGGTTTATACTGGTACACGTTAATTTCCAAGCGTGATATTCTTATCAGTGCCCAACCACTTCCACGTTCTTTGAACTCGGACATTTTGGTAATTATGCTATGACATCATATCTCCATGAATCATCACCATTTTTGTTTGGTGCAATTTGAGGTCTATTGTGGCCATTTCGTCGGTCATTTTAACGTATTTACAAAATAACACTGTGGAACAAATTCAGGTTAGCAAAAGTTAGGTTGATTCTGAGAGTGAGGGGTGGAAATAGAGGGTAAATTAAAAGACCCGTATTGCGGCGTTTGTTTATGTTAGTTCGAATTTTTTTTTTTAATCGACCTTCGAACTTGGCAGTCAAATGCCGATTTTCAGCATATTGTTTATATGATTTTTTGGCTATAACTCGTCGACTAATTGATATTTTTTTAATCTGTAAATCCAAATTATTGCTAAAGACCTGTGCAACAAATAAAATTTTTTAAAAAATTGCTTTAGAAAATTTTTGTGGTGCTTATGAAGCAAAATGTTGGAAAAACGATTTTTTTTTCATGCTCGAAGGTCGATTGAAAAAAAAATTCGAACTAACATAGACAAACGCCGCGATACGGGTCTTCTAATTTAGCCTCTATTTTCACCCCTCACTCTCGGAATCGACCTAACTTTTGCTAACCTGAACTTGTTCCACAGTGTAATTCCAGGTTAAACTTAAAGTTTATATGTTTCACCAACATTTCTTCAAGAGTTTTAACAATGATCGCCTTACTGTTTGCTAAAAACTCCTCTGGAATTAACAAAGCCTCATTATTATTTTTGTAAATAAATGTGTCTAGACGTTCATTAAATACTGACGTAATTCTAGTAAGATTTTCATTTATTATTTCGCCACTACTTTTATGAGCGCTTGTTCTTAACTGATTAGACCAATTTTTTGTTAATATATCTTTCTTGCAGGTGTTGCAATAGACCTTTGGGATTTCTTTTTCCATATTAACACTTAGGTCGCTAGACGTAGACGCATCATTGTTTGTAGAAACGATATGAATTTTACCCTAATGTTGTATTAAATTATCATTTTGAAAAAAAGTTTTCTTGCAAATATCACATTGAAAATGTTGCGTATTGCAATTATTTTTATCTCGAATATGACGACAAATCGACACACATATCGACAAATACATATCAACTGTTTAGTTCTATCTTTGTCTATCCATCTTTCACCCACTCTCTGCATCTCCCTCCCTCCTGCCCTACATCCAACCTCGCAGTACAGTCAAAACGCTATCAACAAAGATAAAATTCTTGGAAAAACGATAAGATCCTCAAGACGCAATCAAGAAACATGTTTGAACATGAACGTTAAATTCCTTGAAAAAATAATATGCCGCCTCAACACATGCAAGAAATAGTGAGACTAAGTTTTCTCGTTTCAGCATTTTTCGAGTGGCGGAGACGGTCATGTCGCTAACAACATCAAAAAACTAAAATACTTGGAAAAAACTATGCGGCATCAACAAACACATGCAAACATGTTAACATATATTATGATTATGTTTGTATATATTGACGTTCAACAATAATAAATCATATGTTAAAGTATGCTTCTATGCTTGCTTAACGCTGATAAGCTCTATGTATGCATGTATATCAGCTTAGCTTAGCTTAAAGTTCTGCTTTAAGAATATCTAAACAAAAAAAAAAAACTAACATCAGCAATGTTAACAATTATTTGAATTAGGGTGAAAGTGTCAGCTGGGGGCCTTTTGGTTATTAGTCCCCCTATATGAATGCATGTATATCAGCTTAGCTTAGCTTAGCTTAGCTTAGCTTAGCTTAGCTTAGCTTAGCTTAGCTTAGCTTAGCTTAGAGTTCTGCTTTAAGAATATCAAAACAAAAAAAAACTGCAACATCAGCATTTTTATAGATACACACACCGAGATTGATGTAAGCAATTACATTTTGAATTAGGGTGAAATTGTCCCTGGGAGTCATCTGGGTTTTTAGTTCCCCTACTAAATCATATTAGCTCAAGTAAATAATACCCCATTAATATCCGCCGCTGGATTAATTATGATATTTTTTACGTATGTATGTATGCAGATGTATGTGAACTTGCTTAACAACTAACATATACATTCATATACACAAAATATGCACGTCCATTTGTGTAAACAATAACAACACATACACAAAATGTGCGCATCCACTTGCTTAAATACATGCATATGCATGCATATATACAAAATATGTACGTCCACTTGCTTAAACAATAGCAATACACACATAGTCTTCGAGAAGCTTCGAGAACATTTTAATAGCTGAAATCAACAACAACATCCACTCACATACATAAAATATGTACGTCCACTTGCTTAAACACATATAGATACACACAAATTATGTATGTACACTTGCTTAAACAATAACAATACATACACAAAATATGTGCGTCCGCTTGCTTAAACACACATACATACTCACAATACGTATATGAACACGTGCTGACGTCATAAGCTAAATTGGTGGTATCGGTGGGTGTGGGTTCAATTCTCCACGGCAGGCGAATGTAAGACTTTTAATTTGATATTTAATTTAATTTAATTTTATTTAATGTTCTTGTTATAATAAACGCAAGCAGCAAAGAGAAGCCGAGAGAAGCCATTAATTTCATGAAGCCATGTACTTAAAACCAATGATCTAACATTCTGCGTGTTTGCCGTAACGAATAAAAGTATTTGTGCCAAAGTACATTTTCCTTACTTTTACGACTTTTCCATGTTATTTTAAAGACGTACGTCTTTGCCACAAAAATTTAAGTTTTTGATTCAAAGTATATTGTTCTTGGGAATCTAACAATCTTTGTGTCTTTGCCGTAACGACGGTTTGGATGGTTTGGATGGCTATTCTGCATTCTTTATATAAAACTTTATCCTATATATTTTAATTGTTTAAACATGTTCATACATAGCAGCACTCTCGGAGCCAAAACATGTCAGGAGCTATTTAGTTCCGCCCGTTTGCATTTGCAACCAAATGAACGAAACAATACAAATGACAAGAATGGCGATATATCTTGTAATAGCTTTTTGTAATTTTTTTATTATTTTTACCAAAATAGAAGAGATATATATTTTATTTCTATCAATTTTACAACCAACTCGGCCAAGCAGTAACAAGTACGAAAGATATCTCGGTTCATATTGCTTACGTAAAAAAAAAATAATTGCAACCGAAACTGTTTGGACATGTTAAGAATGGATCGAAGGAATGATTGGAACCATGTCCGACTGTGAACATGGCTCCGTGAACTATACATGTTCGGAGCGACTCATCTCTACTATGTTTCCAAGCTCTTGATGGTGGTGGTTGTATATATGCACAGCCAAGGATTTTGCATGCATTTAAGAGCATAAGCCAGGATTAGGTTTATGTCTTTTGCAAGAAAGTTATTCTTTGCAATCCTTCATCTCTGTATAAGAGATGGCGAAGAGGGCTTTTGTGGGCGATATTTGCTAGTTCCGTTTTGGCTACATCGGGACAGCAACTACAATACGTATAAGAGTCTATGTTTCCAAACTCTTAATGCGTTTGAAAGGCCGATGCAAGTTGTAAATTACATATTAGCGTGGTTTATTATGCGTATTTGTAAGCTAGAACTTGTATAATGTCTTCAAAGGATAGCTTGTCGTCAAAAAATTGTTTAAAAAAACTGTTTGCTTTTATTGGAAAGGAAATAATTTGTTTGAGGTAATTAGAATTGATTTATGAAAGTAATTTTTAAAACAACATTCTGTAAAGTGGAGTCTATCAACAATAAAAATTGGGCGTCAGGGAGCTTTTGTGTTGATATATCATTCAAGTTGGGAAATAATATGAATATACAATAAAGGTTTTTGACTCTCATAAAAAAGAGTGCAAAATCATTCCCATCTGTAAAAATTTTAAAAGATTAGCTCAGGGTTTTTTGTCAATATGAGTGGAAAAACGTGCACACTCATGAATTTTCAAACCACACTGAAAGCTCTAGTAGCGTACGTGTGCTTAAACACATGTGGCGACAGAGAAAGCTCTGTACCTACGCTGCCGCGAGATGCCGAGCACTGACTTATACCCTTTTACCCAAACCGAACGCTCAAATCTGTCAGTTGTTTCTCTTTTCACTTCTTTTTTTCACTAACATCATTAAAAAATTAATTATCTATCTTTACCCAAACATGGAAATCACCTGACTGAAGCCATCTATGAATATATATAGAAATCACAAAAAATTGACATCTATCCCTTTAACCAAACACCACAGATATAATCCAGAAAAAAAAGAAGTCTGCGTGTCAGATCCGACGCGCAACTGGAGTTTACTAATCTAGATCAATTACCTTGGAATTTGAAATATATATTAAAGGTGAAAGGTGAAAAGGTGAAAGGTGAAAAAAGGTCTCTTATATTAGTAAAAGGATTGTATACTTTTTAAATTTTAAAATATATTTATTACATAAATTCATTATAAGGTAAATTGATGAATTTCATTAATAGTAACGTCATTATTAAATACTGTAATTTTAGGTTCGTGGTAATCGTGAAAACATAGCATCAATGGTTGTACAACATCTAGTCGTTCCCATTGTTCTTCCAGAAACTAAATCTAAAATAACTTCTTCTTTCAAAAATTTCTTATGCGCAATCCTTCATCTGTATGATGAAACAGTTAAAAATTTCCTTAAATTTTTTCTATTTAAGATCAATTTGTTCTTATCCGAGGCTGGTTTAGTTTTCATTGGGCAGTAGTAATGTGGCGGGACCCAAACCCTGCGCACATTCCATGTTTAAGGTCTATGGAGTGACCCGCCGCTCAAATTAGCCGTCAAACTGACGGATGTCAGTTTGCCGTTGCCCAGGGAACACCACGTGGAGGTTTGAGTCGACTTGAGACGATTTCGACATGGATAATGCTGGCCTCGCCAGGTTGAGGCGATCAGACACGTTGCCATGTGAAGGTTCGCCCCTGTTTCCCAGGGAATGGGGCCTACTCCGCTCAACTCTCGGTTAAGCTCAACCAACCAACCTCTGGACCCGACGACGCCGGCAGACTTTGGGCGCATATATCCCACTCCATGAGCGCTGCCGCTGAAGAAGTCATTGGTTTCCGGCGCCCGCAACCTCGGAACCAATGGTATGATCAGGAGTGTCGCATCGCGACTGCAGTAAAAAACACCGCATATAGAAAAACGCTGCAGTCAGCTACAGAGAAAACTACCGCGAAAAGAGGAAGGAAGAGAGGCGCCTTTGCAGACGCAAGAAAAGAGAGCAGTAAAAGCGTGAGCGTGAGGAACTAGAGGTATACCAGGGCAAGAAGGATGCACGAAAATTCTATCAACAGGTTAAGCATCTAACCCAAGTTTTCAAGCCCGGAGCATCCACTTGTAGAGACGAAAATGGAGATCTGAATACGGATACGCAGTGTGTGCTGAGATTGTGGAGACGGCACTTCTCCAATTTACTTACTGGCGACGATTCCACCAATGCCGCCCATGGAGAGCGCAGTTCAGAGCTACTTGGCACCGCCATTAATACCAAAAACGAAATCAGCCTGGAGATAAAGCGAAGAACAATAATTACTAATAGGTGCTACTACGGGCTCAGTAAGCAACTAAGTTCCAGAGCCCTCTCTCGATCGACAAAACTAACTCTCTACAAGACGCTCGTTCTACCTGTGCTGCTTTATGGCGCTGAGGCATGGGTAGTTTCGCAAACTGACGCAGCCGCTCGGGGGGTGTTCGAGAGAAAAGTTCTTCGCAAAATCTTCGGTCCTGTTCGAGTCGGCGATGACTATCGCATCCGAATGAACCACGAGCTGTATGAGCTCTACGATGGCATTGACGTAGTTCGGCGTATAACTGTGCAGCGACTACGCTGACTGGGTTATGTGCATCGTATGAACGACGAAGCTCCAGCGAAAAAGGTGCTCGAGGCGAGGGTCGCTGGTCAACGACGACGAGGGAGACCATGCCTCCGATGGATGGACCAGGCTGAGGAAGCCTAACCGCACTTGGTGTATCCGATTGGAGAAGGCGCGCGCAAAGCAGAGGCGCCTGGCGAGAGCTGATGAGGTCGGTTGAAACCCGGACACGGGTTGTTACGACCACCTAAGTAAGAAAGTAAGTAAGATCAAGTTGTGGACATATTCTGTATTAAATTTCCCGTTATGTCATAGCAATAAAAATTCTGGCTAATTCTAAATCCAGCAAGTTTTATTTATTTGAAAATTCGTCGACTTATTCAATTTGAAGTATTTCTACTTCACTACAAAATCACTAAAATAGCTATGTTTTGCTTGATCTTATTTGCGAAAAACTTAGTTTAGGCAAAGCAGCATGAAAAACAACGATTTTGTGCTGCTTTTAAAAGATTGATGCTTTTCCATTGGAAGCTTGAGGCCATTTCTTAAACATTATTTTAAATAAACAAAATGTATGATGTAGTTTCTTTTATTAGCTTAATCTGTAATTAGTTTTTGGTGTTTTCCTGCGGGACTTTTTTTGTTTTCCGGACAAAACGGTTAATCATTATGAGAATCATGTTTGCCAAAAGGAATATCTAGATCTACTCCTAAAATAAATCCTTCATCAGATTCAGTGTGATGGTCATTTAAATTAAATAAATCAATATTTTCAACCCATTCAAATTTTCCTTCAGCTAAATACTGAGACATAGCCCAACCATATCAATTATTTGCATCTAAGTAGATGAGATAATTTGATGGTTTCTCATTATCGAATTCACTCATGTTTGTTTTTTGCTTTACCATGGCGCTTTGAGCAGTGAACTATGCCTCCTCTTATCCCGCTTTGAATTAATTTAACTATATCAATGTCAGTTAAGAGGTCCAATTCAATTTTAGTATATTTTAACATGGCATCCCAAGATAGACCTGGTGCTGTATAATACTGACAAGGATCTTAATTGTAAATAGGTTAACATACTTTTCTATAATTGTCAAAAATATCAGTTAACAATAAATCATCTGTTTTGAGATAAGGCTCCAAGTAGTCGTTAATACTACAATAATTAAAAGAACTCCACACTTTTTGCGCATGATCGTAATATGCAATACAACATTCTTCATTCGTGAGTTTATTAAAGATCTTCTCTCTGGGTGGTAAACATTCCTCTTGAGACTATCAATAGATATGGGATAGTCATATGGGAATATACTCTTTCTCTTCATAAGATTGAATTAGTCTTCATCAATAAACGTTGAACGTTAAACATGGAAATCTGAGTTAAATAAATTATTGGCCAAGCTTGCTAAACTAGAAGCCATACATCTTAATGAATCTAAAAATCTTAACTCAATGCTACTGCCATCATCAATATGGATATTTTCAGAAACTGAAATATATATGTCCTTATTTATAGGTACTACGCTTACTCTTCTGGGAATCGATGAAAGTTTTTTAATAAACAAATGACAATCGTAGGACGAAAGGTTATGGAAAAAGATTAGAATAACTTTGGCAATTTTAAAATTTATGTTGCAATCATTGCATGCTTGACCGCGATATTTACTTGTTAAATGGCAATGGCAATTAATAGGCAATAGGAGCCTATCAACTCCTAAAGGTTTTTCGCAAATATGACAGCTATTGACAGTGTTATATGTATTAGTTCAACCGGTGTGAGGAAATTAATTTATATAATGTTTTGTAAATAGTTATTGTAAATTTCTTTCGCATCGCTAACCAACTTATTTATGAATATATCGTAGAAGGTGCATCTACCCCATATAGAACCTAAACTTATCTAAACTATTGTTAAATGAACATTTAATTTGATAACTAAATGCACACGGCTTATGAGTTTGTACAGTTTTCACAGATTCCGAGTTCTGTATGTTTTCCGGTATAAGAAAACACTCGAAATCTGCGTAAATTACGAACGGTACATCTAACTTGTTTTTGAACTGTTGAAAGCTTACTTTGTTGTTTCCCAGATCCGGAACTTTTGTCACAATCCTGCTGCACTCCTTTTTGTGCTGGTTTAGTTTGAAGGCAGAATTAAAATATTAAAGACATACATTACATAAGAACATTCCATGATTGTCTTTTGTAAGTTGACTGCGTAAAAGCGTGAAAATAAAAAATATATTGGAAAAACCTGAAATATTTTTCGTTTTTTCTCTCGTGATCATATATAAAAACATAGATATTGTTTTGTATTATTACCTTTAAATATTTTTAATCCATATATAATAGAACTTATCTCCTTCCTGCAGCAGAAGGGGATTTATATGCGTGTTTTTTTTTTTTTCTTCTTTTGTATAGTAGTAGGGTCCGACTATACTTTTCAGGTCTTCGCCGAACCCAAAAACATTTACACTTCATTATTTTCTTCGGAAATTTTAACATCCTTAACTTTCAATGGGATGACACTGACCAACACCAGCTGTGCAGTAAAAATCGGGAAGGACCTCTCCCCCCCATTTGTTACCAAACGAGGCTTCAGACAAGGTGATTCTTTATCGTGCGACTTTTTTAACCTAATTATGGAGAAGATCATTAGAGCTGCTGATCTGAGACAAAGCGGCACAATATTCTATAAGAGTGTTATGCTGCTAGCGTATGCCGATGACATTGATATCATTGGCCATAACACACGCGAAGTCAGTGCAGCATTCTCCAAATTAGAAAAAGAATCGAGTCGCATGGGTCTTGCAGAAAACGCAGATAAGACAAAATATCTGGTGTCAACAAACAAACAGTCCCAGCGTATTTGCACCCACGTCACTGTTGAAAACACCTCCTTTGAGATTGTGAAGGACTTCGTCTACCTCGGTTCTAGCATTAACTCCACTAACGATATCAGTAGAGAGATAAAACGAAGGATAACTCTTGCCCACAGGTGTTACTTTGGGCTCAGTAGGCAATTGAGAAGCAGAGCCCTCTCTCGACGAACAAAAGTCACGTTCTATAAGTCACTAATCATGCCCGTCCTGTCATATGTAGCACAAACCTGAACGTTGAGCAGCTCTGATGAAAAGATTTTAGGAGCGTTCGAGAGAAAGATCTTTCGTAAAATCTACGGACCAATCTGCGTCAATGGCGAGTACCGAATACGATGGAACGATGAGCTGTATGAGCTATACGCCGATATCGACATAGTAAAGCGCATAAAAATCGAGCGGCTCCGCTGGCTAGGTCATGTTGAGCGGATGGAAAATGACGCTCCAGCGAAGAAAATATTCGATTCGGTACCCAGCGGCGGACAACGCAGAAGAGGACGACCGCATCTCCGTTGGAGGGACCAAGTGGAGGACAACCTGACGAAACTTGGAGCTTCCAACTGGCGCCAGCAAGCGCAAAACAGAAATGGCTGGCTCAATTTCTTACAACAGGCGGAAACTGACTTACGGTTGAAGGCGCCATCTAAGTAAGCAAGTAACTTTCAATGGGAAAGTAAGGCTTTCAAAGTTTATTGTTGGGTCGTTGCTGTTGCTTATCAAATTTATTGTTGAGGTTGATATATCCGAAACTTTAAAGCTGAAACGTCTATTTGAATTGTCATTCACAGGCTTTATTGCTGATATTATTGCCCATTTAAAGCAATATTCGTTTTGTACGTTTATGCAGGCGTGTTATTATTCCTAATATTTTTGGTAGTTGAATATATTGTGAACATAGGTTTATACTGGTACACGTTAATTTCCAAGCGTGATATTCTTATCAGTGCCCAACCACTTCCACGTTCTTTGAACTCGGACATTTTGGTAATTATGCTATGACATCATATCTCCATGAATCATCACCATTTTTGTTTGGTGCAATTTGAGGTCTATTGTGGCCATTTCGTCGGTCATTTTAACGTATTTACAAAATAACACTGTGGAACAAATTCAGGTTAGCAAAAGTTAGGTTGATTCTGAGAGTGAGGGGTGGAAATAGAGGGTAAATTAAAAGACCCGTATTGCGGCGTTTGTTTATGTTAGTTCGAATTTTTTTTTTTAATCGACCTTCGAACTTGGCAGTCAAATGCCGATTTTCAGCATATTGTTTATATGATTTTTTTGGCTATAACTCGTCGACTAATTGATATTTTTTTAATCTGTAAATCCAAATTATTGCTAAAGACCTGTGCAACAAATAAAATTTTTTAAAAAATTGCTTTAGAAAATTTTTGTGGTGCTTATGAAGCAAAATGTTGGAAAAACGATTTTTTTTTCATGCTCGAAGGTCGATTTAAAAAAAAATTCGAACTAACATAGACAAACGCCGCGATACGGGTCTTCTAATTTAGCCTCTATTTTCACCCCTCACTCTCGGAATCGACCTAACTTTTGCTAACCTGAACTTGTTCCACAGTGTAATTCCAGGTTAAACTTAAAGTTTATATGTTTCACCAACATTTCTTCAAGAGTTTTAACAATGATCGCCTTACTGTTTGCTAAAAACTCCTCTGGAATTTACAAAGCCTCATTATTATTTTTGTAAATAAATGTGTCTAGACGTTCATTAAATACTGACGTAATTCTAGTAAGATTTTCATTTATTATTTCGCCACTACTTTTATGAGCGCTTGTTCTTAACTGATTAGACCAATTTTTTGTTAATATATCTTTCTTGCAGGTGTTGCAAAAGACCTTTGGGATTTCTTTTTCCATATTAACACTTAGGTCGCTAGACGTAGACGCATCATTGTTTGTAGAAACGATATGAATTTTACCCTAATGTTGTATTAAATTATCATTTTGAAAAAAAGTTTTCTTGCAAATATCACATTGAAAATGTTGCGTATTGCAATTATTTTTATCTCGAATATGACGACAAATCGACACACATATCGACAAATACATATCAACTGTTTAGTTCTATCTCTGTCTATCCATCTTTCACCCACTCTCTGCATCTCCCTCCCTCCTGCCCTACATCCAACCTCGCAGTACAGTCAAAACGCTATCAACAAAGATAAAATTCTTGGAAAAACGATAAGATCCTCAAGACGCAATCAAGAAACATGTTTGAACATGAACGTTAAATTCCTTGAAAAAATAATATGCCGCCTCAACACATGCAAGAAATAGTGAGACTCAGTTTTCTCGTTTCAGCATTTTTCGAGTGGCGGAGACGGTCATGTCGCTAACAACATCAAAAAACTAAAATACTTGGAAAAACTATGCGGCATCAACAAACACATGCAAACATGTTAACATATATTATGATTGTTGTTGTTATGATGTTTGTATATATTGACGTTCAACAATAATAAATCATATGTTAAAGTATGCTTCTATGCTTGCTTAACGCTGATAAGCTCTATGTATGCATGTATATCAGCTTAGCTTAGCTTAAAGTTCTGCTTTAAGAATATCTAAACAAAAAAAAAAAACTAACATCAGCAATGTTAACAATTATTTGAATTTGGGTGAAAGTGTCAGCTGGGGGCCTTTTGGTTATTAGTCCCCCTATATGAATGCATGTATATCAGCTTAGCTTAGCTTAGCTTAGCTTAGCTTAGCTTAGCTTAGAGTTCTGCTTTAAGAATATCAAAACAAAAAAAAACTGCAACATCAGCATTTTTATAGATACACACACCGAGATTGATGTAAGCAATTACATTTTGAATTAGGGTGAAATTGTCCCTGGGAGTCATCTGGGTTTTTAGTTCCCCTACTAAATCATATTAGCTCAAGTAAATAATACCCCATTAATATCCGCCGCTGGATTAATTATGATATTTTTTACGTATGTATGTATGCAGATGTATGTGAACTTGCTTAACAACTAACATATACATTCATATACACAAAATATGCACGTCCATTTGTGTAAACAATAACAACACATACACAAAATGTGCGCATCCACTTGCTTAAATACATGCATGCATATATACAAAATATGTACGTCCACTTGCTTAAACAATAGCAATACACACATAGTCTTCGAGAAGCTTCGAGAACATTTTAATAGCTGAAATCAACAACAACATCCACTCACATACATAAAATATGTACGTCCACTTGCTTAAACACATATAGATACACACAAATTATGTATGTACACTTGCTTAAACAATAACAATACATACACAAAATATGTGCGTCCGCTTGCTTAAACACACATACATACTCACAATACGTATATGAACACGTGCTGACGTCATAAGCTCCTTGATCCAGAAGCGGTATGTCGTACCTAATGTGTAGTGACTTCTAAATTGGTGGTATCGGTGGGTGTGGGTTCAATTCTCCACGGCAGGCGAATGTAAGACTTTTAATTTGATATTTAATTTAATTTAATTTTATTTAATGTTCTTGTTATAATAAACGCAAGCAGCAAAGAGAAGCCGAGAGAAGCCATTAATTTCATGAAGCCATGTACTTAAAACCAATGATCTAACATTCTGCGTGTTTGCCGTAACGAATAAAAGTATTTGTGCCAAAGTACATTTTCCTTACTTTTACGACTTTTCCATGTTATTTTAAAGACGTACGTCTTTGCCACAAAAATTTAAGTTTTTGATTCAAAGTATATTGTTCTTGGGAATCTAACAATCTTTGTGTCTTTGCCGTAACGACGGTTTGGATGGTTTGGATGGCTATTCTGCATTCTTTATATAAAACTTTATCCTATATATTTTAATTGTTTAAACATGTTCATACATAGCAGCACTCTCGGAGCCAAAACATGTCAGGAGCTATTTAGTTCCGCCCGTTTGCATTTGCAACCAAATGAACGAAACAATACAAATGACAAGAATGGCGATATATCTTGTAATAGCTTTTTGTAATTTTTTTATTATTTTTACCAAAATAGAAGAGATATATATTTTATTTCTATCAATTTTACAACCAACTCGGCCAAGCAGTAACAAGTACGAAAGATATCTCGGTTCATATTGCTTACGTAAAAAAAAAATAATTGCAACCGAAACTGTTTGGACATGTTAAGAATGGATCGAAGGAATGATTGGAACCATGTCCGACTGTGAACATGGCTCCGTGAACTATACATGTTCGGAGCGACTCATCTCTACTATGTTTCCAAGCTCTTGATGGTGGTGGTTGTATATATGCACAGCCAAGGATTTTGCATGCATTTAAGAGCATAAGCCAGGATTAGGTTTATGTCTTTTGCAAGAAAGTTATTCTTTGCAATCCTTCATCTCTGTATAAGAGATGGCGAAGAGGGCTTTTGTGGGCGATATTTGCTAGTTCCGTTTTGGCTACATCGGGACAGCAACTACAATACGTATAAGAGTCTATGTTTCCAAACTCTTAATGCGTTTGAAAGGCCGATGCAAGTTGTAAATTACATATTAGCGTGGTTTATTATGCGTATTTGTAAGCTAGAACTTGTCTAATGTCTTCAAAGGATAGCTTGTCGTCAAAAAATTGTTTAAAAAAACTGTTTGCTTTTATTGGAAAGGAAATAATTTGTTTGAGGTAATTAGAATTGATTTATGAAAGTAATTTTTAAAACAACATTCTGTAAAGTGGAGTCTATCAACAATAAAAATTGGGCGTCAGGGAGCTTTTGTGTTGATATATCATTCAAGTTGGGAAATAATATGAATATACAATAAAGGTTTTTGACTCTCATAAAAAAGAGTGCAAAATCATTCCCATCTGTAAAAATTTTAAAAGATTAGCTCAGGGTTTTTTGTCAATATGAGTGGAAAAACGTGCACACTCATGAATTTTCAAACCACACTGAAAGCTCTAGTAGCGTACGTGTGCTTAAACACATGTGGCGACAGAGAAAGCTCTGTACCTACGCTGCCGCGAGATGCCGAGCACTGACTTATACCCTTTTACCCAAACCGAACGCTCAAATCTGTCAGTTGTTTCTCTTTTCACTTCTTTTTTTCACTAACATCATTAAAAAATTAATTATCTATCTTTACCCAAACATGGAAATCACCTGACTGAAGCCATCTATGAATATATATAGAAATCACAAAAAATTGACATCTATCCCTTTAACCAAACACCACAGATATAATCCAGAAAAAAAAGAAGTCTGCGTGTCAGATCCGACGCGCAACTGGAGTTTACTAATCTAGATCAATTACCTTGGAATTTGAAATATATATTAAAGGTGAAAGGTGAAAAGGTGAAAGGTGAAAAAAGGTCTCTTATATTAGTAAAAGGATTGTATACTTTTTAAATTTTAAAATATATTTATTACATAAATTCATTATAAGGTAAATTGATGAATTTCATTAATAGTAACGTCATTATTAAATACTGTAATTTTAGGTTCGTGGTAATCGTGAAAACATAGCATCAATGGTTGTACAACATCTAGTCGTTCCCATTGTTCTTCCAGAAACTTAATCTAAAATAACTTCTTCTTTCAAAAATTGCTTATGCGCAATCCTTCATCTGTATGATGAAACAGTTAAAAATTTCCTTAAATTTTTTCTATTTAAGATCAATTTGTTCTTATCCGAGGCTGGTTTAGTTTTCATTGGGCAGTAGTAATGTGGCGGGACCCAAACCCTGCGCACATTCCATGTTTAAGGTCTATGGAGTGACCCGCCGCTCAAATTAGCCGTCAAACTGACGGATCAGGCGCATGCATCAGCTCATCAGCAAAATATGGCTAGAAGAAAGCATGCCCGACGATTGGAACCGCAGCGTACTGTGCCCTATACTTAAGAAAGGAGACCCAACAATCTGCGCCAGTTATAAAGGTATCAGTCTTCTTTCCATCACATATAAGGTTCTCTCAAGCGTACTGTGTGAAAGATTAAAGCCGATTACAAAAACACTGAGTGGACCTTATCAGTGTGGCTTTCGACCTGGTAAGTCCACCATAGACCAGATTTTCACGCTACGACAAATCCTGGAGAAAACCCACGAAAATCAAATTGACACACACCGTCTCTTTGTCGATTTTAAAGCTGCGTTCGATAGCCCGAGAAGGGATTGCCTATACGCAACAATGTCTGAGTTCGGTATACCTGCAGTGTTGGCTAAACTTTGATGCCCCATGACTTTGAGCAACACACGCAGCTCTGTCAAGAAAGGAAATGACCTCTCCGAAACCTTCAATACCAAAAGAGGTTTCAGGCAAGGCGATCCACTGTCTTGCGATATCTTTAACATCATCATGGAGGGGATCGTACGAAAGGCCGGTGTGCATCGTACTGGCACCATTTTCTACAAAGGCGTCCAGCTCCTTGCGTTCGCTGATGATATTGATATTGTCGGCAGAACCAAGAGAGATGTTACCGCTGCTTTCGCCGCTATCGAAAAGGAATCAGCCAAAGTGGGTTTGACGATAAATGAGGGCAAAACAAAGTATATGCTGTCTACAAACAAGGGAGCGCGGTGTTTAGACTCCCACGTTTCATCCGGCAGCTATAACTTTGAAGTAGTCAAGGAGTTCGTTTACCTTGGCACCGCCATTAATACCAAAAACGAAATCAGCCTGGAGATAAAGCGAAGAACAATAATTACTAATAGGTGCTACTACGGGCTCAGTAAGCAACTAAGTTCCAGAGCCCTCTCTCGATCGACAAAACTAACTCTCTACAAGACGCTCGTTCTACCTGTGCTGCTTTATGGCGCTGAGGCATGGGTAGTTTCGCAAACTGACGCAGCCGCTCGGGGGGTGTTCGAGAGAAAAGTTCTTCGCAAAATCTTCGGTCCTGTTCGAGTCGGCGATGACTATCGCATCCGAATGAACCACGAGCTGTATGAGCTCTACGATGGCATTGACGTAGTTCGGCGTATAACTGTGCAGCGACTACGCTGACTGGGTTATGTGCATCGTATGAACGACGAAGCTCCAGCGAAAAAGGTGCTCGAGGCGAGGGTCGCTGGTCAACGACGACGAGGGAGACCATGCCTCCGATGGATGGACCAGGCTGAGGAAGCCTAACCGCACTTGGTGTATCCGATTGGAGAAGGCGCGCGCAAAGCAGAGGCGCCTGGCGAGAGCTGATGAGGTCGGTTGAAACCCGGACACGGGTTGTTACGACCACCTAAGTAAGAAAGTAAGTAAGATCAAGTTGTGGACATATTCTGTATTAAATTTCCCGTTATGTCATAGCAATAAAAATTCTGGCTAATTCTAAATCCAGCAAGTTTTATTTATTTGAAAATTCGTCGACTTATTCAATTTGAAGTATTTCTACTTCACTACAAAATCACTAAAATAGCTATGTTTTGCTTGATATTATTTGCGAAAAACTTAGTTTAGGCAAAGCAGCATGAAAAACAACGATTTTGTGCTGTTTTTAAAAGATTGATGCTTAAAATTTAAATAACTAAACGAATTTTGAACTAATTTCAATGAAATAAAACGGGTTGGATTTATAATTAACAAAGCTTTTATGTTATTATCAATTATAATCAATTTATAAAAAGCGCACTTTAATATAAACTGCTCGTATGAGCAACGGCTACGTTGGAAATGCACACATATTCAAGCACACAATTTTTTTGTTGTGTTGTGCCTAGCTGAACATAAAAAGAGAAGAGTAGAGAGCAACATCGAGTTTGTGTATTTTGTGTATATGTATTTTGTTGGTATTTCTTCGATGTTGGTATTTTGCTGTGCAACGGTGACTGCGTAACGCTTGATTTTTTAGATAACGCTCGATTTCGCTCGCCATAAAATGTTCATACTGCGGGCAATATATGAAATCGATTCTAAAGGAGTAAGCTCCAAAAAAAATTTTGTGAGACTGATATTAAGCGTATACGCTTTTATAGAGGTCAATATTTGATAACTACGAAAAATTCGACTTTTCGCGATATGCGGACTTTCTAGGGCATGGCGCCACCCGAAGAAATAAATTGTGGACCTTCTCCTTGCACAGTTTTTTCTTAATGAACTAGAGCATCAAGAGGTGAATCAAAAAAATGTATGCACCCTCATAGAAATCTCATTGGGCAGTGTGGGCGATATTTTAAGTGGAGTTTTAGGTTTCTAAAAGATGTGTGCACAATGGATGCCACAATGGAATAAAAACACTTTTGAATGAGAGTTTTTCAGCAGCATTTGGAGCATTTTAAAAAGGAATTTATATGTAGATTCATCACTATGGATGAGACTTTAGTCTACCACCATGATCCTGAATCAAAACAAGAAGCTAAAGAATAGTGTGAACCTGGTATTTTAGCTACTAAGCGAGTTCTTGCTCAAAAGTCTGCAAAGAAGATTATGGCATTAGTTTTTTTGTGATGCAAAAGCGATTTTGTTGGTGGATTATCTCTTAACTGGAAAAACAATTTAATCTGAATATTATTGTAACCTTTTGGATTAGCTCGACTTAAAGATTCGTGACAAAAAAACCGGTTTGCAGAAGAAAAAAGTAATTTTTCATCAGGACAACGCACCTGCTCACAAAAATCAAAAAAACATCGCTAAAATCAGCGAATTAATGTACGAACTTTTTTCACATCTCAAAAAATGCATGCGTGAAAAACGATTTTCATCAAACGAATAGGTGATGGCACCAACAGAATGGTATTTTGGAAACCTTCCAAAAGGCCACTGCAAAGACGGGATACATAAATTAGAGGACCATTGAAACAAGTGTGTTGAGCATCTGAGAGAATATACTGAGTAATAAAAGGCATTTCCAGCCATAACATTATGTTTCTTATTTCTATTCCAGAAACTTATTGAACAACCATATATATACTTAACAACTTGAACAACCATGATATACTTCTTTTGGTATATAAGTTAAACAAGTTGATAGGTGATAATTGATTTTTTTATTGATAGCGAAGTTACTCGCTTTAAATCTATTTTCTAAGTGAACGAGATCTGTTTCTTTACTCAACTAAAGCCCAAGCGTAGGTCAAGCTGCCTCTCCATGCGATGATGTTGTAGGTAGACTGAACACCTTTGCGTAGCTATGTGAGTGTAGAAAGCACTCTCTTGGTACCATCACACTCACGTCGGTCACCTAACAACAGGTACATGTTACGGTACCATCTATGGAATATCATCTTGCTGATGTTATGTGTTGCTATGTACTCTTGCTGGTAACGATGGTCATACGAAGGTCTTGCTGTGAATGCAGCAACAAACTCCGCTGATACCGTACCAGTAAGATCATTGTTATGATGAAACGTTGTTGCTAAGTAATATTTGTTGACGATAGTTTCGAAACCCCAGCAGGCATCTTTAAACTTGGCAATGTTAACTATCCTCCTTCTTAATCTCGAAACGTCCTCGATTCGAAGAAATAGTCTTTAATGAGCATGTGTTGAGAGTGAAAACATATTTTCGTAGTTGCTTGGCTTAAGTCTCACAGAGGATTTGGCTTAGTTACTACTACATACAATTAAGAACTTAACTAATATGAATATTATATAAAACAAATTAAACAAAGTCATAGGTACAATTACAAAACTAACAATAATTAAATTTTTGAAGATATTTAAAAAAAGTAACGTGATGATTCAAAAATTTTCAAGTGGTTATTTAAATACTTTCTTATTTTGTTATTCAATGCCATTGCTTTTTGAACTTTTTTATGTGTGGAAGATCATAGATGGGAACAGTTCTTAACGAAGATTACTTTTATGTACTTTCCTACCATTAATCAGAACTGTCGTACCAAGATCTTTCTCAATTGTCTTCTCAACAAATACCTTATCAAATTTATTTCCAAGCCTTTTATTTCTTCTTATGAAAACTTTCTCTCCAGGGCTGTAAGTTCTAGCTGCTCGCCCTCGATTGTTTCTTTTTAAAGTTTTTTCTTGAGTTTCAGATAACTTTTTTCTAATAACATCTAGCTTTTCCGTAACGCAATTGTGAAATATATCGGTTGGTCTAGCGCTGATTACAGAATGGTAGCTACAATTGTATTTGTGCGTTGCTAAAATTACCAAGTCAATAGTATCGTCTATCTTTTGCTGCTCTTTGATACAGCGCGAAATTTCGAGCAAAGTGGAGTGGAACCTTTCCACCTGACCATTGCTTTCGCTATGAAGAGTAGGAATGAAAAATTGGTCGATTGAAAATGTATCTCTTAGTAAAACTTTAATTGAATTCGATTGAAAGGCTTTTTCATTGTCAGATACAATGACTTTGGTATTGTTAAATACCAAAAAAACTTCTAGCATAGCGTGTTTAATATCAAACGTAGCTCTTGAAACAATTGGTTTTACTATGGCGAATTTTGAAAATTTATCTATGCACGTTAAAAACAACTGCTTGGAAGTTATAAAAATATCCATATGGAGAATTTCACCTGGAAGGTTTGGAATTGGTGTTTTGCCTATTCCAGGATCGGGAGGTTTTCTTTGATATTTGTTTTCAAGACATATCTTGCAATTTGTTATTGTTGATTTCAATAATTTTTTTACGTCGGGAAAGTAATATTCACGAGAAATCTGGCGAAAGTTTTCATGTAGGCCACGATGAGCCCGATTGTGCTCCGTTACTATCAATTCCATTTGATCATCTTTATTGATTAAATCAATTAGAAGAAGCTTGGTGTGAATAAATTTAATGCCAGGAAAAGCCGATATTATAGCATTTTGTATCTCTGCTAAAGTTTGGAGATCGCAGTATACTCCGTTGGTGATGTCTGGGTTAATAACACTTTTTAAGCATTGAATAAGACTTTCAAGAGTATCAAAAAGTATCGTGTGACGTATAAGATTTTTAAACAGAGTTTTAGTATTTTTGCTAAAGGATTTTGACTTGGAAATTATTAACTGATTTCTGAATTGGTTAATAGGACAATTGACTGTTTTAATTACTTTACTTAATGATTCTTCACTGTGCACAGTTTCATCTGATGCAACTTCACTCAAATTGTGTGAAAACTGTCTAGAAAGTGCGTCTGCGACTTTGTTATCTTTTCCAGGTTTGAAATGAAAACTGGGTGCAAACTCTTCTATGAACGCTCGCCATCTTTTCATTTTTGTGTTTGGATTTTTCTCAGACACTGCGAATATTAGAGGCTGATGGTCAGTAAAAATTTTAATATCTCTAATTCCATACAAATAATGGCGAAGTTTTTTTAATGCCCATACAATCGCAAGTAGCTCCCGTTCGTTAGTGGCATAATTTTGTTCTGTAGCAGAGAGCGTTCGCGAAATCATGGTAATTGGGCGACCTTTTTGCGACAAAACCGCACCTAATGTCGTGGAAGAGGCATCTGTTGTGAGCTCAAACGGTTGGTTATAATTGGGGTATTGAAGTAAAACATCCTCTGAGGCTAGTATTTGTTTTATTCGTTCAAAGGCTTGAATCGCCTCAGGATTAAACTCGATTTTCACATTTTTTGAAGTGCGCGTACACACTTGTCCGTTTTCTCCGCGAAGATACACAGTCAAAGGCTTGGCGATGGCAGCATAATCTTTTATAAAACGCCTGTAGTACCCTGATAGACCAAGAAATGAACGTAACGCTCGAAGAGTTTGCGGGGGCTCGTAATTAATTATGTCACGAACCTTATCCGGACAAGTTTTAATGCCTGTGCTAGAGACGAGAAACCCTAGAAACTCCACCTGGGTTTTAAAAAATTTAGATTTTTCAAGGGAGACTCTCATTCCTGCGTTTTCAAGTTTTTTAAGTACGTAGTCAATGTGTTTTAAATGCGACTCTTTATCTGGAGAGTAGATGATTATGTCATCGACATAAGCATGACAATATTTTCCTATAACTTCGCGCAAAACATCATCGATGGCCCTTTGAAAAATACTGGGTGCGTTTCTTAACCCAAAAGGTAATCTACAGAACTCGTATTTTCCATTGTTTGTACTAAATGCCGTTTTCTGTCTATCTTCCTCACACATAATGATTTGATGAAATCCGGACTTAAGGTCTAATGTAGTAAAAAATTTTGAGCTTCCTAAGTTGGCCAAGATGACCGATGTATCTGGAATGGGATAACGATCCGGAATTGGTTTTTCATTAAGTTTCCGAAAATCGATCACCATTCGCAATTTTGGCTATCCATCTTCATCAAAACCTTTCTTGGATACCACGTGGACAGGTGAATTGTAAGGCGAACAAGATGCCCTTATTATCCCTTCCCTAAGAAGACTTTTTACTTCGTTATTGATAAATGGGGCTACAGAAATGGGATATGGATAACTCTTACTGTATATCGGTTCGTCTGTATTTGTGCGAATTCTCCCCTTAACGCTCGTGTTGTATGGTAAGGCTCTATTAGGATCCGCAAATGCATTAATATTCTCATTTATTGTCTGTCGAAACTGAGCTTTAAATTCGAATGGAACTGACTCTTTTTCTATTGTAATTAAATTGACTTGTTCACATAAAATATAGTGTAATCTTTCTTTACCATTACGGTAAAATAAATACCCTTGAACAGTATCAATTTTTGCATCAATTTGCCTTAAAAAATCATATCCCATAATACCGTCGAACGTATTTATGCTTGAAAGCAGAAAGAACGTTGAGGTATTGTCTAACACATTAATTAAGCACTTCTTATTTATCAAATTTTTACCGTTTATTGATTTCAAATAAAAGGGTTTTTCCAAAGGTTTAATTCCTTGAAGAAACGAAAAGTTCTTTATATAATTTTTCGACGTGCCTGTATCAACTAAAATGCGTAGCTCCTGACCGTTTTTGCACTTTTTTGAAATAAATGGTAGGAGCGATTTTAGTTTAAAAAATTTACCTCGTCCCCATATTCCGCTTCAGCATCATCATTGTAGTTTCGGTTGTCATTTTGAGGGCTTTCGTAATAATATTCATTTTCAAAATTTATATTCTGACTCAAGCTTTCGTCTTCATTTGGAAATGTTTCTAATTCTGCTGGCATAAAATTTACCTTTTGTAGTTTCTGAAAAGGTGAACGATCGGAATGAAATTGTTCTCGGTTCCGCTTATATGCTACTGGAAAATTGGGATTTGGGTTTTGAGGCCTCGAAATATAATTAGGTGTAGTATGAACTGTTTTTTTAATATGCTGATGCTGTTGAAAAGGTGGATTTGTAATACTATTACGCTGCCTGTAATAACTTGTATTGTTATCAACTTCCATTGGAGTTGGTCTATTAGAAGCATTTGGGTTGAAGCGACTATTCACGTGCGGACGATTATTGGGATTGATTTCATTATATTGTGGCGTTATCGGCATGTTGGATTTATAAGTATTTCCGACAGCAAAAGCTTCAGCAAAAGCGTGTCGTCTTTGGTTCGTTTGGAGCTCTTGAGCAACTGCAAGGGCAGTTGGAAGGTCTTTAGGTCTGGCGGAAAAGAGGATATCGCACAATGGGCGACGAAGTCCTGATATAAAAACGCGTAAAGCGTTCTCTCTAGCGCGTTCATTTAAAGTGGCGATGATATCTCCTTTTCCGCTATAGGTCATGATTTGTTTATTTATTATGAGGCATAACTTTTTATCTACCTTATTGTAGTACTCGTTAATAGAGAGATTATCCTGCCTAAGGATGCTTAATTCGTTTTCCAGAACATAAAGCGGCCTTTTATCTGCATATTCTTGATCCAGCCTAGCTATAATTGCCTTGAAGTTTAGCACTGTATTTAAAGATGCAAGTGTGGCGTTTGCAGAACCTATAATTTTGTTTCGGAAAATACCCATTAGGATATAATATTTTTCCGACCCCTCCGCATAGTAATTAATGGCGAATTCAGCTGCACTTCGCCAGGCTGGATAGGAATCGGAATCACCACTAAATTCAGGAAGAGACTTTATCAAGTCTCAACTTGAATTATTTTCGGTAACCAATGGGTTAATAAAAACTGGTAAATATTGTTCCACACTAGGCGGTTGCAATTGATTTATTGCTAGAGTTAAGCGACTTAACTGTTCAGATAACTGCTGCCTTGTATTTTTATTGGCCTCTTTAACAATATCTACCACCTGCTCTCTGTTAACAAACATTTTGTCGACCTATAATTTATCGTTACTATGTAAAAGGCTTGGTAGAGAAAATTTGGTAAGAAGCGTAAGAAATTTTCAATTCTAACTAAAAAAATAATGTAATATAATATTACCACTTTAATTAACACACAATTTTTCTATACTCTTTAAGTCTTAGCACTTAAGTTCTTCTGATACTAAAAATAATCATCGTTATAGAAAATAAAATTCAAAGAAAATGTACAGGGTGCCTTAAAACTTTTGTATATAGCACGATATAAAAAACGCATCCTCTTTTGAGGATATTTCCTTGAACACTTTACTTCCTTAAAAAAAAATTTGTATATCAAAAGTTTTTTTTACTAAATTGTTGAATATTACGAAAAACTTTTATTTATTTACATGGAGAGTTCTTAACAGGATTCTTTAGGAAGCGCTCATAAAACTCGCATAGGGAAAAAAAATCTTGTTTTTTTTTAATTACAACTTTATCTTGATCGAAAAACAAAAATTAATTTTCACACCGATCTTTTACCTTAGATGGTTTAAGTGTTGCAAATGAAGCACTTTTTACTAATTTAATTTTTTTTACATAATATCCACTTGAAAATTGTTTTTATCATCACTTACACTTTTTAAATATAAAAAGAATAATAATTAATTTGTTGGTTAGTAGTCGTCCAGGATTCACATGTCCTTTAAGTGTTTGCAGGTTCTTAGTCCTTCGAGTTGGGCGCCAGTTAAACAAGTTGATAGGTGATAATTGATTTTTTTATTGATAGCGAAGTTACTCGCTTTAAATCTATTTTCTAAGTGAACGAGATCTGTTTCTTTACTCAACCAAAGCCCAAGCGTAGGTCAAGCTGCCTCTCCATGCGATGATGTTGTAGGTAGACTGAACACCTTTGCGTAGCTATGTGAGTGTAGAAAGCACTCTCTTGGTACCAACACACTCACGTCGGTCACCTAACAACAGGTACATGTTACGGTACCATCTATGGAATATCATCTTGCTGATGTTATGTGTTGCTATGTACTCTTGCTGGTAACGATGGTCATACGAAGGTCTTGCTGTGAATGCAGAAACAAACTCGGCTGATACCGTACCAGTAAGATCATTGTTATGATGAAACGTTGTTGCTAAGTAATATTTGTTGACGATAGTTTAGAAACCCCAGCAGGCATCTTTAAACTTGGCAATGTTAACTTATACAAAGGGCTGGCAAAATTCTTTTAACAAACCATTAACGTGGGTGCAGTCAGGAAATTACTGCTACAGTATCCCGAGTTTACAAGACCTATACAGCCAAGGCGCACAATGGTTTCATCTCATAAAACATTTGGAATAAAATAGAAGGAGTTGTCGTAGGCTAATGAAATTTGATGTGTAAATTGGAATTAGCTCTATTAGAACACACACTCAGAAAACAAAAACCAATAGGCAGCCTGGCGGCCGTGGCGTAGTTGGTAGAGTGTGTGGCTCATACGCCAGAGAACCCAGGATCGAATCCTCCATCTGACACAGAAAATTTTTTCAATTGAATAAATTTTTCTGTTCGGCCGTCTCCTCTCTGCAGACCTCTCGGCAAACCTCAGAGAGTAAAAACTGCCATGAAGAGCTTCTTAAGAATATAAGCCGCTCGGAGTTGGCATAAAGCTGTTAGGTCCAGTTCTCGATCATTTGTGTTCACATTTCACAACACACACAACACAATTGATCATAAGAAGCTCGTTCAAAGTACTTTCATGGGCTTAAAATGGCAATTTTGTTTTTTTTTTTTTAAATAGGCAGCCTATTGGTTTTATAGGACACGGAACAATACGATTTTCTCATTTTTTTATAGTTTTTATATGATTTTGTACTATTTGTTTTTCAATAAAGTAACACTATGAAAACAATAAGAACAACTATGTTTTTAATAAGAATTTTACTATATTCACAATAGTATTGAAGAATTATCTTAAACACAACAAAAATATTGATTATTAATAGGTGGGTCATATAAAAGTTATATGACAAACCTATTAAAAATATCTGAGTTGTCTATCTGGGCTCATGCGCTGGACTAGCGTCTGCATTCTCTTTAGGGCTGCCTATGGGGATGAGGTAATGCCCCGTTTTAATGACTTCTGTTCATTCCATTGATCATTGGTCATTCCATTGAGTCTCAAAGGCATAGTGGTTAGTTTATAGGGTTGCATATTTGTTACCAAGAATTATCAGGAGTTTTAGTAATGCAAAAGTGTAGTAGAAGTAAGTGTTCGAGCTAAACGGAGAATGGAACGATGACATTCTTGCAGATGGAAGGAGAAATTTAGACAGGTAAGTGGTGAAATTTGTGACGGCCGTGACGTAGGGGGTAGGTAGAGTGTGTGGCCCATACGCCAGAGAATTAAGTTTTATGTGCGGCCATCACCTCATAGTCCGTTCGGAGTCGGCATAAAACTTGAATGTCCAGTTCTCGTTTATTTGTGTTCAAACATTTTACAACATGCACAACACATTTGATTATAAGAACCTCGGTCAAAGTCCTTTCAAGGGTTGGAATGGCCATTTCTTTTTTTTTAATGTAGTAAATATGATTGTTCAACAATTTTGTTCTTGTGGGTCGATTCTGCCCTTAAATTGTAAGACTTATATAACATAACTTTGGAATTTATCCTGGCATGAATTTTGCTTATCCCATTGAAGGAAAAAATGTTTTTACATTTATTGAAACTTTTTGTTATAAGCTCGATACCACCAAAAACTCCAATATAATAAGTTTGATAAATCGTATTTAAAAAAGACCCTTTCTCATTTGTCAAATAATAAAAAGAAATAAATTCGGAAAAAACAATTTAATTATATTGAATTATATTATAACATATTTAAGTTATGTGATTATTTGTAAAAACTCAATTATATGAATTGAAATATATAGAAATATGAAATTAAAAGTGTGAATTTCGATTATACTAAAGGTTGTTTTTTTTAATTTGCTGGTGAAAAACCATTTTACTCCGATTACTATTGTTTTGATTTGAACTCAATATAAAAACAGTAGAATTATTGTATTTATTTCATATTAAGTTTAATACTTTCATCCGGTAAAAAAAATATTATTCTACACTAATTTATAATTATACTAACTATAGCATAATTTATAATTATATATATACATCATTTATGTAGTTTAAGGAAAAGTGCAATAGCACTTGGGATTTTGAACCTCCAATTCTCATTCTGAGAAATGTTGTGGTTAAATACGTTCTCTTTAAGCTGACACTATCAAACCGTTATAAATATCTCTAACATTGCTGTTTTTCTGCCTAAGAATCGTTCATTTAGTATAGCACAAACGCTTTAACCCATTTTAACCCAGCGTTCGATTAATCGTACACTAAATTTAAACTATTTTATAAAAATTTTTTCTCGATGTTATTGAATCTTTTAGCTTCAGACTTATACGGACTTTTATAATATGTGGGCTTAACTTTAAATAAAAAATTGTATTTAGTTCCAACCTGCCCCCCACCCCTTCAAGAGGGGGCTAGAAAAAAACCCCCATTTTTTGCTCTATGTTTGAGCGGTGTAAAATCGTAGAACAATTTCCAAAAATCATAAAATAATGATGCAGCTTTGTTGGAACTGATCCGAACTTTCATCAAAGTTACATTTGTCATGACAAGAAGTCAATCGATTAGACGGTAGGTGAGTAAAAAGCTGGGTGTTCGATTTATCGAACACTGGGCTCTATTTGACATTATTGCAATCTTTATTTTGATCATTCGTTTTCTAAGAATTTTAACTATCGCTCTCCAGCTCTTTGTAAGAATTGTTGTATTTGTTATTGATATTTCGTTTTCCTAGCTTTTATCTTTCTCTCTCCAGTTCACTGCATAAATGTTAACATTTGTTGTTGTGTCTGCTGAACTTCTAATACATATTGTTATTGTTTTTGTTGTATACCAATTTCTTATTGGTAAAAAAAAATAACTGTGTTTATAAAGAGATTCAGTTGTAACCTCAGTTGTAACCTTCATTACGACAGAAGATAACATAAAAAGTAAAGTGTTGTGCCACGTAAAAAGAAAAGTGCTGTGTATTCTTGATCTAAAATTTATTTATACCCTATAATAAAAAAATGGAAAAGTGTTTAAAAAAAAAGCTTCGCCGAGCACTAACTAGGGCTGAAGTGGAAGCGATAATTATTGACTGGAGTGATGATGAGACAGAAATCGCTGGAATTTGCATCGTACCACCGACAGTTGATGATGTTACAGATGAAGAAGATTTGGATGATGACATTATTCCCATGCAGGATGTAGGTATTTTGTGCGTAAAATCTTAATGTCAATCTAATGTATAACGTATTTTTCCAAAGCCTGACGTTGAAATCGATTGCGCAGGAACTTTCGAGATTGATGAAGTCCAAATAAGTTTTTATTTTTTTAAAAGATTATATTAATGTGGACTCAAGCGACGAAGAGAGAGAATACGATGACGAGGACCCCACGCATCCATCAACATCTTCTGCCGTATCACGGTCAACAGAGCGGCGTCGAATTGAATCGGTACAAAAACCAAAACAAATGTACAAACCGTTGTCTGCTTTTGGTTTACCAAAATGGACGCAGAGATCAAACCATGAAGGTCATTTTGAATACGATATTGCCCCAATAACGGAACCGCTAAAGGGAGTCCAAAAAGACTTGGTGGATAATTTGAAAAACAAATCTCCAATGGAATTATTTAGTCTCTTCTTCGATATTGATATTCTGACAATGATTGTTGATGAAACAAACCTTTATGCTCAACAACAAAATTCAGAATTTCGTTTACATCATACGGCTGTGAAGCAATTCCTAGGTATTTTGGTTTTATCTGAATATCACAGGCTACCTTCAGTTCGGGACTATTGGTCAAAACACCCTTCTTTGGGTGTTGATATTGTGAAACAGTGCATGACCAGAAACAGGTTTTGCGATATAAAGAGGTACATTCACTTTAGCAACAATTTAAATTTGGATAAAAAAGACAAAATGGCCAAGGTATGTACATATACATATTTTGTAAAGTTTCAAATTGAGTTTATTTTTTATTTCGGAATTTTGTCTTTTCGTTTTTAGATTCGTCCCTTGTATGAAGTGATGAATAAAAAGTTCATGCAATTCGGTATCTGGGAGCCAGAACTTTCAATAGATGAGTTCCATATTTTGGGCGCCATTCTTGTAAAATGTATATGTGTGGCAAGCCTATTCGATTTGGGTACAAATTGTGGTGTCTTTGCTCCTCAGTTGGATACCTTTATAGCTGCATACCATATGGTGGAGCATCCGACAATTACAATAGGCAAATTGGTCTTGGAGCCGATGTAGTTCTTCGGTTATTGGAAAATATAGAATATCCGAGTCGTCATATATTATATTTTGACAATTTCTTTACGTCGTATTACCTCATGTGTCTCCTAAATGAAAAAAGAATATGTGCAACGGGAACAGTGCGCGCTAATAGAATTGGAGGTGCGAAATTAAAAACTGGAAAAGAATTGGAAAGGGGCAGCCATGATTTCCAATTTGACACTAACAATAAAATTCTTCTTTGTCGTTGGCAAGACAACAAAGAAGTTACAATAGCGACCAATTTTGACCAGATGGTACCTACTGTTTCAGTCAAACGATGGAAAAAGCAAACAAGAAATAAAGACGGGCAAGTCGTAGAACCGGGTTACTTCGCGAACTACGATCAACCAAAGTTGTTGAAAAACTATAACCATGGAATGGGTGGAGTTGATCTCCATGACAATGCAGCCCAAAATTATTATATTGCTATAAGACAAAAGAAGTGGTATTGGCCCTTATGGATTGCTATGCTAAATTCAGCAATTGTAAACGCATGGAAACTATCTTGTTTCATACGACGATATCAAAAGCAGAATATAGTTCCTCAAAAAGACTTTCGAGTTGATATCGCTTACTCTCTTATGATGTCAGCTGAAGATGAGCAAGCAAACTCCGAAGAAGGCGATTTATATAGCCCTCCTGGTTTTCCGGACTCAAATGATACTCAACCGGAAAATCTTCCCCGCAATAAAGGACAGCACCTTATTGTTAAAATAGACCACAATAGGAAACGTAGATGTAAACATTGCCACAAAGCAGCCTCATTCTTGTGCAAAAGATGTAATATTCCAGTCCATACACATTGTTTTGAGTTATACCATGTAGAAAAGAAATTGGAATAAATAAATTAAAAAATAAACAATTTCCATTTATAAAAAATACAATAAAATAACTAAAATTTGTAATATACCAAGTTTTCCTTCGGTAAAATATATAGGAAATTTTTTTTAAAAAAATTATAAGAAGTGCCCAGCGTTCGATTAATCGAACACCATTTTTCTCGTAAAAAAAAATTTTAAAAATTTTCTGACTTCAGATTTGAATTTTTTGGTCCGAATTACCCTAGTATACAAATTTTCGTAAAAAAATAAAAAAAAAAAAATTCCTGGGCTATAATGGGTTAAAGACAATTTTTTTCAAACAAAAACAACAAATTTTTATGATAACTGTATAATACGAGTTAAATGAGTCATTAGTATGCAAAATGCCTCGTGTAAAGGTTTTAAATGAATTTGAGAAAGGTGAAATTATTGGTTTGAATGAAAAAGGTGTATCACTTGCCGAAATTGCTGATAAAATATGTCGTAGCAGAAAAGTAATCTACAATTTTTTAACAATTATTGTAAATAACGGAAAAAATAAGTCTGGAGGCCGAAAACGCAAATTATCTGAGCGAGAGCAGCGAACAATTTTAAAAGAAGCGAGCAATAGTAAAAAAAGCTGCACCCAACTTGCAGCTTGTGTTCCAACAAAACTGTGCAAATCAACGATTTGGAATGTTCTCAAGCGCTCCAAGCAAATTTGCAAGCAAAAATTAAAGGTAATCCAACTCCTCCTCAAGCGTCATAAGGATGCACTGTTAGAATTTTGCCGGAATAATATGAACAGAGACTGGACAAATGCAAGCTTTTTTAATATGTTTCTTTTTATTTTCGTAAATGTTTGTTAATTTAAACAGGTAATTTTTTCTGATGAAAATAAAGTTCAACTTGGACGGTCCAGATGGCAATAGAGGATATTGGCGTGATTTACGAAAAGAACCCCAATATTTTTCAAAGAGAAATTTTGGTGGAGGTTCTATTATGATTTGGGGTGCTTTTACAGCTCAAAGCACTTTGGAACTACAAGTAGTACCCACAAAAATGAACAGCGAGTTGTATTGTCAGCTGTTGAGAAGTAGTTTGCTTCCATGTATGGAGCAAAATAGAAGCTGTAACTATGTACATTTTTCAGCAGGACAACGCCGCTGCTCACGCCAGCAAGAAAACTCAAGAATGTCTTCAAATGAATAATGTTAAGGTTTTGGATTGGCCATCTTGTTCTCCTGACTTGAATCCAATTGAGAACATTTGGGGAATTCTCGTCAGGCGAATATACATATGCTGTTTTCAAGTGTTGCAGGATTAAAAACAGCCATATTTGAAGAGTGGGAGGCTCTCGACGCTCAGCTTTTACAAAATTGAGCACACTCCGAAACAGGATATTTGAATGCACCAAATGAAATGTGGAGTCACTTCGAATTAAATAATATAAAATTGAAATAAAATTTGTTGTTTTAGTTGAAAAAAATTGACTTTAAATTATTTGTGCTATACTAAATGAACGATTCCTATGCCGAGGTTATGCTAGCCAAACATGATCGCCGAACATTTTTTGTTGTTATTGTTTCTCGTGAGAAATTAACTTTTTATCAAATTCATTCTCTCGCTCTCAGACCGAACATTTTTGATTGCTGATTGAAACAGCAAACATGCCGAACTTTCCGGTATTTCCTGCAGTGATTTTCCATAAAAGCATTAAAAAAGTAGCAAAAAGTAGTAAAAATTTAAATAAGTTATGAAGTAACTTATTATAAATAAAAGGCAACCTTAAAAACAAAGAACAGACATTAAGGAAAAGTCGAACAACATGTGTTGAGCAAAAATTTTCAGTATTTATTGTCGCTTCAAATAAACATTAATAATTTTGTGCCTTCACAAGTTAACGACAAAAAATAGTCTTAAATCAAATTGCAGATTATTTCCATCAATTCGTATTGTTGTGTTGTATTTAATTTTAATTTTAGTTAATATTAACAAGTTGTTAATGTTCCGTATTCTGGTGAAAATTTAAAAGCTCTTTTCTTTACAATTTTGTTAATTGCAGAAAGTATCTTAACAACGACAACATAATCTCAATATTTATGTGTTTAGCTAGAGAATTGTTGTGCAAATAATAAAAATAATGTAAATTATAATATAATATTGAATTAAAATAAATAAGACTGTGAAAAATGGAAGAATTTTTACGTCTTTTAAGTTTTGAAAATGAAGAAGATCAACGAAACGAAAAATTTAACGACGGCGCTATTTAAAACGTCTTCGAAATGAAAATGATTTATTCATTCTATCTATCTATCTCTTTATCTATTTTTTTATTTCTTTTCAACTCTAAATACAATTAAATACCGAAATGAAAAACCGAAATATAATAATATACATATGCCAGCCAAAAGTTAAGGCTGCTGCCGACATAAATTGTATATAAAATAGGAGCTGCTCCTGCGTCGCTCACTCAAACTTTGTTTGGCTATTAAAAAAATGTAAATTTGTGTTTTAAATAAAAAAAAAATCTTGAGATTACTTAGTTCTTTGCATTTTCATTTTGCTAGCTGATATAATAAACAATAGAATTTCATCGAAAAAACAGCTGGCGATTTGAATACTGTGAGTTTCACATTCTCACCACACGTGGTGAACTTTTTGAGCTTTTCAGAGCTTTCAAATTGTAAATGATTTTTTAGAATACGAACATTTACATTACATAACAATAATATTAACAAGAGCTCATTAACAATTCCTTGTTAAGTTAACAAGCAGAATAGAGCTGTTAATGTAGGAATGGCATTTAGTTGGAGTCGCAGTTTGACCGAAGTGTAAAAAAATTGCATTAAAAACTGTACACAAAAAATTGTGCAGCAAACAGAAGCATAACCATCAAACAAACATTTCAGCGAAAAGAATAATAAAACGAAAATGAACACCAAATGTTGGGCAATCATGTTTGGCTAGCATAATCACGGCATTAGGCAGAAAAAATGCAATGTTAGAGATGTTGATAACCGTTTGTGGAGAGAGTTAAGTGAGTATTACATTTGATAATGTCAGTTTTAAAATAATATATTTAAGCAAACAATTTCTCAGTACGAGAGTCAGAGCAATGAGAGTATATTATAAATAAGAGTATGCATGACTATCAGATATATTTTTTCTGCGTTTTTCTCTGAGCAGTTCCCAGTTTAGAAATGCAGAAAAAAGTTAGAACTAAACGGAACTAAAAAGCTAAAACATGAATCAAGTCTCTCTTCTTGTATTCCTTGGCTTGCTACCAGGCGACCAGAAAACAGAAGCAAGCAACATTCTTTTTGTTTTCGATATGATCGTACACCCCTTTTCTCTTCTGCCCTCTGCCAAAGAAGCGCATCGTGAACCCTGTCTGCCTCTGTCGCTCTCGCATGTGCGCGCTTTAGCGCATGCGCAAGTGTTTTTTTTTTCAATACTGATTTGTGAATGAATGTGTGTAAGCAGTAGCGCTTGTGGAAGTGTTTTTTAGGTCGATACAAATTTTAATGGATGTGTGTAAGCTGATACACTGATTTCAATGTATGTGTAAGCTGAAATGAAATAAATTTTGGATTTTTCATGTTTCGCTTGACAAATAACAAAAAACAACCAAAGTGCTTGTATTTCTGATCTTGCTACCAGGCAATCAGAAAACAAAGCAAGCAATATTCTTTTTGTTTTCTGCTGTCGATATGATCTTACCCCTTTCCCTTCTCCCCGCTAGCAAGCATGCGTGTGAATGAATGTGTTGTTGTTATTGTAGTCAGCTGTTAAGATTGTTTACATTTGTTGGTATAGTTAGCTAGAACTTTTCGGCGTTTTGAAGTTATTCTTATTGGAAGCTCTACAGTTGGCATTTTTGCTTAATAGTATTTTTAAATTGATATTATCAATTTACGAGTTATTCAACACATAAACTGATATTACTCTCAATGTTTATATGCAATATTTTTATTACTCTTCATTTCAGTATAGCCAATTTTTAATCAACATAAAAATTATTTATATACATTTATGTACCCATATTCTCGATATAACTACACTTGAAATATTAAGCAATGCGTACTATAGAGTGATCTATGGCCGGGTAGTTTATTAAAATTTTTCTTCTTTCTTTGCTAACTTGTAAAAAGCTGATTTTAAGATTTTGAAAAATAAAAATTTGCTGAAATAAATGCAATTAAAACAGTTAAAAAACATTTCAATTTTATAAAGTAAAAACAAAATTTTTAAAATATTATTTATTCTTATTATATTTTATTGCATACAATTTTTTTTATGTCAATGACCATACGTTGACAACTCGTAACTAACGATTTTTTGAAATTGATATTTTTAATACTTTTATAAAAATGTTAACCAAGCTTTTTCTTCCAAATTGACAAACAGCACACCAACCAAAATCCCGATTTCATTTTTAAAAATAAAATTGCTGATTGATTTTAATTGTTAATTTTTGTTAAGTATTTTGCTTCTCCTGTCAAATTAATGAATTTTTAGTTACGAGGTATCAACGTATGGCCATCGATATGCTATAATATATAAACAGTTGTTGTTAATAACTTCAATTAAATTTTTATGTAAAACTTTAAAGTTAACTGTAAAAGTTAAAAAGTGTTGTAAGCACAACATTTTCAATTTTGAAGCAAAACTGAACTGAATTTCAGTAACATTTATTTAAATTTTTTTCTATAAAATAACTAAACGATTATTGCCTAGGAAGGAATGTTTCAAAATGTATATACAATTGATATTTATATACAATTTGTATACAATTTTCGATATTGTATATACATTGATATTTATATACAATTAAGTAAAAAAGTAAAGGCTAAGTTTGTATAACATTAAACATATGTATGATAATTATAAATGAAATAATAATAGTAACAACATATGTATACATATATATAAATATATATTATTTATTAATATAAATATATATACACATTTCGTTGATAACTACTTTCGTAAACTCTTGAAGTTCAAAGAAATAACCACTGTTTCAGAGGGTTAATTTTCACACTGAAATCAATGATATCCTTGGTTAATGATCTATTACAGGACCCTGAAGTGAGATTCGTTATGTTAGGTAGGATAAACCAAGATTCCCTTAAAAATTACTTTTGTGTACCTAGGTCACAGCAAGGTAACAACACCGATCCGTCCGTGGGAGAATTTCAGTATCTCTCCGGGAGAATATTGTCCATGAAGATCTTAACAAATAATTTTCGTAGTCGTAATTATAATTGTGAAGAGGATAATGACTTAATATTGGAATGAAACTGACTGCCTAAACGTTATGAGGAAACTACTATAGAATATAATAAATATAGATATATAATTATAGTTCTAATATATTAGTATATTTTAATATAAATATATAAAATCTATAATTACTAGTTGTATATAATGATAATATTTGTAATTATATTATTACAAACTATATTCATTATAAACATTATTACAAAAATTACAAAATTGTATATCTAAGATATGCATAACACTTATATGTATATATATATATATTTAATATATATATATCATATATATATACACAAATTTATATAATTTTTGTTTATATACACTGAGGGATATATGTGTTAAAATGAAATGAAATTGTGTTCATATTAAACAAATATGTTTTTGAAATAGAGCTTTAAACAATTTCATTTAAGCTAAACACAAATGTTTGTAAAGTAAAATTTAAAACAAAAGCTTTTGTTTTCAAAACAATGTTTCGAAATATGATTTTAATGTTACCATTTTCAGTTTAAGAACATTTATTTAAAAATAAAATTTAAGACAAAACTTTTTATATTGAAAACAACTATTTTGAGCCCCCATTTTTTCGATGCCATTTTTTTAATTTTTTCGCGTTTTTGACATCAGATTCGTGATCAGCGACCTCTGGGACCCCTCGAATACTAAATCTAAACTCTATTCGATGACGTTTGTTTTATTGCGGATTGAAATATTGAAATATGTTATATATTAAAATAATTAATTAGTTTTTATTTCATCTTACCTTTAAATTTTGTAAGTCCAATTAAAAAATATTTTCAAACTATCAAATGGTTTTACTCAGCTTGGTGTCAATTGTCTGCTCAATGACTCTTCTACACATCATTTTTTAATTCAATCTCAGATACCGACGAATTTTTCGTTATAAAACAGAATTAATAAGAGAAACTTGTAAAAAAAATGAGCTTTATATGAGAATGAGAATATGATATGAGAATTATAAAAAAACACGCTTGTTTTAAATTTTGTTCTGTAGAAACACAAACGCGTTAAATTTATATTTTAAAGTTTTTTGTTTAATTTTAAAGTATGTTTTTTCTCAGTGTACGATTGGACACATTATCAGGCTGACAGACAAATAGATAAAAATACAAACAGACGAAGTGACAAGAGAATAATTTTTAAAAATCAGTCCCATGAATTTGCGGACGGGCAAACTAACAAAATATTATACATATATTCAAGCTTTAATTTTCATATCTTTTGACACTAATTAGTCTTTTAAATTTTAACCATCTGCAGTTTTTTCGGATCAAAACTGTTATTAGATGTTTAAGAATACAACGCCTGTGTTCAAAACAGCTTCCATTTTTATCGAACCATATGACTTTATAATACGCGCTTTTGAATTCGGTTCATGACTACTTTTTTCGAAAATGCTTTTGTAAATTGAAAAATGTTGTTGACAAATTTCGAAGAACTCGTCGGAAGGATTTTTCAAGACAAGTCTTTTGTCACTATGGTTTTTGATGTCAATAAAACTTTCCGAATAGAAAGAAGACTTCTCCAACTTTACAAGATTTTCTTGGCAACCTTCGCATTTTATTTTGTTGGCAAATTTTGTCTTCATGCCGTACCCAACAAAATATCGACCAACTTAAGGCTTAAGGGTGTTATATGCTAAGGGAGGTATTAAAGGGCTTAAGGGAGTTATATGCTGAAAATTTGTTTACTTCTTCTATAGTAGTTTCCTAATAACGTTTAGGCAGTCAGTTTCATTCCAATATTGAGTCATTATCGTCTTCACAATTCTTATTACGACTACGAAAATTATTTGTTAAGATCTTCATGGACAATATTCGTCCGGAGAGATACTGAAATTCTCCCACGGACGGATTGGTGTTGTTACCTAGCTGTGACCTAAGTAATTTTTAAGGGAATCTTGGTTTATCCTACCTAACATAACGAATTTCGCTTCAGGATCCTGGAAGAGATCGTTAAACAAGGATATCATTGATTTCAAAGTGAAAATTAATCCTCTGAAACAGTGGTTATTTCTTGGAACTTCAACAGTTTACGAAAGTAGTTGTCAACGAAATGTGTATATTATCATATGCATATTTCATTTATGATTATCATAAATATGTTTAATGTTATACAAACTTAGCCTTTACTGTTTTACTTAATTGCAAAAATCAAATGTATATAAATTTCGAAAATTTCCTTCCTAGGTAATAATCGTTTAGTTATTAAAAAAAAAAATTAAAATAAATGTTACTGAAATTCAGTTTTGCTTCAAAATTGAAAATCTTGTGCTTACAACACTTTCTAACTTTTACAGTTAACTTTAAAGTTTTACATAAAAATTTAATTGAAGTTATTAACAACAACTGTTTATATATAATAGCATATCGATGTCCATACGTTGACACCTCGTAACTAAAAATTCATTAATTTTACAGGAAAAGCAAAATACTTAACAACAATAATCAATTAAAATCATTCAGCAATTTTTTTTTTAAAATAAAACATAATCATTACTAAATATTTTTGAAATGAGAAGAAAAAGTAATTAAGTATAAAGAAAATTCGGGATTTTGTTTGGTGTCATTTTGGAAGAAAAAGCTTGGTTAAAATTTTTATAAAAATATTAAAAATATCAATTTCAAAAGATCGTTAGTAACCAGGTGTCAACGTATGGCGATTTAAAAAAAAATTGTATACAATAAAATATAATAAGAATAAATAAAATATAAAAATTTTGTTTTTACTTTATAAAGGAAAAAGGGTTTTTAAATGTTTTAATTGCATTTATTTCAGCTAATTTTTATTTTTCAAAATCTTAAAATCACCTTTTTACAAGTTAGCAAAGAAAGAAGAAAAATTTTAATAAACTATCCGGCCATAGAGCACTCTATAGTACACATAAACTTCTTCGCATTGCTTAAAATTTCAAGTGTAGTTATATCGAGAATATAGGTACATATATGTATATAAATAATTTTTATGTTGATTAAAATTGGCTATACTGAAATGAAGAGCAATAAAAATATTGTATATAAACATTAAGAGTAATATCAGTTTATGTGTTGAATTACTCGTAAATTGATAATATCTTTTTAAATATACTATTAAGCAAAAATGCCAACTGCAGAGCTTCCAATAAGAATAACTTCAAGACGCCGAAAATTTCTAGCTAACTATACCAACAAATGTAAACAATCTTAATAGCTATCTACAATAACAATAACACATTCATTCACACGCATGCTTGCTAGCGGGGAGAAGGGAAAGGGGTAAGATCATATCGACAGCAGAAAGCATAAAGAATATTGCTTGCTTTGTTTTCTGATTGCCTGGTAGCAAGATCAGAAATACAGGCACTTTGTTGCATTGATTGTCTCTGCCAACAAGCATAAAACAAACGAAAAATTAAAAATTAAAAATTTATTTCATTTCAGCTTACACACATCCATTGAAATCAGTGTATCAGCTTACACACCTACATTCAAATTTGTATCGACCTAAAAAACACTTACACATGCAAATCACAAATCAGTATTGAAAAAAAACACTTGCGCATGCGCTAAAGCGCGCACATGCGAGAGCGACAGAGGCAGTCAGGGTTCTCGATGCGCTTCTTTGGAGAGAAAAGGAGTACGATCATATCGAAAACAAAAATAATGCTTCTGTTTTCTGGTCACCTGGTAGCAAGCCAAGGAATACAAGAAGAGAGACTTTATTCATTTTGTAGCTTTTTAGTACTGTTTAGTTCTAACATTTTTCCGCAGTTCTAAACTGGGAACCGCTCAGCGAAAAATGCAGAAAAATAGTCATGCATACCCTTATTTATAATATACTCTCATTGCTGTTTGGATCGGATCGATCCCTGGTTAGAAACGCTTGTTGATTCAATGTTAAGTCAACAATCTATCAATAGATAGAGGATTATGTATTGGCTTATGCCAATAAGATGTCACCAGCATCGGTGTGTTTTGTTTTTTCTTGATGTGAACGCGCAAAGAAAAACTGTAGACGTGTTACCACTACAATATAAAACTCTTTATCATTAAAGACACTTAAACTATTATCACATTAAATCCAAAGTAAGTTTATTAAAAAAATTATAAAGGGCGGAAGCCAGCCATTAAAAAACGCGATTGCGTTTCTCTTCTCTATCCATTCTCTTTTCTCTTTAAGCATTAAGTATGTTATGTGTACATTTGTAATTTATTTTATGTTATTTCAAATTTTTGAATTTAAAAGTTAATTTATTAAAAAGAAAAAAATTATTAAGCTCTCAAATCTATGTAACTGCGAAAAGCTTCGACACACAGCTCGTGTGTCCAACGACGCACCTGTGTTTTTTTTTTTATTGAAGCTATATCAAAACAACTCAATCGGGATTATAGAATTTATGTGAAGATTTATAAAAAAAAATTGCCAAGCCCACCTCCCATACAAAATTGACAAGCATCTAAAACTCAGGAACAACTCATCGTAGATCGATGAAATTGTGAAAATAAGTTGGAATTAGATCTATTAGAACACATGTTAAAATAGTTTGAAATCCGACCACAGCCACGCCTATCTCTCATATAATACAAAAATTTAAAACTCTCTTTTTTATTGTACTTATATTGCACTAAAAATCTGGAAAAGTTTTCACACCCACTATTTTTGTAACGCGAATGATAAGTGTCCTTTCTATATAAGGGGAACAAGGGGCGAACTTTCACATGGCAACGTGTCTGACTGCTTCCTTGGCGAGGCCAGCATTATCTATGTTGAAATCGTCCCAAGTCGACTCAAACCTCCACGTGGTGTTCCCTGAGCAACGGCAAACTGTCATCCGTCAGTTTGACGGCTAATTTGAGCGGCGGGCTACCTAGCCTTAAATAGGTTGTGCGTCGGGTTTGAAGCCCACCACGTAAAAACTATTCAATGGATAGTTTTTTAAGAAATATGAAAAAAATTATCCCCAAATCTGATGACGCAAGAGGACGACCGTATCTCTGTCGGAAGGACCAAGTAGAGGACAACCTGCCGAAACTTGGAGCTTCCAACTGGCACCAGCAAGTGCAAAACTGAATTAGATGGCACAATTTCGTACACCAGGCGAAAACCGATTTACGGTTGTAGGCGCCACCTAAGGAGGTAAGTAAGTATGTAAGTGTCCTTAAACCAAATGCTGACAACATTTTCCTCACGTCAAACGTCAAACATTATAATCTAATAATAAATCTGTTAGAATTCTTGTATACTTATTCATTATTGGATCAGAAGAAGCCATAACAAGGTTCATTACATCTTCATTGGTGGGTTTTCTACTGCATTTATTTGAGTGGCTAGGATATTGGCCATAACCTTTCATTCGAGCCTCCTGTGCTTCCTTTATAAGCATTCCTATTGGGAGAACTGCAGATGATATGCTTGAACCACCATGCAATTAAACTTTATGTACAGTTACTGGAATATTATACTAATTATATACATAATTTCACATACAATTCTGCAATTTCCATACAATAACATAGAAATTTTCACGGCTCAACTGATGCATAACTGTTTATAGTGCCTGCAAACAGTTAGTGAACTAATGTCGGCCAATGAATGAGCTATCACGATGGGCAGAATCAAATGGACTAGGTGTAAGCCCAATATAGACCAAACTCGTTCTGTTTCCAAGAAGAAGAAAAAAAGAAAGTTTCACTTACCGAAACTCAACGAAGTAACTCTGAAGCTTCCACGGAAGCCAAATACCTTGCAATAATCCTTGATAACAAGGAAACGCATCACAGAAAAAGGAAGGAAAAAAGCACTGTTCGTGCAATTCCATTACAGGAATTGTAATTGGTAATTCGATATCTCAATTCCTCAGGAATGTAATTGGAAAAAAGCCGTCAATTCCATTCCAGGAATTGTAATTTGTAATAGAATATCTCAATTCTTCAGGAATGGAATTGGAAAAAATTCGTCAATTCCATTCCAGGAATTGTAATTGGTAATTGAATTTTTAATTCCTCAGGAATGACAAAGTCGTCAATTCCATTCCAGGAATTCTAATTGGTAATTGAAGTTTAAATTATTTTTTCATTAACTCAAAACAACTTCATTATATATTATAACAGACCTATTCTTGAAAAAGTTCAATGGTAAAGCAGTATTTTTCATATTTCTATGCGTTTGTTATAAGTTTTTAATTTCAAAACAAAATTTGAAACTCAAAAAACAAAATTTGCCAATGAAATTGTCAATATATGAAAAGCAGCTGACAATTTTTATCAAATTTATTATTCTTGAGCTTTAAATTTTGTCTTGAAATCAAAAAATTACAACAAACACATAGAAATATGAAAAATACTAGTTTACTAGTGTACATTTTTAAGAATAGGTCCGTAAGTCTTTATTCGAATCGCTATATTACTCAAAAACTCAAAAAGCGGCGTTCGACCTAAAAAGTTTGAGAACGTATGGTTTAAATAATCGATTTTTTGTTACTATGCAAAGTTTACTATATCAAGAGGCAGAATACACACACCAAACTATTGCGGTTTGAATCGATTAGAGATGAGACCACACGATCAGCGCAAGATATAGCAGCTATGGTCGTTAAATATATCACTGACGAACAGGGCCAACACTTTTTTCGGGATGAGGTGTAATCTCCTGCACCAAAATAAAATGAATAATTTTTATGATTTTGGCAAACAATCAATTTTAACAGGTAAATAGTACTATTTTGCAGCGAGAAAACAAACAAATCTTAAGTATTTCAAATTTTTATTTAACTGCTTAAGATCTAACAAAAATGTCACCGCCAATTAGTAATGGGCAGAAAATAGTTATAGCAGTAGTAACACTCGAATTTTGAAAATAGGACACTTATTCGATTCTTGGTGGTAGAACTCGATTTACTATACTATATATTGTAGTAGAACTCGATTCATAAAGGTATTAGTTTTAAATAGTTAATAGTTTTTTAAATAATGAAAGAAGCATAAGTACCAGATCGCTTTTGTACGATATTATGACTTTACTTATTATTTCTTGTGATATAACAAATATCTGTAAAATAATTTTGTGCAAATTTAGAAAACACGCAAGTTGGGTCTTAAAGGATTTGCTAAACAAGGAAAGGTCCCCAGGTGTCAATTGCCGATGTCACTTGAATGTGATAGAGGAGGTTTTCATATATGTGATAGAGGACAAAAAGGTAAGGGTGACATATTTTTTATACGTTAGGGTTTCATAATAAAGTAGAATAATTTTTTTTAATAATTTACTTTTGAAGCTTTAGATACCTATATTGTAGACTTTCTTTTATAATAACTTATTTATAATGAAAATTTAGTATAAAATCTAAAAATTTCCATAAACAAAAAAAGTAACTTTTTAAATTGTCCTTAATCAAACATAAGTGAAAATAAAACAATTTAAGGTAAGGGCTCCTCATTATGATATTGACTAAATTCTGTTAAAAAGCACAACAACAAAATTACAATAAAGTTTATTTCACAAATTGTGTGCCTCTTAAATACCTTGCGGTTAATACCAAAATTGTATATGTTGCCATGACAAATTGTGAAGCTATGGTGAAAAAATAAAGTTTCGGCTGATTTTGAAACAGCTTTATGAAACCCAAAGCCATCGATTGAGCACGTAAAAAAAAATTCGTCAACATTACATTTTTGTCCTCTATCACATATATGAAACTCATTCAAATCGGCAAGTAACACCTGGGGACCTTTCCTTGTCAGCAAAGTCTTAATGTGCAGCACACTGTCGAAAGTCCAAATAGCATAATTCTATTTCTGTTTTTATTTTAAAGGATCCATAAACAACGAAGATTGTGATGTAGAACGACAATGTCTGCCCGTAGCGATCACCAGTTACAACGATTTTTGGGTGATCCATACTTCAACAATTTGGATAAAGTAAAGGACTTGCCACTGCTGGAAAAACTTTTAGAAAAGCAAATGCACCCCTCACTTCGTCAGCACCCGTCGAAAGGCTTTTCTCGTTTGCAGGCATAGTAAACACTCCTCGACTGAACGCAATTTCAGACCAACACTTTGAAATGCTAACTTTGTTAAAAGCTAATGCACATTTTTAAGAGTGTTGACGTAGGTATATAGTAATAGTATCAGTTCAAATGTAGTTTCATATATTTTTGGTCGCAAGGAATAGTTACTTAAGACGAAATAAAGTAAATATGAGATTTTTCATTTTTCTCACCACGCTTTTTTTCAGAAGTTTATGAAAGTATCTAATATGATATTTTTAGATACAAAAATTGTCTTTCGTTTTTGGATTGGTTTTCCATGATACGTTAGCTAATTTGCTATTCCTTGCAACCACAGATGTGTCAGAGCTGTAAAAGATTACAAACAATTTCTAAGTATATTTAAATAAATGTCAACTCAGCGCAAAGTTTACATATTTTCTTTTATTTTTATGAACAATTGATTTTATTTTAAAAATATTTACAAATGTAATATCGTAATAAAGCGATTCGAATAAAGACTTATAATAAATAATGAAGTTGTTTTGTGTTAATGAAAAAGTAATTTAAATTTCAATTACCAATTACAATTCCTGGAATGGTATTGACGACTTTTTTCCAATAACATTCCTGACGAATTGAGATGTTCAATTGCTAATTACAATTCCTGGAATGGAATTTACGAATTTTTTCCAATTCCATTCCTGAGGAATTGAGATGTTCAATTACCAATTACAATTCCTGGAATGGAATTGACGAGTCTTTTCAATTACATTCCGGAGGAATTGAGATGTTCAATTACCAATTACAATTCCTGGAATAGAATTGACGAATTTTTTCCAATTCCATTCCTGAGGAATTGAGATGACCAATTACGAATTCCTAATACCAAGGAATTGGAATTGAGGTGGAATTAATTCCAAAAGGAATCATTACAACGCAGCTCTGCCCAGCAGACAAGAATGTGAAGAAACGGCTGTAGAATCCTAGCACACGGCCATCTGCTCACGATAATTTTCGGTGACTCTTTGCACCATTTCGGCCGGTATCTCAGCTATGGCCTGACGAATATTGGCTTCCAATGCCTCAAGAGTTGAAGGATGGTTAACAATGGGTTTTTTGAGAAAGTTGGAATTTTTTCCCTATATAACCAAGAACTGTCATGTACCGATGCAAGTCGACACGGGTTTCCATGGTCCTAGGAACACAAAATATATTTTAACATTTATTTCAACATCATACGAAAAAATTGAGAAGGTAACCACCAGGAATGATATTTGGGGGCTTTTCGGACTTTTTGGGCCCTTTTTTATTTCAAAAGCCCCGAGGCCCTTCTTATTTATTTTAGGCCCTTTTGGAAAATACTACCGAAAAAATAATCGGAATTTTTTAAAAGAAAAGTTTACTGGTTAATGTATGTGATTTCAATATGCCAAAGAAAAATCGCCCCAAAAAATAAAATGAAACATTCCCCAAACGAAAAGAAAAAAAAATGTACGCAATAAACGAAAAAATGTTGAACAGTTTTTTGGAAAAATGTTCCAAAATGCAATTCAGCGGCGTTATAGTGCTTGACAAAAATAAAATGAAACAACCAATATTCGCCGTCACAAAGGGTTTTGCTTGTAAATTGAAAATATTGTTGCTTGTATAGACGACGACGAATAAATGATTATAACGCTTCCAGAACTTACGCCCGAAAAAATGGGGGAAAAAGCCCGAAATTTTGGAAGCATTCAATTTCAAAAAAAATGCCCGAATTTGAAATGGCAATTGAGCCCAGAATTGAGAAATAAAGCCCAAAAGAAAATGGAAATTACGACCGAAATTTTCAGCAGTCTTTCGATCTTTATTTCTAAATTTTTCGGGTATAATTTCCGTGATCATGTTTTAATATATGGTTATCAAAGTATAAAAGAACAAATTTGAGTAGTAAATTGATATTCCCCTGTAAAAATATCTGCAAAAATGTTCTTTATTTTATTTGTTTTTTATGTAATTCATTAACAAGGGGTCATTGGACATTATGTACGGATAAGGTCCAGATGGTGTTTTTTAATGATAAAATGATTTGCTCTTTTACGGAATAATGTTTTCTTACCTTCCGTACAAGGGCGAACCATTTTATCATAACGAATTTGAAATTTCTTAACTTTTCGGTAAGCAAAAATTCGGGCGTTTTTCCATATTTTAATGTGGCAAAAATGGCCAATATTTTTTTGGCCTTTTTTTCGCCTTTCTTCCTTTTCAAATATTTGCAAAAAATATCCTAATTTTATTGGTACAAACACCCGAAAAAATTAGATAATCGATACAAATTTCGGTCATTGTTTTTCGACGAATTAATGCCCGATTTTGTATTGAAAATTTCGGATTTTTTTGTAATTTTTTTCGTCCGTAATTTCTGGAAGCCAATTGTAAGCTATCTTTGATTTATTTCGTAAATAGAAATATCTGGAGAAAGCAAAAAAAAAATTATCTTTTACTGATCATGAAAAGGTATGACAACCGCGGGGGGAGAGGGGTGACAGATAGCCCTCGACCGATTTTAGTTAATTATTTGAAATTTTTAAATATATGATGATCGAGTGATGAAAATAAAAAAAGAGTTATAATAACTATGTCACTAGTAGTCGACGTGAACAATCAGTTAAAAAAAAGGGAAATTGCACCCAAAAAAGTAGGTGATTTTTTGTATGAAAACCCCTCAAAAAGCAAAAAGCGAAATTTCGTTAAAAAATGTGCAAAATTGTTAAATTTTTTCGGTGATTTTTCCCATTCCCATTCATTTCTTATTTCATACACCCCAATTTTGAATGGAACAATGTTGCGTGATTTTTCATTTCATTTCTTATGTTTTTTTTTATTGTTTGTATTTTATGTTAAGGCGATATTTCCTATCGTTTTTTAAATTGTTCTCAGTAAAACAAGTTCTGTTATATAAAGTCATTGTCCCATTAAGAGCATACTTTTTAGTAATTTTAACAAGTTTATTTGAAAGATTAGATGAAAAGAGTGAACCCTAGTCCCGCTTCATTAATAAGACTTTTTCTGCATTCTGAGTCTTGATTAAACTGCATTAAACTGCTTATTCATTTCTGACTTTCTACGACTATTTTATAGTCGAAGATTGAAATATCCGGTGTGGGGTTTTTGTTTAAAAGCTTTGCAATTTTTATTTTTTTTTTTTATTAAATTTAGGATTGACTTATCAGAGTAATATTTTTGTTAAACATTTTCTTGTAGAAACACTTTATCTATAGATTATTTTTGGCGTCTTTTTAACTTTTACAAACAAAGCGTGAAATAAAATCTTTTTGAAAGAATAACCTTAAACTATATCACTTTCACCCAAAATTTTTGATTTAATAATAATATCAGTGTAATAAGAACAAAGTTATTTTAATAAACAAAGCATTTGGATAACAGGTGTTCTGAGATTAAAAATTTAACATAACTTAAAAACTAGATACACTGGTATAATTTGAAATTAAAATATACATTTTAGAGATAGCTGACATTGATGAAAATAAAAATGAATTATAAAAAGGAAAAGAATGTAAAAATATTTTAGAAATGTAAAATAAAAAATAAAAATACATAAAAATTTTTTTATAATTTTTGTAATAAGAAAGAAAGAAAGACCAAATGTTAATAGGGAGCTAAAAAAATAGAAAAAGAAATCTGATTATTTTATTTTATATAAAGATATTTGCAATCAAGCAAAATGTTTTAAAACGGCTTGCCTAAAGCTTCTCTCATTTCCAATAGATTTAAGGTGACTGGGTAATGCGTTCCATAATCTGATGGCACTAACGAAAAATAGTCTGGTAGAGTTTATTGAATTAAAGTTAGGTATTATCATCATATAACTTCTGTTTGACTGACAAAATTGTAATTTTTCAAAAAAATACTGTGGCATTTTAAAGTGAATCAATTTATAAAGAAATATGCAATTACGAGCATTTAGATAGCTTATTATATCACAACCAAGTATACTATTCTTGAACTGGGATATGTGATCAAACCTTTGTATATTATAGACGTATCGCGTCGCATGATTAAACGCAATTCGCAGTTTGTGCTCAGAACGTGAATCTAGTTTACTACAAATAATTTCAGAGTAAGTTATTGCAGGGATTATCATTTGCAACACCAATTTTCGCCTGGTATCAACAGGTGTAAACTGGGCCGACATTCTTAAATTTCGCAGGGTATAATAAATGTTTCGGACTACACTATTGATATGATCGGTACAACTTAGCGAAGAATTGATGTGGAAACCAAGACTCCTTACGTTGCTTACTATTTTCAGCTTCCTGTCTCCTATGTACAGGAGCGGAATGTCATCTAAGCAGATTTTGTTTTTCGCAATAGGTAGCACATATGTTTTCAGCGCATTCAGTTGAAGACCATTCCTAACAGCCCATTTATGGACACTATCGAGATCTTCGTTCAACCTGTAGCTTAAATCTTCAAGAAGACACGTTCGGCGGGAAAGATGAAGCTGAACATCATCTGCATAAGCATGCATAGAGGAATATTTACATACGGAAAAAATGTCATTTATAAATACTGAAAATAGAAGCGGCCCGAGAACAGATCCTTGAGGCACTCCACTGCAAACATACTTGTATTGAGAGCACTTATTGCCAACATTTACTCTCTGAATCCTGTTCGATAAGTAGCTTCTTACAAGATTAACAGCACTAGTACAAAACCCATAATAATTTTTTAGTTTTTGATAAAGTAAGGAATGATTTACTGTGTCAAATGCCTCAGAGAAATCAATCAAGCAGAGTAGTGTAAGAAGGCCTTCATCATAAGGTGATCGAATATCGTCCAGTACCTTGAGAGTAGCAGTTGCACAGCTGTGGCTACTACGAAATCCAGATTGAAATGGGGACAAAAAATTGCTTCGTGTGAGAAAATTCAACATTTGATCAGCCATAATAGCTTCACATACCTTTGACAAGCAGGACAAAATGCTAATAGGCCTGAAATCACTGGGCTCGCTTGCTTGGGATTTTTTGGCTACCGGTATGACCTTTGCAATTTTCCAGGAATTAGGAAAAGAAGAGGAAGTGAAGCAATGATTGATTAGATTGAGATATGCGTTAGTGGGCTTACTATGAAAGGCAATATGAGTTTTATAAATTTGATCGCAATTCCATCCTGACCAACCGCATTCGATTTAATTTTCATTATATGTTTAACAACATCGTTTTCACAAACTCAAGCAAACTGAAAGTTGGATTCAACAAGGACATCTATCAACTCTTCATGATTACAAGGGCTTACATTATTATTTATGAAAAAATCATTCATGATATCTGGGTTAACACAGCAACTAACTGTAGGCTTGCTGCCAACTCCAATGTTTCTTAGATTTTTCCATAGCTCTTTAGAAGGAAGCGACGTTTTCAGCTTATTCGAATAAAATCTTAACTTGGACTGCCTGCAAATAAGAATTGAAGCATTCCTTGCCACTCTACACTCTTCCCAATTTTCCGACGATGGATTTCTTTTCCACATTCTGAACACTGGACGTGTACCAAGGACAAGATACATTTTTTATAACAATTGTACGCGTAGGAACAAGGGTTTCAAAAAGATGGCTAATATTTTGAGTTAAGGCATCTACTTTTTTACTAACATTTGAAAAAAGCCAGATGTCATTCCATGGAGTACAACATGCATCATTGTTTAAAGCCGAAAGATCAATACATTTAAAGTCTTTGTAGGTAATGGTATTGGACGTAGTGGTGCGAGATAGCGATATATCAAGTGTACAAAAAATTAAATCGTGATCGGAAAGAAAATATATTTGATCAAACAATAGAACAGACGAGACATCAGAGACAATAAAATAATCCAGAAGGCTTGGAGTATCATTATTAGAAAATCGTGTGGGCATAGTTTCATTAACAATTGACAGACCGACAGACGAAACATTATCATAGATAGATTTAGTTGAATTGTCATGACACAATAAATTAACATTAAAGTCACCACAAATAACAAAGAAACTAAAATCAATTGATAAATCAGAAAATTCAGAAAAATAAGAGTTCAGATTATTAAATTTACAAGTGTTGTAAGCATAAGATATACAAATTTTAACATTATTATCAGTTACACAAAGATTTAAATATTCAACAGGACTATTAGTAGATTTTTTTATGACTTTTACACTCAAGCTTTTGTGGCAGTAAATCGCTACTCCACCCCCTCTTCTGTCCAATCTATCATTCCTAAATAAGTTAAAATTATTTAACACACAGAGTCGTTGACCTCTGGACAAAACCACGTTTCGGATACACAAATCACATCAATAGAAGAGTCTTCAAACACATATTTTAAATAATCAAGTATCAATAATCAATAATCGCTCAAAATTCAGCATACAAATAAGACTTTTGGGGAAGTGTTTTCGAAATGTGATATTCGAAAACATTTCTGCCGGTATTTGTGCAGTCGCCGTTGTTGTTGTCATATTCTATACACTGGCTGAAACTGGTTTGACTGGTTTTTATAATAAATTCTGCACAATGTTTACATTTTGCATTATTATATTCTATACTGGTTTGACTGGTTTTTGTGTTATTGAAATAAATTTTCACAATGTTTACATTTTTGGCTGGACGGGCTTGCATGGATTTATTTCAATAACACAATTAGATATTTCAGATATTAGATATTATTTTCAGGATATGTATGAAAATAAATGTTTTCTTTCCGAATTTCTTTGTTTTTAATTTTTTTAGGTCAAATAGGAAATTTTTTATATAATTCAATTTATGAAATTTTCCAATAAATTTCATAATTGAATTTGTTCAGTATGTACAATGTTACATTTTTTTGCTGCTTTTGCTTGCATAGATTTATTTCATTTCATTTCATACTTATTTCAAGTTGAAGTATGAAAATACGAAATGTTATTTTTTCAAAGTTTTTAATTATCTCAACTTAATGGAATTTATTTTATTTCTTAAAAAAAATTGGAATAAATAAAATTTTTTTTAACACATTTTTTGCCTGCTTGCTGGTATATTGCATGCATTTATTTCAACATGCCAATTAGATATTTGCAAGATTCAGGTATTTGCATGAAAATATGAAAGGATTTTTATATATATTTTTTAATATTTGTAATTACCTACATAACATTTTTTTTAGGTCAAAAAGAAAATCTTGCATTTAATAGCAGCAAATTTAAAAAAAAAAAACTAGTAATAATAATCAATGCGCCGCAGCCTCCTAGCCTCGAACCCGGGAATTTCGCGTACAAGGAAAACGCGTAAGCAGTCGGCCACAAATCAATTTAATAAATTCCTTTTTAACAACAAATAACAGCAAAATGCATGTGTGTGGGTAGCTGAAATGGAAGAAAGAATTTGCATGCATCATTTGGAGGAATTCTGATCAGTCGACTGGTTTGACTGATTTTTTTTTGTTTTTGCTGTCTGCTTGGATTTTTTTGCTGCTTCTCAGCTGGTTTTTTTTATTTTTTGTGTGGATTTCGTCGAAAGTCAGAAATGATATTTTTATGATTTTGTCTATTTTGAAGTATGAAGGTATAGAAAAATCGCTATAACTTCTTCATTTCTGATTAGATTGAAATGCACCCAAGGACAAAATGCTGGCAATTTTTACAATCTTTAAAATGAATAAATTTACTCTTTGGGCTGGCTGGCTTGTTTATATTTTTTTTGGCTGGTTTTTGTTTTTGCTTTCTGCTTGGATTTTTTTGCTGCTTCTCAGCTGTTTTTTGTTTGCTATATTTGGAGTGCATTTCGTCGATAGTCAGAAATGATATTTTTACGATTTTGTCTATTTTCAAGTATGAAGGTATAGAAAAATCGCTATAACTTCTTCATACCCACAAGCAGCTCATATACCCACATACGTATATACATTAAGTCGCCTCACGCTCCATTGAAAAAAATTTGTTCGGTCCGGTTCTTCAAAATAATCCACGGCTTATGTTAATATGCTCCCCAATATATTTCGACTAAAAATATTGGCTGATATGGTGGTTAAAAAAACAAACGGTCAGAAATAATAGTAATGAAAAAGTTTTTCTGCATCAAAAACTCTTTTATTATTTATTAATAATTAATTAATTAATTTTTTATTGATTGGATTTTTATGGATTGTTTGAACTTTTTTCATATTATTTTCACTAAAATTCAATTAATTTTTTTCCACACTACTTTTTGTCAATGAATTCTAAAATGTAAACTGTAAAAAATGTATAAATTTTTTTTTGTAATTTCATTCAATTTAATTCTTCTCTTTTCACTAAATAGTTCAATAGATAAATTATTTGACTAAAAGTAACATTGCAAAACAAAAAAAAAAGGTTTTTGTGTGAATTTTATTAAAAAAATATATAAAACATTTATGAAAATCCGCATTACCTCTGGTCCGACTGCAAACATTTAAAATTTATTGGTGCATATTGGAAGAAATTTATTAATACTATTATTTTTGACCATTGGTTTTTGTTGACCAGTAAATATTTTTACAAAAAACTAGATTTTTAGAGTATATTTCAATTAATTCCGTGGTATACTGGTTGAGGTGCGTGGCTTGTATGCGGTAGAATCCAGGCTCGAATCCCATCTGACACAGAAAGTTTTTTTAATTGAATTCATTTTTCTGTTCGGCCGTCATCTATCTGCAGACAATAGCAAACCTCAGAGAGTAAAAACTGCCATGAAAGGCTTCTTGAGAATATATGAAGTGACCGCAGCTTGGACCCATAGCAGCTACATACCAAGTTTGACTATCAAAACTTTCACATCTCAGGAATTAAAATTATTTCTAGCCGATAGCTCTGGCAGCTAGTGCTTACTTAGTTATAATTTTTAAATTATAATTAACTATAATACATAAATAAATAAAATAAAATTATTTCTGAAGAGAGGGCACAGCTACTATGCCCATTTTTTTGCACAGCTATCGAGAGTGAGCGTTTGAACTTGATTACCAAATTTTAGTATTTAGCGATGAAAATCGTCTGATTCATAGAAGTTATATTGATTTGTGGGTGGTACAAGTGGGCTGGGTAAACTTAATATAGATATATATATTGACCGCCCCTTAGAGCACCTGCATATCAAGTGGTACTATCAAAACGTGTACAACTCAGAAATAAACATGATTTCAAAAAAATGGGCGTATAAATGCTAAGACCACGCCCATTTTTTGAAAAGTTGTCGGCAGTAACCATATGAATTAAATCACCAAATCTTAGTCTTCTACGGTAAAAGCCATCTGATATAATGCATTTTTACTGATTTGTGGGCGGTAAAAGTGGACGTGACAGCATTTATATATACATAGTGACTGCCACTTGGACATATAGCACTTGCATACCAACATTTACTATCAAAACGTGTACAACTCAGGAATAAGCATGATTTCGATAAAGTGGGCGTAGATATGGTGCGACCATGCCCATTTTTTAAACATTGACCGACAGTAACCATATGAACTAAATTACCAAATCTTTGTCTCTTACGGCAAAGCCATCTGATATAAAGAATTTTTACTGATTTGTGGGCGGTAAAAGTGGGCGCGACAACTTTTTTATATACATAGTGACTGCCACTTTGATCCATAGCATCTGCATACAAAGATTCACTTTCAAAACTTGAACATCTCAGGAATTAAAATTACTTCTGAAAAGTGGGCGTAGACATAGTGTGGCCACGCCCAGTTTTGTACAGTCACCAACAGTAACCATCTGAACAAAATTACCAAATTTTAGTTTTATACGATTAAAACCGTCTGATATACAGCATTTTTTTGGTTTGTGGGCGATATAGATAATTTCGATTGTATGAGAGGTACCACGCCCCCTTGTCCAATCAACACCAAACTTCACAGGAACTCTCAAAATGTTGTTTCAGTCTCCCTAAAAATTTTATAAAGATTGGTTCGGCGGTTTTGCAGTCTATACGTGATATACACACATACCCACATATCCACATACCCACATACATACATCCATTTTTATATATACCCAATAAACCACAGAGCGGACTCGGATTCGTTTCGAACTAAATACACGAGATCTCGGTTTCACCTCGAATTCGAAACGAATCCGTTTGGTTTATTGAGTATAGATAGATAGAAGATCTATATATAAAGATAGAAGAGAGATAACACCAAAAACAAAACATGTCTCTAAGAATAAAAAAATTTGGCTGTACTAAAAAATTATACTTAATAGAAAACAATGATAAACAATGACTGTACAATTAGTAATGCATTAGATAATATCATTGTCTTCTAAAATATCTAGCTTATACCCGGTGTGCGTTGCTACACCCAGCAACTATATTTGAAAATCTATCTATACTATTATATAAAAGCGTTGTGACACTTAACGGATGATCCACAATATCGCGAGAACCACTGAACCGACTGAGACGATATAGGTACCAGCTGATTTTTTATTTCAGCGAAATCGTAAAAAGCTATGTTAGTAATGCCATGCCTACCTTACCGCCCATAAATCAATGAAAATTGTATATTTCAGACGGTTTTGGTCGTATAAGACTACAGTTTAGTAATTTCGTTTGAAGATCGTTTGCTTATTTTCGGTGACTGTACCTAAAATGGGCGTGGTCGGATTATATATACGCCCACTTTTACGAAATCATTATAATTCTTTAATTGTATATGTTTTCATAGTGAAACTTGGTATGTAGGTGCTATGAGTCCAAATGGCGGTCAATATGTATATAAATGTTGCCACGCCTACTTCTACCTCCCATTTTTCTATCTATCAATATATGGTATATAAAAATCAAATGCCACATGTATGTTGCCGCATCAATTGAGAACGGCTAAACCGATTTAGTTCATTTTTTTTTGTCGTATTTTTTAGTTACCAGGACACATTTTATACGCAAAAATATACCCACTAGATGGCGCTGGAGTCAAGCTATTACGAAAAATCTTATTTATAGTCCAATTGGGTTCATATTTGAAATATATATTGGCAAGGGTAAGCGAGTTTGCAGAAAATTTGAATTTTCCATTGTTGAATTATTACCAAATTTATGCTCCATTTTGTTTCATATATGGGTTTGGGGCAAAAATTCTTTATTACATTTATTTATTATTATTTTAAAATTATTATATTATTCAAAATTATTTTTACATTTTGTCGCGAAGATGGTCATTTATGTACGAGATATTCAATTTGTTTAGTTTTTTTATTTACTTAAAATAGCATGTTTTGAATTTTTTTTTGTAGTAAAATTTCGGGTGTTTGAGTAGTACGAGGTAGGATGGATAAAATAATTAAAAACTTTTTTTTTAAATAAATTTAGCTTTTTATTAACGGTCTTTTTTTAAATATCTATGGGAAACAAGATTCCCAAAATATATTTTAAATGCAAATGTCTTATTGTTTCTTTGCACAAACATTTCAGTTTGCTCTCTTAAACTTTTTTCTTAATGCGAAACATTAAATAATCAAAAGTAAAACGCAGGGTGTAACTAGAATTTTTACTAAGGCTTAAAATCAGAACTTACTGACAATGAGTCGCAATTGCTCCTTTTCTTCAATTACTTCATAAATAAAAATATGTTAGAATTGAGTCGCAGAAAGATTTGACAGAATATGAACTAAATTGGGCGTCATCTTGGTAAAGATATCTTTTTTACTTTGAACGTAAGAGAAGAAATATTTAAGTTGTGTTAGAATTTAACTATTTCCCTTTAGCACTGCTTTGTTCGTTAAAGGCTTCCCCACAACTACAGATGCAACTTGGGTAGAAAATTACTTCAAAAAGAAGTACAAATTAACCATCTCAGACTGCCATAAAAAGTCGTCAAAACGATCCAAGGTTAGCAGTTTTAAATTTAATATACCCAAGGCATATGCGTGGATGTTTTCTAGTGCAGGTATGCGAACGAAAGAAAACATTCGTATAACTGAATGGACGGAAAAACCAAAAACGGAAGTTAAGGCACCTAGTATTATGCTTATCACTAAGCCTATGATTAAATCTATTAAGCCTACTAATATTAATAGTAATAAAAATAATATAAGCCCACCTGCCAGAACACCCTCAAAGCCAGCTCAAGATCAAAACTGGTCATATAAAACAAATTTATTCCCAAAGTTTTCTCCACAGTCAAAACTATCTTCTCAACTGTTATTCTATCTAACTATTATTTATTCGTTCTAACTTCAAAAATTTTTATTGTCCCTAACTCTCATCCTAAAGCAATGTCCGATTATACAGCCTCCCGAAATACACTACCTTCAATTGCGTCTTTTAATATATCCTACCACAATTGTGGTGGCATGAGAGGCAAACTCAATAAACTGTTTGTTGAAGCTAAATCTTGTCATTTCAATGTTTTTGTCTTTACGGAAACGTGGTTGAATGACGCTATCAAAAATGAAGAAATTCTAGATAGCAACTGGACAATATACCGGAATATGCAGTAACTATGCAAGCTGCGGCCTGTCTCGAGGAGGCGGTGTCTTAATTGCCACACATAACTCCTTATCTAGTGAATTGATTGTAACCTGCTCCTCCAAATGCTTTGAGCACAAAATAATCAAAATAAGGCTAGATCAAAAAGCTTCCGTATACATAGGTGTTATTTATATTCCTCCGAACTCAACCCACAATTCCTACAACGAATTATGTGAAATAACGTCAATAACAGCTGCGTTAAACGAAGATGATAGAATTATTATTTTTGGAGACTTCAACCGTCCCAATATAACTTTTGTGCACGATGATGATGACAACCATCTCCTTCCAATTAACCTGTCCAATGCGGTCGACTTCGATTTATTATGTACTTTTTATAGTAATGATTGTCAGCAAGTTGCTCCTGTTCCAAACCGAAACAATCGCTGGCTAGATTTGATTTTTACTAACTCATATGACGAAGTAAAGGTTAGTCCAACCTGTGAGGCTGAGCAGATATTTTCCAATACCCTCCACCATACTGCTTTTACTACTGAGTTATGTACTAACAACATAACTTTTATACAGTCATTCAATAATTCTATTGTATACGATTTCCTCAATGCCGATTACAATAACATTAAAAATGACTTAAATTGTTTGGACTGGAACCACTTGTCTGCACTAGAATTGGACGATGCTGTATCGTCTTTCTATCAAAAAGTCTTTTCTGTAAAAATAAAGAAAAAAAATAAACTACGCCACGGTTCCGAGGCTTGATTCAAATCTTAGAAATTTGAGAAAATAAAAGAAATAAACTTTACAGAGTCATTAAAAATTGCGTCATTGTAAGTGATGAGGTGAAGGTTAGATACGAAGAGCTGTCTAAGGAGTTTTCCATTAAGTCCGAAGAGGCTTATAGGCTTTACACCAATTTAATTGGAGAAAGGATTATTGAAGACCCGAAAAAATTCTTCGATTTTGTAAATGTAAAACGGAAATCGACCGGATACCCAAACTTCATGTTTAAAGGCAATGTTACTTCATCTAACTCACAGGAAATTTGTAATCTCTTTGCGGATCATTTTAAAGAAGTCTTTTGTTCAACTACTTCCCAAAATCAACCTACATTTGCCAGTATAACTAGTAGACCGACATTGGTTTGTGAAATAAATATTACATGGAGTGACATAACCAATTCCATTAAAGAATTAGATTCAAATAAATCTCCAGGTCTAGACCTTATACCACCAATTTCACTTGTTCAATGCTTAGACCAATTAATTACGCCGTTACATATGATTTTTAACAAGTCCTTGCATACAGGTATATTCCCAACTTTTTGGAAATCTTGTCATCTTACGCCAATTTATAAAAATGGCGACAAGAGATCAGTTGAAAATTATAGGGGTATTGCAATATTGTCAGCAATTCCAAAGCTATTTGAAAAAATTATATGTTCCAAACTCACGAGCATAATTAATCCGTGTTTAAACGAGCAGCAACATGGTTTTCGTAAAGGACGATCAACAACCACAAATCTTGCAATCATGGCATCAGACATTCTTACTAAAATGGAAAAGGGCCACCAAATAGATGCAGTCTATACAGATTTTAGTAAAGCCTTTGATCGTGTTGATCACGAAATCCTAGCTAAGAAACTAGAAAAATTTGGTATATCAGGTACTGTGCTGAAATGGCTTAAGTCTTATCTCTGTGAAAGATCCCAATATGTAAAATTTCAGGGTACTTTGTCTAAAAAGATTGTTGTCTCGTCGGGTGTACCTCAAGGTAGCCATCTTGGCCCACTGCTCTTCAACATATTTATTGCAGACATATCTGAAGTTTTGCATGATGCCCCCATCTCTTATATGCAGATGACTTAAAATTATACTATAACATTAGATCAGAAGTGGATTCAGTATTCTTACAGAATAACCTTTTTTCTCTGGAACAGTGGTGTAGTAAAAATAAACTTTATTTAAATATAAATAAGTGCTACGTTATAAGTTTTGCCCGTAAAAACGCAATCACATATAGCAGATACATGCTAAATAAGGTAGAACTTAAAAGGGTCAACCACATAGCAGATCTTGGAATAATTCTTGATAGTAAGATGCGCTTTAACCTTCACTACGATCATATCATATCCAGGGCAAACAAAATGCTCGGATTCATAAAAAGACGTGCAAAAGAATTCAAAAACCTTTGGGTAACTAAAACCTTATACTGCACATTAGTACGACCAATCTTAGAATACTGTTGCATAATTTGGAACCCAGCAAAGACAATTCTTGCTTTTTGCATTGAGAGACCTATACGATCCTCACGATTATACAAATTTACCACCATACGAGAGTAGACTTAAAATCCTCAATTTAATGTCGCTGTCATCAAGGAGAATATTACTTTGCTCATGCCTTACATTCGATGTTATTACTGGTAACATCGATAGCGAATACATCTCGAGCAAGGTACTATTTAATGAACCAATAAGGCGAACAAGGTATACAAAATTGTTAAAAGAATCGCATCGCAACACTATTTACGCATTGAACGAGCCCTTGAATAGATGTTGTAAAATATTTATTAATATCAGCGAGCATTATACACCGCCAATATCGAAATTCAGATTCAAGCATTCTCTTTCCAAATCACTTTCCTTTACATAACTACCCCCTTATTAAACACCAATTCACTTCAGAATCTTCTCCAATTCCTTTTCACCATTCTGACCCCTTTTCTATTTCCTTGATCTAGCATTTGTAGAAAAATTGTAAATCAAAAATTTTAATGTTAAATAAGTAAAACACCGCATTGTAATATTAACTCTATTCTCCCATATCCAAATGCCTCTTCTTACATTGCCGTCTACCACCCATACCTAAACAAAATTTAGTTGTTCTCCCACTCAGCTTTCCATCTTAATAATATTTTAGCATAGTATTAAAAATTAGTACATATTTTTACTATGTGTATAAAATCTGTTAGTATGTAAGCTTAGTATATAAAATCCCCCTTCGTTCTTCTTCTTGTCTTTTCTTTTTGACGTGTTTTTGAAAATGTGTCGATTCATGTGGGCGGATTACGCCCACTGAGAATTGCATATCTTCTACACCTAAAACAAGGAAAGAGGAGAGAAAAACAAAAAATAAAAAAAATAAATACAACAACAACCTGTTAGAAAAATAAGTTAGAATAAGTATATTGCCTTGTTTGGCTAAATAAATAAATAAATCTATACTATTAATAAATCTGTAGCCACTTTTTATGTTCACTCATCACGTTTAAACGACAACTCAGATTTTTATAAAATTTTGTACACATATTTATAGGTCAGCAGAGAGTGCAATAGGATACTTTATTTTAACCCATTAACAACCAATGTTACTATATGGAAACATATGCGTCTCGAATTTTCATTAAATACTGCACAATATTTCAAAAGTTTTAGTGCCAGTTTTTTAAAAAAAGTAAAATTAGCATGCAAAAATAGCTTATTTCTGCTCAATGGCATACATAGTTTTCACCAAAATGTTGCTTCAAGTCTAAAAATGTCTGTTTTTTATGGTTTTCTTTCGGTCCTAATGGATTAAATTGCACTTCGGTTAAACGAGAACAAAATCAATAAACGCTTTAAAATTTCCTTCAATTTGATACCAAAATCATGTATGTAGTTTGAAAACTGTGAAAAATTTTAGTACCAGATCTTTTTAGTATTAATTATAAGCTGAGAATGAGAGAAAAACGACTTGAAATTCACACTTTTAGCTTTGAAGGCAAATATTTCAGTCAGTTTGCAATGGATTTCAATAATTTTTTTTGAAAAATGTTGTTTGTTAAAATATCCTTCAAACATAAGTTGAAATTTTTACTAAACCAAAGTATTAATATTTTTAAAAATTTTTTTAAAAAATGTTCAAAAATTTTTATATTAAGCCAAAAAATTGGATAAAAGTTGTTTTTGTTGTAAAAAAAATTAAATCCAAAATTTAGGTTTTCGATTTCCTATCAGATGAAATAACAATCTTAAGGTTAATAATTTGTAGTATTACTTAAACAATAAAAAATCGTTTTGGTAGCGAAAAATCAAGCCTACCCACTATCAATTTTTGAATGAAAACTTTTTGAAAACCCGGCGAAGCGGCGGGTTTAAGCTAGTAAATAAATAAAATTGTTGACATATTTCGTGATTTACCAAAACTTTAAAAGGGGTGGAGCAATTCCGTATGCATGTCAAAATCTTAAAATGTTTTTCCAGAAGAATCAAGTTAACAAGTTTTGACGATATTGAAAAAAAGACGATGCTTTTTCTTAGAAAACATTTATAACAATTATTGCACTGTGCGATAAATTTTCACGCTGAAATGATTTGTTTATACTTCCAACGGCAAAATTCCTTTCATCTTTATCTATTACTAGCTTATACCCGGCGCGCTTCGCTGCGCTTAGCGCTTATCCCCTAAAAGAGGGTGTAGCTTTAGTGAAGCTATACTTTTATAGTAAGTTCGTACCGAGTTTTATTGATGTGTGCCTTATTTCGAAAACTATACCGAATATTTGGGGTACTGAAAAAGTACCACGCCCCTCGTACAACGCCCATAAAATGATACCAGTGGAACGGCATGTGTAAATTGAGGTCGAATACTGAATTCCGAGGCTGTGCGACCTACAAAAAAAAAACCGAAACTGTTCGATATCGAAAATTTTAGGTGTATTTAAGGTGCCTTTTACGATCGGCACCAGACTTCATAGGGACCCTATCAAGGCTTTGGTATAAAAATTGACTTAGCGGTTTCGGAGTACTTACTTGATATACACATATACCCACACACGTATATACATTAAGTCGCCTCTCGCTCCTTAGAAAAAAAAGTTGTAATTAAATTCAATTTAATTCTTCACTTTACACTACATTTTATCATCAATAGATAATTTATTTAACCAAAAGTAAGAGGCAAAACAAAAAAAATTTTAATTTGAATTTTAGTGAAGATAATATAAAAAAAAGTTAAAAAATTCATGAAAATACGCATTACCTCTGATCCGACAGAAAAAATTTAAAACTGATTGGTGCAGATAACTATTAAGTCTGACCGTTTGTTATTAAGAACATAAGAAGATCGGTGAATGTCCTTTCCAGGGCTTAAATGGCCATTTCGTTTTTGTTTTTTTTATATTAAACTATTTCAGCTCACGGATGGCTATCGCTACTGTCGAAATATTTGGGGAATCATCATAATATAAAGCGTTATTTTGAGCAACCGACCCAAATACCTTCTTTTTGTGAGGAGCCTTAGTATACAAACATACATTGTTTACTGATAGATAGATGAGCAGAAAAAGTGTGCATGGCAACATTTATTATATATAGTGACCGCCACTTGGTCCCTTGTTTGCACCTAAATATCAAGTTTCACTATCAAAACATGTACAGCTTAGAAATTACAATAATTTCTTGAAAGTCGGCGTAGATAAAGTGCGACACGCCCATTTTTTTAAGGGTTCTGGCAGTAACCATATGAACTAATATATCAAATTTTATTATTTTACTGTAAAAAAATTCTGATATATATATATATATACACTAGACTGGCCGTAATTTTTTTTTTTTAGAAATTTAAATTTTATTTTTTCTTAAAATGTTTGTTTTGATATAAAAACAAACTCCAGAAATTTTCAGCCAAATCCGATGATGCCTAGTGGTGCCTAGTTGACCTTGAAGTTTACAATATGTGCATTATAGGGAAACCTACATAAAGAAATAACGTTTTCACCAATAAACGGTAGATTTTAGAAATATGTATTTATTTGAGTTATGTATATTAAAATACCTGGTTTACAAGGGAGCTTTTCGTGTGAGACGGATGTATTTTCCTATAATGTTCCACCACTTGCAACAGATATTGCTTGTCTTCCTCGTCATACGTTAGCGCTCGATTAAAATCTGTTATCAATTTAACTCCCCTTTCGGCTGCATCGTTGACAACGGCCAAATTTTCGCAAATAATTTTTCCAGCGCAAAAATCATCTCTATCTTTCCACGTTACCGGATCCGAATGCAAGAAACTGCAATCAATTTGCAATCGAGTGAAGAATCTTTTTGTTTTTGCAGACACGAAATCGCTCAAATTTTTTTCAGTATACGCTCTGACATCTTCTATTGTAGTTTTAATTTTTTTCGAAATATCTTCTTCATATAATTCTTCATTGTTACCAAGGGCATTAACCATTTTTAGTTTTATATCGTAAGGGATTTGGTCATCAAAGAAAGACAGAGCAACAGCTTCTTCACTCAAATACCATAAATGATTGATAATTTTTTTTAACAAAATGATGGAAATATTTGTATCATAATATGCAGTTACATCATTTATAAGTTGCAAATCTAATCTTGGTGCATTCACAGATTTGACACATCCAAACCAATACGGAACGTAAATTCGCGTCAAAAATACACAAATGTTACGAAAGCTATTTAATTCCGCTGTCGTTAGTTTAAATTGCTCACGAAACAGAAATATTTTAAAGCAGTATATATTTTTCGACATAAATCGAGCATGCGTTGTTGCACCAGGTGCACGGAATCCCGAAAAGCCTGGTGGTTTTTCACCAATAAAAAGCAATGACATTTGCAATACTTCTTTATAATCTGCCCGAACGTATTGAGATTTCAATGCCTCAAGGCAAAATATTTTGTGGTATTCTACTTCACCCACCGTAAAAAGTTTTTCTACATCCTGATCCGATATTCCACTCTTAAAATTATTTTGGTTAATATTTGGCCAAAACTTGGAGAAGCGATTAAAAATAAGAACTTCTGGTGCAGCAGTTTTACCAAAATTTATTTCGAAGACAGCTCTTATCAACAATTCACTAATGTGATGACGACATGGAAGAAACAGCAAGTCCCTTTTCAATTTCTTTTCTAATAAGTAGGCTGCACCCTTATTAATGCCAGTGTTACTTGCTGTTGTGTCAAAAGATATTACTTACTTACTTACTTAGGTGGCCGTGACAACCCGTGTCCGGATTTCGACCGACCTCATCAGCTCTCGCCAGGCGCCTCTGCTTTGCGCGCGCCTTCTCCAATCGGATACACCAAGTGCGGTTAGGGCTTCCTCAGCCTGGTCCATCCATCGGAGGCATGGTCTCCCTCGTCGTCGTTGACCAGCGACCCTCGCTTCGAGCACCTTTTTCGCTGGAGCTTCGTCGTCCATACGATGGACATGACCCAGCCAGCGTAGTCGCTGCACAGTTATACGCCGAACTACGTCAATGTCTCCGTAGAGCTCATACAGCTCGTGGTTCATTCGGATGCGATAGTCATCGCCGACTCGAACAGGACCGAAGATTTTGCGAAGAACTTTTCTCTCGAACACCCCCAGAGCGGCTGCGTCAGTTTGCGAAACTACCCATGCCTCAGCGCCATAAAGCAGCACAGGTAGAACGAGCGTCTTGTAGAGTGTTAGTTTTGTCGATCGAGAGAGGGCTCTGGAACTTAGTTGCTTACTGAGCCCGTAGTAGCACCTATTAGCAATTATTGTTCTTCGCTTTATCTCCAGGCTGATTTCGTTGTTAGTATTAATGGCGGTGCCAAGGTATACAAACTCCTTGACTACTTCAAAGTTATAGCTGCCGGATGAAACGTGGGAGTCTAAACGCCGAGCTCCCTTGTTTGTAGACAGCATATACTTTGTTTTACCCTCATTTATCGTCAAACCCACTTTGGCTGATTCCTTTTCGATAGCGGCGAAAGCAGCGGTAACATCTCTCTTGGTTCTGCCAATAATATCAATATCATCAGCGTACGCAAGGAGCTGGACACCTTTATAGAAAATGGTGCCATTACGATGCACACCGGCCTTTCGTACGATCCCCTCCATGATGATGTTGAAGAGATCGCAAGACAGTGGATCGCCTTGCCTGAAACCTCTTTCGGTATTGAAGGTTTCGGAGAGGTCATTTCCTACCTTGACGGAGCTGCGTGTGTTGCTCAACGTCATTCTGCAAAGTCTAATCAACTTTGCAGGTATACCGAACTCAGACATTGTTGCGTATAGGCAATCCCTTCTCGGGCTATCGAACGCAGCTTTAAAGTCGACAAAGAGATGGTGTGTGTCAATTTGATTTTCGTGGGTTTTCTCCAGGATTTGTCGTAGCGTGAAAATCTGGTCTATGGTGGACTTACCAGGTCGAAAGCCACACTGATAAGGTCCAATCAGTGTTTTTGTAATTGGCTTTAATCTTTCACACAGTACGCTTGAGAGAACCTTATATGCGATGGAAATAAGACTGATACCTCTATAACTTGCGCAGATTGTAGGGTCTCCTTTCTTAAGTATAGGGCACAAAAGATATTATTATTATTTCGACTAAATTGTCCATTTTCCATTTTATCAACAAGTTAAATATTGTATCAGCTATACTTTCACCAGAGGAGTCTTGAATTTTTGGAATTCCAAGCAGTTTCTCCACATTTTTGCCAGTCACAACTAGAGCTAGTCGCTCTGATTTTTCTTTGCCTTTTACTTCTGGAAGTAGTTTGCCATCCCAATGAAGGACAAATACTTCAGGTATCTTGAATCAGAAAAATTAAAAAAAAATATTATTTTTATGCAACTAGTCACAAAAATAGATTTTTTAGTATTTACATTGAAACTTTCCAGAATCTGCTGAGCTTGTTTGCGGCGATAATCCCTCCTCATCGCCTGAATAGTGGTGCGATTGAGGACTAAAGCGTCCAATTTTATTGCTGTGGAAGTTGGGTTGACTCCCTCAATTGCTCGTAATAGTGCAGCTGCTGTTGCAGTAATTAAATGCATGGCATCTCTCGTACTAATTTTGCATTTGTCCAAACTTGCCAGCATTCTATCATCAATAAAATGGATATTTCCACGCGATTGTTGACCTTGTGTTACGACGGTGGGTTCATCGTCTGCTATATCAATTGATACATTTTGATCAACCACAGAATACGCCATTTCGCTACTTTCAGTACTACCTGAAATATCCATAGCAGATATTTGCTCTGATATTTCAAGAAAAAATAAATAAACTAATTTGCATGATAATTCAATAAAAATCTAAATTACCTAAATAAACATTTTTCTCGCGATACGTTTCAACGCGCATTTTTAATATATCAGAACGCTTTTCTTTTCGTTTCTGTTTTTCCACCATTTTTACATCTACACCAGACATACTTCCTGGTCGACCTCTTTGCCTTTGAAGAACAAGAAAGTCTTTATCCTGTTGGATCTTCATAACCGCAAGTGCATCTGACGTTGCAATGTCAAATATATAATTTTCAATGTGATCCACAAACTCCTCTTCGTTTTTCCGGTGCTTCTCATACTTGGACTTGGCATTCTTCTGCAAATTTCTCCATTTCTCATATATTCTCTCCAAGGCTTTAACAGAGTTTTGTTCTGACATTATCGGAATGTTGGCTCTTTTCCAAAAATCAGAAACAACTGCAATTGTCAATTTTGCACTGCTTTTTAAAGAATAGTGTTCCATACGCATTTTATAAAAAAAAAATTGAAGAACCTGCTTCACTGACGGTAATTTTGCACCCAAAATTTCATTTTTACATTTTACTATGAACAACACTAAATCATCTCCAGATCTCAGTTGGTTTTTTAATGCCATTATTTGTTATTTTTTTTATTCTTCACTATTTTTTTTTAATTTTCACTTATATTCACTGTCACTTCACAGACTCTACTTAGTAATGAAACGCAAAGCTTACATGCTTGTTAATAGCTCTTTCACACTACCATCAATGTTTATTTGCAATGGTGGCTTTGGTGGTGGCCGTTACATTTTTCTTGTTTAGAAAATGTAATTAAAGAAGAATCGCGGTGAAAAAAGCAAGCCGTAAAGAGGAATCGAAATATAATGCAACACGAAGCTAACCATAAAGAGGAATCGAAATTAAATTCACCATTAGGCAAACCCTACACAAAGAGGAATTTGTATTTCTTTTTTGCAGCATGCTTCTCATCATCTCAACTTGCTTTAATTTTTTTTTAACAATTATGTATTGTTTTTTTTGGAGCGAAAGAGAGAGTAATTAAAAGAGAATAGAAAAAAGCTATGCCTTGAATGAATTATATGTATATAACAAATTTAATAGTAATAATATAATAAAATTAAATCTGTTGCACATTTTTTTTTAGTCAAAGTAAGAACAAACTTTGTCCAACGCATAAGAAAAAAAAGTTTTTGGCGTAGTAAACTTCAAGGTCAACTAGGCACCACTAGTCATCATCGGATTTGGCTGAAAATTTCTGGAGTTTGTTTTTATATCAAAACAAACATTTTAAGAAAAAATAAAATTTTATTTTCCAAAAAAAAAAACAAGCCATACATCGTACGGCCAGTCTAATATACACAAATATATTTTTACGGATTTGTGGGCGTTAAAAGTGGGCGTGCCAAAATTTATATAAAAAGTGACCGCCGCGTAGACCCATAGCACCTACATACCAAGTTTCACTATCAAAACGTGTACAGCTCAGAAATTACAATGATATCTGAAAAGTCGGCGTAGATAAAGTGCAACACGCCCATTTTAAGGGTTCTGGCAGTAACCATGTGAACTAATCTACCAAGTTTTAGTCTTTTCCTGTAAAAAAGGTCTGATATAGATTTGTGAGCGTTAAAAGTAGGCGTGGTAACATTTATATATAAAGTGAACGCCACTTTGACCTATAGCACCTACATACCAAGTTTGACTATCAAAACGTTCACATCTCAGGAATTAAAATTATTTCTAACCGATAGCCCTGGCAGCTAGTTCTTACTTAGTTTTAATTTTTAAATTGTAATTAACTATATTACACTAATAAATAAGTAAATAAATAAATTAAATAAAATAATTTCTGAAGAGTGGGCACAGATATAGTGCTACCATGCACATGTTTTGCAAAGCTGTCGAGAGTAAGCGTATGAACTTAATTACCAAATTTTAGTATTTAACGATGAAAATCGTCTGATTCATAGAAGTTTTATTAATTTGTGGGTAAAAAAAAAACCAAGTGGCGGCCGTAGCGTAGTGGGTACAGTGTGTGGCCAATACGCAAGAGAATCCTGGTTCGAATCCCACCTGACACGGAAAGTTTTTAAATTGAATTAATTTTTCTGTTCGGCCGTCACCTCTTTGCAGACAATGGCAAACCTCAGAGAATAAAAACTGCCATGAAAAGCTTCTTGAAAACATAAGCCGTTCGAAGTCGGCATAAAACATGTAGGTCCAGTTCTCGACCATTTGTGTTCAAACATTCCACAACACTCACAACACAATTGATCATAAGAAGCTCGGTCAAAGTACTATCAAGGGCTGAAATTGGCCATTTCGTTTTGTTTTTGTTTTGTGGGTGGTACAAGTGGGCGTGGCAAGTTTTATATATACATATTATGTTGCGACCACTCCCATTTTTTAACAGTTGGCGACAGTGACCATATGAACTGATGAACTGAATTTCCAAATCTTAGTCTTCTACGGCAAAAGCCGTCTTATATAAAGCATTTTTACTGATTTGTGGGCGGAAAAAGTGGGCGTGACAATGTTTATATTTGCATAGTGACTGCTACTTGGACCCATAGCACCTGCATTCCAAGATTCACAATCAAAACGTGTACAACTCAGGAATATGCAAGATTTCGATAAAGTGGGCGTAGATATAGTGCGGCCATGCCCATTTTTTGTGCATTGGCCGACAATAACCATACGAACTAAATTACCAAACCTTAGTCTTCTACGGCAAAGGCCGTCTGATATAAAGTATTTTTACTGATTTGTGGGCGGTAAAAGTGGGCGTGACAACGTTTATATTTATATAGTAACTACCACTTGGACCCATAGCACCTGCATTCTAAGATTCACTATCAAAACGTGTACTACTTAGGAATAAGCATGATTTCGATAAAGTGGGCGTAGATATAGTGCGGCCATGCCCATTTTTTGTGGATTGGCCAACAGTAACCATACGAACTGAATTACCAAATCTTAGTCTTCTACGGCAAAATCTGTCTGATATAAAGCATTTTTACTGATTTGTGGGCGGTAAAAGTAGGCGTGTCAAAGTTTATATTTACATAGTGACTACCACTTGTATCCATAGCACCTTCGTACCAAGATTCACTATCAAAACTTGAACATTTCAGGAATTAAAACGATTGCTGAAAAGTGGGCGTAGATATAGTAAGACTACGCCCATTTTTTGTACAGTCACCGGAAGTAACCATCTGAACAAAATTACCAAATTTTAGTTTTATATGATTAAAACCGTTTGATATAAAGCATTTTTTTTGGTTTGTGGGCGATAGAGCCAATTTGGGTTGTATGAGAGGTACCACGCCCCCTTGTCCAATCAACACCAAACTTTACAGGAACACTTCCCGAATTTTGCTTCAGTATCCCTAAAAATTTCATAAAGTTTGGTTTGGTGGTTTTGGAGTCTATACGTGATATACACACATATCCACATACCCACATACATACATTCATTTTTATATATATACCCTGTAGGAAAATCAACTAATTTAAAAGTAGTTGATAAAGTAGTTTTTTGTCAACCACAACTAGTTAAAATTCTGACTTTTTTCCATAGAACGAACTAACTTATTTTGTATGGTGATGTCCGCTAAATAAGTCAATTGACTTTCGTCTGCATATATTTTCAACTACTTGTTAAATTAGTTATATTTAAATTATTTTTTAATGACTTTAAAACAACCAATTGAAAACTATTACTGATGGCCTAAATTTAATAATAGTTGATGAAATAACATGGTTAAATATATATAAACTTGTAATCTAATAAAAATTTGCAATTAAAACATGTCAACATCAGAGTAGTTGCCGCCTTCATATAATTTAAAGTAGTTCATATACTGGTTTATTTTAAACTAGTTTTTTAATTAGTTGTTTTTAAAAACAAGTTAGTTTGTTCCTATAGGGTAGCTTGTTTTGGAAAATCTATATATCTATCTATCTACCCTATAGGAACAAACTAACTTGTTTTTAAAAACAACTAATTAAAAAACTAGTTTAAAATAAACCAGTATATGAACTACTTTAAATTATATTAAGGCGGCAACTACGCTGATGTTGACATGTTTTAATTGCAAATTTTTATTAGATTACAAGTTTATATATATTTAACCATGTTATTTCATCAAATATTATTAACTTTAGGCCATCAGTAATAGTTTTCAATTGGTTGTTTTAAAGTCATTTAAAAATAATTTAAATATAACTAATTTAACAAGTAGTTGAAAATATATGCAGACGAAAGTCAATTGACTTATTTAGCGGACATCACCATACAAAATAAGTTAGTTCGTTCTATGGAAAAAAGTCAGAATTTCAACTAGTTGTGGTTGACAAAAAACTACTTTATCAACTACTCTTAAATTAGTTGATTTTCCTACAGGGTATGGTTAGAATCACATCGATGACTTTTTTATTTTCCGTTTCTTTCGTATATGTAAGAGTAGCACCGAAGTTTTTTTTTATTTTAGTTCCAAAAATAGGGTGTTGTGCGTTAGAACTGTTTATGTTATACAAATTTACATTATACGAAATGTTTGTGTTTGTGGTTCGTTATCATCAAAAATGTGGCGAACATTATAGTTTCAGAACTATTCAACGTAATCAAACCAGACACCAATAAATTTTCATTTACGTCAAGTAAATAATAACTAAGTCTTAAACGGGGAAAATATGTTACACATAGCAGTGTTAACGCTACAAGTGTTTTTCAAGATGTAAAATTATATAAAAATTCTAAATAAGTTCAATGAAATCCCTATTTGTATAGTATCCTCAGCAATGTTGTAGAGCAAGTAAATTAAAACTACTTTGCCGAAGGAAGTCTGAACCAGTAACAACAAGTACAAAAATAATAAAGAACCTCAATAAAATTTTTAAAATTTTGCTTGAACCTTATAAATGTTAAAGGCCTATGAAAATAATGCTAAGCTTACTTCACTATCGATTTGAGTACCAACATACGTCTTCTTTAGCTGGGTGCTTAAATCATTCCATCCTTTGACATTGACCTGGAATTTGTCGCATAGTGTAATTGGTAAAAAATAAGAACCTGTACAGATATTTATGTACATCTTAGACTTTGTTCTAAAGAAAAAACCGCCAATTTGTTCAATCGATTTTGGATGACAAAAAAATATGAGAAAATTTTGGCATTTAAATTTTTTTTGCACATATAAATTTCGTGCGAATATTTTTTTGAAAATTCGTTTTGTTTGCTTTTCTTGCCAAAAATTTAAGATTGTGAACAAAGTTAAATGAGTGAACAAATTGGGTTAAAAAGACGGACTAAAATATCCACGTATTAACGTAGACACGTTTTGAACTAACAAAAAACACTTGTTGAAATGTTATATTTTTTTACTGTGGTCAAAAAAAGTCAAACGACGGCAAGTGAAAAGAGTTATTCTTAGTATACTCAAGAAATATGTTCTGCTTGCAAAAACGTAAAAATTAAGCACAAAACTAAATCGGAGTTTTTCAAATTGAGCAAATAGTAGAACATATTAAATTTGGGTACTAAAACTTTTAATTAATGGTATGTTAGTACATTGTAAGAGTAGCACATCTACTACTACATCTACTACTACTTTCGCCAGTACTGGTTTAGTATATATCGATTTAAAACTATTATTTAACCGTTTGTTTGACCCCACGCTCATTGTCCAATGCCCATGCCAGATTCAAGGTAGCAAGACATTACCTAATAGTAACTCCATTCTGAGTTTCAGTGTTTTGTGATTTTTACTTCCATAGCAATTCGATATCAAAAATTTTGCTTGTGTGGGCGGAGCCACACCACCTTGTCCAATGCCCGTCTAATTTTTCCATTAAAAAAGGCATCACCAAGTGTTAACTCCATTCTGAATTTCAATGTTCTGTAACTTTTACTGCCGTAGCTATTCTGTATCGAAAAGGTGACTTGTATGGGCGAAGCCACTCCCGTTTTGATACGAGGTTGGAAAATACTTTACGACTGTCGAGCCGTTTCTTGGGAGTTCGGCTCAAACACCGTAATACGAGATTCTTATATTTTAGAAGAAAAGGTTATGAATCCCTTTATAATCTATCAATTTTTGTGAAGTGTAGCAATATAACAAGTAGCATGCACAACTTACGTTGAACTTGAACACTTTTGAGGGGTTTCAATATTGATGGTTTTTTTATAGATCGATGTGATAAGTTGTCTGCCATAGCTTGGTCCAATGGATATTCAATTTTTAGGAAATTGAAGTGGTTTGATGGTGAAATAAAATCTATTTCTTTTGAGCTGGCTGCAAACTTTTGACTTTCACAACCTTCATATGTTGGTATATGTTCACTTTTGAGCGCCGATCTGCCAACTAACAAAAAGTTTAGCGTTATTAGGATTTGTATATAATAAAAAAATATTTGTTTTAGCATTTTTTTTTTAAACTCGTTAAATAACATTGCACAAAAAAAAATATAATGATTCGACAATAAATCCAAGTCGCACTAAACAAAAAACATAAACAATTTTTTTTTTTTAATTATTAAACTTTGTATTGAGCTTAGCAAAACTACACTTAATTTAAATTTTTTGGTAAAATGAAGAAGACATTAAGCCTAATGAATAAAAATCAATCAAAACATTCCACATAATTTTATTGAATTCCCCATGCAATATTAATACAAACATATTTTAAATTTATGGCACAATTATAGGTTCTACCTTTAAAAATATGTGGGTGACAGGCGAGATGCTAAAATATTTTTTTTTAATAAAATTGTTTTCGGCAATGTCAAATACATACAAAATTTTCCTAATAAGACAATAGTTTTAAATCGAATTAATATTTACTTGGAACTACTTACGAAAACTACGATTGTTTTAATGAAGAAGCGCTGTTTTTTAAGTATCAAATATAAACAAATAAAATGAACATATGCATTAATGGTATTTTTAATTTTATTACATAATATTATTTTATGCACAGTGCGTTCATCCTATACATTATTGAAACAAAATTAGAAGGAGTGCTCCTATGAACATGAAATCTTGTATGCTTGGTAAATTTAAGTTACCTAAGAATAATTTCAAAAATGGTTGAAATCGGTCAATCCCTAGATGTACTCCCCTTGAACCTATATGATTTTTTTATTATTATAGGTAATAGGATTTTATAATTATAGCTTCTTATTTTTATAAAATGTTGCCACATTCAAATAGGGCATATAAAAATATAAAATTAAAAAATAAAAAAAAATTCAATTTTTTTTCTACTTCGAAGGCCTGTAACTCCAAAATACTAGTTCAATTGACACATATGGCATATCGTTTTAAAAAAGAAGATGACACCAAGATGATGAGATGAGATGGCGTTCACAATGTAAAGTTCGAATTCATAGTCCTTGAGAATCTTTGCAAAAACTGAAAGATATAAGAAACTGGATATCTCGAAACACATCTTTGGGAAAATAAAAGAATATCATTTTTATGATCAGAGACTCCAAATTTGTTCTAAAAACAAATTCTTGTAAATTTTTCATGTAAACTAGTGTTACGCGTGAAACTTTTTTTGTTTCTTTTAGGCTTATGACTTCTAAGCGCGCTGAATGATAAAATTTGTTCCGTGTTTGTTAAGTCGCTTTTGATTCAACATTGCACAGTGTGAGATTTCTGCAATCTAGCAGTACAAAATTTGAAATTATTTAAAGGTATTTCCAAAATTGTAAATTGTAAATAAAAATTTTCTGGAGTTGGGGCCTAGCTGCGACAACCTCTTTTAGGCAGGGTGTTTCATTAAATTGCCTAAAGAGAAATATAAATTCTGTAGGGCACTTGGAGCTGTAAAAAATACAAAACTAATAGAATTTAATTTACTTTTGTATAACTTTGCCTTGCTGCAATTACTCAATCAGTGCCACCTATTCGTCAAATTCTATTGACAATATTGTTATAAAATAAACCTCTGTATCGGAAATCACTTTGTTCGACTTCTTTCGTTAAAATTTTCTTCCTTTAATCACCGGAAATTCTATTTATTTTTTTTTTCTTTTTTGTGGAGTACACAGCCTTATTCTAACCAACGAGCCAATGCTTTGATCTTTTCTACCCAGCAGCCGGCGTATAAAGGTGACTGTTCCAGTGACTGTTCCAGACTGTTCCAAAAAATTAAATGTTTGGCAAAATAAGTTTAAAAAGTAAAGTAAAGTAAGGTGAAAAATTGGAATCAAATTGATTGAGAGTGATATCAAAATTATTACACCAAAATTGGATTTTTTTTTTTAAATAAATTCGGAAAGCAACATTGACCTTGAGCTCGATAATATATAACCTTTAATAATTGAAAAATTATTGGAGTTATATGAAAGAAGGTCGTAATTAATTTACAAATAAAATGAAAAACTTTATATTTTTGCATCCAAACTAAATTATTTTTCTCGTGGTGCCAATTCATAAAAAGATTGGCGCTTAGTTTGGCGTACGAAAAACATGCTGTTCTCCAATTCATACTTAGCTTAGGCTTATGTTGATCCTGATACTCAAAAGCTCAGCCTTAGTGATTGCCAGGGCAACCAAACATATGCAAAATCATGTTTTTTGTATTACATGCTATGGTAAAATAGGTTGAAAAAAATGCGATTTACATAAAAAGAAAGAGTTTAAGCTACATTTGTTAGCGCATATTTTTGCATATTTTACAATAAATACATATTTTCGCATATTTTTGCATATTTTCGCATATTTTCGTGTATTTCGCTATAAATGCATGTTTTTAAATCTAAACGATTTTTTATAATTTTAAATTTCCTTCCCTACACTGGTTGAAAGACGAAAATAAACATCTTCAATAAAGCCTGTATGATATTTCATTAAATTCCTCATTTTTTGTCATTGAAAATGAAAACTAGAGCAGTTCAAATAGTACAAATACATAGATTCATTTGGTGCGATGGAGTACGTATATAACATAGTACGAATTGGAGAAAAAAATGTGGGACGGACTGCATTTTCAACGCATTGTTTTTGCCGTTTCTTTTAATTCGTTCGTCGTCAAGTTTCGATCAAATTTTTACTGTGCTGTTAATAATTAATTTGACATTTTTAGAGTAAATGGAAGTGATGTGTGTAGCTAATATTAATTTATTAAATGCAGCTGCTCTTAAAAACACAAGAAATAAAAAAGTAACAACCTTTATCCTTTTCTTACAAAATATGTCTGTCTTGCCCACGCGCTACTTGTTTTCAGATTTTAAAATTGGACAAGAAAAATTAAATATCATACGGGCTTAAGACAACTGACACTTTTGTGCTTCTTTTTACTTTGTATGAGTTAGAAAGAGAAAAACGTATTCCTTAAGAACATATTATCGCAGAATTTTTGGTACTTCTCAAAAACAGGTATAAAGAGATAGGAAACTTCATGTTTTTCAAGGTTATTTCAGATTTCACATTTTTCAACTTGTGAAAAATTAAATATCAAACGGGCTTAAGATGTGACAACTGACACTTTTGTGCTTCTTTTTATTTTGTATGAGTTGCAAAGAGAAAAACGTATTCCTTAAGAACATATGATCGAAGAATTTTTGGTACTTCTCAAAAACAGAGATAAAGAGATAGGAAACTTCATGTTTTTCAAGGTTATTTCAGATTTCACATTTTTCAACTACCAAAACTCACGAATTGTGTATATGAGTTTGGATGTGCCATGTTTGAGGGGAGTTTCTGTGGTTGATGTCTTTAACACATTTATGGTGAGTTTGGATTTCCCATGTCTTAGACGAGTCTCTGTTTTTTTTTTGCTTGTATTTAACATTTTGTGTTTTGTTAGTATTAGGCAAAATCAGGACATAAGGCTTTCCCTTTCCCACAGTCCAAAATGAAAGTATCCTATCTCTTTATCACTCAAAACACCTGTACATTTGTTTGATTAAAGGGACTTTGTGCTTGCAAATTTAAAGTTACAAGTATGAAATATTTATTTATGGAAACAATACAACATTTATTTCCATAAGAACATTATTTCTTTAGATAATGCCAAAGCCAAAAGAAAAGCAATCTTCTAAGTTGGCAAAGTACGTTTCTAAGGTTTCAGTGCTTAGAAGTGATGGAAACATATTGTATTGCAAGCCTTGCAACAAAACAGTGAATGCAAATCGAAGGTCTAGTGTGATGCAGCATTTGCAAAGCGCCGGGCACAAAGAAAAATGAAGCCAGCATTCAAGCTTACCACTTCAATCACAACTATTTTTAACAGATCATACATCGAGAAGACCAGAATTTACGAAAGATTTGTGTGAAGCTTTCGTGTCGTCCGATATTCCTTTGTACTAAATAAGAAACGACCACCTGAAATCGTTTTTTAAGAAATATATTGACTTGCCTTCGGAAACCACTTTGAGGTCAACAGTCAGCAGTTTGTATGAAGTTACAATAAAAAATATCAAAAGAGCTAGAAATAAACAATACCTTTGGATTCAATGGATGAAGCTACTGACGCTTCAGGCCGATACGTGGCAAATGTGGTAATAGGTGTGTTATCTAACGATCACAAGTCGCAAAACAAAAATTTTTGATTAACACTCCTTTTTCGGATAAAGTAAACCATTGCTCAATAGCTCGATTATTTTCGGATTCAGTTGATATTTTCGGCCCTAAATTCAACAGAGAGGCACTACTTCTTTCCTTCACTTTTGCTGCTCCGTATATGGTAAAAGCTGCAAGAGCAATTAAAGGTTTTTACCCAAAAATAATTCATGTGACGTGCTTGGCACATGCATTGCATAGGGTATGTGAGGAAATTCGCAGTTGTTTCCCAAATGTTGACCGACTCGTAGCAAGCGCCAAAAAATCTTTTCTGAAAGTATCCTCACGGTTGGCAATTTTTAGACAGAAAGAATCAAAACTACCTTTGCCGCCACAAACAGACTTTTATGAAGAAAACTATCAAAAAATACAACATATTGCCAATATGTTGGATGCAGAAGAATCACAGTCTGTGAAAGTTATGCAAGAATTATTCAAAAAAGAAATTTTGAGTTTGCAACTTATTTATATAAAATCGAACTTTTCTAGCTTAACTGAGACCATCAAGCAACTTCAAACATGTAGCTTAAGTCTGGTCAATCAAATGAAGCAAAACAAGGTATTGAAAAATGTGACTGTGTTTCTACAAAAGAAAAGTTTGATATTATTTTAAGAAAAAATCAAGATTTTAATATCTTCCAAAAAATTGCTAGTCAAATTTCTGACCAAAACTCAAAATACACTGAACTTATTATATATAATAAGTCGGGGATTGGCCGAATCAGACCACAGTGGGTCCCTTTTCGTCCCCTATTTGACGAAGGATGCTACTGCTCGGAGCACTCATAAGTGAGCATGCTCCTTATATAAGCACCCTTTCTCACCTCAAGCATGTCCTTGTCCTTGACCAATGTCCTTGACCAATCTCGGCTTCGTCAATAAATGGACGTCCCAGAATGGTCAATCCTATGCTTGACACCGCCGGACACTGGCACAGAATGTGTGCTCCTGTTTCCGGCTCCTCTAGGCATAACCTACACGCATCGTCCTCGGTCAGAGTCATCTTCCTGAGATGGTACATGTAGGGACCGTGTCCTGCGACCAGTGCAGTAAGCCAGCTTAAAGTCTTCCGATTGTATCGGGTGACTTTTGCTGCCTCACTACTTGACCATTTCACGGCCGCCTTTGATTGCTTGCAATTACCAGCTTCTTCCCACCTTGTACGGTGTTCCGAGTCCGTCCATTGCTTAATAAGGCCTGCCACCATGTTGTCGCCTATGGCGATACGTGGTTCTGGTCCACAGAATTTTTCTGCTGATCCTTCTCTTGCTAAAGAATCAGCCTTTTCATTCTGATCTATGCCAGAATGTCCTCGCACCCACATAAGTGTGAGCTCATTTGTCTGAGTGCACCTATTGAGTTTGGTAAGACATTCTATGGCCAACCTAGAAGTAATATCTGTCAGTTGCATGCACCTAATCACCGACTGATTGTCAAAGGCAATGACAATTTTCTTGCCATTTACCCGGCCATCTGTCAAGTGGTCCAGCGCATGCACTACACCAATCATTTCCGCCTGGTATACAGACACGAACCTCCCCAGCTTCAGTGCACAGGATAGGTTCAACTCTTCTGAGTAGACGCCAGACCCGGATCTGCCATTCATCAGAGAGCCGTCTATGAATATATTGATGTCGCTACCAGCGGTTTCTTCACAAACGGATCCATCTGTTATTAGAGTTTTATAACAATTTTCTGTTATTCTCACTCTCTGCCTTCCGTCCATAGGCATACACGTCTCCCTGACATTTCGCTGTGTCATGTCCAGGATGCGCATATGACCATGGAGGGCTGTTGCTCCATGCCACGTAGCATTTTGCAACATCCTGAGGGCTGTTAGCGCTGCCGTTTTCTTTATTTCTAAATCCAACGCTAGCATGCCTAACAAAACCTCCATTGCGCTTGTTGGAGTGGTGCGTATTGCCCCTGTTATTCCAACACACGCCAGCCGTTGGACTAGTCTAGTCGCTTCTTAATGGTTTTCTGACTGACTTTTGTCCATCAGATCACCGAAGCATACGTGATGACAGGTCTAACCATCATAGTGTAGATTCATTTCATAGCCTCTGTGTTTAGTCCCCATTTTAGACCACAAACGCGTCTACACTGAAACAGAACCCTCTTGGCCTTTTGAATCCTGTCTCCTACATGTTCGTTCCAGTTCAGTTTACTATCTAGAGCTACCCCTAGATATTTAACTTTCGTGGACATGTTGATTTCAGCTCCTAAAAGTCTAAGTGGTTCTCTCCTCAGGCCTACCCTCTTTCTAGTAAAGAGAATATTGTCTGATTTTCCTGCGTTCACGGTGAGACCTTGTTCTCGACACTCGGTGATGTCAGAAATGGTGTCATTGAACTTACCACAGACCACCAACGCAATGTCATCTGCATACCCTATCGTGTGTATGCCCGGTTCGTCTAGTCTAGCCAAAAGTTAGTCCACAGTGATATTCCACAGGGTTGGCGATAACACTCCTCATTGAGGACATTCTCTACTTACTCTACCTCTAGTCTTGACTCTACCGTTCTCCATGTTGACAGCCCTGTGCTTGAGCATATTGTCTACCCAATTTGTTATCATTGGGTTTACATTGCGTTCTGTCAGAGCCTGTCGCAGCCTTCCAAAGCATATTTTGTCGAAAGCCTCCTGAAAATAACTCTTTTTCAGCCACTCTAACTAATTTGTGAAGAGCACTCTCCGTAGACATGCCTGCTTTATAAGCATATTGGCATCTACTTAGAGGATTATGCACCAGTGAAGTGCTCTCAAGACAGTCAACCATCACTCTTTCCATCGTTTTCAAGAGGAAAGACGTAAGGCTGATCGGTCTGAACGACTTCGCCTCCGCATAATCTTTTTTTCCGGGTTTCGGGAGAAAGACAACTTTCGCCTCTCTCCAGACTCTCGGAACATACCCAGTCGCTAAGCAAGTAACGAATATACCCCACAGCCTAGGTGAAATGAGATCTTCCCCCTATTGCATCATAGCCGGAAATATACCGTCCATCCCTGATGTTTTGTCCGGAGCAAATGAGCGTATAGCACTCCTCACCCCGTCCATAGAGATAATTCTTTCGGCTTCCAGTCTGTCAACCCTGTGCATCCCTTTCTTCAGGTTTGTCCATGGGTCATCAGACTTAAAACTTCCAGGAAAATGCACCTCCATCAGAACTTGCATCGACTCTTCCAGGTTCTCTGCCATGGTTCCATCCGTTTTTCGGATCAGTCCCACTTTAGAGAATGGATGTTTTGAAACCATTTTCTGAAGCCTGCAGCCTGAAATCTCTCCACGACTGCCTTTTACGGTGTCGTATGAGGTTCTTCAGTTCGTTTTCCGTGCCTTGTATTCTGCCCATGTTTCTGGGGTTCTCCCTCTCATGTGCCGATTGAAGGCCTTCCTATCCTTCTTCTTCAGAGATTCGAGTTCCGTACACCACCATGGCGTCGGATCACCCTCGTCTATTGAAGTTGTAGGACATGCCATCTCTTAAGCTTCGACCATGGCCGAACTAAGATGTTTGACATGGCTTTCCACTTCCGCTGTGTTCCCTGGTACTTTTATAGCTTTTTGGGTCAGTGTGTCCCTCAACTTCGCCTTATATTTCACAGGATCTGTATTATTGAGAATCAGTATTATTGCTATTTCGTTGGCGTCGGATTCCATACTTGAATTCAAACTGAATGGATCTGTGGTCCGACATGGTTAGCCTATCCACGACCCTCAAGTTTTCTATTCTGCTCAGAATCTTCCTGCAAATAAGAGTGACGTCAATGACTTCCGCACGCCTTGCATCAACGAAAGTCGGCTGTACTCCTCTATTTGCTACCAACAGATTATACCTCTCCACAAATTCAAGCAGTTGCTCTCCTCTGTCATTGTTGTTGGTGCTTCCCCACGCAATATTATGCGCGTTGGCATCACATCCTATGATCACTCCAATGCCTCTTTCCTCACAGTACTTTACCAGGTTCTCCACCTCGTATGACGGTGGCTGGTCCGGAGAGTCGTAAGGAAGATACGCTGAAGCCATCATACAAGTACCTGTACCATCCCCGATTCTCACAACGGTAAGATCCGGGGAACATAGGTGTGGCATATGTACCGCTAGTATACCATGTCTCACCAGGATACAGGTCCTCCGTCTGCCATCTGCCACCGGTTGGTACAGCGTGGCTTTCCGCTCCGAGAGACTTTTGATTCTATTGTGAAGAATCCAAGGTTTTTGGGGCATTGCTATGTCAATTCCATCCTCCTCAATGCAACGCATCATAATTGCTGATGCTGCCCTACTATGGTGTAGATTGAGCTGACACACCACAAGGTTTTTCTGGTACGGGTACGGGCCCACCACCCGCCCTGGTGGTTCCTCCCTTGCAGAATTCCCCACCAGCACCGTACAGGGGTTTCGTCGAGCTCACCTTGCGTCCTTTGGGAATTCGATGAGAGCTTGATCAAGGCCGCAGTTGAGTTTCCCCCCCGCCAGCCTGATCGCTTCCATCTCATCCGTCCGGCACCACGCAGTGAACTTGACGCCTTCTTCCTTTGCATCTCCGAACTTCGTTGCATTGCTAACACTCCATTTAAAAGTGTCCGCAACGGTTCTGGGTCTGCAACCTCCTAAGGATGATCTCCTTGCTTTCGGATGTACCGTAAACAATGATGAACATCCTTCTAACGTCCTTTAATGCGTATGGTAGGTCGACCCGCAACTCAGCCCCTTCCCATAAGTTCATCAGCTTTGGCACAGTTCGGCACAGCCATACCTTAGATGATGGGTTCTTGCACTTGAGTGCAATAATTCCATCCTCCAAGATTACATCGCCAACAAATCCTACATCGCCATCGCTTTCATTGATGGTGTCGAGAGCCTCCAAGAGGGTGGATTTAAAGGCCGCCAACTGGGACTCTCCCAACTGACCATCGATGGAGCAATCAACGATGCCCATTAAGGTTAAGGTTTTTTTCCGCTATCGTAGCATAGGATGCACGGCCGCTTCCAATAACCCCTTCCGGGTTGAATTTCCCTCCCGCTGAAGCCTTCGACTTCGCGGACGCAACTCTTTGTGTATGCAAAGGTTTGCTACCGCTCGGTTTCTGGCTATTAGCCCTCCACGATTTTCACTGGCTATCGACTTTTGAGGGTCGTCCACCAACTTCCATCGTCCTTCTTTTATGTGGAAGGCTATCAACCTTTACAGGATGTTCACCTTCCCCGTCCTTAGCCGAAGAGCTAACAGCCGTGAGCCGTCCACCTTTCGACTGACATGTTTGTTGAGTCACCCCTTTATCGACTTCGCCGGAAGATCCAGGTTGTTCCCTGAATCATTTACGCTCGTTCGTTTCCGGGGTGGACTCATCGCATGACATGTTTTGGAATTGGTCCTTCATTTTATTGACGGGGGACTCCAAAGCAATCTCCCTTGTAGTTGTGCCCGCCTTCTTACGCTTCCTCCTCCGCCTTGGCTTCTTGAGATCTGAATACGGATACACAGTGTGTGCTTCGATTGTGGAGACGGCACTTCTCCAATTTACTTACTGGCGACGATTCCGCCAATGCCGCCCATGGAGAGCGCAGTTCAGAGCCACTAATCAACGATGACGGAGTGGAAGTACCATTATCTAGCCATGAAGAGGTTCGAGGTGCTATCCAACGACTCAAAAACAATAAAGCAGCGGGTGCTGACGGCCTGTCAGCTGAATTGTTTAAAACCGGCGACGATGAATTGATAAGGCGCATGCATCAGCTCATCAGCAAAATATGGCTAGCAGAAGCATGCCCGACGATTGAAACCTCAGCGTACTCTGACCTATACTTAAGAAAGGAGACCCAACAATCTGCGCCAGTTATAAAGGTATTAGTCTTATTTCCATCACATATAAGTTTCTCTCAAGCGTACTGTGTGAAAGATTAAAGCCAATTACAAAAAGACTGATTGGACCTTATCAGTGTGGCTTTCACGCTATGACAAATCCTGGAGAAAACCAACGAAAGTCAAATTGACACACCATCTCTTTGTCGATTTTAAAGCTGCGTTCGATAGCCCGAGAAGGGATTGCCTATGCGCAACAATGTCTGAGTTCGGTATACCTGCAAAGTTGATTAGACTTTGCAGAATGAGGTTGAGCAACACACGCAGCTCCGTCAAGGTAGGAAATTACCTCTCCGAAACCTTCAATACCGAAAGAGGTTTCAGGCAAGGCGATCGACTGTCTTGCGATCTCTTCAACATCATCATGGAGGGGATCGTACGAAAGGCCGATGTGCATCGTAATGGCACCATTTTCTATAAAGGTGTCCAGCTCCTTGCGTACGCTGATGATATTGATATTGTCGGCAGAACCAAGAGAGATGTTACCGCTGGAAAATATTAGTTAAAAAAAAAAAATCATTAGTTTCGACTTTTGGTCGGCATAACGTTATCAGTTGTGATTTTATATTAAAAACTTTAACTGATTTTTCATAAAGCCATTAAATTATTTGTTATTAGAGTAAATCGAAATGACGCCCATGTGCTTCACTCCAACCCATACAATTTTGTACTAGTCCCATCACAGAAAATCAGCACCCCCGATGTTATGCACTAATTCTGGTGCACATTGCTTAATAGAAACGAGTTTTATGTAAAATAACTTTTACCTTAAACTTTCTGAATTTTTTTTATATTCTTTATATTCTTTACTTTCTTTATAATCTTTATATTCTGTATATTTTTAATTTCAATTTATGTGAATCAATTTATGTGAATTAAATTTTGTTTTTACATATACTTGTATGCTTCTTTTTTGTTCATTATTGACATTGTTCATTTTTTTTACTTAATATACGTACATACTTAAGAAACATTTTGTTGTTTGGTTCATATTGTCCCATTTATTTTTGAAATCCTCTTTTTTTGCCACCTTTTAAAATTTGTCAATGGTAACACTGGGGAGCAGCGCAGTTAACAGTGAGTTGAAAAGAGTTTATATATATGTTGGTTATTTATTCTCTCTCTATTTTGTATAAAATATTAACAGCAACAAATGCTGCTGCATAAATATATGTACACGCTAAGTTATTTCTTTTTTTTTTCTTTTACTCTTTGTTTCAATAAACTTTGCTATGAAAAATTATTTAATTTGATTTAATTATTCTAATTCGTTGCTTGAGTCCTTGGCATCAGAAAGCAGCGTTCAAACCGATGACAACAAAGCAATTGCTCTAGGTTTCATCAACCAATTAGGTCGATTAAGAAATATATTGATGCTCATTATTTGGAAACGGGTTTTGATTATTTTTAATCGTGTCAATATCATTTTGCAAAAATCTGATCTGGATCTCAGCGTAAGCACCAAACTTTAAACATCTTTGAAAAACGGAGTTCAATACTATATCCGATCTAGCGATCAGATTGTTTGAAGAAGTGCGAAATAGTTATCGGTACGAAGCTTTGATACAGTTTTGATACAATGCTTGTACCGATTCTAGATGTTTTGGTTACTAATTTAAATCAACGTTGTGCTGTCTACAATCGTTTAAATGATAATGTTTCTTTTCCCACACACTTAAATCACATGACTGATAAAGAAGTTCATAGTGCATGTAGCGAAATTGCATCAATTTAATCGAAGGACATAGATGAAACTAAATTGGTTGGTGAATGTCAGTTTGCTAAAACTTCATTTTCAGATGATTCAAAATAATCTCATAAATCAATGTATCAGACAATCATTGATGAAAAATTATTATCAGTTTTTCTAAAAACTGATCTTCGAAATAAAAATCGAAATAATTCTCAGAATCAACTTATGTTTATTTATTACTAACGTTTCCGACGAACGGTCTTTCTCAAAACTAAAGTATATAAAAAATTATTTGCGAAATTCAATGTCTGAAGATAAGTTGAATGCACTTTCTCTCTTTTCAATCGAAACGGATGTTTTGGACAGCTTGAATGTGGATGATATTATTGAAACATTTCTCAACGCTAAATTGCGAAAGAAAGCCATTTAATTAAATGGTATGTAAAATATTTTCATGTTGTGATCAATGTTAATCAAATTTTTAAATAAAAACTGGGAAATTTGAACTGAGTCTACTTTTCAGTTTTATATTTTACGAACCTATTATTTTTTATATGGTACTTTTGGCAATTTTATCACCATTTTTCTCAACTATCTCGGGGCCCCGTGAAGCTCGAGGCCCGGAAAACTTGCCTCACTCGCCTCTCTGTTATGACGACGCTTTTCTGGATACTATGTGCAAAATGTGATGTTTTTGTTGTTGATAATTTTTCGAAGGTGGTTGTCAGTAAGTCTGTGGATGTATGGTACTCGTTTGTTTGTAGTATTTTTTCTTTTTCTCGTATTTGGTTGTTGTTTTTGGGTAATATTGTGTTGTTTTTTGGCATTTTTTATTAAATGGCTTATTAGTTTTGTTGGGTAGTTGTTGTTTTTAAGTGTTTTCTCTATTATTTGGAAGTTTATTTCTTTTTATTTTTATTTCTTTATTTCTTTATTTAATAGTTAATCAGTACAATAAGAACTAAGTTCTTTTTAAGTACAAAGCTTATGGACTAGATAATTTTTACAGAACAGAAAAATAAAATAATATGACTTACAATTAAAAAGAAATTGTTAAATGTAATTAAATGTAATTTAATGGAATTTGAAAACAGTTAAATGTAATTTTTAAAGTATTTTTAGAAAAATAAATTTAACTTTATAGCATTACATATTAAGAAAAATAAACATAATCACTAAAATTAAAGTAAAAAATCAAAGGAATACATATTCAAAACTTAAAATTAATGAAGAAAAAGCGATAGATGATAGAAAAACAGGCAATAGTAAAGAGACAGAAGTTAGGACTGGCTTTTAATAAGTATTTGCTGATGAGAAATGCCCCAGAACAGCATGCCTGAACTGTTGAAGTGACACTATTGATTTTATATGATTAGGTAACGCGTTCCATAATGTAGCAGCATTAATAAAAAATGATCTCGTAGAATTAAGAAAGTTAAAATTCGGTATAATTAGCATTTGGCTTCGGTGGGAACGACTAAATTGTAGTTTTTCAAATAAATAGATAGGAGTTTTATTATGGATGAGTTTATGCAGAAAAATGCAGTTTCTTTCATAAGAGTAACTTATTATATCACAACCAAGTATAGCATTTTTAAACTTAGCTAAATGATCAAATTTACGTAAGCCATTGACATATCGAGTAGCATGGTTGAACGCAATTTGTAACTTAAGCTGAGACCGCGAGTCTAGCTTACTATACACAAGTTCTGAGTAAGTTATCACAGGAAGGACTAACTGTATTACAAGCTTACGTCGCGTATCAATAGGTGTATAATCAGCCGATATTCTTAGGTTCCGCAGGATGTAATAGATTTTGCTTAGTACTCTGTTTATGTGGTCTGTGCACGTGAGGGACGCATTGATATTAAATCCTAGGCTAACCACACTATTAACAAATTTAAGGGTATTCTCGCCCAAATTGACCTCTGAAATTGACCCAAAGTCAAATTTTTCTTTTGAAATTGGTAACACATACGATTTCAGTGCATTGAGATGAAGCATATTATTTATAGCCCATTGGTTGATACTGTGCAGATCTTCATTAAGCCTATATACCAAATCTTCCAAAAGATTTTTTCTACCAGATAAATAAATCTGTACATCGTCGGTATAAGCATGCATTGATGAGTATTTGCAACAACTAAAAATATCATTAATAAACATAGAGAAGATCAACGGGCCCAGAACAGACCCCTGGGGTACACCACACTTTACTGTTTTCGGCTGTGAAAAGTTCATGCCAACTTTCACCCTTTGTATTCTATCTGTCAAGTAGCTTCTTAAAAGATGAATAGCACTATCACAGAAGCCATAAAAATGCTTTAATTTGCGACAGAGTAGTTCATGATTTACAGTGTCAAATGCTTTCGTGAAATCGAGTAGGCAAAGTAAAGTTAACCTTTCATCATCATAACAGGACCTTATGTCGTCTAATACCTTGAGCGTAGCAGTTGAGCAGCTATGACCAGCACGAAATCCGGATTGAAGTGTTGACAAAAGCTGATTTTGAGTTAAGAATGATGAAATTTTATCAGCCAGTAGAGATTCACATGCTTTAGCAAGGGACGAAAGAATACTTATAGGTCTGAAATCATTAGGCTCAGAAGCAGTAGTTTTCTTTGGCACTGGAGTAACAATTGCAGATTTCCATAAGGTAGGAAACGAAGACGTAGTAAGACAATGATTAATGATATAAGTCAAAGGGCTAATAATATGAGCAAGAATAATCTTTAAAAATTTTATATTAATAGCATCATCATGAACAACGTTTGATTTAATCATTGTTAAACTCTTTGCTACCTCATTTTCCGTAACCATAGAGAACTGAAATGTTTCATCAACAGAGGGATACGAGAAAACAAGGGAACTTGAGATGCTATTAGGAGCTTCATGAATGCTAGAAAGAAAAAAATTATTGAGAATGTCAGGGTGAATTTCACAGTTAGGTCGATGTTTATCACCAATGCTTGGTTTTTTTCAAATTATTCCATAGAATCTTGGGCGGAAGGGACGACCCTTAACTTAGCAGAGCAATACTTAATTTTCGACTGTCTTATTAAGCTAATTGAAGCATTTCTGGCACGTCGATAATTTTCCCATTTCTCAGGTGAGGGGTTAATTCTCCATATACTTCGCAGCTTGTTTCGTTTTTTTATTGAACGTTGCACATTACTTGTAAACCAAGGTCAAGACACATTTTTAATAGTTACAGTCTTAACAGGGACACGTTTAAAAAATAAATCATTTATTGCACTAGTTAACATGGACAGTTTATCATTAACATCAGGACAAAACCACACTTGATTCCATGGAGTTACACAAAGATCATAAAAAAGGGCCTGGTGGTCAATGGACTTAAAATCATGATACGAAAACACATCCGACGTAATGGACGAGGTAGCTTAATGTCAAGTGTAAAGAAAATTAGGTCATGATCCGATAAGAAATATATTTGATCAAACAAGAAAACAGATGAAATATCAGACACTATAAAATAATCAAGAAGACTTGGACTGACATTACACGAGAAACGCGTGGGCATGGAATCACTTATAACAGACAGACCGACAGATGAAATATTTTCAAACATAGAGCGTGTTGAATTGTCATTACATAACAGATTAACATTAAAGTCTCCACATATAATAAAGTTAGTAAAATCTATAGAATAATTAGATATTTCCGAGAAGTAAGAGTCTAAACTATTGCACTTATTGGGATTGTATACACAAAACAACAGGGGGACAGGGGGCGAACCTTCACATAGCAACGTGTCTGACCGCCTCAACCTGGCGAGGCCAGCATTATCCATGTCGAAATCGTCTCAAGTCGACTCAAACCTCCACGTGGTGTTCCCTGGGCAACGGCAAACTGGCATCCGTTAGTTTGACGGCTAATTTGAGCGGCGGGTCGCTCCATAGACCTTAAACATGGAATGTGCGCAGGGTTTGGGTCCCGCCACATTACTACTGCCCAATGAAAACTAAACCAGCCTCGGATAAGAACCCTAATTACGTTGACGATCACCGCAAACGAAAAACGGACAATGATTTACGGATATGCACCTGGAATGTCCGAACCCTTTATAGGGAAGGTGCCATTATCCAACTGGCGGAAGCGCTCAAAACAATAAAGGCTGACATCATCGCCATCCAGGAAATGCAATGGAAAGGGCAAGGCTGCTCTAAGCAAGCACACTGTGATATCTACTACAGCTGCCATGCGGAGAGGCGCGAATTTGGATGTGGAGTCGTTATTAGCCGGAAACTTCGCCACCTCGTTTCCCGGTTCACACCTGTCAACGAAAGATTGGCCACGATCCGCATCAAGGCAAAATTTTTCTCCATCAGCCTTATTTGCGCGCACGCCCCCACTGAGGAAAAGGACGAAGCCATCAAAGACGCTTTCTACGCTAGTCTTGAGGACGTATACGACCACCTTCCGGTCCATGACGTGAAAATAGTCCTCGGCGATTTTAATGCGAAAGTCGGAAGGGAAGGCATCTTTGGCCCCACTGTCGGTCAGTTCAGTCTTCATGAGACCTCCACGAACAACGGTCTAAGACTGATCGACTTCGCCGCGGCGCGAAACATGGTAGTTAGTAGCACCAGATTTAAGCACCTCGACATCCACAAGGCCACCTGGCTGTCCCCGGATCTAAAAACGCGAAACCAAATTGATCATGTTGTAATCGACGGAAGGCATGCCTCTAGTGTTCTAGATGTGCGTACATTTCGGGGGGTCAACATTGACTCCGACCATAATCTTGTTGCAGCCAAGATCCGCATGCGATTATGAAATGCGATGAACATACGCACAGGAATACAAAGAAAGCTAGATGTCGCTAAGCTGCAATTACAACGGACTGCCGAAGCCTACTCCGCTCAACTCTCGGTTAAGCTCAACCAACCAACCTCTGGACCCGACGACGCCGGCGGCCTTTGGGCGCATATATCCAACTCCATGCGCACTGCCGCTGAAGAAGTCACTGGTTTCCGGCGCCCGCAACCTCGGAACCAATGGTATGATCAGGAGTGTCGCATCGCGACTGCAGTAAAAAACGCCGCATATAGAAAAACACTGCAGTCAGCTGCAACGCGAGCCGTGCGAGAAAACTACCTCGAAAAGAGGAAGGAAGAGAGGCGCCTTTTCAGACGCAAGAAAAGAGAGCAGGAAAAGCGTGAGCGTGAGCGTGAGGAACTAGAGGTATACCAGGGCAAGAAGGATGCACGAAAATTCTATCAACAGGTTAAGCGTCTAACCCAAGGTTTCAAGCCCGGAGCATCCACTTGTAGAGACGAAAATGGAGATCTGAATACGGATACGCAGTGTGTGCTGATATTGTAGGGAAGGCACTTCTCCAATTTACTTACTGGCGACGATTCCACCAATGCGGCCCATGGAGAGCGCAGTTCAGAGCCCCCACTCAACGATGACGGAGTGGAAGTATCACCACCTAGCCATGAAGAGGTTCGAGTTACTATCCAACGACTCAAAAACAATAAAGCAGTGGGTGCTGACGTCCTGTCAGCTGAATTGTTTAAAACCGGCGGCGATGAATTGATAAGGCGCATGCATCAGCTCATCAGCAAAATATGGCTAGAAGAAAGCATGCCCGACAATTGGAACCTCAGTGTACTGTGCCCTATACTTATGAAAGGAGACCATACAATCTGCGCTAGTTGTAGAGGTATCTGTCTTATTTCCATCGCATATAAGGTTCACTCAAGCGTACTGTGTGAAAGATTAAAGCCGATTACAAAAACACTGATTGGACCTTATCAGTGTGGCTTTCGACCTGGTAAGTCCACCATAGACCAGATTTTCACGCTACGACAAATCCTGGAGAAACCCACGAAAATCAAACTGACACACACCATCTCTTTGTCGATTTTAAAGCTGCGTTCGATAGCCCGAGAAGGGATTGCCTATACGAAACAATGTCTGAGTTCGGTATACCTGCAAAGTTGACTAAACTTTGATGCCCCATGACGTTGAGCAACACACGCAGCTCTGTCAAGGTAGGAAATGACCTCTCCGAAACCTTCAATACCGAAAGAGGTTTCAGGTAAGGCGATCCACTGTCTTGCGATCTCTTTGACATCATCATGGAGGGGATCGTACGAAAGGCCGGTGTGCATCGTACTGGCACCATTTTCTACAAAGGCGTCCAGCTCTTTGCGTACGCTGATGATATTGATATTGTTGGCAGAACCAAGAGAGATGTTACCGCTGCTTTCGCCGCTATCGAAAAGGAATAAGCCAAAGTGGGTTTGACGATAAATAAGGGCAAAACAAAGTATATGCTGTCTACAAACAAGGGAGCGCGGCGTTTAGACTCCCACGTTTCATCCGGCAGCTATAACTTTGAAGTAGTCAAGGAGTTGGTACAATAGGTGGTACTACGGGCTCAGTAAGCAACTAAGTTCCAGAGCCCTCTCTCGATCGACAAAACGAACACTCTACAAGACGCCCGTTCTACCTATGCTGCTTTATGAGGCTGAGGCATGGGTAGTTTCGCAAACTATCGCATCCAAATGAACCACGAGCTGCATGAGCTCTACAATGGCATTGACGTAGTTCGGCGTATAACTGTGCAGCGACTACGCTGGCTGGGTTATGTCCATCGTATGGACGACGAAGCTCCAGCGAAAAAGGTGTTCGAGGCGAGGGTCGCTGGTCAACGACGACGAGGGAGACCATGCCTCCGATGGATAGACCAGGCTGAGGAAGCCCTAACCGCACTTGTTGTATCCGATTGGAGAAGGCGCGCGCAAAGCAGAGGCGCCTGGCGAGAGCTGATGAGGTCGGCTGAAACCCGGACACGGGTTGTTACGACCACCTAAGTAGTAAGTATACACATGACAAGAATATTTTTGTATTATTGTCAGCTATGCATACATTCAGATATTCAATTTCACTAGATTCAGAAGATTTATGAATAACTTTAGAATTTAAATTACTTCGGCTGTAAATGGCTACACCACCACCCCTTCTCCCAATTCTATCATTCCTAAAAAGCGTAAAATTTTTAATGTTATAAGCAAAATCTAGTACATCACAACAGAACCAAGTTTCGGATACACATATTATATCAACCGACGAATCTTCAAAGACATATTTTATATAGTCCAGTTTGACAGAGTTTAAGCTCCTAGCATTAAAATGCACTACACTAAAGCCCTATTGCCTCTTACATACTTCTACAAGAACTTTGTTATTAACACCACCGTAGTCATTTAGACTTGACATTCAAATATAGGTATAACGTATTATCCCAACACATTCCAAGCATAGCCCCGTGACTTTTAAAATCAAAACAATTACCAAAAAGCCAGAGATTCACAAAGATATTTGAAAGGAAAAATAAAAAAAATATATAATAGAGTAAAAGAAATTGAAAGAGGAAAAAAGAAGATAATATATATATAATTTTCATAAAATAAATAAACACCAATAGAAATGACTTTTGCCCGTTGGCAACCCCTAAGAGTCACGAAAACACTCATTATCTTCATCCATTTCACTCAACACAAAGTTGTTGGGCTCTTCGATATCTTCTACCACCATGCTTCGCCGCGCTCATACCTTTTTATGTTTATCATGCCTCTCCTAACATAAACCGAGCTAATTTTTTTGCATCGCTTCATTTTAACGGCAGCTTGAAGTAGTTCACGATTGCGCTTTGTTATGCTCTCATTAAGAAAGCAGCTGCGAGTTGAGTCAATCCCAACATCATTGAGTAGGATGTTTCTACGGTTGTTTTTTCTAAACATAGTTGCAGTGCGAAGAACAGAATCTCTCTCAAATGTGCTGGAGAACTTTATAATAATGGGTGGGCCAGATGCTCCATTTTTATTTACATTTCTCTTAACTCGAAAAATACTTTTGAGCATGGGAGGTCTGCAGCCGATAGAAAAGCAAAGCTTGTTGTAAGTATGCGTTAGGTTCTCACCATCACTGTCTGGCACACCAAGCAACACCGCATCTGAAGCAACTTCACGCCTCTCTAACGCACCTATCTGCTTGTTTGCGTTGTACATCGCTGTTCTCAGTTCAGACACTTCAGTTAATTCTGGGCCAGCTTCAATGATGCTGACCCGTTTTGAGACACACTCAAGGGCAGCATTGAGATTCTCGAGTTTTGCTGTCCAGCTTTTCTCAATCTCATCAATAGACCTCTCTCTTAGATTACTTATCTCTGTTGAAATTTTGTGGATAAGTAAGTCACTCTGCTTACCAAGTCGATCATCAAGATGTTGTAGTGTGATGGCAGTGCTGGTATTAGTAGTAGCTGAAGAGTTATTTTGTGTGGGAGTCTGCGGCAGAGTTTTGGAGTTAGCAGTCTTAGCTCTTGTCGCCATTATTTTGGTTTTCTTTATTAAAGTTAATTATGAAAGTATTTATTAAAGTTTATTTTGAAACCACACTTTCTTGCTGATTAATTGTGCAAGAGCTTATTTAACTATTTCTTTTCTTTATAATTGTGTGGATAACTAAATCACAGTTGCTGTTTTTTATTTAATATAGAGAATTAACAAGTGTATTCTTATATGAAAGCAGCGATTTAAAACACGTCCGTCCGCGACAAAACTTCAACTTCAACTCAACTTCAAGTTTTTGTATAGAAATTGTTCGTCGCTTATTGCTAATATTCTGTAATTATTGCTTGCACCTATTTTTTTCTACCAAGTATTTGCTGTGGCGGCCGTGGCGCCGTGGTAGAGTGTGTTGCCCATACGCCAGAGAACCCTGATTCGAATCCTAATTAAAACAGAAAGTTTGTTTAAATTGAATTTTTCTGTTCGGCCGTCACCTCTCTGCATACAATGGAAAACCTCAGAGAGTAAAACTACCATGAAAAGCTTCTTGAGAACATAAGCCGTTCGGAGTCGGCATAAAACATGTATGTAGGTCCAGTTCTTGATCATTTGTGTTCAAACATTTCACAACACACACAACACAATTGATCATAGCAGTTGGAAATATTTCAACTTTCCTTGCATAAATTGCGTTTATTGACAGCTCGTTACTTATAAGGATAACGAGAAGAAAGAAAAGCAACTAGTTCGGGCATTGTGTCATTTTTATTTCGTGCTGCTTGTTATATTTTGCGTCTTACTGCTTGTTAGTCAAATATATTTTTGTATTTATTAAATTAAAAAGAAAAGATGGAATCGTTTTGCACAGAAAAGTTGATTGGTGCAGTAGTTCAGCGTTAATATTTATAAAATTACATTTAAACAATATAAAAATATTGAATAATTTTGTAGCCCTGCTTACTCTGAACGTAAAACGCAATTATTGTACTCTGCAATAATTTTCTTGCGTAAATTGCGCCAGCGAGCAGACGGACGCAAATGCAGTTAATGAACTTCCAGCTTTAATGCAGAGTTTGCAACTTTTTGCTTGCTTGCTTAACAAGCGATAGCTTATTGCTGTGGTTTGCTGTTTTTTTTTTTGAAGCTTGAGTTCATGAAACTTGATACTAAGCGTTCATATATTTTTGAATGATTTTTTTTTGTTAGCACGCGACGCCATAATTAACAACTATTACCAAGAGAGATCTTAAAAAACCCACTGACTGAAGCTGACTTCACTGCACTGTCAGCTATGCTCTGATTGCTTACTCATCAAGCAAAGCAAACATTTTCGATTTTTGACTTCAAGAACTAGAGCGACAAAAAAGTGAAGCCAAAGTAAAGAAAACGGAAAAAACAGCTAATTGCTGGCAGTTGCTGCAATTCGTTTCGAAGTATTTCATTCGGCTAACTTCGTAAGCACAACCTTTTGCGCAGTTAGCTGAAGCAAAACAATCTTTCATTTGTTTTTCGTGTTTGCGCTTTGCTTTTGCTTGGTTGCGTACGACTTGTTGAGTAAGTATTTCAAAACTTTCATTTTTGTTCTTGTTTTATTTTGGTTTTAGTTTTTTATTTTGATGAAAAGTATGTAAGCAAAGCAAAAATGTTTGTGCTGTTACTATTTTTAAGGCAGCAATTCAAACACTGCTATTATGCTTCTTATCTTAGTTAATAATATATTATGTTATCTTTATTATTTTCTCTTAATACATTAACAATGAATTTCTAAACCCATTTTTCGATATTTAGTAGAAAGTAGTTGGTTGGTAAGAAAGAGTAGGGATCCTAATAGGAACATTTGATTTGGTTTCAATCTGGCTTGGTAGCTGAATATTAGGATCATGGTTTGGGTGGAGGGGGCCGACGCACAATGGGAGATTCGTAGCCATAAATAGAAAAAAGTACAAGTTTTGAAATTGTAAAAATTTTTTTTACTAATCGACAGTTCATACATAAAATCGCAATCAAAATCTTTAATCAGAAATGTGTTAAAAAAATAACTTAAAACAAATGTTATCAAAGTAATAACAAAATGTTATCAATTTATGTGTGGATATTTAAAAAAATCTTAAATCTTATATGAAAAAATACATTTTAAAAATGACAACATTGTGTTCAATTTTAAAAATGCCGTTTTTTTCCAGTAAAGGCTCCAAAAAATTTTTTTTAACAAATTTAATTTTTTTTTAATATTAATTAAGGAACAACAAATAGAAGAAAGCAACTTAAACGAAGAGTTATGTATGTGGGAAATTTCTTTGTATTTTTTCGGTTAACATTTATTTCAATGAATTTAACATATAAGTGGTAATTTTATTATTTATTAATATCTACTTTACAAAAATTGAATGCAAGGTTGCTGAATAATGTCCGTGTTCGTTTGCAAGTCTCGCTGTACTGTATTTGTCGTTTGGTTTTAAAATTCGTCAAGGCTTTCTTTCGTTGTTGTAAAGCGTTGTCAGGGATGCGGTATTGTCAGGGATGTGCCGGTGGCAGGGATTTTTCGATGTCAGGCATGCGTCGTTGGTAAGGATTCGTCCTTGTCAGGGCAGTCAATAGATGCGTCCAGTTCAGGTAGTCTTTCCCGATCCCATAATCGGCCATCCTGCCGGTGCATTCGGCTCGAATGCGGAACCCCAAGGGTTCATGCTCTCAGCAACAGTCGTTGTGCGATTTGGACCTTCGTGATCTCCAATCTTTTCCATTTCATATCTATCGTGACTCATTTTCTTTCAAACTCTATACGGGCCGAAAAACTTTGGCTTTAACTTAAGACCAGAACCAAGTTGTGTACGCTTAATAACTACAAGCTGATCTTTTGAGTACAAAGTTGGTTTTTTACGCTTTTTATTATAATATTTTTTGTTATCTTCCTGAATTTTCTTTATATTAAGTTTAGCTTCAAGTCGCACGATATCGCGTTCATTATGTAAATTTTCTACAGTAACACTCTCTACTAAAGAATTTATATTTGGGATACCGGCTAATCTCATCTCTAAACCTGCCAGAATTCTAAAAGAAGAATACTTAGAACTGCGTGGTGGTGTATTATTAAAAATCTGCTGGACACGTTCAACATGTTTGTACCAACTACCTGGACTTTCACAACAAAGCTTTGATATCATAGGAATTATGATTTTGTTGATACGCCCTTAAAATTATGCGAAGTATATGTACTGTACTGATATTCTGATATTATGATATTATGCGTTCTGGATTTCCAAAGAAGGCTGCTTGCTTGGCTAATCTATCAACTACAGCCTCAGCACCAGTGTTTTTGGTTGGGTATAGCCAAAAATATATATGAAAAAGCATCTACTACCACAAAAATAAAATTATAGCCTTTGTTTTTTGCCTCCATAGGCCCTTCATGGCCCATGTGATGAGTCCTTAACGGTCGGTCTTCCTTGTTTATAGGTGACAAAAATCCTTCTTTTTTACCAGTTTTATTTTCAGTCACAATACACTCAATGCAATTTCGAACTATAATAGGCACTTTCGATTTCAACTCTGGAATATAAAAAGATTTCTCTATAGCTTCTGCGTATTCTTAATCAATAGATGGCCTTGCTTATGTGCCATTTTGATGATTTCATCTTCCATCATTGCAGTACTATAAGTTCCATTATGGGGTTTTTGTATAAAATGTCATGTTTTAAGAAAAAATTTTCATAGTCGCCCTTTTCTAATATTTTCCTTATAGCTCGAATCCAATGATCATCTAACTGTGCCTGTTTTAATCTATGAGTAAGTGAGTCTTCGAGAACTAAACAAGAAGTGCGACTTAATGCATCTACATGCCGCATCTTGCTACCTGTACGATGCTCAACAACGAAATCAAAATCTTGTAAAAATATACCCCAACGAGTAACCCTTGCTGGAACTTCTCGTTTTCGCATGGTTTGGGCAAAGGCATTACAGTCGGTGACTATTTTAAACTTTATACCTAACAAACTTTCCATTTCTTAAGCGCTTCTACAATCGCCAATACTTCAAGCTCGTAAGAATAATAATTTTTTCCCCCAGGTTTAGTCTTGCGACTCATGAATTGAATAGGATGATATTCTTGGTCATCGAAATCCTTCTGAAGTAATACAGCACCGTAGCCATGCATGCTCGCATCCGTATGCACTTCGGAAAACAGGAGCTCTTATCAAACAATACTTAAGCTGTTGGAATGCTGCTAACTGTGGTTCATCCATAGCGAATTTAACATCCTTTTTTAGTAAGTCAGGTAAGGGCTTAGCTTTAATAGAATAATTTTTTATGAAACGTCTGAAGTACGAAATTAGTCCTAAAAATCGTTGTAAAGATTTTTGATTCGTCGGTACAGGGAAATTTTTAACAGCAGATGTTTTCGCCTCTGATGGTCTTATTGTATTATTTTCAACTATATACCCGAGAAAATCAATACGAGTCTGTAAAAATTAGCATTTGCTCCACTTGATTTTAAAGCCACTTTCAGAAGCTCGTTGAAGAATAAGGTTTAACTTATGGATTCCCTCATCAATGTCCTTAGATGGAATAACTAAATAATCCATGTAAATGACTTCTGTACCGTCGTTTATAAAGTCTCAAAAAACTGCATAAATATAGCGCGTAAAAGTTGCTGGAGAGTTTGATATTCCAAAAGGAACATAGAGAAATTTGTATTGACCACTTGGAGTCACAAATGCTGTATATTTTCTGGAGTTCTCTTCTACTGGCACATGGAAAAACCCATTTCTGAGATCGAGTGTATTAAAAACGAGAATGTATGAATGAGTCGGACAATGTAATTTTCATCTCAATTGGAGATTTTGGATTATTCACTGGCTTATAAGAAATAATCATTGCTTTTACGGTCTCAGCTCTATTTTTATTTCAATGTGACAAACCAGTTTCTACCTCGGAACCATTTTCAGTTTCATGTGTCATACAAAGCTTTTTAAATTCATCAAAAATATCTAAAGTATTATATTCTGCCTTGCTTTTTTTGTTTTCGGAAAAATTATAGTGTTTTCCAAAACCCTCTTACCCTTCGTGTGTTTCTTCTTTTCGTCTAAACCTTGCCTCACCTGCTGTCAAATTCAAATCAAGACACTTTAACACATCATTACCTAGAACCGCAAAAATTTATGTCACCATCTCGAACAACGTGAAACTTAATTTTCAATTGAATTCCGTCAATCAAAACTAAAGTAGTAAAACTACTTATTGTTATTAGCTTACTCTCTTCGATTGCAACTAAACAATGATTTTCTGTATCTAATTCGAATTCATCAAGTAAATTGAGTGTATCATTTCTTATAAGACATAAGTCCCAGCCGGTATCAATCAATGCTGAAATAATAGTTTTGTTTAACAATTGATTTAAAAATAAGTCCACTTTTAGCTTGACAATTTTCTTTTAAACTACCATCGGCCATGTTGTTCATATTTTTTCTGATTTAATATTGCTAACTTGAGACTTACACTCAGCTGCGCGGTGTCCAATTTAACAACATTTAAAACATTTAAAAGATTTTTGTAGACAGTTCCTAGCTATATGGCCTTAACTAGCACATTTGTAACACTTTTTGTCGCTAATATGAACCGATTGTTGTTTAACAGATCTGACTTTTTCGTACACTTGAATTTGGTACTTTAGTTCTTTCACACTTTTCGCTTGGTACAAATTACTTTTATTCTGTCGAGAATCGGGTATGCCCTCAATAGAGTATTCAATAAGACTTGCATCATCTAAACTATCTAAAAAATCTTCATTTGGTTTCTTCCGACGATTTCTAAGCATTTTATGAATTTCCATTGAGGACAATGAAGAACCAAATTCCTCCTTAAGTGCTGACTTAAGGCTATCCCAATCAGTAACGTTGCGCTGGCTACGCAAAAATATTTTTGCCGCCCCTTTAAGCAATTGTTTTGAATAAATAAATTTTTTCAGATTGTTCCAACGAACAGCTTCTGCGTTTGACTCAAAATCTGATAGCCATTGTTTAACTGAGGAATGCCCAGTGCCAGTAAATGATGTTAATGATTCCTCAATATCTCGCAATGAAAAATGAAATCGGTTTACGACTGCAGCTGGCCCAAAGTTTGCATCATTCGAGCCTACCTCATCATATTCCGATGCAGCCTCATCAACAGTCAGGCCGAAATGCTCAAAAAGACTGTCCTGTAAATTGCCTTTAAGTCCTTCTGTCGACAGTCCGAGTTCCCCAACTTTAGTTTTAGCCCACTTACATTAAGTCTCAAAATATCATTTCGGTCCATTTTATGATTCAGTTCAAGACAATGTGAAAATACTTAAAAAAACCAAAAGGAATTTTATATTATAATTACTTAAATCATTAATTATAATCCTAGTTGAATTTTGAAACGAAACAAACTGTGGATAAGTTAATTTAAAAATGAATTTCCAAATTTCAATTTTAACCAAATAATATATAATGAACTACGATAGCAATAATTAGCTCTTTCGGCTCCACTGTTCCTGTCGCTGGTGCTGCCTCTGCTACCACTGCTGCCTTGCTTATACATATATAAGCCTCCGGATGTTTCTCGAAATTCGAAATGTTGAAAGAAATGAGTATATATTTTTGATTACTTCTTCGCTGCGTTGCTTTTCATTTTCTTTTATTTATTTTGTCTTTTGGCACTTAAATGAATTTTCCGTTCTGTATTGTCATTCACAAGCCAATAAAATTGTTTAGAACAAATTTGTTTTGGAAATCAGGCTTCATTCCTTCTTTTGTCTGCCGTTAATGCTGCAGAGTTTAAGATTTTTTTAACTTCACTCAAATAACTTCTCTTACTCTACCACGGTGCAGCAACACAAACACAACCACGTTTTTTTCTCTCTGCGCACGCAGCTTCATACGAAACGATTACCAGTTAAACCAACGAGTTGATGCTCTTTCTTTTTCACGCACATTGCGCTCTAATCTGTGCATCAAAATCAACCCTTGTAAGCATACATAGAATTTTGTGATATGAAAAACTATTTTGGTTTTTTTTTATTTTTTCTTTACATTTTTTCCACTTTGTTTTCTTTAATCCAGCTGTTTTTTGTTTTTTTTTTTAATTAATTTAATTTTTTTTTTAAAATTCTGTTAGGTTTTTCTTTATACTTTTACTGTTGTCTTTATTCCAGGAGTCGTTTTTCTCTTGCTTCTTTTTCTACTTTTCGATCGCAGCGTATAACCTTCAGAGTTCCAACACTGCGATTTAGTAGAATGAAATTACTTGTAAATTTAAATGAATTAATCGCAAAACAATTCAACACTTTGTTAAATGTTAACTTTACTGCAGCAGCTTACCGCGTGGCTTGCTTGTGCAGTGTTTTGAACTATTCACTGATTACTACATACAAATTTTTTTTTACCACTTATCCCACTTCTGACACCAATTTGTGGGAGATTTATTTGTATTTATTCGGTTAACATTTATTTCAATGAATTTTACATATAAGTGGTAATTTTATTATTTATTAATATCTACTTTACAAAAATTGAATGCAAGGTTGCTGAATAATGTCCGTGTTCGTTTGCAAGTCTCGCTGTACTGTACGTGTCGTTTGGTTTTTAAATTCGTCAAGGCTTTCTTTCGCTGTTGTAAAGCGTTGTTGTCAGGGATGCGGTATTGTCAGGGATGCGCCGTTGGCAGGGATTCGTCGTTGTCAGGGCAGCTAATAGATGCGTCCAGTTCGGGTAGTCTTTCCCGATCCCACATGTATTAAAGCTTAAACTTCAAAACGTGGTCGTCCATGTTTAAGCGAAATTTCGGAGAGAACGAAACGAAGACGAGTTGCAGAACTCTGTAAAAATTATGATTACGATTCATTACAGCAAGCAACAATCAAAAAATATAAATTAAAATGCTTTACAATTTCTAAAGAAGTGAAAATTCAAAACGGTGCCTTGTCTATGTATATGGATTTAGGTTTAACTAAATCAAAATATGAAGATCTAAGGTCTCACAGTAATCTTTTACACGATGACAAATTACATCCACCTTACGAAAAAATCGCACTTGTTAAAAGTGATTGTTATCCGCAAGGAATAACTGTCAGTGAAATAGGTGTACAAGTAAATTTGCAGGAGTTGTTGAACCATACTGTCCAATGGATAATAAGTACACTAACAAATGAAAGTTTAAGTAATTCAAATGCTAAAGAGTACATTTTGTTTGGTAAATGGGGTATGGATGGATCATCGGGCCAACAAACATTTAAACAAAGTTGGAATGAAGATGCATCTGTTGCAAATGAATTATGTACATCGGCACAAGCAGAACTTTTAAATGTTCGTAAATATGAGGATAATAGTGTGTTTATAATATCATTTGTACCATTTCAGATATCAATGAATGAAAATGAGGGGATATTATGGAAAAACGACCGCCCATCATTAATAAGATTTTGTCGTCCTATAAAATTACAAATTTTTAGAAGAAATGGCTGAAACAACGTTACATAACAACGAAATATAGAATTCATTGTAAAATTTGCTGTGCACAATGGTCGATGGGAAGGTTTGCAACGTTTTAACTGGGCAACGCTCTACATATTCTTGCAATATATGCGGAGCCAAGCCAACTGAAATGATTGACATGCAAAAGTGAAATCGTTCGAGGTCATAATTAAAAATAAAAAGAAATTAATTGAAAAGAACTATGAAAAATTGTATTGCTATAGGTCAAAAAGGCAAATTTACAGTTTGGACTTTCAAGTTTACATTGCTAGAATCGTTTTATGGAATGTATACTACACATAGCATACAACATCGAATTTAAAAAAGGTTTTGCGTCAGGTGAAAACAAAATAATAAAACAAAACAAAAAGCAGGAAATCCAACATGAATTGAAAAATTCATTCAATCAGCGTGAACTTTGTTAAGCCCGAATATGGAACCACCAAAGATGGAAACACAGCTCGGCGATTTTTTTCGGAGCCAGAAACAGTTTCATGGATATTAGGAGCAGATGAGGACTTAATCAAGAGGTTCGTAAATATTTTGCTATTAATTCCTAAATTTGTGGTTCTTAAAAGTTAATAAAGATTAAGGAACAGTTTTCCAATGATTTTAGAGGTAATTGCTAGTGGGTTAGAAGTTCACGTGGAAAAATACACCAGAGAAATTGCTGAACTGTATGTGCAGTGTTACAGATGGTACAATATGCCTCCAACTGTACACAAAGTATTAATTCATGGGAGCGAAATTATAAAGGAGTAAGGCCTTTCAATTGGACGCTTGTCTGAACAAGCACAAGAGGCATCCAACAAAATATTTAAAAACGCACGTCTCTACAATAGCAGAACCTGTTCAAGGACTGCTAATAATGAAGACATTTTCACCATCTTCTTATACCTTCTGATCCTCTTGTCAGCTATTTGCACTGAGGAAAGACAAAAAATACAAAGAACTGTGAGTAGAAGCTCAAGAGCTAATAAAAATGAGCTTCATGAGCAATAAAAAATAGTTTTCAGATTATATATGAACCAGCTTTTTTAATTTTATGCCGACTCTGTAATGTTTATGCTTATGTTCTCAAGAAAAACGTTAAAACCAATTGAATTTAAACTTGTATACAAAGAGCTTAATAAGGGTTATATGGAAAGGGCTTAATTGAGCTTAATTTTTGAACTCAAAAATTAAATTTTAAGCGCGTGTAACTTTTTTTCCTATGAGTGGATTTTAAAAATTTCTTCACACGGACCTATTGATTTTTTATGAACTTTAATTACAAAATATAAAATGGGCAAAGTTTTGGGGGTCGTAGTGCAAAAAAGTTAAAAACTTGAGCTCAAAAATTAAATTTTAAGCTCGTGTAACGTTTTTTCCTATGAGTGGATTTTAAAAATTTCTTCACACGGACCTATTGATTTTTTATGAACTTTAATTACAAAATATAAAATGGGCAAAGTTTTGGGGGTCGTAGTGCAAAAAAATTTAAGAACTGAATTATTTTATTGAAGATGACCTCAAGGGTCAAAGACCTCTGACTACGGATTGTTAGCATTTTTAAGATCTTTCTAAAAATATACCTTTTTTCAAAATCGGACATCAAATAACTGAGTTGTAACAAAAAGACCATTTTGGTTGTTAATGTAGACCACTTAAAAAAAAATTTTTTCTGGTCTGAAATCCTCTCAACTGGATCTTTCAAAAAAGTCGGTAACAAACCAAACTTTTTTTGGTGACCCACCTTAATGGGCACGCCTGTCAGCAAATTTTGCTCAAATTTGGAAATAAAATTTTTTTGGCAATACATTATATGAGCATATTTTGTAAAGTCTCACTTCAAAGTTACAACCTTTGATAATAATTTGTATGGAAGGTGGGCGTGTCTGTCGGCGAATTTTATCCAAACTTATAATATTTATTAAATATTTAACTGTGCAAAGCTCTCATATCAAATTTCAAACTTCTAACTTTTTTTTACTATTTCTTACAAAAAAATTCGTATTGAAGGTGGGCTCGTCTGTAGGCGGATTTGGTCCGAACTAATATATATTAAATATTTAACTGAACAAAGCTCTCATACCGAATTTCAAACCTCTGAATTTGTTTCTACTATTTTCTACAAAAAAATTTGTACGAAAAGTAGGCGCGTCTGTGGGCGGATTTTATCCAAACTTATATATATTTCATATTTAACTATGCAAAGCATTTATACAAAATTTTAAAGCTCTTCGTTTATTTTTACTATTTTCTACAAAAAGATTCGTATGGAAGGTGGTCGTGTCTGTGGGCGGATTTGATTCAAACTTATATATATTTTATATTTCGCTATAGAAAGCATTTGAACCAAATTTCAAAGCTCTACGTTTATTTTTACTGTTTATGGCCAAAACTTGTATGAAGCCCTCCCACTGTGCGACGGTTGCATTAACACCATCGTGGAACATGAAACTTCCTGTGCTTGTGTTTTGTTTTTCAGCTAGCGCTAGCTACTTCCGGTTCATTATGTCTATCCGTAATTTACTTCCTTCTGTTAAGTTTTCTCGCCCTCTTTCTGTTGATTAACACAGAGCTGTAGCTCGTTCCTGTAACTCATACCGATCAGAGTTACCGACTCATATTACCGATTTGTGGTCACTTTTACGTCACTCTCACTTGCAATGTTTCTGTACGAATCTGTATCGATTTCTGTTCAATTCGGTCGTTTCAAATCGATAAGCCGTCACCTGTTCCGATTTCATTTCAATGGAACCTTCTTTAAAAATGTGTCACTTTTCTCACTGGCTTTGCGGCTAGTGAGAATTCTACCAATTAATGTGTATTATTATAGTAAGCTTAAAACGTTGCACGTTTTTATTGCGTATATATATATAAACTATATAATGTAATATAGTATATAATATAACAACTTCGCTGAATAGTTTTAATCATAACTTATAAAATTTCCTACCTTGAAATACAAAATAGAATTTTAAAATGCATTTAGGTTTAAATATTGATAAACGTGGGATATTGATATTTTGTAGGACGTCGTAGAGTTCCTTATTTGATATATTGAGAACTGTTCTTAAAATACAAATATCTTAAAAAGTTTGCAAAAATGCAGTTAAATCTACGGGACTCAAACATAGTAATAATTTAATTTAAGTATGTACAAATGTAGAAAAAGTTTAGGAGGCTCAACAAAAACTAACATCAATTTTTGTTTTTTTTTTTTAATTTTGCTATACATTCTATAGATAATTGTCATAGCCTGGGTTTGTTATGCAAATCATTTTATTGGGTAATAATCTGCAAATCAGAGATTTGGAACAAGGGCCTCGCTTCATAACTCACTCTCCGTCTTCAGTGGCGGATCTACATACGGGCTAAAAGAGATTAAGCCCTCTCCCCTTGGAGAATTTTTCGTATGAAAAAATAATGAAAATAAGCCATAAAAGCCGTTTCCGTCTCCCCTCCCCCCCTTGGACTACAAAGTTGACTGATAACGGCTCAGTTTTTTATTGTAATTTAAGATTAGTCTTAATATTCTTTTAAAAAAGTTAACAAAGTAACAAGTAATTTTTGAAATCCTAACAAGGATGTTATACTCATCAGGGATTGGATTGTATTACCCCTAAAAACATCCAAAAATTAGCTTAAAAAAATTACCTAATAAAAAGCATTGGAATTGCAGGAAACGCCCATAAAATTACCTAAACACTAAAATGTGAATATAGTTATAACTCTTTTTGGAATAATTAAAAAAAAAAAATAAATGGCCATTTCAGCCCTTGAAAGCACTTTGACCGAGCTTCTTATGATCAATTGTGTTGTGCGTGTTGCGAAATGTTTGAACACAAATGATCGAGAACTGAACCTACAAGCTTTATGCCGACTCCGAACGGCTTATGTTCTTAAGAAGTTTTTCATGGCATTTTTTACTCTCTCTGAGGTTTTTCATTGTCTACAGAGAGGTGACGGCCAAACAGACAATTTAATTCAATTGAATAAACATTCTTTGTCAGATGGGACTTGAACCTGGGTTCTATTGCATACAAGCCACGAATTGAAATAATTTAGTTTTAGCTAAAATACATTTTCTTAACTTTTTTTTCGTAAATCATATGTATTAAGGGCTTCTAATTCCAAATGTGAAAAAATTATTGGCCGCTGTCATCTCTCACAGAGGTCCTATAGTGTGTATTAAAAGAAAGCAATGTTGTTACTTATTCAATGAGTATTGATCATAAACATAGATGCATTACCTTTTACATGTTATGGACACGTTACGGTTCACCCTTCTACGAAATAGCCAAAACAATCTCGCGATTTTTTGAAAAAAATTTTCGCCTGCGGCTCTTCTTTTTTTTTTTGACAACATTAATTAAGTATACAACCAACTTTAAAAATAAAAATCCAGGCATTATTTTTAAAGATATAAATTTTACATAGTACGCACACTTGTCGGTTCATCCTCTTACGAAATAACCAAAACGCATGTATAAAGAATTAGTTTTATATGTACAACCACTTTGGCTTAATAACAACAATATTTACATACTTTCTATGAAAACAGTACTATCCCTATATTCAAAGATTAACATTACATAAACCTACAAAATTGGTAATACCTCAAATGTTTTGAGTACAAAACCAGTTACATCTTCAAAAGTAATGCATTGATTATTATCGTTAAAGAATCGTTGTATAGTTAATAGCATAACCTTTCTTACCTATACCCATAACTAATGGACCCATCTCTCCTGTTTTTGGCAGGAAACTCCTCCCTGCAAGACATGCCTAACTGAAAATCCACACAATCACAACATTTGCAGCAAAAACCAATACATTCTCAGTTATTTCACATTTGTCAGTTTTGTTGGAATGAGACAACAATATAAACATTAAAATTACTGAGTTGTGTCAAAGTTAGCGCCAAAATAAGTTTCTTGTCTGCTGTGAAAAGTGTAAGTTAAAAAAATTGTTTCGAAAATTAAAATTATGTAAAATGAATAAAATAAATTTATTGAAAGTGTTCGAAAGTTGAAAAAATTGGAAGAAGGCTAACAAACGGAATGCGTTGCTTCTACAAGTGCGTCTGCTAGTGGTATCGGTCAAGTGGACAGTGCGTCAATTCGTTCCAGTGGCAATTCGTTCGATACGGAATCGTGCAGTGGTGATTCATAGAATCCTTTGGTAAAGTTGAGTGCAGTGCAGTGATGTAGGTAGAGATAAATGTAGGGAAATAAAATCGTCGGTATTAAGGCATAATATTTCTCAAAATGCACTAAGCGATTTGTTTCAGAATGCGCGTAGAGTAGGCGGAATAGGCGTTAATGATTTGCCGCTATCGGCTAAAACACTTCTAGGGACAAGCAAGGAAAAAGTTAAAATTCAATCAATTCCAGAGGGTGAGTTAATTTACTTCGGTATACAATCATATTTTAGCTCAGAATCTTTCAGTTATTTGGAAAATTCATTAGAAATTTTAATTTGATACAGGTATTGATGGTCTTAAATTGTTTGATAGTTCCAAAAGAGTATTATGCCCAATACTTGGAGCAATAGTTGGTTTCCCTAAAGAGAACCCCTTCACCATTGCATGCTTTTCTGGAATGAAAAAACCAGATAATAAGACGACTTTTTAAAAGAATTTTGTGAAGAATTAGTTTTTTTAAGAGAAAATGGTCTCCAAGTAGGTTTTAGTGATGTAATGAAAAAGTTTAATGTCCGTCTGTTCACATGCGATTCCCCAGCTCGAGCCTTTGTTACAGGAGTGCAGTACTTTAATGGTAAAAATGCATGTCCAAAATGCTGCCAAATAGGATAATATATCCAAAAAAGCATTAGCTGTTCAAAACAAAGCCACAATTTAAGAACCGACTCAACATTTGATCTTAGAATTGGCCCTTCCCATCATAGCTTACATTTTAGAGAACAAAAAGTTTGCTGGAGATTTCTGGGTTTGGCATGGTGGCTCAATTTCCTTTGGATGTAATGCATCTTGTTTATTTAGGCGTAACTAAAAAGCTTCTTTAATTAATAATAAAAAATAGTAATATTATAGAAATGAATAGAGAGATAAATTTCCTTTCAGATTATGTCCCAACAGAATTTGGTAGAGTTTCAAGAAATTTGAATGAAATAAGTAATTGGAAGGCAACAGAATTTAGACAGTTCTTATTATATACAGGAATTTTTGTTTTAAAAGATTGTGTTCATTTCAATTTATATTATCACTTTTTGTTGTTGCATGCCAGTATTAGGCTCTTGTCTTGTGAAAAGTCATGCATAGCAGAATCAGATGTTGCTCAGGAAATGTTGATAGAATTCGTTAATTGTTTTGGTAATATACTATATGGAGATCATTTAATTAGTTTCAACGTTCATAGCTTACTACACTTAACAGATTGTGTTCTGCAATACGGACCTTTAGATAGATTTTCTCCATATAAGTTTGAAAACTATATGCAATATTTGAAAAAAAATTATTAAAAATCCTAGCAAAATATTACAGCAACTTTATTTAAGACTTCAAGAGCGCCAAGGCCTAGAATCTCATCTTCAAACAAGTTCGACAATAGGTGCATTCAATATAGATCTCAAAAAAGAAAAAGATTGTTTTTGTTTTAGCGAGAAAACAGGTCCTTTGAAAGTCGTTGATAAGCGCACGAGAAGTTCGAACACTTTTGTTTGTCAGGTATTTGAAAAAACGGAAAATTTTTTTAATGAACCTATTCAATCATCCCATGTTTTTGGAATAATTCTAGGAAGTCAACTTAAAAAGGAAACTATTGAAGTTGATAGGAAAGAGATTCTGTTCAAGTTCTTTTGTATTCCGTTCAATAGTAAGTTCATTCTTGTACCACTATTGCACCACCTTTATCATAACTTTTTAAATTAGTATTTAAGAAGCAACACATTCCTATAATAGCAGTTCTTTTTTTTTGCATTATTGTCGTTATTGTTGGTTATTTTTATTGCTTTGAACATTACTATAACTTTCATATTTTTCATGTTATGGAATATATATATGTATATATAAGTTGCAATATTACCATGAGCTCCATCGACATTTTCAACACGACTGCGTGTTCTTCTGAAGGGCAAGGTAAGAAAAACATTGAACTACTCAATCTTGCATATTTTAAAAAATTGTTAATATTTGTCTTTCAGCTCAGCACTTACGAGTAGTGACGCGCACTTTTCAATCGCAATCTCAAGGCAAACAAGGCGATTATTCAAAAAAATCGCCTTTCATCCATCCCCCACAAAAAGAGGAAGTCTGTGGAATTTTTTCAAGAAAATATAAAACAGTGGCAATAATCAAAATTATTTAATGATAGATGATCGAAAAGAGTGAGCTGATGGCTCAAAACAAAATTTTACGAGAATGTAAAATTATGATGAGAAGAGTGCAGCAATCAGTAAGCCTAATGACTGGAGAAGTAGAGGACGCAGAGATGGTTGCAATTTCCAGCACACTCCCACTGATATCATTGGAAGCTGCTGCGGAAGTTGAGGCAAATCTCAATCGCCAGGAGTATGCTCAAGCAATAGTAATTTTTTTATGAAACTCATGTGCAATGCATTCTTACGTTTTATTCTTCTAAATAAGAAAAAATATCTTAAGAAAAATATTTAAATATTTTCAGACGGCCTGCTGAACAGCTACAATGGGGACGGAAGGTGCAACAAAAAAGCCCTTGCACACATGTCATTGATTGACGACATTTTATCTGGTAAATAATTTGTTTTTACTCTGTTGACTATTTTATGTTATATATCGTGTTTATATTATCTCTGTTGTATTAAATGTATAATTTAGACGTATTTAAAGGTGTTGGTCGTTTTAATTTTGAAACAGAAATACGAAAAGCGGTGGAGAAAAGCCATAATCGTTTAAAGCAAAAAAGAGGCTGCAGTCTAAAGCAATAAAAAAATTTTTTAATCTTAAAATTAATTCTAGTTTTTCTTTCTGATTAAATAGTACTTAAGTTTTTCATTTTTTTATTTTCCTTTATCAAATGACTGAATTTTATAATATATTTTAACACCTACATGAAATGTATAATTAATTTTTGTTTTTTTAATCTGATCTCATACCTTTTTTACTTAATATTTAATATAGTAGTGAATACATTTATAAAATAATGTGATAATGGAAGTGATAACTGAATTTAATACCTATTAAAATTATTAATTTGCTAAATTTTTTTTTTGTTATATGTATTATCAAATGACTGAATTTTATAATTTTTTTTAATGTCAACATGAAATGTATAATTAATTTTAGTTTTTTGATCTCATCTCAACCTTATTCACTTAATATTTAGTTTATTTTGTATTTTTCTTTTTTGTTTGTTTTAATTGATTTTGTTATATTTTTATTTTAAAAATATTTAATTTTATATGATAAAATTTTTTAAAATGAAATAAAACATGATATATAATCTATCTATATATATAAAAATGAATGTATGTATGTGGGTATGTGGGTATGTGGGTATGTGGATATGTGTGTATATCACGTATAGACTCCAAAACCACGGAACCAAACTCTATGAAATTTTGAGGGATACTGAAGCAACATTCGGGAAGTGTTCCTGTGAAGTTTGGTGTTGATTGGGCAAGGGGGCGTGGTACCTCCCATACAACCCAAATTGGCTCTATCGCCCACAAACCAAAAAAATTGCTGTATATCAGACGGTTTTAATCATATAAAACTTAAATTTGGTTATTTTGTTCAGATGGTTACTTTCGGTGACTGTACAAGAAATGGGCGTGGTCACACTATATCGACGCCCACTTTTCAGCAATTATTTTAATTCCTAAAATATTCAAGTTTTGATAGTGAATCTTGATATGCAGGTGCTTGCATACAAGTGGCAATCACTATGTAAATATAGACGTTGTCACGCCCATTTTTACCGCCCACAAATAAGTAAAAATGCTTTATATCAGACGGCTCTTGCCATGGAAGGCTAAGATTTGATAATTTAGTTTATATGATTACTCTCCGCCAATATACAAAAAATGGGCGTGGCCGAACTATATCTACGCCCACTTTATCGGAATCATGCTTATTACTGAGTTGTACACGTTTTGATAGTGAATCTTAGTATGCAGGTGCTATGGATCTGAGTGGCAGTCACTATGTAAATATAAACGTTGTCACGCCCACTTTTACCGCCCACAAATCAGTAAAAATGCTTTATATCAGACGGATTTTGCCGTAGAAGACTACGATTTGGTAATTTAGATCGTATGGTTACTGTCGGCCAATGTATAAAAAATGGGCATGGCCGACTATATCTATGCCCACTTTATCGAAATCATGCTTATTCCTGAGTTGTACATGTTTTCATAGCCAATCTTGGTATGCAGGTGCTATGGGGGCAACTGGCAGTCACTATGTAAATAAAAATGTTGTCACGCCCCCTTTTACCGCCCACAAATCATTAAAAATGGTTTATATCAGACGGCTCTTGCCGTAGATGACTAAGATTTGGTAATTTAGTTCATATGGTTACTATCGGTCAATGTATAAAAATGGGCATGGCCGCACTATATCTACGCCCACTTTAGCCTGCATAGCCAATCTTCGTATGCAGGTGCTATGGGTGCAAGTGGCAGTCACTTTGTAAATATAAACGTTGTCACGCCCACTTTTACCGCCCACAAATCAGTAAAAATGCTTTATATCAGACGGCTTTTGCCGTAGAAGACTAAGATTTGGTAATTTAGTTCATATGGTCACTGTCGGCAACTGTTTAAAAATGGGCGTAGTCACATTATATCTACGCCCACTTTTTCGAAATCATGCTTATTCCTGAGTTGCACACGTTTGATAGCAACACTTGATATGCAGGTGCTCTAAGTGGCAGTCAATATATATATATAAAATTTGCGACGCCCACTTGTACCACCCACAAAAAAAACAAAACGAAATGGCCAATTTCAGTCCTTGAAAGTACTTTGACCGAGCTTCTTATGATCAATTGTGTTATGAGTGTTGTGGAATGTTTGAACACAATTGATCGAGAACTGGACCCACATGTTTTATGCCGACTCCGAACGGCTTACGTTCTCAAGAAGCTTTTCATGGCAGTTTTTATTCTCTGAGGTTTGCCATTGTCTGCAGAGAGATGACGGCCGAACAGAAAAATTAATTCAATCGAAAAACTTTCCGTGTCAGGTGGGATTCGGACTAGGGTTCCCTCGCGTATGGGCCACACACTCTACCCGCTACGCCACGGCCGCCACTTGGTTTCTTTTTACCCACAAATTAATAGAACTTCTATAAATCAGACGATTCTCATCGTTAAATACTAAAATTTTGTTATTAAGTTCATACGCTTACTCTCGACAGCTTTGCAAAAATTGTGCATGGTAGGACTATATCTGTGCCCACTTTTCAGAAATAATTTTATTTAATTTATTTATTTACTTATGTATTAATGTACTATAGTTCATTACAATTTAAAAATTATAACTAAGTTAGCTGCCTGGGCTATCGGTTAGAAATAATTTTAATTCCTGAGATGTGAACGTTTTGATAGACAAACTTGGTATGTAGGTGCTATGGGTCAAATTGGCGTTCACTTTATATATAAATGTTGCCACGCCTACTTTCAATGCCCACAAATCCATAAAAAGGATATATATCAGACTTTTTTTACAGTAAAAGACTAAAACTTGGTAGATTAGTTCATATGGATACTGCCAGAACCCTTAAAAAATGGGCGTGTCACACTTTATTTAAGACGACTTTTCAAAAATCATTGTAATTTCTGAGCTGTACGCGTTTTGATAGTGGAACTTGGTATATAGGTGCAATGGGACCAAGTGGCGGTCACTTTATATATAAATGTTGCCATACCTACTTTTTCTGCTCATCTATCTATCTGTAAAAAATGTATGTATGTATACTAAGGCTGCTCACAAAAAAAAGGTGTTCGGGTCGGTTCCTCAAAATAATGTTTTATTTTATGATGATTCCCCAAATATTTCGACTGTAGCGATAGTCATCCGTGAGCTGGAATGGTTTGAAATAAAAAAAAAAAAAACAAAAAGGAAATGGCCATTTCAGACTTTGACCGAGCTTCTTATGCGTGCGTGTTGTGAAATGTTTGAACACAAATGATCGAGAACTGGATCTACAAGGCTTATGCCGACTCCGAACGGCTTATGTTCTCAAGAAGCTTTTCATGCCAGTTTTTACTCTCTGAGGTTTGCCATTGTCTGCATAGAGATGGCGGCCGAACAGAAAAATTAATTCAATTGAAAAAACTTTCTGTGTCAGATAGAATTCGAACCTGGGTTCTATGGTATACAAGCCTCGCACGTCAACCAGTATGCCACGGAATGGTTTGAAATATTCTGTAAAAATCGAGTTTTTTATAAAAATATTTACTGGTGCGGTAGTTAGAAATAACAAACGGTCAGAAATAATAGTAACTAAAAAGTTCTTTCAATCTGCACTAATAAATTTTAAATTTTTACTCTATTCTCTAAATTTTAATTTTTTAACTTTTTTTTTTTGTATTATTTTCACTAAAATGCAAATTAAAATTTTTTTTTTTTTTGCCATTTTACTTTTAGTCAAATAAATTATCTATGGATGATAAAATAAAGTGTAAAGTGAATTGCTAAATTGAATGAAATTACAAAAAAATTTACACATTTTTTACATTGTACAATTTATTTGACTAAAATTAGTTTAGGAAAAAATTCGTTTGAATTTTAGTGAAAATAATATGAAATAAGTTAAAACAATCCAAAAAATCCGCATTATCTTTGGTCCAACGGAAAAAATATAAGATTTTTTGATGCAAAATTTTTTCCATTACTCTTATTTCTGACCGTTTGTTTTTTTCTAACTGCCATACCAGCCAATATTTTTAGTCGAAATATTTTGTGGATCATCATAACATAAGCCATGGATTATTTTGAAGAACGAGACTGAACAAATTTTTTCTAAAGAGCGTGAGGCGACTTAATGTATATACGTATGTGGGTATATGTGTATATCACGTAAAGGCTTCGAAACCGCTAAGCCAATTTTTATACCAAAGCGTTGAGAGGGTTCCTGTGAAGTCTGTTGCCGATCGTAAATACACCTAAAATTTTCGATTTCGAACAGTTTTGTAATTATATTATAATTATGTCGCAAAGCCTCACAACACATGCCGTTGCACAGGTAACATTTTATGGGTGTTGGACGAGGGGCGTGGTACTTTTTCCGCACCCAAAATTTTCGGTATATCTTTCGAAATAAGTCACACATTAATAAAACTCGGTAAGAACTTACTATAAAAGCATGGCTTCACTAAAGCTACGCCCTCTTTTAGGGGACAAGCGCTGAGCGCAGCGAAGCGCGCCGGGTATAAGCTAGTCTATCTATATATATAAAAATTAATGTATGTATGTGGGTATGTGGGTATGTGGATATGTGTGTATATCACGTATAGACTCCAAAACCACAAAACCAAACTTTATGAAAGTTTTAGGGATACTGAAGCAACATTCGGGAAGTGTTCCTGTGAAGTTTGGTGTTGATTGGACAAGGGGGCGTGGTACCTCCCATACAACCCAAATTGGCTCTATCGCCCACAAACCAAAAAAAAATGCTTTATATCAAACGATTTTAATCATATAAAACTAAAATTTGGTAATTTTGTTCAGATGGTTACTTCCGGTGACTGTACAAAAAATGGGCGTAGTCTTACTATATCTACGCCCACTTTTCAGCAATCGTTTTAATTCCTGAAATGTTCAAGTTTTGATAGTGAATCTTGGTACGAAGGTGCTATGGATACAAGTGGTAGTCACAATGCAAATATAAACGTTGTCACGCCCACTTTTACCGCCCACAAATCAGTAAAAATGCTTTATATCAGACAGATTTTGCCGTAGAAGACAAAGATTTGGTAAATCAGTTCGTATGGTTACTGTTGGCCAATCCACAAAAAATGGGCATGGCCGCATTATATCTACGCCCACTTTATCGAAATCATGCTTATTCCTGAGTAGTACACGTTTTGATAGTGAATCTTGGAATGCAGGTGCTATGGGTCCAAGTGGCAGTTACTATATAAATATAACTGTTATATAAATATAACTGTCGCCAACTGTTAAAAAATGGGAGTGGTCGCAACATAATATATATATATATAAAACTTGCTACGCCCACTTGTACCACCCACAAAACAAAAACAAAACGAAATGGCCAATTTCAGCCCTTGATAGTACTTTGACCGAGCTTCTTATGATCAATTGTGTTGTGCGTGTTGTGGAATGTTTGAACACAAATGGTCGAGAACTGGACCTACATGTTTTATGCCGACTCCGAACGACTTATGTTTTCAAGAAGCTTTTCATGGCAGTTTTTATTCTCTGAGGTTTGCCATTGTCTGCAAAGAGGTGACGGCCGAACAGAAAAATTAATTCAATTTAAAAACTTTCCGTGTCAGGTGGGATTCGAACCAGGATTCTCTTGCGTATTGGCCACACACTGTACCCACTACGCTACGGCCGCAACTTGGTTTTTTTTTACCCACAAATTAATAAAACTTCTATAAATCAGACGATTTTCATCGTTAAATACTAAAATTTGGTAATTAAGTTCATACGCTTACTCTCGACAGCTTTGCAAAACATGTGCATAGTAGCACTATTTCTGTGCCCACTCTTCAGAAATTATTGTATTTAATTTATTTATTTACTTATTTATTAATGTAATATAGTTAATTACAATTTAAAAATTAAAACTAAGTAAGAACTAGCTGCCAGGGCTATCGGTTAGAAATAATTTTAATTCCTGAGATGTGAACGTTTTGATAGTCAAACTTGGTATGTAGGTGCTATGGGTCAAAGTGGCGTTCACTTTATATATAAATGTTACCACGCCTACTTTTAACGCTCACAAATCTATATCAGACCTTTTTTACAGGAAAAGACTAAAACTTGGTAGATTAGTTCATATGGTTACTGCCAGAACCCTTAAAATGGGCGTGTTGCACTTTATCTACGCCGACTTTTCAGATATCATTGTAATTTCTGAGCGTACACGTTTTGATAGTGAAACTTGGTATGTAGGTGCTATGGGTCAAAGCGGCGGTCACTTTTTATATAAATTTTGGCACGCCCACTTTTAACGCCCACAAATCCGTAAAAATATATTTGTGTATATATATATATATATATCAGAATTTTTTTACAGTAAAATAATAAAATTTGATAGATTAGTTCATATGGTTACTGCCAGAACCCTTGAAAAAATGGGCGTGTCACACTTTATCTACGCCGACTTTCAAGAAATTATTGTAATTTCTAAGCTGTACATGTTTTGATAGTGAAACTTAATATTTAGGTGCAAACAAGGGACCAAGTGGACATGATTCCCCAAATATTTCGACAGTAGCGATAGCCATCCGTGAGCTGGAATAGTTTAAAATAAAAAAAAAAACAAAAACGAAATGGCCATTTAAGCCCTTGAAAGGACATTCACCTATCTTCTTATGTTCTTAATAACAAACGGGCAGACTTAATAGTTATCTGCACCAATCAGTTTTTAATTTTTTCAGTCGGATCAGAGGTAATGCGTATTTTCATTAATTTTTTAACTTTTTTTATATTATCTTCACTAAAATTCAAATTAAATTTTTTTTTTGTTTGCCTCTTACTTTTGGTTAAATAAATTATGTATTGATGATAAAATGTAGTGTAAAGTGAAGAATTAAATTGAATTTAATTACAAAAAAATTTACACAAATATTTTTACATTTTACAATTTATTTGACTAAAAGTAGTATGGAAAAAAATTCATTTAAATTTTAGTGAAAATAATATGCAAAAAGTTAAAACAATCCATAAAAATCCGCATTATCTTTGGTCCAACAGAAAAAGTTTGAGATTTTTTGATACAAAGGATCTTTTTAATTACTCTTATTTCTGACCGTTTGTTTTCTTTTTAACTATGATACCAGGCAATATTTTTAGTCGAAATTTTTTGGGGATCATCGTAACATAAGCCATATGCATTATTTTGAAGAACCGGACTAAGCAACTTTTTTTTCTAAGGAGCGAGAGGCGACTTAATGTATATACGTATGTGGGTATATGTGTATATCAAGTAAATACTCCGAAACCGCTAAGTCAATTTTTATACCAAAGCCTTGATAGGGTCCCTATGAAGTCTGGTGCCGATCGTAAAAGGCACCTTAAATACACCTAAAATTTTCGATATCGAACAGTTTTGGTTTTTTTTTGTAGGTCGCACAGCCTCGGAATTCAGTATTCGACCTCAATTTACACATGCCGTTCCACTGGTATCATTTTTTGGGCGTTGTACGAGGGGCGTGGTACTTTTTCAGCACCCCAAATATTCGGTATAGTTTTCGAAATAAGTCACACATCAATAAAACTCGGTACGAACTTACTATAAAAGTATGGCTTCACTAAAGCTACACCCTCTTTTAGGGGATAAGCGCTGAGCGCAGCGAAGCGCGCCGGGTATAAGCTAGTTATAAGAATAAAAATGAAAGGTTTTCAATAATGTTTTGATTCTACGTTAGTCCTACATAGTTACTACGCAACATCTAACCATTTTGTTGGTTAGCCCTATATATTTACTACGTAATTTCTAACCGTTTTCTACGCTAGCGCTACACATTTAATACGTAACATCTAACCGTTTTATATGTTAGTGCTACATATTTTGTGCTACTACTTTTTGTTTTCGTTTTTTTTTAATTTTTTGACTTTGGTGATGATTTTAAACAGTACTTTGTTCGAAACCCTTTAGATTTGTTTTATTATTTAAAAATATTACATTTTCAAGAGAAAAACGTATGTCTTTTTTCTTAAACCAGTCAATAATGTATAATAATATTATCTATACACTCTGTTGCAATTGTATAAATCCACTCCAAAAGGAACTGATTTTTAAATTGCTAACGGCAATTTTGAGTTGGTTTTTTTTCACAGAAAATATGCAGTTGTGAGTGAGTTCGAAAAGCAAAAATTATATGAGTCATTGTAGAATAACGGTACTTTGTTTACTCTTTTTATTATATTGAGCATTTTTCGCAGTTGCATTTCTATAAATCCAGTAGTTCTTTGAAGATAATTAAAGCGATCGGAAGTTTTTTTCTGTTTTGTAATATAAATAATTGTGTGTTTGGGTATTTTTTATTATGCCACTAGCAAAAAGATTAACAGATATTGAAAAAGGAAAGATAATTGCTTTTAATTCGGAAGGAATAGGTGTTCGAGAATTTCTTGAAGAATCGGTCGAAGTCATGGATTAGTTGGATCCTTCTTACGTAATCCTGACAGCTATGGATGCGCAAAAGGAGGTGGCAGAAAAAGAAAGCTAGATGATCGTGATGAACGTAAAATTTGTAGGGCAGCAAGCAACTCCACGAAGAGCTGCAAGCAACTTGCTGCACTTTGCTCAGTAAATGTGTGTGGACAAACAGTGTGGAGGGCTCTAAATCGAAATCCCAACATAAAGCGTGCCAAAATGAAGAAGGCTCCACGACTTTTAAAAAGACATATCGATGCCCGCATGAAATTTGCAGAGGAGTGTATTGGAACGAACTGGACCTCAGTAAGTTACTTTTTGGTTATTGTTATTTTATTGCCCACAAGTAACTTTTCGTTTCAGGTTATTTTTTCAGATGAGAAAAGATTCAATCTAGATGGTCCTGATGGATTTAATAGTTATTGGCACGATTTACGCCGAGAACCGAGATATTTCTCTCGTCGCAATTTTGGCGGTGGTAGCATAATGATTTGGGGAGCTTTTACTGCCAATAAATCGCTTGAAATTCAAATAACATCTTCGAAAATGAATAGCAAAGATTATATCGCAATCCTACAATGCAGCCTTAAAAATTTTTTAGATTTAAATCCCGAAACAAAATGGGTATTCCAGCAAGACAATGCAGCAATACATACCAGCAAGGAGACTAAAGCTTGGTTTGCAACTAACAAAATAAATCTTTTGTTCTGGCCAGCATGTTCTCCGGATTTAAATCCAATGGAGAACATTTGGGGTGTATTAGTACGAAAAATGTATGCCGATCAGCGTCAATTCAACACAGTTTTAGAGCTGCGCCAAACAATTATTGAAGAATGGAAAAATTTGGAAGAAAAGTTGCTTAAAAATTTAATTTTAAGCATGAATAAAAGAATTTTCAAACTAATTCAATGTAAAGGAAAACAAATAAATTATTAATGTTATTTTTAAATGTCCTATTCTTATGTTTCTTTCACTGGATTTATAGAATTGCAACAGCCCAAAATGGAACTTTTTGAAACTAAGCTTAAAAAAAATGACGATATGTTAAAATCATCACACCAAAATTTCTCTCTGAAATCAACTTAGAAATGCGAAACTTTTGGGAAAAAGAGCAATTCGAATATATTTTTTTAAAAGTTAAAATAAAAATTTCAGCGGTGGATTTATACAATTGCAACAAAGTGTATTACTAAAAACCATTTGCTGTTTGCATTTGCTGTTCATTTGTGTGTTTGTTTGTTTGACTTTTATACAAATCAAAACGGATTTCGCTCAAACTTAAAACGTGTATTACATGCATCCTAGATTAGGTTTTTGCATATTTAATCCTAACCACGCCCCCTTCTTACCGCCCACAAATGAATAAAAATGCGATATTTCCTACTGTTTCGATTGTATGAGACTTAAATTTGGTAATATAATTTGAGTGGTTTTGGCAATTATACCAAAAAAGAGTTTCCGCACCCCCTTTTACTGTCCACAAATCAATGAAAATGCTATATTCCAGACAGTTGGGTCATATAAGACCGACATTTGGTAGTCAAGTTTGTGTGCTTACCATCGGCAACTGTATTAAAAATGGGCATGGTGGAACTATAGTTACGCCCACTTTTAAGAAATCATTTACACTCCAAAACTTCTGGTGTATTTCTCGGTACTTTTTTTTTAAATTCGGTGGCACCAAATGTGTCTCAGCTTAAACACATACACTTGAGTGTATGAGTACATTAAGGCAAATACATTGTCTTCTCTTCGGACGATTGTGCTTATGACTACAATTTTTATTTAATTGACGCAAAACTTTCTGAGAATATTTTTAAGATGTTATACATGCAAAAAAATAAAAAAAAACAAAAAATTGAGTTTTGGTCGCCGGAAAACTTTAATCAGACCTTAATACAAAAACTGTTGATTTAAGGCTAGGAAATTTGATATGAGCGATATATCGCTACCGGTGATTTAATCAAGGCGCTTGAAAAATCACTGATAACTGTGGTGACAAAATTTTATAAGAAACAGTTATTTGTGATTTCCCCAAATTTTTTTTTTTTGTTCCTTTTGCACATATAGCTACGCTTTGTTTCTAGCTATTTCTGATATCATATTCTTGCCTCTTTTCACAAGCAAAATTATCAACAATCCGCATTTGATGTTGTCCCTGTCTCTTATTTTCGTCTTTCAATTGTATCTCTGAGATGACTGACCATGGTATAATGATTTACAAGGTAGGAGTGACAGTTCTGTTGGCGATTTGGAGTTGTCAAAAACACATAGAAAAAGAGAAAACGAAGAAGCAGCAAAACTGCTGCTTTGTATTGATTTGACAACTCCCGATCGCCGCTCGTGAGAAAAAATTTAGTTATCAAGGCTACCTTGTAAATTATTGTATCATGGTTAAGTCTAACAAACGGGACAAAAGAAAGAGCGAGTCAGTAGCTGACGTGACGTGCACCGAGCCAGTTAAGACTGAGACTATTAGAAAACTATACCTACTGCTAAATAATGCTTAAAACTATATCCATTGCTAAATAATACTTAACACAATACTTAATATACTATAATATACTGCACAATACTAATATTATTTAAAATTACATCTTGTGCTAAGATCTGTTTAAAAACCTTAAAAATATGAATTAAAACTAATATGTAAACTATGAAACTACTTATATTGGAGTGATTTAATAATAAACGAATAAATAAGAAACAATTGTGTGCATTTAATAAATCGATACTACAATTTGAAATTTTAAATTTTTCCACAATACCCAAAAGAAATCCACAAAAAAAAAAAAGTATTCGAAGAAATAAATAGAGCAAAAAATTTTATAAGCTCGCAAAAAATTCATGAGAAATTAAAAAGCAACAGAAAACAAAACAGCTAATAAAAAACAATCGATGTTTCATATAAGCTGTGCCCAAAACTATTTGCAGTTGCCGCAGAGCAACAAAATTTGGTGTGGACGACTTTTTTACATAGATTAAGAATATTTTCTAAATATTGGACAAATCGGACAATGACCACGCCTACCTCCCATATAATACAAGGTTAAAAATCGATGTATTTTTGGATCTTTGTATCCTTCAATATTTTTTAAAACAATGTAATTTTTGGTCTAAAATCACTTTAAAAAACATTCGTACCAAAAATGGCTATAATCGGACCATTAGTTGGGTACCCCCAATATAACCCGAATTTTAAATATCTCGTATCTTTAAAAATAAATACTTTAATTATGATCACGCGCAAATATTTTCAGTATTATAGCAATAGTCTTTACTAAAAATGGGGTGGGTCAGACCAGTTTTGGGATTCCCCTCATAAAACTTCAATTCTTAAAACACGAGTACTTTTATCATAATCACTTCATTTGAACAAAATAACAAAGAGAACTTTATTTTATACCAACTAAGTCTTTGCTTAAAATAGCCTGAATTGAAACAATGTTTGGGATAACCCAAATATAACCCACGTTTTTGAAACACTTTCACTTTAAAATTTTATAAAAAATGCGTTTTTCCAAATAAAGACTCCTTGTAAAATATGCTAACTTCCTTTTGTGCTACCGAAATTTAATCAAAATTTTCAAAACACCAAATTTTCAACACAAAAAACAATTTGAGATCATTTATTAAAAAAAATTTTAAAAAAAATTATTCATATATATTATATATAAAAAAGAAAATAAAAATTAAAGCTAAATTACAAATAGAAACAAATTACGTATAAGATTTTCTGTAGTTAATCTGTTTCATCCGAAGTGTCACTTGAAACAAAATCTTCAAAATTTATATCAGAAATGAAGCTATTATAAACATCGGCATCTGTACTTTCTTCTATAATATATGGCAATAAATCTTTATACTCATTTCATTTGTTTTTGGCAATATGTTCGAAGAAATGAGTGGATCCGAATTCATCATTAATGCAGCCATAAAATCTCGATTGCAATTTTCCCTTGATTTTTTCCTAGTGTGACCTAATCGATATTTTCTAGATTCCTTATGACTAGATTCTAATGCGTGTTCAGATAAAAGTCCAATTGGTAAATTAATATTTTTAATTATTTCACATCCATAAGTCAATATTTTGTGGACAGTTATTGGCATATTATAACTGGGATAATTATCCACATATATTTTAAAAGTATGCTTTAAAAGTGTACTGAACCTTGTAGCATTTATTTTTTGCCGCTTGAGAGTGTTCTCAGAATCAAACGGAAATTTTTTAGTAAACAAATATTTATGTTTGTTATTTAATACACCATTTCAATACGTGAAAAAAACCTTCTGAGAGTATTCCCATCGTTTGAAGTGACATATCCTGTTTTTACTTTATCAATAATAAGACCCATTTTATCTCTAAACTTTTTTGTATTTTTATTTTTTGCTCTAAAAAAAATCGTTTGTTTTCTTTGCCTCGTACCTGCTAGCATTTGAGAGGCATCCTGTGTGCAATGTGAATTAGGCATTCAAAAGTTTTAATCCATGCATGCAATGCAGATAATCCATATTGTAGATGGCTTTCGTCTATAGTTCTTTGCATGCAATGAAAAGAATTTATTACAGATGAAGTCGCTCCACATAGATAACAATTCATTGATGCCCGATTATGTGCTAAAACGTTTGTAACTGCACCATCAACCATTGTTACAATTTGATACAATTGTAATTATACAATTTAAAATTAATTTCAACATTAATATCAATAACTTTTGTTTTAAATTTCAGTTTTTCTATTTGCTCCGTTAAATCTATTTCTACATTATGAATTAATGAAGCTTTTTCTTGCATAAAAATAAGTGTAATAGGTCTGCAAAATAACACAGATGATGGGGTTTTGTTCAACCATACTGTTGATGTGAAGAGGTATAAATTCCGAACCCATAAATCGTTATAGAACTCTAAGCTAAAATTATCTTTATCTTTATCTTTATCTTTATCTGCTATAACTCCGCCATAACTAATTTAAGCTTCCTTCCTTAAATAAAAAAAATATTCTCGTCCACTATATTTTGCAGCCTAAAACTGGTAAGACCTATCCTCAACCAAATATAAATTTTCTTACATTGTTCAATAAAGAATAATACATATTTTAACTTTTCATAATTATTTCGCGTTTCTAATTTGGTGATTCTTTCTATTATTTTTCTGTAATAAATCTGAAACTCACTGAGTGAAAGATTTCCTTAAAGAAGGCTAAAAATAGTCACTTACAAATAAATAAATTTAAACTTATATACAAATAACAGGATAAAAAAACGTCACAAGCATTAAAAATTATTAATAAAGATTGGAGAATATTTTACAAAACATTATATTCGGCATAATATACCAAAGCCTATTCCAAAGGTGACATTAAGGTAACAGGGGTTATACAAAGGTCAGTTCCATGTATAATTTTTAATACATAAATTAAGATAACATCTCTTTAATTTTTAACTCAATTGCTATATTACATTGATCATTGTGTTAGTGTTTCCGCTCTTTTTTTTCACGATCAGCAAAAGTCTCCAATTATGCTTAATAGCCCAAACACAATACGCACGACGAGCGGCAAGCAACATGTCTCCACTCTGTCGTTGTAGAGAAATGTTGAGCGACTTGATTATAATAAACGCGACAGCAGCAAACTTCAGCTGCTCTTCAACTATTTGTTTATCTCAGTCTATATTGCAATAGAAGAAACATAAATTCTTTATGTTATAATTTATGAACTTACCTTCAAAACTTTATCTCAAAAAACTTCTTTTACAAAGTAAACAAAAATACGAGCACTTCAACAGCCAAACAATAGTAAACAAAAAACAATGGCTGCATTCAGCCGACTCAACAGTTTGCCGTTTTTAATAACAACACTGAGCTAAAAAAGAAATACATTCAAATGATATTTCAATTTATTAAGGCGCTATTAAGTAACCAAAATTTATTGTTTTTTGAAAAAAGATTTAAGAAAAAAATAAATTTAACAAATTTAAATTTAATTTACTTTTTAATTTAATTTTAAAATTTGTCGACGTTTCGCAAATTGCTTCATCAGGGCGTCTTTTATAGTTAATAAAAGACGCCCCGATGAAGGAGACAAACAATCTGAGAAACGTCGGCAAATCATTAAAATTAAAAATTTAAATTTTTATAATAACGCCTAAGTAAATTAAAATAATTAAAACGTAACCACAAAATAAAACACTGAAATATAATCAAAACGGAAGGCAAACCTACCGTGCACTGTACAATTTAATTTTATTTTCAAAGAGATGAATGAGTGACTGACGAAATAAGAATTGATTCAATGAATGCAAGACTTATTCATAAATAAAAGTTTTAATTCACATTAAGTTTTGAAAATTCAATAATTGTTCGTTTCATTTATATCAATTAATAAATAAAAAATCAATAATGAATAAGAAATTAGTAAAAAATAACAAATGAACAATGAATAACCAATGAATAATTAATAACAAATGAATAATTAGTATCAAATGAATAGTGAATTAAATATGAATAACTAGTAATGCGGTGTGGCGGTTAAACGCCAAAAAAAATATCTAGTGACAGGTAATTTTGTTTTTATATTGAGGACTATTAACCAAGGACAGAAACTTAGAAACTTTCTATGTTTCTGTTGAATTGTTGAGTAACCCAGTTATTCATTATTAAAGCATTATAATAAAAATCTATCACATACTTTTAGGCATCACAAAGAAATTTGGTTGGTTTTCATAGAAAATTGTTTCAGCTTTTTAAAAAAAAAAACACAATATTTAAGAAAAACTAAGACCTTATTGCTCATATACAAAGCAAGACCTTTCAATTGCTACCCTATTTATAAAAATCGCGTCTATATTATAGATTTGATAGTCATCACAAAAAATGCGATTGCGTAATAATATAGATGGATAGATGAATAAAAAAAGAATATCTGAAAATTCTGAAATTCTTTTTGAATAGCATTCAAATGAAAATAAAAAATTCATTCATTATTCTGTGGCGACATGTTATAACTTCACTTTTTTTCGAATTATCGATGTGTCAGCATGTTATAAAAAACAACAAAACTGTATGAAAAAAAATGAAAGGAAAGTGATATTTTATCGAAATTATCGCCTGCCAAAAGTATGGCTGAGTTCCTAAATGCATTTATGCAAAGCATCAGTGACTTTTTCTTTGAATTGGTGCATAGTTGATTTACCAAAACAGCGCAACTAAAGAGTGCTTAAAAATAATAATCTAGTTGCGCAGTTTTGGTGAATCAACCATGCACCAGTTCAAACAAAAAGTCACTGAATTTAAAAATTTTTTTATAAATCACTTTTGCATTCATTATGGATTCTGATGCCATTATGCTGAGTTGTACTTAAAATTGTGAAGTTCAAGCAAAACATCCCTTACTCACCAGAAATTTTACAACACACAGTTTGCTGAATGCGACCAGCAATAACAAATGTAAACAATGGCAGAAACTTGCTTTTGCTGCCTGTCAAATTAAAATTAAATTGAAGCCGACGGCAACGGCAAGCGACAATGTTGCGCGACAAGTCTCCAAAATTCGTCCCATAAGAAATACATGTAAATGAAAAGTGACAATCGTGCGTGTTGTGTTCGGGCTATAAAAGTTCAACCATTGTTCTTGCTCTCATTACATAGTCACAGTGCTTATATTTTCTTACATGTATAACAGTTTGCATAAACTCGTTCTCTCCAACGATCTGCAAAATTGTGTACATGTTAAATTATTTGCAATAATAAAGCTCTTATCCAGTGACGGGGTTAGAATTTGTTATACTTTTTCAAAAAATAAATCTTTGATTTTTAATTGATTGCTTTTCTTACTATTGTTTTTTAATAAAAACAAAAAAAAAAACAATAGAAAATAAAATCTTTTTATACAATATTAAAATTTAAATCTTCTAATTTAATATGAAATAAATTATGAAATCTTATACTATCAATAAACAAACAAACATTCATAAGGTTGGTTGAGCTGCTGCGCTCAACTTGTTGATTTGTTACTCTCAACAACACAACGCAAACAAGAGCAAGTGTTTTTTCCAGTGACGGCTTTCCTTAAGTTTTCATCTTGTGTTTTTATTTTCAAATTTATTTTGTAGTTCCTATTTTTTTTGTAATAGTTCAAAGAAATTCATTATTAAAAAAAAAAATATTTTCATAAAGTGCCGAACAGAAGTGAATTTTTTCTTTTACTGATTTAACTAATATTATATATGCCTACATGCACATTCCATGTGCAAAGCAATTGCAGTGACGGCTTCATATTTTTTAATTCTTACCTGTGTTTCTTCAACAATATTTTTCTAATTTTTTTTTTGATAAAAATCAATTTATTTCAACGATTAACTTTTTTTCCAATTTTATTTTGATAATTTCAAATTTAGCTCAACAACCAATTTTTTTTTTTTTGCTCTAGTTTGCTTTTGATAATTGCAATTTAAATTGCAAACAACACAAAATTGTTGTAATAAAATAGTTAAAAAAAAGGTAGATAACAACCCTGATCCCTACAATCCTCATATGTATATTTCAAAATACAAATTAAAAACAAATTTACTGTGTTTCATTAACAAAGGAAATTTTTATTACAACCAATTTTTCTCTACAAAATAATTTTATGCTGTCCTCCATTTAATCGTGTGTTTATTTCCGATTTCCGCTTTCGTTGCTGTGTTAGTCAAACAAGTTTTTTTTTGCTAACTTAAATTCAAGCTGTTGCTGTGTTAGTAGAACACAGTGTGTTTTGCTCGCGTTGAGTTGACTCTGAAAACTTCATAATTTTTTTTAATTGCGTAAATTTTCTTTTTTTTCGCGATTGAATTGTTTTCCACATAGTCTAAAAACAGGGTTTGTTCGTAATCCTTTTATCTTTTTAAACTTTGATGCTTTTTATATTTATAATCGATTAAGGTTCAATCATAAGTACTTTCTTTGACTGCCGTCTTTGTATTAAATTCGTTTGTTGGAATTTTCTTTCCTCCTCGTTGTTATTCGTTACTTACAGCGGTTTTGGTTCCTTAGTTTGTTTAACTTAACAAAAAAAAAAATATGGCTTCTCTTGAAAAATTTATCCGTCTGATTGATAACCTGAGGGATTTTGAAGCGATGCTACATTAACCTATTATTCAACGCATTCGCTACATGTTCATCGGGATGAAATGAAGTCGATTTGGCAATCCGTTAAAGCTGCATACGAGGCATGTCTGCATGAACTTTCAAAGGCGAAGGACGTTGAACCCGACGTGGAAATAGAAGTGCTGAAGAATCGCTATCAGACGGCATATTCCACCTATGTTCGCTGCATAGCTAAAATTGGCGAGTATATCCAGTAACTATCGACGGCAGCTATTCCAACAACGACGCATCCAAGAAGGCATGCTTGTGCCAGTCATTCGATCCACTTACCACCGTGTGATACTGAAATTTTCAATGGGGACTATCTATCCTGGCCATCGTTTCGTGACATGTTCACAGCCATACACATTAATAATTCAAGATTGAGTCCAGTTGAGAAATTATTTCATTTAAACCAAAAAACACGAGGCGAGGCTCGTGACTAGTGTTTGCAATTATTCGGCAAAGTGGAAAAACCGATTAATCGAAAACGTCGAATAATAATTTTTTCCAAAAACCGGTTAGGCGAATAAAAATTTCTAAAAAACCGGCTAAGCCGGTTAAACCGGTTTTTCCAATAACCTTAATTAAAAGATATTTTTTTATTATTTTATCAATGTTTATTAAAAAGGTACTTTCATTTATAAAAATAAGCAACAAAAATATTTCTTTTTAATAATAGAAAATATACGAAACAAAAATAATATATTTCATTTCAAAACAAACTAATAAATACTAAAAATAAGTTTTAACTTTTGAAAACAACCAAAAAGCTTAATCGTTTTTAAAATAATATTTTAAAAAAAGAATAGAATTCAGGTTTTTTGGTTTAAGTCGGTTTTTGATCTTGGTTTTTATTAAACAAGAAGTTGAAAATACTCTTGCGCTTATTGTTGAAGTCGGATTGACAGTCATTAATGCATTAAATAGGTTTTCTAGTCTATCAGTTTTTTTCTTAAATTTTTCTAAATACATAAAATCATCAGATAAAATATTCTTCTTATTTTTTTCAATTTTACCATGAGATGGGGTTTGAATTTTCTTTAAAGTTTTATCTAACTCAGCTTCCAAAGTTTCCGAATTAAATTCTTTGTCAGTGCTGCTGTCAGAACCTTCATCCGATTCGATCAAAGAGTTTTCCTTCTCTGGAAAAAGCCGCCGATAAAGAGTTGCAGCAAATTCCTTTGTATTTAACTTTGATGTGTATTCAAAACAGTCGTTTGAAATTGGAAACACGCCGCTATTCATATACAGAATTAAGGTGTTTAAAATCATGCAACGTCGTTCGGTTAGTCGAGATTTCAGACAATTCACAACCTTATTTGAGTACACCGATTCAACTTTACATACAGCTTTAATAAAAAATTTTAAAATTCCTTCTGCATCAGTCAAAGTTGCAGAGTCTTTTGAAAGTTGATTCACAGCTAATTCGAGTGGTTTTAATAGTTGACTAAGTTTCTCCAAAGTTTTTATTTCGGTATCGTTAAACGTTTCCTGTCCCAAGTCCAATAGAGCATGGTTCACACATTTGTAAATTCTTAAAAATTTTGAAATCATACTTGACATAGAGTTCCACCGGTGTTGCACATCAATTCCTAGATGAAGTTCTTGGCCTTCTTGTTCTTTAACATACAACTGGAGCACTTTTGCTTTTTCGGACGATTTTTTAAATGAATTAACACACTTGCGCAACTTCACAATAACTTTTTTCAGGTCAGGTAATAAAGCTTTATTGGTTTCGTCCTCGAATTGGTAATCCGAATTTTCATCGATTTCGTAATCACTGCTTTCATTTTCGCTGGACACACTTTCATTTTGTGCTGGGAAATGGTTATCCTTATAAAAGCAATCAACGACACACAAATGAATAGCATGATTTAAGCATAACTGTGAATGGACAGCTATTATGTTTCCATATTTTTTCATAACAGCAGCACCGTCATGAGTCGATGCGACGATATCTTCAGTTAGACAAAGACCAAACTCCAAGAGTTTTTTTTTTACATAATATTCAATGTTTTCAGCTGTACCTTTACGGGTCAGCTCCTCCAAACCCAAATTAAAAATTTCGTGCTTCTGAATTTTGGAATCATATGCTCTTAAGGAAACATTAATATATTTTTTGTTCGACACATCTGTCCATTCATCAACCGTAATTGAAAAACGCGCATGGCTTTTTTTTAAATTTGTTAACCGAGTTGCAACTTCTGACTTCTTTTCTTCAAAGTATTTATCAATAATATCCCAGACTGTGTGATCACTTGAAGGCATTTTAAGTCCCCTTGAATTCAAATATGAATGCACCATCCTCGACCGCACTAATGCATGCACTGATAATCCATCTTCTGCCACACATCTAGCCAAAATCTCACCAATGCCCTCCTTCTTCGTAACAAAATTCATAATTTTGCCATCATTTCTGTGTTCTGATGATGTTTTGGATGTTGGTGGCTGCTCAATTTGCTTATCGGCTTTGGTAATAGTTAATGTGATTTCGTGCACATGTTTGAGATGATAAATAAGAGCCGATGTAGATGAACCCTTGCAACTGATCATCTTTGGGCAACGCGAGCACCTAGCTTTGCTGCAGGTGTCGTCCTTTTGGAAGTATTTCCATACTTGCGAATTCATTATCTATATAAAGCAAATATTGCAGTAAAAAAAAAGAAAAATTGTGTAGTAAAAATGTGAGCTTACATTGAAAGACTTAACGACAATTGTTCTAGTCTTCCTGCCAGCTTCCTGCATTAAAAATTTGGTGAATACAGCAGATGAATAAATTTGAAAAGTTCGCTGTGATGCAAAATAAGTAGATGCGTTTGGTAAATAATGTAATTTATTGCGAGTTTATTTTGATCGATAACGCGTTGGCCACACGAGCGGCAATTGTCCCATTTTTACAGGGTTTTTGGATTCTCTTCATTTTCACTCTAAATCGTACAAGTCTAGGAAAAAGTATAGTTTTGGCTATTTGGGTATTTAATAGATTTTTAGGAGATAAAATTAGAGAGGAAATTATAAAATTATTATTCGAAAAGTCGAATAACCGGAAAGAAAAAACCGGTGAAGCGGTTATTCGACTTTAGGCAATTTTTCAAAAACCGATTAATCGTGCAATGAAAAAACCGGTTAAAACCGGTTAATCGAATTATTCGAAACCGGTTTTGCAAACAGTACTCGTGACGTTGTAAAACAATCTCCAGTTACTAATGAAGGTTTTTCCACAGCTTAGCAAAATCTTAAAGATCGTTTCGAAAACAAACGAATTCTCGTCAACAGTCAAGTTCGAATTATTTTTAACCTTGAGATTGTTGCCACTGAATCCGGAAGTTTAATTAAAAAACTTCAAAGCGACATCAATGGTTGCATTTCCGCTCTCAAGATGTATGATATAAAAACTGATAACTGGGATTCAATTTTCATATTTCTTTGTTCGACTCGTTTGCCTGATGCAACACTCGCGCTTTGGGAACAATCACTCAAGAGCAACACTGAGATTCCTAAATGGGAAGAACTAGATTCTTTCTTGACAAGCCGGTTTCAAACCCTTGAGACCGTCTCCGATATTAAATCCTCAACGAAGTCAAAGTTGGTTACACCAAAAATTTCAGATACTCCTCATACTCGCACTTCAAGAAAAGTGAACACGTTTCTAACCCGTCGTGTAAACTATGTCCTAATCAGCAGCATAGCATTCGATGCAATGTCCATAGTTTCTGGATATGAATCCAGTCGATAGAATGGCAGTTATTAAGAAACATGGTCTCTGCATAAATTGTTTTGCAAAAGCTCATGCTCTTAAAGATTGCAAAAGCACATTTAATTGCTTTACATGCCACAAGCGACATAATACTCTATTGCATAGAGATATGTCCAATTCCAATTCTAGTGCAAATGCCAATTTCAATGCTAACTCCAATTCCAATGCTTTTTCCAATTCGTACGCTAACTACAATTCCAATTCTAGTGCCAATGCCAATTCCAATACTAATTCTAAGTTCAACTCCAGTTCTAATTTTACATCTATAGCTCCAGTTAATTCTACGATTAATATTTTTAGACCTAGAACGAAGTCTTTCCCTATACAGTCCACTGAAGATTCTAGTCCTTTTAGTATAATTCAAAATTGTTTCGGATCCAGTTCAAAAAGAGTTCTCTTGGGTACCGCCGTGGTTTAAATATGCCACTTAGGTGCAACTTATTCTGTACGTGCACTTATTGACTCTGGATCCGAAGGCACTTTCATATCTGAAAGACTATTAAACTTGCTAAAACTTCCTTATCGTGCAATTCAAGCCAAAATATCAGGCTTGAATAATGCAATTTCCGCAAAATCACAAAAGCTTTGCTCCTTCGTGCTTCGCTCACCACTAAATTCTAATATATGTATCGAAACTTCAGCACTTGACCTACCTCATCTAACTGGAAATCTGCCAACATGCTCCGTTGACCCAGCGCTGTTTTCTAATCTTCCGAATGTAAAACTTGCAGACGCTGAGTCCTTCAAGAGTTCTCAAGTAGATCTCTTAGTCGGTGGTGATTTACTTCCTTCTGTCTTGCTTGACGGTATAAAACGCAATGTTTGTGGTTCATTACTTGCTCAAGAAACTAGTTTTGGTTGGATATTAACTGGTCCAGTGACGAGCGACACGAATTCTAATTCAAAAACGTTTGTCTCCTTTTTCAATGAGGTATCCATTGACCAAGAGATTCTTCGTTTTTGGGAGGTGGAGGATGTTCCCAGAAATCCTCTAATAACACATTTCGATCGTGTTTGTGAAGAGTATTACGTTCACACCACGAGAAGAAACGAAGATGGTCGATACATCGTTTCCCTTCCATTTAAAGAAGGATTTCCTGAGAATATTCAGCTCGCTAATTCGCGTGCTATAGCTTGTGCTCAATTCCAGAGAGGTGAATCACGGCTTAGCAAAAATCCAGAGCTGAAGACTCAATATGATGAAGTTATAAAGGAATATCTTCATATGGGTCATATGAAAAAAGTTCCCATGCCAAGTTCTCAAAATTTCCAAATCATTACTACCTACCACATCACGCGAATATTAAACCCGAAAGTAAGACAACAAAGCTCCGTGTGGTTTTTAATGCTTCCTGCCCTTCGTCTAACGGTACTAGTCTTAATAATATTTTGTACACTGGTCCGGTACAACAATCCGATTTGACACTCTTGATACTAAAATGGAGTTTATACCAATATGTTTTCAACAGTGATATTCAAAAAATGTACCGTCAAATCCTCGTGGATTCCAACCACACTGCTTTTCAAAGAATACTTTTTCGAGAATCTCCAACAAAAGAAGTTCAAGATTTCGAGCTAACCACAGTTACATTTGGAGTCAACTGTGCTCCATATTTAGTGATCCGAACGCTTTTTCAGTTAGCTAATGATATTAAGACATTATATCCACTGACTAGTAATATTTTACGTACTTCCATGTATGTCGATGATGTTGTCGCCGGTAGTCATTATATTGCCTCAGCAATCAAAGCCAGAGATGAGATCATTTTGGCTCTTCAATCAGCTGGGTTTGTACATCCGTAAGTGGAGCTTTAACTGGAAATACGTTCTTGAACGACTTCCACGCGAACATCTCTTAAATGAAGATTTTCTGTTGTTTAGTGATAGCAGCAATGCTAAAACATTAGGAGTACGTTGGAAGGCTCATGCTGATAAATTTTTTTTTTAGTTACAAGCTCTCTTAATAAAAAACCAACTATCACAAAGCGTGAAGTACTCTCTCAGATCTCAAAACTTTTCGATCCTGCCGGTTGCTTGGCTCCTTGCATTGTTCTTACCAAGAAATTAATGCAGCAGATTTGGTTAGAAAAGACAAGCTGGGATGAAAGTTTGTCTTCAAAATGTCTTCAATCCTGGCACTCCTTTGTAGAAAGCTATCCTTATATAAATGAAATTCAAATTCCAAGATGGGTCACATATTCTCCAGAATGTGATATTCAATTTCATGCGTTTTGCGATGCGTCAGAAAAAGCATACGCCGCAACAATCTATGTGCGGATTGATTCTAAGTCAAGTCCTGTTGAAACCCATTTGCTAACGTCCAAGACAAGGGTTGCTCTTATCAAAACTATTTCTATACCAAAACTTGAGTTATGTGGAGCATTACTCTTGGCGGATATGGTTGACTCTCTGATTCCACAACTAAATATCGATAAGTACAAACTATTTTTTTGGACGGATTCCACTATCGTACTCGCATGGCTAAGAGAACCACCATGCTCATGGAAAACTTTTGTGGCTAACCGAGTTTCCAAGATCATTGAAAGTGTTGGTTGTGACAACTGGTTTCATGTAGACACTCATTCCAATCCAGCAGACTTAACAAGCCGTGGTCTTTTACCACAAGAACTTCTTGGTATTGACCTATGGTGGCATGGGCCTCATTGGCTTAGAGGCTCTCCTGAACGTTGGCCAAAACAAGTTCAAGACGAGACTTATGAAACGCAGCTAGAAATGGAACCAATTAAATCAAATTATACATTTTTCCAAAATTTTGAGGATATTCTCGACCGTTTTTCATCCTTTTCAAATCGCATACATGTCGCATGAGTAATCGCATGAGTCGCATGAGTAAAAATGTTTCGATTTTTACATCGCACACATCCAATTTATCGTACTAAAAACGCAGAAACATCGATTACTGTTTCAAGTTTCGAAGTACGTAATATTAAAAATCGTTTGATAACTCTTTATCTAAAGGTGGGATATCCCGACGAATATTGAGCACTATCTCAAAAAAAGGAGATTCTTTCATCAAGTACACTGCTTAATCTTAATCCATTCCTAGACGACTCAGGTATTTTAAGAGTATGTGGCAGACTTGTAGCTTCACCTGCCTTGTCGTAAGATGAGAGACATCCTATAATACTTTCCTACAATTGCCAGTTTTCACGTCTTCTAGTCCGGTTCACTCATGAAATTTCACTGCACGGAGGCAATCAACTTATCTTGCGTTTGATTCGCCTACAATTTTGGATTCCGAAAGTTAAAAATCTAATCAAGACATCAATTTTCAACTGCAAAACTTGTGTCATTTTCAAACGACATCTGCGCACGCAATTAATGGGAGCATTACCTCCTGAGCGCACGACTTTCACGAGACCATTTACACACACTGGCCTCGATTTTGCAGGTCCTTTTGATATAAAGAACTATACTGGCCGAGCCTGTCTGATAACAAAAGGCTACGTCTGCGTATTTGTTTGCTTTGCCACAAGGGCAATTCACCTAGAAGCTACAAGTACACTGTCCACGCCTGCATTCTTAGCAGCTTTCAATCGCTTTATTTCAAGGCGTGGTTGTCCTTTACATTTGAATTCTGATAACGGAAAAACCTTTATCGGTGCATCTAAAGAATTAACACGTGACTTTTTTCGATCTTTGCATAGAACATTATGCTCTAATTTCAGTTATCAAAATATATCTTGGCTTTATTCCACCTGGCGCTCCACATATGGGAGGCCTTTGAGAGGCCGGCGTCAAGAGTTTTAAAACTCATTTTCGAAAAATTGCCGGATCTTTTAAGTACACATTTGAAGAGTTTTCGACGTTGTTGTCAAGAATCGAAGCATGCCTTAATTCGCGTCCAATTTCTCCTCTGTCTGAAGATCCTACAGATACATCTGCACTTACTCCACGGCATTTTCTTATAGGTGGTCCGCTTTTAGCTCCATTAGAACCACAAATTAATGAAGAAGCAATATCGATTATAAATCGTTGGCAGAGGCTTTAAGCTCTACAACAACATTTTTGTTCAAGATGGAAAACGAATATCTAAAAGAGCTACATAAACGCAACAAATGGAAAAAGCCTCAAGAAAATCTTGAAGAAAATTGCATGGTTGTTATTCGCTTAGAAAATTTACCTCCAAATTAATGGCGTCTAGGTAGAATCAAGAAGGTTTATTTAGGAAAAGATAATCGGGTTAGAGTAGCCGACATTCAAACCGAGCGAGGACTTATCACACGTCCAATTGTTAAATGTGTTGTCCTTCCATCTTCTTAATAATAAAAACAAAAGCCGGTTGTTTCTACAAAAATAAACATTTGTTTCCTCTCCTTCCATCTTTTCTGTTATATTTTCAGCTTAATAATGACACGGGACAGCAAAAATTATAAACCAACCAACAGACGCTCAGCTATTCATTGTTCTAAGTTCCGGTCATTTCAATGTCGGCTCTGCAAACGTTATCATGCTCTACGGCTCTGCAAACAATTTTTAAACATAAATACTGAGCATCGTTTGCGAGCCGTTTTGGTACACAAATATTGCTCCAATTGCTTAGCCCACGAGAATTCCCAAGGCGTATGCATCAACAAAACGGGGTGTCATTATTGTAAAGAAAATCATCATAGCCTTCTTCATCTCCATGAACGACTCCGCAATGGTTCTATCATAGGCTAATCTAGACCTATGTCTACCCCGGTTATGCTTAAATCCATAATTTCGCAGCACGTGATTACGCTCCTCCCAACTGCGCTAGTGAAACTTCATCTAAGCGGAAAATTCCATTTTGCTCGACTACTAGTAGATTCGTGTGCAGCTGTTAGTCGAATCTCCAGTTCATTAGTAAAGCAGTTAAAAATCATTACTACAAGGATTGGAGACGAGCAAGTCTGCACGGTAGTAATACGCGCTCACTCAGACCAGAACGTAAAATGTGAGGTAACTGCAAGAGTTGATAATCGGATAACTATGAAAACTCCGTCCAAATCTATCGACGCATCCTGTAAAGAGAAGTTTTTCAACCTTGTCTTGGTTGATCCAAGTTTTTACAAATCTGCACCCATATCCTTAGTATTAGGGGCAGACGTTTACCAAAAGGTCATCAAATGTGGTGTAATGCCCAGCAGCTGATCCAAGTTTTTACAAATCTGCACCCATATCCTTAGTATTAGGCGCAGACGTTTACCAAAAGGTCATAAAATGTGGTGTAATGCCCAGCAGCAATGGGCTTCCAGTCGCCCAAAATACAGTTTTTGGGTGGATTTTATCCGGAACTTCCGCAATCTAATAATTTTTTTTTTTTGTCTCAAACGAAAAATTACACACTTTTTTTTTTGTTATCAAGAATAATCAAGAACTAATATATATGAACTTAATGCAAGCATACCATGAAAATTATTTAAAATTATGTTCTTATGTACACTTATCCTAATATTAAAGATTATATACATTTCGATGATTAACTGAATTTAAGGTGAAATGTATCATTTACTTGTAATATTTTAAGTTCAATATAATTGCAGTGATACTGCAAGGCGAGCGGCGATGTTGATGTGAAGAGGTATTAATTCCGAACCCATAAAACGTAATAGAACTCTAATCTGAAATTATCTTTATCTTTATCTTTATCTGCTATAATTCCGCCATAACTAATTTAAGCTTCCTTCCTTAAATAAAAAAACTATTCTCGTCCACTATATTTTGCAGCCTAAAACTGGTAAGACCTATCCTCAACCAAATATAAATTTCCTTACATTGTCCATTAAAGAAAAATACATATTTTAACTTTCCATAATTATTTCGCGTTTTTAATTTGGTGATTCTTTCTATTATTTTTCTCTAATAAATCTAAATCTCACTGAGTGAAAGATTTCCTTCTAGCAATCGACATACAAAATCATCGGCTCTTCTTACAGACAAAACCAACAAGCTCTCCATAAAAACACATACGTCTCCCTGGCTATTAATATTAGTCATTTTCAGAGGAACCATTGCAACAATAAACAAGAATTCATCAGCCATGTTTTCATCGGAAAATTTTTGTTTGTAAACACTATGACCGGAACTACCATCAAAGCCATATTTGCATTCAAGAACACAACTAATATTATTTTTTATTTCAATTATTTTTAATAAACTTGAAGCAGTTTGATTAAGCAAGTCCTGCATTCTCACTTCAGCTGATACTTCTGAAACTATAATAAGCTTTGGTATAAGGTCGTTTTTGTGTGTTTCAATTATTTTGTAATCAGAAAAACTATCAGAATGAAGACTGTTTAAAACCGAACGCAATATTCTATAACGCCTTACCGATAATTTCAAGTCATAATATAGACCAAGTGCTTGAAATGGTGTCAGACAATGATTTGTCGACTCAATAAGTTTCCTTTTGGCTAATAAACTCGCTGCACTTTCAATTTCTTTTGGTGATTTCTCATTCACTAATTGCTGAACTTTTCGGCGCTTTGTTCGACTGGATGCTTCTTCGAAATTCACTGGTTTCCCTAACCCCTTTGGTTTCAGTTTTTCTAAAAGTAGGAGTATCTTGTGTGTCTGATATATTCCGTATGCCTCTACTGGTACTGGATCCCTTGAATTTATGTAAATAAATATAGATAAAGTATTTCAGGTTTACTTTAACTTGAATTCTCCAGAGCTCTTAAGTTTAAATCTAAAGAAGCCAACTTGCTGGTCCAGGAGAATCTGAGTTAAATTACTAAAACGCGAATGAACTTACATCATCTAACCTCTCAGTAAAACAAATAAGATGAGATTGGAATCAATCATGATGTTTTGTTTCGAATGCAGATGATTTTCGATGCACGGCTTTAAATTCTTTATAAATTTAAAAACAATAAAGTGCACTTCAACAACAAGTGCACAACAACAAGGCACTGAATAGTAAGATTTTAAAAAATTTTTTATTTTCCTTTTGATTTTTAATTGTACAATCAATCAATCCTTGATTGTTTGCATAAATTGAAAACATGTCTAATAAAAAGTGGTGGTGCCATTCCTAAAACATTGTTTTGTTAGCAAAAAAAAAAATTAATTCACTCAATGCGAGAATTTTTTTTCACCTCTTATATTTTAAAACTCGTTAACTTCACTGCACTCAGAACTTTTTGACAAATATGATAACTTTGAAAGACTTTGATTTAATTAGGTAAAAATAATTTTGTTTATTTTAAAAATAACGGCATAAACCATATGTTTTTGACAATCAGAAAGACTGATATCAAAAATCAGCAAAAAGCGCCCTAAAACTATGCCGTACAAGTTTTTAAAAAGGTGTGCATTCAAAAAGTTTGTAATATTATTTAATGGAGCTCTATTTTGGATAAATAAGTACGGGTTATACGTACCAACTTGAAATAACTGTACCCAATTTTGCACATGTTTTAAGTGAGCGGATTTTTTGATACAAAACTTGATTCGGTCATATATAATCCCATTTAAAATGTTCTCTCTCTAACGCATATACACTAACACTTTTAATAGCAGTTTCGATGCTATTTTCACACATTCCAAATCTTATATATGTACCTCAATTATAAGCCATTTTATAGTATTTACACTGTTGTGGGTTGAATGGGAGGTGGGCGTGTTCGTTGGGTTTACTGTTTTAACTGTTTTTAAAAAATTATCATTTGTCCAGGAATTTGGGTGCTTATGAAAATGTGTACCAAGTACCAACTCCTTCCGATAGTTCTACGCTTAGGGACCACATCTTTACAGGTGACATGTTCGGGAGTAAGTTCTACGAAAAATTTTTTTTCTTGCTTTAATACCCAAGGAGTTAAAAATTTAAAAAATACTTACTTCTTTATTAAATACTAAAATAGTAAAATACTACATAACTTTTTAAATTTTACCAACAGCTACCCAAAAATACCCTTAACAAAAAATGACGTAAAAAGAAAACCACTCAAAATCGCACCTCTATCTTTTCGAGATATTTTTTGAATGAGTTGATTAATAACATATAAAAAATTTAAAAAAAAACAAAAAATGGTTTTTGGAGCTATTGACTCTCAAAGTTGGACAATAGTTTTCGGTTTTTCAAATTCAGTAAGTTTAGCATCACTAAAAACGCAATGTTTAATGTTGAACAACTTTTGAAATAAGGACTCTATTTAAAAAATTAAATGCATACTGAAAATTCAGAAATTTCTAAAACTATAGAACATGATTCATTTCTTTTTATCCCAAATTTTATCCCACAGCATACTCACAAAGTATGTATAAATGACTCAATTTACAAGTTTTAATTTTAGGCGTAAAACTGCCATCACATATAATTGAATTAAAGACAAAAAACGCAAAATTGCATTTCTATCTTTTTTTCCTCAGTTTTTTTAAAGTTTAACCCTGGAGTACTAGCCTACGTAAAATTTACTCACTCCTTACGAGTAATAAAACGTATAGTTAACGGAAGGTTAATATTCTAAGGTTAAGCAAAATCAAAAAATAGTTTTTTTTCTCTTCACTGCTGAAATTTTTAGATTTTTTAATAATTTTTAGAAAAATAATATTTTCAAACTAATTTTGTATCTAATCTTATTGAAGGACTTCTTTAAAAAGAAATACCATCAAAAGCATTAGATTCTATATTTTACAAAAGTGTACAATTTTCAATACTTTGAACATCTCGTTCGAGAGTTATGATATTTTAAAGACGAAAATTGGTAAATTCACAGAAAAACGACGGCAACTGTCGTCGTCTTCGATTTGTGCCTTCGTTAAATCCACATTCGTTGGTGTCATCCATGATATAATCATTCTAAGCTAAGCTTTTGATCATGTTTCTATATTTTGGCAACAACAAGAACATCAGTTGAAACTGACTGCGACAAACAGCGGCTGTGAAAGCTATTATACAACAAGAGGCAAGAGACACGGTTGCCACCTTTGTGGGAAAAATCCTATTTGAGGTTATTTTTAGTTGCCATGGTTATTTTTAATTGAGTGTGGTTTTTTTTTTAATTCATGTGAGATTTTTTTTTTATGGGAGTTTTTTGTTTTGTTTTGAAAATCGAAGAAAATATTCACATTTATGTATGAAAAAAATTATGCATTTGAGTTTCATTTTCTGCGGACTTTCTTATGCTTGGTGCTTTAGTTCATGCCGAAATCACGAACGCACCATCGTGGTGTTTATTGTAGGTATTATATACAGGCAGTCATGTTCGCAAACTTGGTTGGTTTGCGGAAATGTTTGCCTGTTTGTGGCGGTGTTGGTGGCCCAATTTAAAGGTTCGACAGTTTGTGAAGACAAAATCAAAAATTTTTGATTTCGTGCAGACAAACCAATAAGATGTATAACAAGTCAAGCAGTAGATAGCGTTGTTCACGTACAAACTTATTGTTTTGGTTTTTGGGCTGTTAAAATTAATTATTTGTGCACATTTTATGAGAATTCCATCAATTTTTGAAAAATTTTTTCCTTATATTGGGGGTAATTAAGAGATCAATAGGGTTTCTGGATCCAAATATTTGTACTTTTGTATCTTTCAAGGCTGGGCAGTTGCAAAGAATGTGTTCGGTGTTAATTGGTATGTTAAGATTACAAATTGGGCAAAATGGCGTAATGTTTTTGTCTATGTAATATTGATTTGTAATTTTAGTATGTCCTAATCGGAGCCTAATTATTTTAATTTGGTCTAGTCTGCTTAAATTTTGTTGGGATATTGTAGAAAGGTAATCTGCAATGGATATTTTATTTGTATTTATATTCTTGTACCAGTTGCTACTTTTATATATTTTGTTCTTGTTTTGTATTTAGGACAGTTTTTAGAAATTTATTTATATCTGTTGTGTTAAGATTAGGTGTAGTTACTAATGGTGTTATTGACGCTTCTTTTGCGCAGCGGTCTGCAAGTTCGTTTCCTGGTATAATAATAATTTCATTTTGGGTGTATGATGTGTTAGAAGGGATCTTATTTTGGAGGGATATGTATTATTGTTGTTTAAATTTGCGATAGCGTCTAGGGATGAGAGCGAGTCAGAGCATATAACAAATTGTCCTAGTTTATATTTTACTATATTTATTGCGTCTAAAATTGCAATTATTTCTGCTGATATTACTGTAGTGAATGGAGGGAGTAAAGCTTTTTTTAGGGAAATTATATCTGTTGTTATTGCGTAAGCAGTAACTTTATTTATCTGTGAACCGTCGGTATATATGAATGTATGTTTTTTAAAATCTTTTTTGATGGTCTCAAATTGTTGCCTGTAAATATTTGGGTTTGTGTTTGCCTTTTGGTGAATTCTTAGTTGGGTGCTTATCAAATTGTCTGCGAGAAGCCAGGAAGGTTTTATATTAGTTGTTTTAGTTGGTACATATGGTAGATCGTGTAGCTTGCAAAGTGCTATAGTTTTTTCAATGGTGGATAATATAGTTTTTCTCTTCTTACGTTTGTAATTTTGAAGAACTTTGTAAATTGGGGTGTTTCGAGAGTTAAGTAGGTTTTTACACAGTTTGGCGGTAAAGTAGTCCCTTTTTTCCTCTATTTCTGGGATTTTGGCCTCGTAAAGAATGTTTTTGACTGGTGTAGTGCGATAGGTGCCTAGGCAGGTGCGTACTGCTGCGTTGAGGATAGTTTTTATTTTGCAGTCAATTGAAAACTAGGTAATATTTCGCTTACTGAAGATGAATATAAAAGCACAAAAATTTTAAATTTCTATACATCACAGAGATCATTTATTTGGCCGTGTAAATATTATAAATATATACATAAATTCATTACGCGAATGCAGTTTACGGAAGCAGTTTCCAAAAATGGGCACGCTACCGCCTGGGTACATGAGCGAAGGTGCCGATCCAATTGATCGGAATAGTGTGGATACTGCGCCTGTTATTTAACACGAGCCAGCTTTTTGATGCTTCATTTCAAAATATGAGGTAAACAAGCGTGTAGGCGTTATTTTCCACGCTTTGCAACCATCAATCATGGTCGATGGACACACCGATATTTTGCTTAGTGCTTATTTTAAGTGTCAATCGCAATGAAGTGATGGAGCAGACTCGACGCTACGTAGGGAAAGGCATGTGTCTTTACTACTGAAATGATGAAGTGTTTGCTGAATGGTTAAGCAATGCATCAATTTCCGCACAAAGTCCAAATTGTCCAATGTTTGCTAAACACTACCTGTTTGTGATTTGAATATCTTAAATAATAAAGAATTTTTAATCGTTTCACAGGGCTTAGAGGCAGTTTATTAGTTTTAAAGTGTGTTTACCACGTCTGTCAGGCAGCTCAATGTCGTAAATAAAAAAAATTTGTCTTTTTGAAACAAAATGTTAGTGAAGCCTAAAGTTAATAATATTTGATGAAATAAAATGGTTTAATACATAAAAACTTGTAATCTAATAAAAATTTGCAATTAAAACATGCCAAAATCAGAGTAGTTGTCACCTTAATATCATTCAAAGTAGTTTATCAACCACTTGTTGTTAAGTAGTATTTTAATTAATTCATAAATAATGCAATAAAAACTTTTTAGAATTGAAGTGGATGCCGCCTTAAAATAATTCAAAGTAGTTCATTTACTAGTTTATTTTAAATTAGTTTTTTAATTAGTTGTTTTTAAAAACAAGTTAGTTTGTTCCTATAGGGATATTAGAGAAATATGCTGTTTTTTTTTACGTAGAATTACGTCTTACAGTGCGGTTTGGCATGGAGGTCTTGTCGTTTTTAATATATCTTATCTTGTCATTTATTTTTAAAATATAACAAATTGGAAAAATGTTTTATCTTATTAGGGGCTGTTCATAAATAACGTAACATTTCTTTGGCCAATTTCAGACTCCTTCCCCCTCCCCGCTCCCTATGTCGCACTTTCGTAATAAAATTTAAAATTTTTAAAACGGAATTCAAAAATTTTGTTGCAATGTAATGCACGACCGACTTCCTGCCCCCCTCTCCCCCATGACACACTTCGTCACAAATGATCAACCTCCTTCCCTTTAAACGTGTTGCATAATTTATGAACAACCCCTTTTTATATTGATTCCGTATAAAAAATACATTTTGTTTACTATAATTTAAATTTTCAATTAAATTTAGAATATGTATGTTTTTTACTGCAGGACAAATAATAAGTTCATATTTTTCCGAAATATTTATTATTTTTAACCAAGACAAAAATGAAAAATGAACAAGAATGAATATATCAAACAAAAAATTCTACATCCACACCTACGATGCTATAGAAACTGTGTCTTTTTTTATGCCCTTGGTATTAACTGTATTAATTTGAAATAGAAGATGGATTTTTTGTGGTTATTTTAAAAGAGCGTGGGATTTTTTTGTGGTTTTTTTTTAATTGCGATGGGATTTTTTTGTCAACTTCGTACCGTGGGAATTTTCGAAGTTATTAATTTTGCTATTGTGGGAAAAAGGTTTTTTTTTTGTGAATTTGAGGTGACAACCGCGGCAAGAGAGGAACTACAAGGCGGCAATCAAAAGCACAACAGTAAAGGTAAGAAAGTCAACAGAAAGCAGAACAAAATAAAGGAAAAACCCACTCTTATTTTGATGACAACAGAAGCAATTTGTAAGGTAAAATAAGATAAGAACAAAAACAATATCAAATATAAATACAGTTTGTGGCAACTAAATTAAAATTTGATTTGATTTGAATTCATTAATTTAAATAAAGTAAATTCTGAATGTTTTGAAAAGAAGAAAAAAAAAATATTAACTTTAATGAACTAAAATGTAAAACTTAATTTTTATTAGATCAACAAGCTTTTTATCTAGGTCTTATCTTATATCTACAATTTATATTTATATTGCAACTTGATAAAATTTACAATTGTTTCAACAGGCGAGGACCATGGACGCTCAGACTATTTTAGGAATGACAGTGGTGGTTTTAAAAGAAAAACTTAAAACAGTTGGATTAAGTTTGAGGTATGAAGGAAAAGGGTACTGCGGGACAGGCTCTTTGGACATTATAATATGTAACAGAGAGAGGATGAAGGAAGTGATGTTAATGAATCAACATATGAGAAACAGAGAGTCCAACTCGTATGCAAGAAATTCCGGTGGTTAGGAATAAGTTTAGTCTGAGGGACATTGAGGATAGTGTCAGTGCGTTTATGGGTAATAGCTCACATGACGTTATTCAGTGGGTGAATGAATTCGAAGACATAGCTACTACGGTAGGTTGGAATGACCTGCAGAAGAACGTGCACGGTAAACAGCTCTTGAGGGGAGCAGCTAAACTTTTAATTCGTGGTTTGGTGAATATTAAAAGCTGGAATGCATTAAAGGTAGCATTAATTGAAGAGTTTGGCACAGTGGTATATGCATCTGAAATTCACAATGCCCTTCGAAATAGACGGAAACAACAAAAAGAAACATTACAAGAATATTTGTACGTGTAAATTGAAATTGGTAAACCGATTGCACTTGATGAGCAAAGCATAATTTCTTATTTTGTTGACGGGATACCAGACACTAAAGTAAATAAGACAATCTTATGCCAGTCAAGGTCACTGATTGATTTAAAGCAGCAAATCCGTGTCTATGAAAAAATAAAAGGTCCCGCGCAATCTTTGAATAGGGTGAGTGCAGCAGGGTTCGCAAGTAACGAAGTAGAAGAAAACAATTATAGTCAAGTACAAGGTAAGAAATGTTTTAAGTGTAACAAGGATGGTCATCTCGCCAGAGACTGTCGTAGCAATAATATAAGTTATTGTTTTATTATTATTGTTTTAAGTGCAAACAGATAGGTCACTATTCATATCAGTGCCAGGATAATCCAGTAGTTCCTAAAGGCGTCAAAACTGAGCGCATTAATACATTGAGAAATGATAAGGGTAAAATTATTGACCGTCGTTGCAATATGGTTTTTACTAATGTTCTGATAAATGATGTTTGGTTTCGTGCGTTAGTAGACACAGGGTGCGATTTGTACATTTTACGTTACGACACGTAAATGGATGCTTGGTGACGTTGAGTCAAAGAGGATGCTTGGTGACGTTGAGTTGAGAGAAAATAAAATAAATTTAGTAGGCGTTGGTAAAGGTAAACTAACAACGTTAGGTTCCTTTGACTATGAAATTATGGTTAACAATGCAGTTCTGCGAATAACGTTTCATGTAGTTAAAGAAAATGATTTAATTTATTCAGCCATATTATGTAACAACGTTCTTGAATATGTAGATGTTGTCATAAGTAACGAAGGTGCCGTATTCATTTCAAAAGAGAAAAGTTTGGTAAATAGAGATAATTTATTTTACTCAATGAATAAGAAGCCTTGTGTTTGAATGCATTCGAAGACACTGGTACAGAGTTACCATGTCATTTAAAAAGAGCAGAAATCGAAAATATAGAAAGTTTTATAACTAATTTTACTCCAATTAAACCAGTTAGTTCACCTGTTGAGATGAAGCTTATTCTTACCGACGATATTCCAGAATACCAAACGCCCAGGAAAACTTCATATAACGATAAATACATTATAGAAAATCAGATCAGGGAGTGCTTGGATGAAAAAATAATCGTGCCTAGTTATTCCGCGTGTGCATCTCCGTTCGTGTTGGTTACTAAGAGAAATAGTACTAAACGCTAATGCTGCGATTATCGGAAATTGAATGCAGATTATTAAAGACGATTTCCCGATGGCATTAATAGATGAGGCATTAGAAAGATTGCAGGCCGCGAAAATTTTTTGTACGCTAGATTTAACAAATGGTTTCTTCCATGTGCCCATTGAGAAAAGATCTAGGAAATACACTTCGTGATAGTGTCACAAATACGTTTGTGACGTTTAATGGCCAGTACGAGTTATGTTACGTACCTTTCAGCATTTCAAATTCTCCCGCGGTTTTCTGTCGCTATGTGCATGCAATTTTTCACGAATTAATTAGTAATGACACAATGGTCATGTATATGGATGACATACTCGTAGTTATTCCAGCCAAGGACGAACAAGAAAGTCTCCAGAAGTTAAAAATAGTGTTAAATGTAGGAAGTCGAAATGGTTTGCGTTTTAATTGGCCCAAGTGTCAGTTCTTAAAAAATCAAATCGCTTTCCTTGGATACATAATAGAAATGAAATGAATAATATTACCATCGATTGAGAACACCAGAGCAGTTAGCAATTTCCCTACGCTGTCAAACAAAAAGGAGTTGCAACGGTTTTTAGGGCTCAACTCTTATTTTCGGCGTTTTGTAGATGGTTATGCGAAGATGGCCAAGCTGTTATCCAATTAGCTGCGAGAAAATGGAAAATGTACCATTGGAGAAGAACAATTGATTGCAATTCAGGAGCTAAAGCAGGCGTTGAGCATTGCGCCCATATTAAGACTATTTAACCCTAAGGCAATGACAGAGGTTCATACTGATGAATCTTAGTTTGGACATGGTGCAGTCATGCTTCAGAAAGATTCAGTAGATCAATGATTACACCCTATAGAGTATATGAGTAGGAAAACTCAAGCATATGAAGAAAAGTATAGCTCGTATGAATTAGAAATTCTCGCAATCATTCAAGCTCTCAAAAAATGGCGTGTGTATTATTATTATTTATTTGAATGCTAAGCACATATGGCTTTATAGCAATTTATATTAGGCAAAATTAATAGTATTTATATATGTACAATTAAATATTTTATAAAAATGTAAAATTGTCAGGCTTTCAGGTCCGGTTAGCTTCTTAGTAGTAAATAGAATGATTGATTAGAGCGGTGCTCCCATATGCCAGGCTAGACGGACGAGATCGAGCTCATACATGTGCTAGGCAAGACAGACGAGATCTTGCTCTGGATAAACAAAATATATCTATAGCGTGTATATCTGTATAAATATGGATTAGAGCACAGCTCACACATGCAAAGCTAGTCGTACGGCGTCAAACCGGCATATGCCAGGAGAGACGGACGCGATCTCGCTCTGGATAATCATATTAAACTACACAGCTAGATTGTATATGTTGATACCAAACATCACAGGAAAATATTAAGTATCCTTGGAAGCATGATCCAGATTAGTGGCGATACTGTAGATAATATAAAATATTAAATTTAATTGAGTAAACGGATTCATTTAAAGAAATTGCATCTGAAACAAAATTAAAGTCCCACAAACGCTTCTAAGTAGTTCGTTTTGCAAGTAATTAGTTCTACAAAAGTTCATGTAAAGTAACTCAAAAGATCTTCTAGGCCGGAGAGGAATATTAAAGTAAATTTTGCTCAGTAAATACTGACTGTCTACACATCCATGTAAAAGTTTGAAAATCCAAGTAGCATTTAGCATAATTTTCCGATTATTTGAAGTAGGAAGATTTAAAAGTTGCAGACGATATTGATAAGGTGGTAGGTGATAATTAAAACTGCAGTATTTAAGGGATGTTAAGTTTAAAATCAAGACAGATTGCAACGCTTTTGCTCAGACTATAAAGAAAAAAGACGTACCTAATAGAGTAATGCGTTGGGCGATGTATCTGCCAGAATTTAATTTTGAAATAGAGCACAGGTCGGGATCACGTATGAAGCACGTGTTTATTGTCTCTATATCGAAAACTCATTAAAGCATCGTATAAGGGAAGCGCAGCTTCAGGATGATTGGGTGAGAGCAATAAATCAGATTTTGTCAGACAGGGAATATGAAGACTTTTTCTTGAAAAATTACCTTGTTAAGGAACTTTTAGTCGTTCTATCTGTTATGGAAGAGAAATAATTCAATTCGCTCACCGCCAAGGCCACTGTGCAGCCAAGAAAACGCAGGACTTAATTGAGAAATATTATTTTATTCCAAATTTAAATTCGAAAGTAAGCAAAAACTAATGTGAACCTAGGGAAGAAAGAAGGCTTGTTAACGCCAATAGACAAGGCTAACGAATCTTTAGGCACATATCACATTGATCACATTGGTCTACTAACCGATACGAATTAGAAATACAATCACATTCTAGTAGTTATCGATGGGTTCTCCAAGCTTACTTGGTTGTATCCAACAAAATCGACTGGAACTGGGGAAGTTATAGAAAAATTGGAGCAACAGTCTACCATTTTTGGAACTCCTAAGCGAATTGTTACCGACAGAGGAACTGCGTTCACTTCTAATGCATTTCAGCAGTATTGCCAACATGAAAACGTTCTTTTGATTGCCACTGGTGTACCGCGAGGCAATGGCCAAGTTGAGCGCATTCATCGAATAGTCATTCCAATGTTATCGAAGCTTTGCCAGAGTAGTCCCGAGAACTGGTATCGTCAAGTGAGCAAAATCCAACAAATCATGAATAGTACCAATCAAAGCTTTCTCATCGCTTTCAAATTTTTATGAGCTGACAAATTTGTTTTGACAGTTGTGGCAGTCTGCCTCTCCGAAATGCATATACCTTCTCTTATTTTACCATGGTTGCAATAAAACGAACTCAGTTTGGGTCAAATCTGAAGTTGAAACCAAATCTCGGTCCGTATCGTATTGCAGAGAGGTGAAACCACGGTCGATATGAGGTAGAGAAAGTAGGGGAAAATCAGGGAGCTTTACAAACGGTTACAGTATCTGAATTCATGAAACCATGGATTCCATCATTCGGGTCGAATGAACATTCAGGACGGAAGAGTGTAGGAGTGACAGACGGCCAGCGAACAACAAGGAGTGAACTTTCATACGGAATTCTGCAACACTGTGTCTCAACAAACGGACCAAAAAACAACGAGCAAAATTCAGACTAATAATCGGGACAAAAGGAAGAGCAAGTCAGTAGCTGACGTGACGTGAACCCAGCCAGTTAAGTCTGAGACTATTAGAAAACTATACCTACTGCTAAATAATACATTAAACTATATCTATTGCTAAATAATACTTAAAACTACATCTAGTGCTAAAATCTGTTTAAAAACCTTAAAAATATGAATTAAAACTAATATGTAAACTATGAAACTACTTGTATTGGAAGTGATTTAATAATAAACGAATAAATAAAAAACTTAAATATGTGCATTTAATAAATTCGATACAACATATACATAAACCACGACTTAAGCCACTTCATAAATTACGGTATCTCTCATGTCTAAAAATCGTTATCACGGTCATCCCTTAAATAACGGTGATTCAGAAACCACGTTCACTAAGAAATGCGTTCTTAAAAATCACCGGATCAATCATCTATATAGGAAATAGTTTAAAATACACAAAAATCACCGCTTTTCGACTGCAGTTTTAAATAAAACGAGTTAACCAATCACATTGAAATATTGAAAATGGTTTTATGTGTTTATTAGCTATTCGAGTAAGAGCTCGTGACTGCCAAATCTTCTTCAAAAAATAATTGCTGAAAATTTTTCAACGCATGCCCCCAACACAGGAAAGGACGATTGGCTACTATAAAGTTAAGACCATGGTGGCTTGGACAGGTAACAGGTAACAAAGTTTTATTAAATAGTAGCTTAAACTTGTCAATGCATAAAGTGCAATTTTCTCATATTTTCTTAAAAATAAAAAAAAATCACGTCATACATTGCTGGACACTAACAGCCCGATTCTGTGTACTTGATAAATTCACCATATTCAATATTTATCAATAATTGAATATTTATCAAGATTTCATATTCTGTCACAAAAAAAAAACCTTCTTCATTGACAAATTTGTCAATATCTCATTTGCTATTGACAAATAGCTTTACTTTATTGCTGCTTCAAATTTACACAATTGTGGGCGCTTAAGGTAAATATTAACGTAATAATTATTTATTTGATACACATTTTTTAACTTTTGTGGAAATTTAGGAAAAAGCAAAATGAAGTCCTTTTGTTATTGCTGCTATTAGAGGATGAAGAAAATGAAGAAAAAAGAAGTGTAGATGTGAATTACGCAGATTGCGGGATGCTAGTGATCCTTTTACCCTGTCGGAAGAATAATTCACTAAGAATTTTTGCTTGACTCGAGTTCTTAGCCGTCAACTAATAGCAGATCTGCAGCCTCATGACGTTCAAAGGACATCATTGCCTTTAACAATACGTGTTTTGGCAACGCTTTACTTTTTTGGCCACGGATCGTACCAGAAATGCGTTGCTCCTCAAAGTCGGTCATGGGCTAAGAACATGGTCCTCCACCAGTAACTCGCTGGCTCATTTCGATGCGTCGTGCCCATGTGCGCAACTGGCTTTTCCAAACTCCCAAAGTCTGCGAAAAAAACACATAAGTTAAACGCACAACACAAGTAAGACACTGTCTTTTGCCTTTTTTTGCCTCTTATGGCGATAACAATAACTCATCAAAAATAAATAGCACTTACTTCTTTCCACTTCGCTACTGTCCGAGTTGGGCCTCGTAAGGCATTTGATCCATCCGCCAGCTCGTTTCAGAGCTCCTGCATTTGCCGCGGCGTCTTCGGGCTTGCAATTGTGGTCGCTCGCTGCAAAAATTAACATAAAATTGCAGCTGCTCTGATGTGGCACGATCATATTTCGGTTTGCTAAAAGTTTGAGTTATTAATTTTACACAAATATTTAATAAAATCAAATATACAAAAATACTTACTTAATAGGTGTATCCATATTCGTAAAATTTTTTTGACATATTTTATAAAATCAGCTGTCAATAGAAGTTCACCTCATGTGGTGAATTTCGAAAGCTTTTCATTTATCAAGTTTGTTGCAGAATACTAATAAAGCTTTGGCTTGATAAAATTCTTTACAAATTTTATTGATAAATTGCTTGTCAAGAAAATGCAGCATAGGGGTGTAGGTGTGGTACCCCTTAACTTCAATAAATTGTAACTGTACTTACGTTATACCATAAAAGCTGAATTGTATATATGTTATTTGGGTAACTTTTAGAAGCTATTTCCCCAGTAGCCGGACAGTTCTAACACCTGGCCAGACAAAGGTGTAGGTAGCTGTAAGTGCGAGCGTGAAGCAGTATAAAGCCGTTGAAAAATACTTAAGATCGATGCCTTATTCAGCATATACACAGAGAATTTTTTTGTTTGCTTTTCTTTGTTTGATGATCTCTTTTTTTTCGAATAGAGTAAGTTTTAATTTTGATTTTTTGATATTTGCATTGAAATTTTGCTCTGTAGGTAAATGCCGTGTTGAATTTGTTCGAACGCACATCCCGTGGACTCAAAATCATTGGCGCCATATACCTTTTAGTGATGAAACGAAAATAAATAGAGTAGGGTCAGATGGCAGAAAGTTTCTTACACAGTGCGACAGCAAAAATGTAAGAAACCGACAACTGTTTTCAATTATACCCGAGCTCTTGATCATGAATCTGGCACTCAAATTTTTCCATCACGTCAGGATTTTGAGAAAACCGTGATTCAAGGTCAAAAAATTCTCCTTAGAGAAATCAACTTGAAGCGTCGAAACTAAAAGTGGTACGTGATTTTTGTCTGAGAAAAAGATGTTTGTTATAAATTGGTAAAAATTTTCTTCTACACTTTTATCCCCCTCCCCCCTTTATCATCACTGTTTTTACGTTTTTCAAAAACACTTTATTTTAGCATAGCGTTTAATTAACATATTCACACTATATTTTAGCATATTCTGCAAACTATTGAAAAATGTAATACAATGTGTTGGCAAAAAATCATTCCCATAAAAAAATATATAGGGTCTTCCCACAACAAAATTACCGTAGATCCACCATATCCAAGCAATTTTTTTTCATTTATATGATATCATCTGTTGAGATATGGACGAATAATACTTCAATACATCTATACTTTTATATAAAAGGAGACTCACGTATGTGTGGCCGCGCAGAAGTGGAAAACGGCAGTCGCTATTTGAATAATTTTTTTCTCTTGGATAGCTATGCTCCAAAATTATGATAAAGGCCTTATAAATTTGCCAATTATTATTTAAATAATTAACTAAAATTAAAAGAGCACAAGCAAACAATTTCTTTATTCTTATCCTTACTAGAAAAAAGGTCTAACTTTTTAAGCTCCAATTTGATGCTTAACAGATTGTGCGCAAAGCTAACAAGATACAACAATCTGTTATTTATTTTTTGCTGCGAGACAAAAGCTTTTTTAATGCTCTTTTTGAGCAAGATTAAAAAAAGTCAACAAAGTTCACAAAAATAGAGGCAGCAACATGAACTGTGTGCGGTACCAATATTGCCACATTTTTTAATGCAAAAATACCGCCACTTTTATAAAACCAGTGAAAAAAAATAGCTACACCAATTTTTAAGTTTTAACGAAAGACATAATTAATTATAAAATAGTTGATTTTTGGTCTTAAATTCAGCTATTTTTAGTGGTTATTGCCAGAGGATTCGTAGAAAAATATTAAAAATATTTTGTTTTTTTGTTCGTTTGCAGAGAAATAAAATAAATATTTCGTTTCGTTCGTTCGTTCGTTCGTAGAAAATAGATGTTCGTTCGTTCGTACGTAGACTAGGCCGGTATGGAGACCCAAAGAAGGGTGGTAGATAGGGGGTAGGTGTGTTCGGAAGAAATGTTGATGGGCAAAAAATAATAAGACCAGCTCATATATTTGATCCCTCTAGGAGTTCAGTTACGGCCGATGTAAACTATTTTCGACAGTTTTTGTGTTTTTTGTATGGGTACCCAAAGAAGGGCAACAGATAGGGGGTAGGTGTGTTCGAAAAAAATGTTGAGGGGCATAAAATAATAGAACCAACTCATATATTTGACCTCTCTAGGAGTTTAGCTACGGCCGATATAAGCTATTTTGACAGGCCTACAAATAACTTCTAAATCCATGACACCTATAACAGTTATTTTGCTCATTGAACCACGTGCATAGTGTTTCGTAGGTGTTTCGAAATAGGTGTTTCGTTGCAAGTTCGTTACACCAAACGTTTATTCTGTTCCTTCATTCATTCGTAGATAATAGATGTTCGTTCGTACGCTCGCAGAAAATAGATGTTCGTTTATTCGCTCGCAGAAAATAATTGATTGTTGGTTATATATCCTGGTTATATATCAATCCGATCTGGTAATTGTGCATAGAAAGTATCAACACTGGTAACCATTTTTTTAAAATTGGGTAAGAAAGAGAACATACAGTCTTAAAGCCACACTGCTATCTGTCCTTATATCTTCGCTGTTAGTTCATCTCAGCTTTAAAATTCACAATTAAGTAAAGGTATGAATTTCAAAAACTTGCTCAAAATTCTTTGGAAAAAACATTGATGACTTTTTTATGATTCTCAGAATTAAAAAAAAAAGGAATAAACAAAAGATTGTTTGATTTTTATGATTGCGGTACCAAAGTAATAAACTCTAATAAGTGTGATTCTCAGATATAAGAAAAATTCCACCCACATTTATGAGTTTCGAACGTTTCGAAAAATTTATAAAGCACACCTGAATCAGGTATATAGCCACCCTTAAAATATGCGCCAATTCATTTTGCTTCATTCTCGAGTTATGTTAAACAAAAGAGCCTAAGACGTTACATACTAAAACGTCAAGTTACTTACTAACTTGAAATCGATGTTACATTATTATGGCATGTAACTTGACAAAACGAATGATGCGGAACTTCTTCTTTTTGGGGCTACTTTCACGTGCAGTTCTCAGATTTGAGTCCCAAATCAATGAGCTGAAAAATGTTGTAATGTGTAAATCGCTAGAACAAATTGAAGCTAAACAATTCACCGCATTTTCGATTTTATTGAAACTAAATATTTTTGAAAATTATATTATTACCACTTTTGTGTATTGTTGAAAAATCTGGGACAAATAATAAGAAAGGAAATTATTTGTAGGATAAATAGGATAAATTTATCACGGTAAATTTACGGCAAGGTGCCGTACGACAATGACAGCTTGCGGTATCATCTGAACCCACCCTGTTTAAATCGAGGCGAGCGAAAATCGTTCTTACAAATTAAAGCTTCCCAATTCGCCGCGTTACTTAATTTTCTCCAAAATCTTTGATGCCGCTGTTTTCTTCAAAAGCTCAGTGATGGGTGTCTGCGTAGCACAACTAGAAGCAGAAACAAGAAAAATTGTCAACGAGCTGACAATGACACATAGGCAGAGTTTATACGTCATTCAAATTGAATGAAGAATATTGCATTTTTGGTTCTCTTTTACTCTCTTCGAGATATTTGATTGAATAGCTGTTTACACGTGATTTTTTGATTGAAAAGTGTTGTTGTAAGTACCAGAAAAGTTGATTATATAACCCTGTGACTAGCTTATACCCGGCGCGCTTCGCTGCGCTCAGCGCTTGTCCCCTAAAAGAGGGCGTAGCTTTAGTGAAGCCATGCTTTTATAGTAAGTTCTTACCGAGTTTTATTAATGTGTGACTTATTTCGAAAGATATACCGAAAATTTTGGGTGCGGAAAAAGTACCACGCCCCTCGTCCAACACCCATAAAATGTTACCTGTGCAACGGCATGTGTAAATTGAGGTCGAATACTGAATTCCGAGGCTTTGCGACATAATTATAATATAATTACAAAACTGTTCGAAATCGAAAATTTTAGGTGTATTTACGATCGGCAACAGACTTCACAGGAACCCTCTCAACGCTTTGGTATAAAAATTGGCTTAGCGGTTTCGAAGCCTTTACGTGATATACACATATACCCACATACGTATATACATTAAGTCGCCTCACGCTCTTTAGAAAAAATTTGTTCAGTCTCGTTCTTCAAAATAATCCATGGCTTATGTTATGATGATCCACAAAATATTTCGACTAAAAATATTGGCTGGTATGGCAGTTAGAAAAAAACAAACGGTCAGAAATAAGAGTAATGGAAAAAATTTTGCATCAAAAAATCTTATATTTTTTCCGTTGGACCAAAGATAATGCGGATTTTTTGGATTGTTTTAACTTTTTTCATATTATTTTCACTAAAATTCAAACGAATTTTTTCCTAAACTAATTTTAGTCAAATAAATTGTACAATGTAAAAAATGTGTAAATTTTTTTGTAATTTCATTCAATTTAGCAATTCACTTTACACTTTATTTTATCATCCATAGATAATTTATTTGACTAAAAGTAAAATGGCAAAAAAAAAAAAAATTTTAATTTGCATTTTAGTGAAAATAATACAAAAAAAAAAAGTTAAAAAATTAAAATTTAGAGAATAGAGTAAAAATTTAAAATTTATTAGTGCAGATTGAAAGAACTTTTTAGTTACTATTATTTCTGACCGTTTGTTATTTCTAACTACCGCACCAGTAAATATTTTTATAAAAAACTCGATTTTTACAGAATATTTCAAACCATTCCGTGGCATACTGGTTGACGTGCGAGGCTTGTATACCATAGAACCCAGGTTCGAATTCTATCTGACACAGAAAGTTTTTTCAATTGAATTAATTTTTCTGTTCGGCCGCCATCTCTATGCAGACAATGGCAAACCTCAGAGAGTAAAAACTGGCATGAAAAGCTTCTTGAGAACATAAGCCGATCGGAGTCGGCATAAGCCTTGTAGATCCAGTTCTCGATCATTTGTGTTCAAACATTTCACAACACGCACGCATAAGAAGCTCGGTCAAAGTCTGAAATGGCCATTTCCTTTTTGTTTTTTTTTTTTTATTTCAAACCATTCCAGCTCACGGATGACTATCGCTACAGTCGAAATATTTGGGGAATCATCATAAAATAAAACATTATTTTGAGGAACCGACCCGAACACCTTTTTTTTGTGAGCAGCCTTAGTATACATACATACATTTTTTACAGATAGATAGATGAGCAGAAAAAGTAGGTATGGCAACATTTATATATAAAGTGACCGCCACTTGGTCCCATTGCTCCTATATACCAAGTTCCACTATCAAAACGCGTACAGCTCAGAAATTACAATGATTTTTGAAAAGTCGTCTTAAATAAAGTGTGACACGCCCATTTTTTAAGGGTTCTGGCAGTATCCATATGAACTAATCTACCAAGTTTTAGTCTTTTACTGTAAAAAAAGTCTGATATATATCCTTTTTATGGATTTGTGGGCATTGAAAGTAGGCGTGGCAACATTTATATATAAAGTGAACGCCAATTTGACCCATAGCACCTACATACCAAGTTTGTCTATCAAAACGTTCACATCTCAGGAATTAAAATTATTTCTAACCGATAGCCCAGGCAGCTAACTTAGTTATAATTTTTAAATTGTAATGAACTATAGTACATTAATACATAAGTAAATAAATAAATTAAATAAAATTATTTCTGAAAAGTGGGCACAGATATAGTCCTACCATGCACAATTTTTGCAAAGCTGTCGAGAGTAAGCGTATGAACTTAATAACAAAATTTTAGTATTTAACGATGAGAATCGTCTGATTTATAGAAGTTCTATTAATTTGTGGGTAAAAAGAAACCAAGTGGCGGCCGTGGCGTAGCGGGTAGAGTGTGTGGCCCATACGCGAGGGAACCCTAGTCCGAATCGATTGAATTAATTTTTCTGTTCGGCCGTCATCTCTCTGCAGACAATGGCAAACCTCAGAGAATAAAAACTGCCATGAAAAGCTTCTTGAGAACGTAAGCCGTTCGGAGTCGGCATAAAACATGTGGGTCCAGTTCTCGATCAATTGTGTTCAAACATTCCACAACACTCATAACACAATTGATCATAAGAAGCTCGGTCAAAGTACTTTCAAGGACTGAAATTGGCCATTTCGTTTTGTTTTTTTTGTGGGTGGTACAAGTGGGCGTCGCAAAATTTATATATATATATTGACTGCCACTTAGAGCACCTGCATATCAAGTGTTGCTATCAAACGTGTGCAACTCAGGAATAAGCATGATTTCGAAAAAGTGGGCGTAGATATGATGCGACTACGCCCATTTTTAAACAGTTGCCGACAGTGACCATATGAACTAAATTACCAAATCTTAGTCTTCTACGGCAAAAGCCGTCTGATATAAAGCATTTTTACTGATTTGTGGGCGGTAAAAGTGGGCGTGACAACGTTTATATTTACAAAGTGACTGCCACTTGCACCCATTGCACCTGCATACGAAGATTGGCTATGCAGGCTAAAGTGGGCGTAGATATAGTGCGGCCATGCCCATTTTTATACATTGACCGATAGTAACCATATGAACTAAATTACCAAATCTTAGTCATCTACGGCAAGAGCCGTCTGATATAAACCATTTTTAATGATTTGTGGGCGGTAAAAGGGGGCGTGACAACATTTTTATTTACATAGTGACTGCCAGTTGCCCCCATAGCACCTGCATACCAAGATTGGCTATGAAAACATGTACAACTCAGGAATAAGCATGATTTCGATAAAGTGGGCATAGATATAGTCGGCCATGCCCATTTTTTATACATTGGCCGACAGTAACCATACGATCTAAATTACCAAATCGTAGTCTTCTACGGCAAAATCCGTCTGATATAAAGCATTTTTACTGATTTGTGGGCGGTAAAAGTGGGCGTGACAACGTTTATATTTACATAGTGACTGCCACTCAGATCCATAGCACCTGCATACTAAGATTCACTATCAAAACGTGTACAACTCAGGAATAAGCATGATTCCGATAAAGTGGGCGTAGATATAGTTCGGCCACGCCCATTTTTTGTATATTGGCGGAGAGTAATCATATAAACTAAATTATCAAATCTTAGCCTTCCATGGCAAGAGCCGTCTGATATAAAGCATTTTTACTTATTTGTGGGCGGTAAAAATGGGCGTGACAACGTCTATATTTACATAGTGATTGCCACTTGTATGCAAGCACCTGCATATCAAGATTCACTATCAAAACTTGAATATTTTAGGAATTAAAATAATTGCTGAAAAGTGGGCGTCGATATAGTGTGACCACGCCCATTTCTTGTACAGTCACCGAAAGTAACCATCTGAACAAAATAACCAAATTTAAGTTTTATATGATTAAAACCGTCTGATATATAGCAATTTTTTTGGTTTGTGGGCGATAGAGCCAATTTGGGTTGTATGGGAGGTACCACGCCCCCTTGCCCAATCAACACCAAACTTCACAGGAACACTTCCCGAATGTTGCTTCAGTATCCCTCAAAATTTCATAGAGTTTGGTTCCGTGGTTTTGGAGTCTATACGTGATATACACACATATCCACATACCCACATACCCACATACCCACATACATACATTCATTTTTATATATATAGAAGAAGATTGATTGATGCAGGTCTGGAGCTCTATCAAAATTTTAATTGATGCGATGAAGTGTTGAAAGTTCATTTCCGCTCTCGCAGAGAGTTCATTTTTTTTCGCTGGGAAAACAATAACAAATTTTGAATAATCCTTCAATTTGAATGACGTATAAACAGTGCCATAGATGTCTGACCAGAATCACGTCGTTGTCGTGTTTGCAGGCAGAGGGCTGGGAGAAGCAATGAAAACCTTGTGTCAGATATTTGAGACAAAAAACGACAATGATAACGTCCTAACGGAAATATTTCTATTTAATTTTTTTTTTTGTTTATTTGAAAGCTTTTTCTCTAAAAATGTGCCTTATTTTTATTAAAATTACACAAATCTGAAGCTTTATGACAGAAAAACAGTGTTTTATTTTCGCCTAATTATATAAACAGTAGATTCCGGAAACAGTAGGAATGTCAACGAGCTGACAATGCCACATAATTTGCTGCACTCCAGTTTTTGCATTATATTCCAAGCAGGGCTGCCGTTTTTAGCTTTTTTTGAGTAGCACTATTTCGGGATTTTGAGTAGTACGGGGTAGTATGGATAAAATAATTACAAACTTTTTCTTCAAGTAAATGTTCAAGGTATATGTTTTTTTTTAATATCTTCTTTTAAGCGCCTTTGAAAAGAGATTCGCAAAATATATTTTTAATGGCAAATATCTCACATTTTTTCTCAAACAATTACAGTTTGCACTTTAAAAATTTTTTATTAATACGAAACATTAAATAAACAAAAGTAATACACAGGATTTAACCAGAACGCATTTAAATACGCTAAAACTTTCTAAAGCTTAAATCAAAATTTACTGACAATCTGTCGATATTGGTCATTTTCTTCAATCAGATCAGAAATAAAAATACTTAAGAATTTCTGAAATGAATCGCAGAAACATTTGACGGAACATGAACTATATTATGCGTCATCTTGGTAAAGATATCTTCTTTGCTTTCCAAGTAAGAAAACATTTTTTTATAACTTCATCTCAATAAGATTTACAAGAGAAGGACATATTTCAAGTTTTTCGATGTTTTCGTGTTAGGAAACAACTATTTCAAAATTAGAGGCATATTTCGATACTTTGAAAGAGGTGGAGCCTTTCCTCATGCATATTAAAATCTTAAAATGTTTCTCCTGATAAATCGGTTTTTTTAAGTTATGACCATATGTTCTTAGAAAATATTTGCTACTTAAATTATAATTGGTATGATATAAAATCTTTTACTCATCTTTCTATATTAATAAAAATTATTTTCTGTTTGTTTGATTGTTTGACTTCTGCACATATCTAAACTGCTGAACGGATTTCGCTCAAATTTAAAACGTGTATTTAAGCGTGTATGTAAACTTCCGTACTAGATAAGGTTATTGCGTACTTAGTTTTAACACCCCCTTTTACCGCCCACAAATCAATAAAAATGCAATATATCCGACTGTTTCCATTGTATGATACTAAAATTTGGTAATTTAGTGTGTTCTTTCGGCAATTGCACCAAAAATGGGGTTCCACGCCCTGTTTTACCGCCCTTAAATCAATGAAAATACTATATATCTAACGGTTTTGGTCTTATAAGACTGAAATTCGGTTGTTAAGTTTGTAAGCTTATCGTCGGAAACTGTACTAAAAAATTGGTGTGTTACACTAAAGGTACACCCACTTTTAATAATTCATTAAGACTCCAAAACTTCTGCACCGATTGCGCGGAAATTTTGGCAGTAGATTGTTTCCGAGCACGAGATAGTTTACAGGGAAAATGTAAGCCCCCACACCCCCTTTTCCTGCCCTCAAATATAAAAAGTATTGTTGCTGGAACGTCCTGGGTCCTGCTAGTACAATATATAATAACAATCGATATGTCAGCAAAGTTTTTTCGCTACTGGCATCCTGGGGTCATTCTGGATTCCCTGGATCCCTTATGGTTTATGTAAAAAAAGTAATAAATAGTTTTTTCCTCTACGATAAATCGTATTTCCCATATTATAAAATAGTACTTCTCAACCGTAGAACGTTTTTCTTAAATAATAAACTTAAACATAAACGATATTTATTGATAAAATATCGTAATTACGTAGACTTCTCTTACTGAGTTCCGACATAGATCTACGAGTATAGAATTCGATTTTTTTCCAGCATACCATGACTCTAAGGGTTATGTTATGCTGGCGGTCAAATGATCCCTCGTCACGTCAATTTTTGCGCTCTTTTTTCGTATGATGAGCTCTGTGCCCAAAGTACGTTATGCCGACGGTCATATGATCCCCAAACATTAGTATACTTTTTGCTACTTTTAGTACTTTATCCGAAAAAAATATCATCGTTGAACATGGTTGAGTGTTGCTATTAGGCAGGATTCATTACTGCTTTCATACATTTCGCACTGAAATTATACTATTTTAATGCGAAAACACAAATGTTTTGAATAATTCCACAACGCAACACTGTTTTGATCCCATGATTTCATATTTTTATGGAATAATTTGGTGACCGTGGTAGGCAAAATTCATTCTCTCTCTCTCTCGCTCTCAATTTTTAAATTTACATTGAAACAACAACAATGCATGCCCATGACGTGCCCATGACCGCCAGCATAACATAGGGCTAATGGAGCTGTTATTTTGTAAAACCGCTCGCCATGGTCAACAGTGGACGAAATTTCTTATATAACAGTATTATATTGATAACTGCAAAAAAAAAATAAAGATATTGAGATGATATTTGCCGCGGGGGCTAACCGAAATGTGATACACAAATTTGTAAACTTAAATATTTCTATAATTTTTATTGTTTTTTCTCCTCGCCTACACAATTAAAATTCACCCTAAGACAATTTTATAATTTTTCCAAAATTATAAGATATTTAAGAAGTTCATGGTAGAAGAGACAAGAACAGTTGACAATTTAAAAGTTGGCATTTAAGTATGTTTTAACCGTTATGTGACTGACGAAAAAAACATTTTGATCAGACTGACGAGGTACCCAGGTACTTTCATATAATTTATGAACAAAAATAGCATGTAAATGCTTTAATGTTCAGATAGATCCATGTGTCGTAATTCTACTAGTTACAACAATTTTACTAACTTGGCCCTTCAACTTGGTTAATAATGATCAAACTCTTTTTTTTTTAAATTGCAAAAGGTAGCCGGGTGCCTCGTTAGTCTCATAAAGGTTAATACGGGCTTAAAATTGACACACCTGAGTAAGTCAGGGTACATTAACATTAGAAGGAGTTTAGATAATTGGATGAAACTTGGTACTAATGTTTGCATACACCCAAGGATGTGCATTATTGAATATTTTAGAAATCCTCCAGGGACATGCCTACCTCCCATACAATCCACTACAGTAAAAACCTTATATATGAGATAAACAAAAAAAAAATTGTTTGTGTGTATATTATGTTTTTAAGTGCTTTTTACATTTAATTTTTAAGTGTTTTTGCAAAATTGAATCTGAAAGAAGACTTCCTTACATCTTATTTCTTGTCTAACTGCATCTTCCTGTATAACGAAACGAACACTTTGATCGTGCGAGACACAGTGAGCACTACATTTTTTCATACCAAATTGTATTGTCGCTCGTTTCTTTGTCAGTAATAGGTACTTATTCGTTTCTTTCTGCAGCAAAATGCAGTAAGGTTACTTATTGCATTTCTGCACAGTATTTAACAATAAAAAAGGAAAACCCCCGGATTTTAATCGGAATGTGCACATTTTGATTTTATTTTTTCTCACTTTGGTCATCTTTTCACAATTTTGAGGAACCAATAATTTTATATAAGATTTTTGTTTTCTTTCACAGTTTGCATGTACTAGGGATATTCCCTCTACATGCCTAGTCTAGTATATGTCCGTTACACTTTGCAAAAATTGACAAAATACAATCGGCATTTGTACGGAATGCATATTTCCTACACTTTCTTCGCGCTACGGCATATACTATACATGGAGAGTACCTCTACATTGTTATATTTCTTTTGTATGGAATATTCCGTAGTAACTGTTGCATAGGAAAGTACTTTTGGACTTATTATAACACGTTTTTATTTTGAGAGTACGATATATATATATATTTTTTTTTTGTTTAGGAAATACGATTTATTGGAGAGGAAAGTAGTATATATTTCTTTTTATCCTTAAAGCATTAGGGATCCAGTGAAACCATAAAGCCCACAGAATACCAGATGCGAATAAATTTTGCAGACACATAGGCTCTTATTTTATATTGTATGTATTGGAGTATTATTCGTCCATATCTATACAGCAGGGATGATATTGGCTTAGTTGTAAAAGGGCCAAAATTTATACAAAAATAGGGCATTTTTGCCAAGAATGGGGCCTTTAGTGGTAATTCAATATTAAAAACTTTCTATTTGAATATTTAGCCTTTCGAAATATTCCAATAGATTTTGATTTAAGTGTTTCGGGAAATTAAAACAAATTGAAGTTCAGTTTTCATGTTTTCGTGTTTTTTTTTTGCTTTCACTGTTTCAACCTAAGCGGGGAAGTTTTTGGTTTGTGACAAAAATAGTACACTTAATTTAAACGATCAGCTCTCAGAATCAAAAATTGTGGATCAAAGAGATGTAGTATAATTGTTTTTTTTTAATAGATTTTATTTCATACATAAAGGTCCCATTGCACCTTAGCAAGAAGGTGTATTGTGCAATGTGCATTGATTGCAAAAGTCAAGAATATGCCAAAAAATTATCCATATCAGTTAATTTCTTCAAACTTATTTTGACAACGCCATTTATTTAATAAGTGAATAATACAAATAAAAATAGAAAAGCATTTCCACAGAAAACCGCAAATTGGATCGATATATTCATCGTTAAAGAGTCTTAGGCCTTTTGCACACGGAGAAACGGAAAAGTAACCCAACTCCAACATAATTGCTTAGAAAGTTGCAAGCCGCTACAATTCCAAACATTATTGCAACCTATGCTTTCAGATGAGCAAGTCACGCACAACGCAACATTGATCTCTCATTGCAGCAGCTTATAATTAAATAAGCAACGATATTTCTCTACTTCTTCTATAACAAATATAAATTTGTTAACTGCTCGCTTATTGCTGCTTCCTATATTCAAAACAATAAACATAAAACACAATTTTCTGAATTTAATTGATACTTTCCTCAACTTGAAGTACCACACAATTGTTTTAAGTTATCAAGAAAAGCACAAGTCGCTGATATAAATTGCAGCTAGCTGTGTTGCATAAAACTTATCGCAAGCGTGCTGCCAACTCGTTGTAAAAAAGATGCTTCATCTGAAGGTTCCGGTGTACTTACATGGGTTAGCAACATTTGTTGATGTTGCGTTGTTTTTCAATTGCTCCATGTGGAAAAGGCCTTAGGAGTATTTTTAGAGTCCTTTGTTATATACATAATAATGTCAGAAATATATGAGGAAAGATATGCGTTAAGACTTGTAAGAAGTCAAATCAATGATGCGGGACGAAATGGGCATGATACCAAAACAAAATCAGTTCTACCAAAAAAATATATTCAGAAATGACTAAATTGAAAAAAGAATAATTTCATAAATGTTATAACATTTTGGAATATAGAGCCTTGAACAACAAAAATAGTTAAATCACGTCGAATAAGGTGACAAAAAATATTCCATCGCAGTCTTAATTTTTTGAAATTAAAGAATTTTCATCTCAGGTGCAATTTTAAAACTGCTATGCTAAATTTTTTCCAAACCTTATATTTCTTAAAACTTATGACTCGAAAACACGTTTCTATTTCCGATTTTTTTAGATCTAAACTTTTTTTGGTGGAAAAAATCACTTTTTTATGCAAATAATTGTTTATTACTTCTTAAGCATTTATTTAAGATACATTCTGATGCCATAATCTGAAAGAGCGTAAAATACGTCGGAAATTATTTTTGGTGCAGATAAAATAAAATAAAATCGACAAAAATTCTTTGAAAATTGACGCTATAGAATTACTTTAGGATACTATTAAAACTAAAATCGGTTCAAAAATTTAGACATTCTTTTGGAGAGTGTGCAGGAATTTTCATACTTCCTCCATTATAGTAGATACCAAATGTTTGTAAGAAGATTTCGTGTAGAAACATTCAATAATACAAAAATTGGTTATTCTTCATAATGCTAACATGGTGGCTTTATACAAAATATAAGAAAGTCAGTTTTTTAAAAATGTTCTTCAGTTTTAATAGATTTTTACAATTGTAGCCTACCAAAATCGTACCTGCGTAGGCGTATATAGCTTAAAAAAGCAAAATTGGGGAGAATTGTGTCAACACAAAATTTTGATTTAGTGGCATCACCATTACAACTTCCTTTATTGTCTACTTTCATTTATATTTTCCTTTTGTCATACATTTGCTTCTGTCATTCTACTTTGCTTATCGTTCTCATTCATTTATTAAAAAACTTGAGTCTTGGCTTTGTGTTCGACAAGTTCATGGAAGTTAAAGTTAACTATTAAAATACTTATTGTTCATTAAACACTTGTTTTTATTGACTCTGGATCCTGGCAATTGTTTAAGTTTTTGGGTTTTTTTATGCTATAATTTCAAAACATTCAACAGAACTTATTTTACTGAGAACGATTTTATTACAAATTTAAAATTTGTACCTCGATGACATACTTCTTGATATTTTTCAGTAGAATTTCAGAAAAAGGGCCTATAATTAATCGAAAGGGCTTTGGGGCTTACGAAATCAAAAAGGGCTCAAAAAAGCCCCAAAAGCCCCCAAATATCATCCCTGCTATACAGTTGAAGTAGAAAAAAATTAGTTTCGTATTCAGGGGGCAAATTGTTTGGATATGGTGCATCTACGGTGATTTTGTTGTTAGAAGACCCTATATGTTTTTTTATTTCTCAATGATTTGCAAAATATAGTTATGCTAAAATACCTCTGCGAAGGATAGCCACCTTGTCGTGGTGTAGAGGCTTAGGTTGCAATGAAACAATGGGCTATGATGACGGGAGCGCAAGCTCCTGGTAGGGTCACCCATGTCGTACAGGCTATTGTGGAGCAATGAACAAAGAGCTATCCCCCCCCCCCCCCCCTAATCCAGGGTGTTATGTTGCACCGTGCCTATTGGATGGTTTGCAGCCAGGGGGTAATACCGGCTGTATGGGAACGGAGACCTCACTGATACCTGGCCGCCTCAGTGAGTAATTATGGCCTTTCCATGGTATGCGGGGCTCTGGCATGGATGACGTACTTTCCCTAGCTACTCGTGGGACCAAAAATGAACAAAAATTTTAAAAACAACAACAACAAGGAAGAATGTACAGAGGCGACAACAACAAAAACTACTACAGACGAAACGGCAACTGCGACGGAAACTGGCAGGTCTAGCATAGGGCGACCTACTCTGACCAAACAGGACAACACCGACGCGGGTGGGGACTTGGACTCAGCGACTCTGAGGATTCTGGGCAGGTTGAGCATTGGAAGTGACACGGAGGAATCGAGCATCCCTCAAGTCCTTCACAAAGTTCCTAGCTCAGAGACTGAAGACGAGCTTCTCAACTCCGACTCCGACGCGACGGTCATTGAGGCGGGTAGTGCAGCAGTCCACAGTAGATCTGCTTCGAAAGAAGCCATGCAACGAAAGTTCTACAGGACTGCTAAGAACTATCTGCTGAAAATGAAAACCGCAGACCCGACTACTCTTACTTCCAGGGACAAGGCTCTCATCAGGAAGCACACGAAGAGAGTGAACACTTTTGAACGTCACTATGCCCCCAAAGCATCGACGAACGAAGCTGCCACAACTCTGCCTGCTTCCACGGATGAGGGTCTTTGCAAGGCTGGTCCATCCAACTCCAATGACGGGAAAAGCGACAAACGGGAGAGGGAAATGGGAGGTAGAAAGAGAAGGAAAAGAGGCAGGAAGAATAGAGGGGACAGAGCTGAACCGTCCCAATCCAAGGTTGCTATAGGTGACAAACGGGATTGCGGTATAGGTGGAAGCAAGGGAGTGAAAGAAGGGGCAACGACGGTTAACGCAGGTCCTTCCTACTCCAATGTCGTCAAAAGCGGCAAACAGGAGTGTGGAAAAGGCGGAACCAAGGAGAAGGTAAAGCGAGACAAGGTCAACCCAAGGTTACCTTAAACAGGGACCAACCGGGGGTTGACCACGGTTTCGAGAGGAGAACCTCCCTGTACACCTGGATCCACGGCCAAACGGCAAAGATCTGCGGATGAGGTCGCTGCGAGTTGTTCAAAGCGAAGAAAAGCAGGGGGGAGCTTCGAAAACTCACCAGAGGAGCTACAAGCAGCCATTATAGACGCAACTGACCCAGACGGCTCTATGACGGGGGAAAAATGGCTGCTTGTAGAGAACGAGATCCTTAAAGCTATGATGGCTAGCGTCGAACACCGTGATCCCGACGATTACAAGTTCGACGGTGCTGGTTGGCAACAAGGAGTCAAAGTCGTCGGATGTGGATCGAAGAAATCCCTGGAGTTCCTGACCAAAACCATCGCCAACATTGGTGAAATTTGGAAGATAGCTTCACTAAAGGTGATCTCCAAGTCCACGCTTCCGCTTCGCCATAAGGTATCTGTATGGATTCCTCCTCCTGCTTTGCACGAGGACACAGAATTCCTCCCAACCGATGTATCTATTGATAATGCAGTCGAGTTTATAACGGGAAAAATTAACCAGGCTTTCAAGAAGTTCTGCCCAAAGTCTCGAAGTCGCAAACCTGCAAATGCGAGTTGGTGGACCAGCGACCTCAAAAAGAGGTGATCAGAGGTTAGAAAACTTCACCGGAAGGCCATCTTAAGCAAACTAGAGCAGGACTGGACAATCTACAGATCCACGCTAAATGCTTACACTAGGGATGTAAGAATAGCTAAGCGAACATCTTGGACAAAATTTTGCGAGTCCATTGAGGATACCAGTGAAGCCGCCAGACTTCGAAAGACGCTATCCAAAGACCCAACGATCCTGGGATACCTTAAGAGGTTCGACGGATCCTGGACAGAATCCAGCCAAGAAACGCTTTTGCTACTCATGGAAACTCACTTTCCAGGTTGTACAGAACCGTATCAAAACGATGCTAACAACTTGGAAATAACAATGCCAGAACCTTTACAAGAACTCCCCAACATTATTACAAGGTCAACTGTAGAATGGTCGATCGGATCCTTCAAGCCCTACAAATCTGCGGGGCCAGATGGTATCCTACCGGCCATGATGCAACATGCCCTTCCTAGCATCATGCCCTGGCATATAGCAATCTTCACCGGCTGCCTCAAGACAGGATATGTTCCAAAAATTTGGAGAGATGTGCGAGTTGTATTCATTCCTAAAGCTGGGAAACCGATACACTCAGCACCAAAGGATTATAGGCCTATTAGTCTCTCATCATTCTTGATGAAAACGCTAGAGAGAATAATAGATCTTCACATAAGAGAATCTGTGAACGATAATAATCTCTGAAGTGTACAACATGCCTATCTTAAGGGTAAATCGGTAGAAACGGCACTGCATGAGGTGGTTTCGGTCATAGAAGGAACCCTTCATCACAAAGAATATACTTTAGCAACGTTTTTAGATATCGAAGGCGCATTTAACAATGTAAATACAGATTCTATAAGAAATGCTTTAGTAGACAAAGGAGTTAACAGTAAAATAACCCAGTGGATTTATAAAATGCTCAATAGCAGACGTATAAGCTCACAAATGGGAATGAGCGTTGTGAGGAAAGAAGCCACAAGAGGCACACCGCAAGGAGGAGTCATATCCCCCCTTCTCTGGCTAATTGTGGTTGACAAAATTCTCACTACACTCTCAACTGGAGGAACAAAAGTGGTAGCCTATGCCGATGACGTTGCCATCCTAATATGCGGGAAATACCTGCAAACAATTAGCGAACTAATGTCTGTGGCATTGAATAAACTATCGCTATCGCTATTCGCTATCGCTATTATAACTAAACTATTCGGTGGGCAGAATCGAATGGACTTGGTGTTAACCCAGTAAAGACCGAACTCGTTCTGTTCACAAGAAAAAGAAAAATAGAAAGTTTCACATTACCGAAACTTAACGGAGTAACTCTGAAGCTTTCCACGGAAGCCAAATACCTTGGAATTATCCTTGATAACATGCTGAGCTGGAAACGCAACACAGAGGAAAGAAGGAAAAAAGCACTGTGCGCTTTGTACGCTTGTCAGAGGACATTTGGCAGGAAATGGGGACTGCGACCGCACATAATCCACTGGATGTATACAGCGATCGTGAGACCCATTCTTGCCTACGGTGCTCTCGTATGGTGGACGATAACGCTTAAAAAAAGCTACCTTAGCTTCCTAACAGGAGTTCAAAGGTTAGCGTGCATAGGAATAACAGGAGCCATGAGATCTACACCACAGGCGGGTCTAGATATGATGCTAAATCTTCTTTCCGTAGAAGAATTCCTTAAATGTTCGGCGACCAAGAGCGCGATTCGCCTCAACGAATCACGAGCCTGGAAAAGCAGCACATTCGGACACGCATCTATTCTAAATCTCTTTGGAACCGAGGAATCAAAAAGAGCAACCGACTATATCATACCCAGTGTAAGATTCGGTACAGAATACACCACATCCATTCCCAGCAGACAAGAATGGGAAGAAACGGCTGTAGAATCCTACGGCAATCTCCATTTATATACTGATGGTTCCAAAATGGAAAACGGAACTGGATCGGGTGTATACTGTGAAACGCTACAAATCAAAGAGTGTTACAAACTCCCGGATTACTGTAGCGTTTTTCAGGCAGAAATATATGCTATTGAAAAAGCTGCACGGGCCATTTACAGGAAAAATCTTACCCCCACAAGGGTAGTAATTTTTGTGGATAGCCAAGCGGCCATCAAAGCACTGAACAGTAAAACGACGAAGGCTCGAACGGTGCAAAACTGTAAACTTGCACTGAACAGTATCTGCAATACCCACAACGTCACTCTCTGCTGGGTTCCCGGACATAGCAATATTGAAGGGAACGACGCAGCAGATGAACTGGCAAGGTGTGGAGTAACCGCAAGTACAAACAGAGCTGACACAGATGTGCACATTCCAATAGGCGTCGTCAAAAGGAGTATATAGAACTAAAAGCCAGAGATATTGCTAACACAAACTGGGCTTCCAGAGGTGACTGCAACATATCTCGAAGGCTTTGGCCTGAGCTAAATGAGAGAAGAACTAGAAGTCTTCTGCTTTTGGTCAAACGGGAAATCCGGATCCTTGTTGGAGTTCTAACGGGTCATTGCCCCATTGGGGTAATGGCCAATAGAATAGGTATAACAGCGCCAGACTTTTGTCGGAACTGCAAAGACCCGGAGGAAATAGAAACAATAACTCACCTACTATGCGAATGTCCAAGTCTACAGAATCGTCGACTCCGACACATGGGGAACAGATTTTTCAAAGACTTGGAAGAGTTGGTGAACACACCACTGCTAGACATCTGGAGGTTCATAAAAAGCACAGGATGGTTTGAGGAACAAATCGGAACAATGGTTTAACTTGGTACCACAACTATAAAAAGGGATTCGTAATGGACCTATAGGCCCCCGCGTAAGCGCCGGTAACGGTGCACGACCCTTCATACCTAACCTAACCTATGCTAAAATAAAATGTTTTTGAAGAACGTAAAAATAATGGGTGAAAAAGGAGGTTGGGGGGTTACGAGAATAGAAGAAATTTTTTTATCAATTCATTAGAAACATCCTTTCCCCAGACAAAAACAAAAATATGGTGCGTCCACATTTAGTTTCGACGCCTTAAGTTGATTTCTCTAAGGAGAATTTTTTGACCTTGAATCACGGTTTTTTCAAAATCTTGACGTGATGGAGAAATTTGGGTGCCAGATTTGTGATAAGGAGCTCGGAGATAATTAAAAACACTTGTCGGTTTTTTACTCACAAAAAAATGGGGTCGTTTTTGGGCACAGTTTAATTTGTGTTCAAACATTCCACAACACGTACAACACAATTGATCATAAGAAGCTCGGTCAAAATCCTTTCAAGGGCTGCAATGGCCATTTGGTTTTTTTTAAATAACAATTTTTTCAGTATTTCCCTATTAATTTTTTATACTTTTCTGTAACTTTTCGAATCGTTCCTAGGCATTTTTGCTAATTTATTTTTACATTATTATATATTTTTCTGATTGGAGTTAAAGTAAACTTTTTTTATAACCAAAGAACTGATAATTTTAAAATGATCTCAAATTAATGAATATAACTTTAAATTTAATAAAATTTACATGATTTAATTACATAAAACAAAAAAAAAATGGGAAAATTAAGCAGCGTTCTTAAGTATTTTTCAACGGCTAGCCGCGGCTGTACATCCGAGTAAAACAGTGAGTGAGATAGTTATTTTGGATGGATCGGATAATTTTATTAGATAGAGTTGTCTATGACTAAACAAAGGAATATTTAAAAAATTATTGGCTTTATTTTTCGGTTTAAAAAAGTAGTAAAAATAAACCTAAAAATTAATATGAGAGGTTTTGAGATGTCAGGAATTTTATATACAAAATTAAATTAAATACAAAATGCATCATTATTTAATTATATTGTTTATTAATGTCTTTTATAAATAAATTCAACGAAAAAACAGTTTGTTTGTATTTAAATAAAAGAAAATTTTAATATAAAGTCTCTTCAAGTTTTTTTTTTTCTGTTTTTTTTTTGTGGGAGGAGTTTTGGTTATGATTCCCAATCAGCCGTTTAGAAATAGCCATTGGATGAAGCTTATTTACAACACAAAAACCAAGCCTTTTAAAAGCAATCTTGGAAAACATTTGCATTTTACATTTTGCATTTACTTGGAAAGACTTGCTTTAAGTTAGTGTTTTTCAATCATACTTGAAAAATTTTAACAAAAATATTTGTTTTGCATCGATACTTTTTTTGTGTCCCTAATTTTGTAAGTCAAATCTTAAGTTTATTGGCATTGTGAAGAAAATTGTGATTAAAGAAAAAATAACAAATAATTTGAATTACTAAGCATACATTTTTTAATAAATAAGATCGAAAATATCAGTGAGTGATTAATTCATTCATGTTCGTCCAGTTCAGCAGGGAGTACGTTTCCTGACGGAGGAGATCGTACTAAAGGCCGGTGTGCATCGTAATGGCACCATTTTCTATAAAGCTGTCCAGCTCCTTGCGTAAGCTGATGATATTGATATTGTTGGCAGAACCAAGAGAGATGTTACCGCTGCTTTCGCCGCTATCGAAAAGGAATCAGCCAAAGTGGGTTTGAGGATAAATGAGGGTAAAACAAAGTATATGCTGTCTACAAACAAGGGAGCGCGGCGTCTAGACTACCACGTTTCATCCGGCAGCTATAACTTTGAAGTAGTCAAGGAGTTCGTTTACCTTGGCACCGCCATTAATACTAACAACGAAATCAGCCTGGAGATAAAGCGAAGAAATAATTGCTAATAGGTGCTACTACGGGCTCAGTAAGCAACTAAGTTCCAGAACCCTCTCTCGATCGACAAAACTAACACTACAAGACGCTCGTTCTACCTGTGCTGCTTTATGACGCTGAGGCATGGGTAGTTTCGCAAACTGACGCAGCCGCTCGGGGGGTGTTCGAGAGAAAAGTTCTTCGCAAAATCTTCGGTCCGGTTCGAGTCGGCGATGACTATCGCATCCGAATGAACCACGAGCTGTATGAGCTCTACGAAGACATTGACGTAGTTCGGCGTATAACTGTGCAGCGACTACGCTGGCTGGGTCATATCCATCGTATGGACGACGAAGCTCCAGCAAAAAAGGTGCTCGAGGCGAGGGTCGCTGGTCAACGACGACGAGGGAGACCATGCCTCAGATGGATGGACCAGGCTGAGGAAGCCCTCACCGCACTTGGTGTATCCGATTGGAGAAGGCGCGCGCAAAGCAGAGGCGCCTGGCGAGAGCTGATGAGGTCGGTCGAAATCCGGACACGGGTTGTTACGGCCACCTAAGTAAGTAAGTAAGTAATTCTAAGAGCTCAGTTGACGGAATTACCGAAAGATGCCAGAACATTAAATGGAACACCCCGTGATGCGAAAGTCATGCCAATGGATAGTGGTGAATATGTTCGCAATGGTCTAAAGGGTTGCTTAACTGATTTCTTTTTGATCACAAATTATAATAATAGTAAAGTTCATTAAATATAAACACAGACGGGCTTCCGATAACAAAGAGTTCACTAAAACAAGTGTGGTCAATATTAGTAAACGTGAATGGTACAGAAACTGTGCACACTGTCGGAATTTTCAGCGGCAATAATAAACACAACAATACTAATCACATTTTGTAAAATAATTTGAAGAGGTTATCGAAAATGGTTTCATTTTCGAAAATCAAATTTACAAAATTAATTGTCATGCTTTTCTTTGTGATGCACCCGCTTGATCGTTGATTTTGGGTACAAACGGACACACTGGATATTATTGCTGGCACAAATGTAAGCAAAAGGGTAAACAGAAATCATCGTATGGTTTTCCGGTATAAAAATAGTACTTCTCGCACTGGGGAAGAATTTAGAGCGCGAGCTGATGAACAGCATCATAATGTATAGTCTACGATCGCTGTAGAAAAGTTACCAATAAATACTATAAAAGCATTTCCACTTGACTACATGCACGTCGTTTGCTTAGGAGGTTGTTAAAACACTTATGACCGCCTGGATTAAAAACAAACATAAAGCTTATTCACTTAATAAAAGTAACATAGCAATATTAAATGAAGGTCTGTTACAACTTAAAGGACAAACTCTTTGGGAATTTTGCAGAAAGCCCAGGGATATAAAGGAATTCGATCGGTATAAAGTGACTGAATTTCGCCAATTACTTTTATATACGGGCCTTTCATTTTAAGAAGAATTTTGAGTAAAAGTCGTTACTGGCATTTTCTGCAGCTGAGTCTGGCAGTATGGATTTTACTGGATCCAAAAATTTGCGTGGCTAATAACACTATTCTACTCGAAACTTTACAAGACCTCTAACATATAAATTTCATTAAGTGGTTATATATGGTGACTTTCTGCATTTAAAGAATTTTTGTATCGAATTTTTCATCAAGGGCTTCAGTTACTAAAAATGTTCGTACTTTGCCATATTTGGCTTATCATAACTTTGCTTCTGCTCAAGTGATCTTAAAAATCTTTATATTATAATAAAGGTAAGACTTGCAGATTTCTACTCTAATTTAAAAAAAAAAATTTGTCAACCGATTTCAAAATAAAAAACCCTAAAACAATAAACGCATATTTTATTTTTTTTTTATTTTTCAACGGTAAGTAACAAAAAAAATCTACTGACATAATTTTGTTTAATTTTTTTTCTTCAGAAGACAAAGGTTTTGATTTTTGAACTCATTAAAAAAATCGGTTAACTAATAAAGTTATTGATGAAAGCACGATATAACATATTTTCAGATTTTGTTTATTTAAAAATATCAATTTAAAAATATTAGAGTTAATAATGAAAATATGCGTCAATATTGTTTGTTTTTTTTTTTTTTTGTTACATGTTATGAATATAGTTTTACAATATATTTTCATTTAATTTACTAGTTTCTTGTGTAAAAATTCTTCGACGACCTTCCTCTTATATTAATATTCCCTGGTTTCGCGTTTAAGAGACTAACAATATTCTAATAGCATGGGAATTTTGCTTTTTTCCACGTAACTTGTTTATATTTTTGGAATTCCCTGGTGGAATCTTTTACCATGCTCGCCACTGAATTGATCCAAGTTTTGTGGGTGGGAAAAAATCCAAATGTTATTGTAAATAATGTACTTTTCAGGACATATTGCATCCCATGTGATTAGCAATTCCTTCACAATTTTTGAAAATTTTCAAAAACGATCAGTTGCATATGCTATTAGAATACTTGATTATATTGTTTCTTGTGAAAAGGACTGCTTTTAAGGGACGTTTTAGGCAAAAGCAGTTAAAATTAAGGCAAAATTTAGAAGATAAAGTTTTTATATATACAAAAAATTCCATTTGATGAAAATCGGCCCACATTATAGCGCGACTCTAGATTGTTAAAAAAAATGCATTGAAATATTGACCCCTGAATGCACATTTTTTACCAAAATGGAATGAAAATATCTAAAATTAAAAAAATTATGAACCGTTCAAAAAAAGTCCGATAAGTTTCAATAAAATAACCTAAACTTCTGCTAAAATATTCAGTTTTATTCGATTTTAATCACCCTGTTCTTAGCCTTTCAAATTTAGGGAACTTAATCATTTTTTCTAAATTTCTTATTTTGTTCCTGCGTAACATAATTGCATTCAAAAATATATTTAAATAGTTGCTGGTTTGCAGAAACAATGATTTTAAAATATGAATTTATGAAAAATGTGTCAACTTTCGGACCCTGTATTTCCAAAAAAGCACATTTTAAGAATCTTAATTTTTTTTATTTTAAGCTTAACTAACTTTTAACATACTGATAAAATTTGAAGAGTGTGTTTCTTCTTGTTTTTGAAAAAATTAGTTTTTTAAAATGTGCCAAAAACCATTTTAAGACAAAAAGCGTGAACTTACGTTCATTGTATATAACAGGGACACATCATCGAATGCCGTTATATTTAGTTTAAAAAATTTTAATCTTTTAAAAATGTACTATTTTAAAATTATTATAAAAGTATTATTTATAAAGTTGACGGCATGGGCTAAAAATATTCGATTTGGTATAAAACTAAATTATATAAAGTTTAGTGCCGATTGGTGAACTCTTAAAACTCGCTTAAGAGTCCGAAAGTTGGAGAGTCGTTTTATATGACTTTTGCACAAAATTAAGAAAACCAAAATTCTAAGAAAATAAAGTTTAGCTGGTGAATCTTAACTGGCATTTCGAACACAAAAAACATTATTTAAAAAGACTTTAAAATTAATGCTTTTTAAATACTTTCGATTTTTGTATTACAAAAAATTTTTAGATTTCAGGGCTGCCAACATATCAAACCCAGGTTTTACTCTTCAAAACACATATAAAGAAGAAAAAACCAAAACCAACCAATTTCATTTTTCACGACTGCAAATTCTAAGTTCTTTGTTTGTTATGTAAAGCTTTCAATATCTGCCGTCAATTTATTTGAACTTAAGAATTTTGGAGATTTTTAAAAAATCGAGAAAAATCTAAATTCCTTTTTGTGTCACAGTAAAAAAAAAATGCATGTCAAGATTAACTTACATTATGTCAGGATTAACTTAAACTCTGGTGAAAGTTTATTTTATGAATTGAAATTATTATAATAATATTACTTAAATATAATAAAATTTATAACAATATTTATTTATAATAATAAAATAGTTTAAATTATAAAAACAAAACTATGACAGTTTTAATTATTTAAACTGTCCTTTGATAAAGATTTTTTTTTTTAATATTTTAAACAGTACAACCAGGGTCTGATATGATACATTATAGATTTTAGTTTTTTACCAAATCGAATACGTTTAGTCTATGCCGTCAACATAAATAAAACCTTTATAAATGAGGGAAATAAACCTTTATAATTAATAAGTATTAACAGATTGCAATACACGAAGTTAATATTAAGAGTAATTTTTTACTTTTTAATAAATAGCACATTTTTAAAAATTAATATTTTCTAAACTATTGGGGGTATAGTCTTAAGGTTTTATAAGTACATTGTAAATATGCCAAACTGAATTTATGTAAAATATAACGGCATTCGATGATGTGTCAGTTTTATATACAATGAAGGTATATAATTAAAAAATCGAATACGTTTAGTCTATGCCGTCAACATAAATAAAACCTTTATAAATGAGGGAAATAAACCTTTATAATTAATAAGTATTAACAGATTGCAATACACGAAGTTAATATTAAGAGTAATTTTTTACTTTTTAATAAATAGCACATTTTTAAAAATTAATATTTTCTAAACTATTGGGGGTATAGTCTTAAGGTTTTATAAGTACATTGTAAATATGCCAAACTGAATTTATGTAAAATATAACGGCATTCGATGATGTGTCAGTTTTATATACAATGAAGGTATATAATTAAAGATTACACATTTTTAAAGACTAATTTTTTCAAAAACAAGGCAAACCACACTCTTAAAATTTTACCAATATGTTGAAAATTCATTAAGCTAAAAATAAAAAAGAAATTAGGATTTTCAAAATGTTCTTTTTTCTGTGAAACTGTTTTTGAATCAAGACAATACCTATTTTACCCGACCCCGAAGCGATTTAAGTGGCACCACTGGCTAACGGTAAAAGAAAAAAATTTAAAAAATGTTCTTAGTTGTCTCTAATAATGGGGCATTCACATACAGTTTTGTCAATTTTTTTCTAGATGGTGATGCGCCCACCCCTGGCGAAATCTTGTGGAATAAGCCAGCTTCAAACTTTAAAAACATCAAAACGGTCAAATTCCAAATCAAATCTTATTAAAGATTTTTTTTTTCTCTACAAAGTATGGTATATATAGTATAGGTATATATATAGAACATTTCATACACACATTTACTTTTATGTACACAAATACAGCGAACATCACGCGTTGTAAGTGCTCCTTGGATTTGTTGGAATAGTACTCTGGCACACCAGGCCTTAAGCGCTGTGGAGTCTGTATTATAAGCGGGATTGATTTGACAATTTTTTTTTATATATATTCTCGAATAGTTTTACAACAAAAATCAAAAAAAAATTTCAAAATTTCAAATTTCAAAAAATTGTTTGCATAAAACCTTCCTTATGCCTAAAAACATTTTGTGATATATTCAGCATACGAGTATATTAAAAGAAATCTCATTTTTACTTTTGGTGGAACCATCAATAAAAAGTCTCCATTCGGTATTATTTTGTTATTATAAAATATATATTTATTATATTTCATACTCCAGACGAAGTTTTGTTGCATTCACATCGTTGCAATAACCTAAATAACTGCACTCTGCGTCCCCAGTGAATGACTGAAACACATTCGTTTGTTTAGTTTTTCCAAATGTAATGTTAACATCACTTTGTAGAAAGTTCCACTGCTGCATTCTGGATCCTTTTAACTCTGGCATTTTAATAATTGCAAATCGCGACTATGTAAACAAACTTCATATGAAGAAAAAGTTATCTCATTTATCGCACATTTTAATGAAGTCTTTAATAAAAAATCTTTAAAGTATTTGACCGTTACGCATTGGTCAGTGTTAATCCTTTTACTTACACCATAGATAAGAAGATATAAAACTATTTGACAACTTCAGTAGCTAAGCTGTGGTGACCACATTTAGCTTCTTTTTGTAAATATATTATTGCTACCGCTTATCGCTTGAAATTAATTCCGTTTTTATTTCATATAAGCTACCGCTTACCGCTTGACGTAGCGGCATATCTTGTATTTTTCTGCGAATTGGTTATACAAAAAATCTATATAAAAATATGTTTATTGTTGTTATCGTCCATAACTTAATTATTTGATTACCGATTTCAGTTTTTTTAAAAGCATTTAAAATCCTGGCCTTTATACACAATTAGTAAAAAAAATCACGTTAGAAGAATTTTTTGGAATATTTTTAAAACCAAAACGCAAATTATAAAAAAAAGTGTTCTTTCTGTTTATGTAAGAGCCTTTAACTTTGTAAAAATTAAACGATTTAAAAGATTTAGGAAAAATGGAACACAACATTATCCTTTTTAATTATCTTTAATAAAAAATTAAATTTTGGTGAACAGAAGCAAAGTTATGACGCACTAAGTAAGGCAAGGTACGAAAATTCGAAATTACTTCTTAAAATGGCCATTGGCGGAAAAGTCGTAGCGATAAAAACATTCTAAAAATGCAGAAAGTAATCATATGGATCGTCAAAATGTAAACTATTGGTGCTGACTCTTGTACATTAAAAAAGATTTTTTTTTTAGAACAGTTAATTTATGTGCAACCGAACTGCTTAAAGATTTTGTGAAAAAAACCGAAGAGTTGTACGATATGAGCTTATTGTCTTATAATGTTTACTGCCTAACTCATTTGAGTCCTTTAGTGCATTTAAATTTCAAAAAAAGTTGGGAAAGTTGAAAACTTATAAGAAAAAAGAACAATATTGGAGCTCAATTGTAAAATCGGTTGGTACAGCAAAGCGTCAATACTCCAGGTTTCCAAAAGGAAGGAAAATGTATTGCATCAGTTTACTTATCAACTACTGCACCCGATAATTTTTATGGAGTTGGAAACGAAGTTTTCAAAGTTGCGTCCATATCTTTAATAACTGAAGAAATAAAAATCGGGCTATAAAGTAAGTTATTTAGAAGATATGTTTTACTACCCAATGAAATCATCTCTTATCAACATTTTCAAACCACCTACCTAGCTTTGTGAACATTATATCAATGACATTTCAAAAATTATTTTATTTAATAATAAAAATAATTCAGTAGCACTTATTCCACTCATTCATAATGAACAAGGATTACTCGAAACTATTTGCAACACAAAAATCTTCTGAAAAGTATTCACCAAATGGAGAATTGCAGATTATAACTTTCAAACAAGACAAACCCATTTTCTTACAGAAGAAACAACAATCTCAGGTATGAACTCAAGTTTATCTATATTAGCTAAAAATTTTTATGACAAGTATTAAGGGAAGGTTCTTATCTAGAGGTTCTTATCTAAAGTGCTCAAAAAAATAAAGAAAACCGGCCAATATTATATGAATTTAGGTATAGGATCCAATAAATTCTATCTATTTAAAAAAAAAAAACCAAGTCAATCCATAAAGTATTTCTTTAAATATCGTGGAGACCAGTTTAGAAAACATAGTTTCTCAGAAAACGCATTTTAAGATTTGGTTAACGATTTTTTGGTGTAATTACCTTTATGTTATTTCACCACCACAGCGAATCTAGTGACATATGGTTGTATTTGAGGTAAATATTCGTACCACAGCATGGTAGGAAATACAGGCGTGCATTTCAAAAAGATTGATGTGAAATACTCATTACCGTACAAACTAATTTACCTTAATTTTTGTGAAAAAGATGGATTCCTTTCTCATGCGATTACTTGCTTATACAATCGTTATCGGCCAAACCGCTTTGGGAATATATGCTACATATCATAAACTATCGAAAAATGGAAAAACAAATAATTGAGTTTTTTGGTCGAGTTACATGAGAACCCCTCCTTTATTGAAAAAAAACAATTTTTAGCAAACAAGGTGTGTTTTATAAGATAATGCAGGTAGCTCTGCCGTTGTTATTTTGATTAAATTTTATTATTAATTTTTTTATATATAATTTTATTATTATAATTTTATTGCCTTTTTATTTCAGCAAAAAGAACTTAGGGCCGTTTCAAATAATAGTAATTTTGTCAAAAACTGCTGGCGAAGAATAATTACGGACAACGTAATTACAACTCACGACTTTGTTATAAGGGGACAGCAGAGAAACGTAGTGTCTGATATTTAAGAACTGCATTTGCCATAAGAAGTATGAATTTCGCAATACTTTGTAATTTGTTTATATTTGAATATATTATTGCTTAACCGATGCTTCCATTTCGCTTGTAAAAATTAATTTATAAAGTCTACAAAATTTTTTTTTTTCAATTTGCGAAAAGTCGACAGAACCAACAAAAAAATAACACTATTTAAGTGATACGAACATATATGTATATTAATATTAACAATTTTTGTTATTTCTTTATTAACCAATCTTTTTAAAGAACTTATTATCAAAATAAGTAAAACTTATTAAAAGTAATTAATCACATATATCACTTACTACGGCGTAGTCTCCGTTTTAACTATGCTCGTAAGAATCATTATCTACATTTTTGCATGCGTTTTTGAATGCATAGCGTAGGTTTTAGTCCGCCGTAGTGCATGCTAAGAGTGAATGTAATGAACTTTAAAAAAGTTTGTAAATTAATTTAAATTTTTTCCAAATGAAAACTTTTTTTTGTAAATTTATTCGACCTCTTTTCATAAGTTTTTGTGTTATTTTTATAACTCTAATAATTTTTCAATTATTAATTAAGAGTTATATATTTGAGCTCAAGGTCTATGTTGCTTTCTGAAGAAAACAACCAACAACAACAACAACACCCTTTGTATAGAGTGGCAATCATACAGCAGACTAGACAGCTGTTTCGTTGGCCGCTACACCAACTCATCAGTAGCCTTTATATGATAGCGATGAAATCTAAATAAGCACTAGATTCCATATTTTTCAAAAATATACAATTTTATAAACTTTGAACATCTCGTTCGAGAGTTATGATATTTTATCTGTAGAAGGTATATGCAAAGACGAAAACTGGTAAATTCACAGAAAAAAATAATCAATTTTCAGCTCATGCTGTGTGTCCAAATCTTCACGTATTTTCAAAATTTTTGCAGTATTCTCTTAGTTCATGAATTATCTGTCGATTGATATATAATAAGTCATAATATTACAAAAAAAAAAATAAAAGTTAGTTTTGGCCGCAATTATTACACTGTGCGCCATCTTGAATTTTGTAAATTCGACCCTGGATTCATGATCAGCGACCCAAGAAACCCTCGTGTCCCAAATTTGGTAAAAATTACTTGATTTTTAAAAAAAGTCCGCATTATTGAATTTGTGACCGCCATATTGAAACAGCCATGTTGGATTTTGTCATTCAATTAACCCAAACGATTTGAGCCAAAAAACGATACAAAACGTTGCATTTTTTTTTCAGGAAGCCTTTTTTGCCTTATACTTGATTTTCTTCCACCATCCGCCCGCCATATTGCAGCCGCCATTTTGAATTTTGAATTTCGTCAATTTTTTGAAACCTGCTTTCTAGACGAACATTTTGATTTTTCGAACTCCAAGATCCATCAACTAATATTTTGGGTATACAGGTGATCCGGTTAACGTGACACGTCCGATATATATAAGTTATCACGCGCAGCTAACTTAATTTGCGACAAGTCAGCACTACCAGCTAGTCACTCGAATGCATATGAAATACGATCCTCAAAGTCACGGTCACCTCAGCATGAAAACGTTGCTGAAGCGACGGCACCAATTCAGCCCATGAGAAGCTCAACGTCAGCATTTTAGGCTAAGACAAATTACCAAATAGTTTACTTAGTAATTAAAATAAGACTTTCTGGCACTCTTGCTTTTTAAGCCAACTGGAATGGTAATAAATCTTATTTAACTTAATTTGTGTGTTTTATTTAATTTCAGATAAGGATAAGGAACTAGTGGCCGGTTCCCAACTTTAATTTTTACGAGTGTGCTGAGGTACACTCGTTAACTGGCGCCCGAGCAGGGACCCACTTCATATGTGGGTTCTTGGAAAAGGACTCTCTTAAATGTGGGATCCTTTTGCAACAGTGACCTTGCAAAAGCTGATCGTTTGCAACATCCCTGTGAGAGATGAACAAGTTTGGTAAAAAAAAAAATAATAATAATAAACACCATTTGCTGCAAAATTTCCTCCACTAGTGGTAAGAAATTTTATGTGCAACAGGAGCACCAATAAAGCCTAGAGATTCCCCCCACCAGTGGTAAGGGTCTCTAGCCAGCTTCTTTGCTGAATCAAAAAAACCTGTGCTGCAAGCATCCCCCAACCCGTGGTAAGGAGCTTTGCATACACATCAAGAGAACCTTGAGATTCCCCCCACCAGTGGTAAGGATCTCAAATCAGTTCCCTTGATGAATAATTCAAAGAACACTAAAAAGTGACTGTAATACAAAAAAATCACGCTGCAATCTCCAAGGATCATTCCAGATCATATAAATCTAAAAAAATCATATAAAATCTAAAAAAAAATAAACCAAACTTTTAACAAGAATCAGAAATTAACCATACACTTACTTACTTACTTAGGTGGCCGTGACAACCCGTGTCCGGATTTCGACCGACCTCATCAGCTCTCGCCAGGCGCCTCTGCTTTGCGCGCGCCTTCTCCAATCGGATACACCAAGTGCGGTTAGGGCTTCCTCAGCCTGGTCCATCCATCGGAGGCATGGTCTCCCTCGTCGTCGTTGACCAGCGACCCTCGCTTCGAGCACCTTTTTCGCTGGAGCTTCGTCGTCCATACGATGGACATGACCCAGCCAGCGTAGTCGCTGCACAGTTATACGCCGAACTACGTCAATGTCTCCGTAGAGCTCATACAGCTCGTGGTTCATTCGGATGCGATAGTCATCGCCGACTCGAACAGGACCGAAGATTTTGCGAAGAACTTTTCTCTCGAACACCCCCAGAGCGGCTGCGTCAGTTTGCGAAACTACCCATGCCTCAGCGCCATAAAGCAGCACAGGTAGAACGAGCGTCTTGTAGAGTGTTAGTTTTGTCGATCGAGAGAGGGCTCTGGAACTTAGTTGCTTACTGAGCCCGTAGTAGCACCTATTAGCAATTATTGTTCTTCGCTTTATCTCCAGGCTGATTTCGTTGTTAGTATTAATGGCGGTGCCAAGGTATACAAACTCCTTGACTACTTCAAAGTTATAGCTGCCGGATGAAACGTGGGAGTCTAAACGCCGAGCTCCCTTGTTTGTAGACAGCATATACTTTGTTTTACCCTCATTTATCGTCAAACCCACTTTGGCTGATTCCTTTTCGATAGCGGCGAAAGCAGCGGTAACATCTCTCTAGGTTCTGCCAACAATATCAATATCATCAGCGTAAGCAAGGAGCTGGACACCTTTATAGAAAATGGTGCCATTACGATGCACACCGGCCTTTCGTACGATCCCCTCCATGATGATGTTGAAGAGATCGCAAGACAGTGGATCGCCTTGCCTGAAACCTCTTTCGGTATTGAAGGTTTCGGAGAGGTCATTTCCTACCTTGACGGAGCTGCGTGTGTTGCTCAACGTCATTCTGCAAAGTCTAATCAACTTTGCAGGTATACCGAACTCAGACATTGTTGCGTATAGGCAATCCCTTCTCGGGCTATCGAAAGCAGCTTTAAAGTCGACAAAGAGATGGTGTGTGTCAATTTGATGTTCGTGGGTTTTCTCCAGGATTTGTCGTAGCGTGAAAATCTGGTCTATGGTGGACTTACCAGGTCGAAAGCCACACTGATAAGGTCCAATCAGTGTTTTTGTAATTGGCTTTAATCTTTCACACAGTACGCTTGAGAGAACCTTATATGCGATGGAAATAAGACTGATACCTCTATAACTTGCGCAGATTGTAGGGTCTCCTTTCTTAAGTATAGGGCACAGTACACTGAGGTTCCAATCGTCGGGCATGCTTTCTGCTAGCCATATTTTGCTGATGAGCTGATGCATGCGCCTTATCAATTCATCGCCGCCGGTTTTAAACAATTCAGCTGACAGGCCGTCAGCACCCGCTGCTTTATTGTTTTTGAGTCGTTGGATAGCAACTCGAACCTCTTCATGGCTAGGTGGTGATACTTCCACTCCGTCATCGTCAATTGGTGGCACTGCACTGTGCTCTCGATGGGCGGCATTGGTGGAATCGTCGCCATTAAGTAAATTGGAGAAGTGCTGTCTCCACAATCTAAGCACACACTGTGTATCCGTATTCAGATCTCCATTTTCGTCTCTACAAGTGGATGCTCCGGGCTTGAAACCTTGGGTTAGACGCTTAACCTGTTGATAAAATTTTCGTGCATCCTTCTTGCCCTGGTATTCCTCTAGTTCCTCACGCTCACGCTTTTCCTGCTCTCTTTTCTTGCGTCTGAAAAGGCGCCTCTCTTCCTTCCTCTTTTCGCGGTAGTTTTCTCGCACGGCTCGCGTTGCAGCTGACTGCAGCGTTTTTCTATAAGCGGCGTTTTTTACTGCAGTCGCAATGCGACACTCCTGATCATACCATTGGTTCCGAGGTTGCGGGCGCCGGAAACCAATGACTTCTTCAGCGGCAGCGCGCATGGAGTGGGATATATGCGCCCAAAGTCCGCCGGCGTCGTCGAGTCCAGAGGTTGGTTGGTTGAGCTTAACCGAGAGTTGAGCGGAGTAGGCTTCGGCAGTCCGTTGTAATTGCAGCTTAGCGACATCTAGCTTTCGTTGCATTCCTGTGCGTATGTTCTTGGCATTGCATAATCGCATGCGGATCTTGGCTGCAACAAGATAATGGTCGGAGTCAATGTTGACCCCCCGAAATGTACGCACATCTAGAACACTAGAGGCATGCCTTCCGTCGATTACAACATGATCAATTTGGTTTCGCGTTTTTTGATCCGGGGACAGCCAGGTGGCCTTGTGGATGTCGAGGTGCTTAAATCTGGTGCTACTAACTACCATGTTTCGTGCCGCGGCGAAGTCGATCAGTCTTAGACCGTTGTTTGTGGAGGTCTCGTGAAGACTGAACTGACCGACAGTGGGGCCAAAGATGCCTTCCCTTCCGACTTTCGCATTAAAATCGCCGAGGACTATTTTCATGTCATGGACCGGAAGGTGGTCATATACGTCCTCAAGACTAGCGTAGAAAGCGTCCTTGACGGCTTCGTCCTTTTCCTCCGTCGGGGCGTGCGCGCAAATAAGGCTTATGTAGAAAAATTTTGCCTTGATGCGGATCGTGGCCAATCTTTCGTTCACAGGTGTGAACCGGGAAACAAGGTGGCGTAGTTTCCGGCTAACGACGAATCCACATCCGAATTCGCGCTTCTCCGCATGGCAGCTGTAGTAGATATCGCAGTGTGCTTGTTTAGAGCAGCCTTGCCCTTTCCATCGCATTTCCTGGATGGCGGTGATGTCAGATTGTATTGTTTTGAGGGCTTCCGCCAGTTGGATAATGGCACCTTCCCTATAAAGGGTCCGGACATTCCAGGTGCATATCCGTAAATCATTGTCCGTTTTTCGTTTGCGGTGGTCGTCAACGTAATTGGGGTTCTTATCCGAGGCTGGTTTAGTTTTCATTGGGCAGTAGTAATGTGGCGGGACCCAAACCCTGCGCACATTCCATGTTTAAGGTCCATGGATCGACCCGCCGCTCAAATTAGCCGTCAAACTGACGGATGCCAGTTTGCCGTTGCCCAGGGAACACCACTTGGAGGTTTGAGTCGACTTGAGACGATTTCGACATGGATAATGCTGGCCTCGCCAGGTTGAGGCGGTCAGACACGTTGCCATGTGAAGGTTCGCCCCCTGTTCCCTTAACCATACACTGCTTGTACATATAAGAACACTAGCAAGGATTTGCAAGGGCCAGCAAGGGTAGTTGCAACATTTACATTGGCTGGAGAACATCGCGCACCTATACTCCTAGGCCGGTGTTCCTTCACGATAAAGCCATTTGGTTAACGGGTTTGAGATCCTGCAATATTTTTTCAGTGTTCACATGGGAACACACTGGGATTGCTAATGGTCCAAATTTCTGTTGTGAAGCAAGTCGTGCATAAGTAGGTTGCCTGCAATCTGATTGCAGACGACTAAACAGGATGCCATGACCCTTCCCTGACCAAAATTAAAAGACTTGTGTTTGTGGCACATGTCGCCGTTCCCATAAGAACACGGGGAAAAAATCACAAACTAGCTAATTTTTAACTTTTTTTTTTCTCATTACAGGATTATTTGAAATATTATATAAAAAATCTGAAATTGTGTGCAAATATTAGAAAATTAACGAAGATTGTGCTAAAAGTGATACAAAGATCTTTAAAAAAAAAAAGAAAAAAGTGGACCAAAAAACAAAATAGCAAAAAAGGGTATTGAAAAGAAAAGAAAAAATTTAAAAAATGTACAAAATATAACAAAAAGAGATACAAGAATCTCTAACCCACTGATATAAAAAATTGGAAAAAAGAAAACTAAAAAATTATTACTACTGTGCCTGTGCTAGTTGCGATTAATAAAATTCTAATAAGGAATAATCGTGCGTCTACAAGAAGACTAGGAACGAACTTGGAACAAAATAAACGGTGATTTCAGGAATAAAAACATTTAAAAAATATATTTTTTGTGTGCCAAATTATTCTTCTGATTTATTGACCTTTTCCCTTAAAGAAAAAAAGAAAAAACATTTAAAAAACATTTTGTGCCATGGAATCCCTTACAGCAATGGTAAATGAATTCAATAGGGTTATCAATGCTCTAATAGAGCAGATTAGAGGGATCGAAACGCGCTTGGGAGGAATAGAAATCCACGGGATTAGTTTAGAACAAGACCTTCGAAGAATCGAAGGACGAGTTGGGCAGGTAGAAGTAGGCTCAGAGTCGATTCAGCCTTTAAGACCATCCGTCATAGTTTCACGTGGGCCGTTGAATGAGCAAGAGCTAAAAGAGATAGGTAGACTTCCCGACTGCGTCAGGGAACTACAAGTGTTTGAGGGAAATCCTTCACAGTTCATCTCCAGGGTCCACAATGTGGAAACAATCCTGAAGGACTATGCGATTGTTGGAGAAAAGCCATTGTACCGCTCGATATTGCAGCATATTAGACAAAAAATTCGTGGCAGCGCTGATTCGGCTTTAGTTTTGTACAACATTTTGGATGGTGATTGGTCCGAAATCAAAAGGGTTCTGTCCCTTCATTATGCTGACAAGCGAGACATTCGGACCTTGAAATACCAACTGAATCAGTTGGCGCAGAAGGGATCAAAGCTTGACGAATTCTACGCCACAGTTAATCATCAGCTTTCACTAATAATGAACAAAACAAGGTGCGATTTCTACTCACAGGAAACCGTGGACGTTCTGACCGAAACATACAGGAATAGAGCTCTAAACATTTTTATTCGGGGTCTAGATACTGATCTATCTCGGATGCTAATAGTATTCATTAGCATATTCTTCCTGTCTGGATATGCAGAACCTAACTCTGAGAAATAAAATAATTCTCACGAATACGCCAAATAGAGTGGTAGTTACGGTAGGTAGCTTGACTCGTGGAGAACAGCGTCCACCCCTTCCTCCAAGATCACGATATAACAATAATTGGGGAAATAGGCAATATAATAATAAATTTCACGGAAATTGCAGGGGATACGCGCCGCATGCAAATCGGTCATTTGCACCTAAGCCTGTGGAGAAAATGGAAGTCGATGGATCTATCCAGACGAGGCAGGTCAACTATATGAACCGGCCCTCGAACAATAATGTGTTTAAAAGAGAAACCTCCTCTACCTCAGGGGCAATACCGAAGCAGCCAAGGCTTCACAACCTGCAGGCGGGAAAGATTGAAAACGAATATAAGGGTTTAGCTGAAGAAGAGGCAAAACTATTAAATTTTTTGTCAGACGGCCCACCAACATTTTTTGTATGAAAGAAAATATTTTAAATAGTATTTCTAGTTCTAGTATACCATACCTCTATTGCCAGATAGGAAATAATAAGCCACTGTCATTTTTAACTGATACTGGGGCGAATAAAAACTTCATCAGTACTAGCTTATCAGCTGGTTCAACCCCAGTAGATCCTTCTTTTTCTGTTAACACCGCAGCAGGAACTATTTGTATTACTAATAAAGTTTGTGGTAGGTTTTTTCGAAATGTGGGCAGTGATGCCTTTATTACGTTTTATGTGCTCCCAGGACTCGACTCGTTTGACGGTATAATAGTCGATGATACCTTAAAAAAACTCAAGGCATATTTTTGACAAATATCCGGAATTGTTTTAGCCATTAGATGCTGGAACAAATATCAGATCCACTGTTAAAGCAGAAATAAAAACAAAAACTTCGGAACCCATATATACCAAATCGTATCCTTATCCTGTTGACATTAAAGATGAGGTACAAGGACAAATTGCTGAATTACTCGAGGGAGGCATAATTCGTCCATCAAAGGGCCGATATAATTCTCCAATATGGGTTGTTCCGAAAAAACCCAAGCCTTCTGGGGAGAAACAATATAGGATGGTCATCGATTTTAAACGATTAAATGCTGTTACAGTGTCTGACGCATATCCGATTCCAGACATAAATGCAACTTTAGCGAGCCTAGGCTATGCTAAATATTTTACGACAGTTGATTTGACGTCAGGATTCCACCAGATCCCAATGAAGGAATCGGATATACCTAAAACGGTATTCTCAACTATGAATGAAATATGAATTTATGAGACTTCCGTTCGGGTTGAAAAGTGCTCCCGCCGTATTCCAGAGGATGATTGACGATGTACTGAAGGAGTGCATAGGTAAAATTTGCTATGTGTATATCGACGATGTAATCGTCTTTGGTAAGGATATGGAAGAACATCTCAGGAATGTGAACATTATGCTTAGAAGGCTATTTCAATCGAAAATACGCGTTAATATGGAAAAAACCAAGTTTATAAGGACAGAAGTAGAATTTCTTGGATATGTGATCACATCAGATGGCATAAAACCTGATTCTTCAAAAGTTAGGGCAATTGAAGTTATTCCACCACCACAAACGTTGAAGGAGTTGAAATGTTTTTTAGGGATGACCTCATACTATCGTAGATTTATTCGTGGCTAGGTCGCAAAACCTTTAACAAACCTCACGAGAGGTGAAAATGATTTGAAGATTTAAAGAAATTGTTGATTTTATCAGATATCCTTCCATTTCCAGATTTCGGAAAAACTTTTAATTTAACTACAGACGCATTGAACTACGCCATTGGAGGAGTTTTGTCTCAAGATGAGCCGGGCAAAGATCGACCCATCGCTTTTATATCACGATCATTGAGCAAGACCGAAGAAACTACGCCACCAATGAGAAGGAAATGTTAGCCATAGTCTGGGCTTTGGGCAACCTAAGATCTTATTTATATGGGGCAAAGAAGGTGAAAATTTTTACTGATCATCAGCCTTTCACATTCGCGTTAGGAAGCAGAAACTACAATTCAAAATCAAAGAGATGGAAAGCCAGAATCGAAGATTATAGCCACGAATTGATTTACACCCCCGGTAAATCAAATTCTGTGGCAGACGCTCTATCAAGATTGCAGTGCCAGATAAACCATATAACAGATTCTCCGGTCCCCGACGACTCTTCAACAACTGAGACAGCTAGCGAAGGAGGCGATAACTCAAGACCTGCGACAGTAGGTGCTGATATAGATTCCATAACTGAAACAGCAAGTGAAATTGGAACGATTCACAGTGCAGCTCAAGACTCATCAGATCTAATTCCTCGCGTAGAAGTTCCATTGAATGTTTTCCGAAACCAACCTATAATTCGTGAAGGAAATGGCACTAAAAGGACATACTTACCCAAACATTAAAAGAACGTCTAAGCCCCTCAGTCATCAATGGAATTAAAATTCCAGAAAACCGAATACAGTTACTTCAGGACATTTACTTCGAACATTTTTTACTCTTCAGAATCCGAATAACTCAAAGGGTGGTTGAAGACGTGAGCATAGAGAAAGGAATTCACGAAATAATCGATAACGAACACATAAGAGCTCATCGAAATCCTCGTGAAAATAACGAGCAAATCCTGGAAAAATACTATTTTACCAAGATGGCAAGCCGAATTAAGAGGATCACAGTAGCATGCGAAATTTGTCTACTGAACAATTACGACAGACATCCTCCAGTTCCACCGCTTAAGGACACACCAGTTCCCAGTTATCCCGCTGAAATAATACACATCGACATATTTGAAATTCAGGGTCATAAATTCCTATCTTGCATAGATAAGTTTTCCAAGTCTGCGAAGCTATTCCACATTAAAAATAAATCAACTACTTCAATTCGGTTCAAATTAGCAAAAGTCCTTCACTACTTTACAACACCAAAAATGATAGTAGCAGATAATGAGAGAGGGTTCATGTATCCGTTAGTACCAAACTATATCAGAGGTCTGAGTATAGAACTATATCAAACTCCTGTACAAAGGAGCGAGGTGAATGGCCAGGTCGAAAAATTCCATTCAACTCTTATAGAAATATATCGTTGTATTCGTAAAGAAATTAGAGAAACTCGTCCAAAGGAACTACTATATATCGCTGTTGATCGCTATAACAACACGATACACTCAGTAACGAAAAGGAAACCCAGTGACATTTTCTTTAATCGAACGCAAAGGATTAACTACCAAGAGCTGAGCAATTTTCGTATTAGGTTTCATAAAGAGATTAGGGAATATATTAGAAACAACCAAGAAACAAGAACCTCCGACTTAACAAGAAAAGGAAAAGGGAAAGACAGTTTCAGCAAGGTGAAGTTGTATTCATTAAGGACAAACAAATTAAAGGTAAAGGTTCTTTCTATAAAAAAGAAAAAAATCCGGGAAAATAGTAGGGTAACAGTAGAGACAGATACAAGTAGTAAAATTCATACAATACAAATAAAAACTTCTGGCACTCAGGAATAATATAGCACAAACCATGCTAGAATGGGGGTAAGTCTTTAAATCACAACCAACAACACTTGAATATAAGTAATAAATAAAGATTATAAGGCACAGGAGCAGTATTAATAAACTTGAGCAAAATGAAACACAAAATATTACAAATATTCAATTAAAAGCACAAAATACTATAAAAAAGAGGGGAAGAGAAAAATATAAAAGCTCAAAATATTTACACACTTTGAATAAAAAATTTGAAAAAAGTCTCAGAAATAAATCATTTAGATGTAAATCTTATTTCATTTTAACTTACGTAACTATTTATTGAAATATTTGGACAATTCACTGGATTCATTAATGTCAAAACTTTAATTCTCATTGGAAAAATTTCTATCTGCCGTAATTAAACTCAAATAATTTAATATTGTAAACAATAGACCAAGAGAAGCCTGTGAATACACCAAAAAAAAAAAACTCCTTAACTAGGATTAAAACAAAATATAATTTAATAGTGGTATGAAATTTAATATATATCCTTATCCTTTAACTGTTGTAAGATAGATTTTTCTTACTGTCCGGAGTTTACGGCTTCAACATCTACAGCTACAATTCTCTATTGATGACAATTGTGCATGGGCGTGGCTGGATCGTTAACGGACATTTCAAATTTATTCACATAATTGACCTCGACTACTTCAACGCTGCCTTGATGAAACTAACTGAGTCAGCGCAATATGAGGTAAAAAATGAAGCTATCAGATCAGTGATACTATTCCATCTAAATCAAACCGGGCTGCGTCTTGACGAATTGCAGACGACAAAAACTAGAAGGACACGCTCAATTAATTGAAAAGGCTCTGCGTGGAAAGGGTTAGCTGGCTCACCAGACGCTATAGACTGGGATAACATTTTAAGCAGTCAGAACGAGATCATCACCAATAATAACCAACAATATCTGGTGAACGAAAAAATCTTCTACTCTACTCGTGAGGCAATTGGGAAAGCTAACGAATTAATGGCTCTCATAAATGCTATTAGTAAAAAAGTAAGCGAAGAAAATCGGGAGCTGCTGGATATAAGTAAGTTATTAATCCTGAAAGAACAAGTATCGGAGGTAGTGCGGGCCTGTCAAATGGCAAAAACTGGAACTGTCAACACGAATCTACTGGATCGAGAAGAAATCAATAGGTTAATTACTGAAGAAGCCGCATTGCCATGCTGTCGACTATGGGTCAGCATCGGTCTACTCTAATGGAACGATGCTTTTGTATGTGCTGTCAAAGCCCAAAGTAAAACCGGAAAGTTATCGCATGATAATAACGAGAGAATCTATTTTAAAGAGCCAACATGTTGAACTAAATTACGAAAAGGTTTTAATGAACCAACAGGAAATCTTTGGTCTGAAGGAAGATTGTCCATCCATAAGCAACATATCTATCTGCTCAACAAATTCCTTAAGTAAAATCTCTGAAGACGAATGTTTGGCTAAACTATTGAGAGGTGGTGATGCAAGATGCCATTTTGAACCAGACAATTACAACATAATCGAGCTGATTGATGAAACTACACTCTTCCTGACAAACTTTCAAGGGAAAATTCAAAGTGAACGCGATTCTAGGGTCCTTAACGGAACATTTGTCGTTTTACTCAATAACGAAACTATTTCTATAGGAAATCACCTGTTGCTGCACCTCGGAAAATAATTAATCACTTTGGAACCTCATGGACCACATCAGAATGGAATCACAGAATTCAAAAACTGAAGACTGGAAACCAAAGTGATAGCACTGCTTTGTTCGTTAAAGGCTTCCCCACAACTACAGATGCAACTTGGGTAGAAAATTACTTCAAAAAGAAGTACAAATTAACCATCTCAGACTGCCATAAAAGTCGTCAAAACGATCCAAGGTTAGCAGTTTTAAATTTAATATACCCAAGGCATATGCGTGGATGTTTTCTAGTGCAGGTATGCGAACGAAAGGAAACATTCGTATAACTGAATGGACGGAAAAACCAAAAACGGAAGTTAAGGCACCTAGTATTAAGCTTATCACTAAGCCTATGATTAAATCTATTAAGCCTACTAATATTAATAGTAATAAAAATAATATAAGCCGACCTGCCAGAACACCCTCAAAGCCAGCTCAAGATCAAAACTGGTCATATAAAACAAATTTATTCCCAAAGTTTTCTCCACAGTCAAAACTATCTTCTCAACTGTTATCTTCTTCTAAATTTCCTATTACTCAATCGTCGAAACTCCCTTATCCTAAAGTTAAACGTGTTTCGTTTAACCTCAATAACGACGAAAAAAATAAAACTTATTCATATAAATATCCTAATTTCGTCCATTCCCATACACTAAATCCAACCCCACAGCCTGCAATAGTCATACCTAAGCCTACTTCTACACAACCTGTTACTGCAACACGTTCACCAGCAATCACACCCTCCAATAACACACCTCCTCCCTTAATTACTTGCACTAATACTCAAACGTTCACTAATGCTACACCAGCCTTTCTGGATCCTCTTCTGCCACCTAATGCGAAGCTCACAAAAAATCTCGCTGACGTTAGTAGTGAAGGTCGTTTCGTTATGTCTCGTCTAAGAGACCGTCGGTTGTATGATAATGTTCGATTATACCTGTCTTATTTACATAATAAGTCTGACTCAGTCTGTATTGAAGGTACAACAAGAACAAGTGCTATGGTATCCATCCAACAAGAAGGTCTTCCTACCGACCCTGTCGAGCTGAAAAAAATTTTCATTAACTTCCATGAAAGCCTCAACATTTCACCCACTGATGTTGAAAACGACCTCACGGCATTTGCATCGCATACTAGCTCAAAGTATATATGGCATTTACAAAGAGCTCGTTCTAACTTCAAAAATTTTTATTGTCCCTAACTCTCATCCTAAAGCAATGTCCGATTATCCAGCCTCCCGAAATACACTACCTTCAATTGCGTCTTTTAATATATCCTACCACAATTGTGGTGGCATGAGAGGCAAACTCAATAAACTGTTTGTTGAAGCTAAATCTTGTCATTTCAATGTTTTTGTCTTAACGGAAACGTGGTTGAATGACGCTATCAAAAATGAAGAAATTCTAGATAGCAACTGGACAATATACCGGAATGACAGAAAATATGCAAGCTGCGGCCTGTCTCGAGGAGGCGGTGTCTTAATTGCCACACATAACTCCTTATCTAGTGAATTGATTGTAACCTGCTCCTCCAAATGCTTTGAGCACAAAATAATCAAAATAAGGCTAGATCAAAAAGCTTCCGTATACATAGGTGTTATTTATATTCCTCCGAATTCAACCCACAATTCCTACAATGAATTATGTGAAATCATAACGTCAATAACAGCTGCGTTAAACGAAGATGATAGAATTATTATTTTTGGAGACTTCAACCGTCCCAATATAACTTTTGTGCACGATGATGATGACAACCACCTCCTTCCAATTAACCTGTCCAATGCGGTCGACTTCGATTTATTAAGTACTTTTTATAGTAATGATTGTCAGCAAGTTGCTCCTGCTCCAAACCGAAACAATCGCTGGCTAGACTTGATTTTTACTAACTCATATGACGATGTAAAGGTTAGTCCAACCTGTGAGGCTGAGCAGATATTTTCCAATACCCTCCACCATACTGCTTTTACTACTGAGTTATGTACTAACAACATAACTTTTATACAGTCATTCAATAATTCTATTGTATACGATTTCCTCAATGCCGATTACAATAACATTAAAAATGACTTAAAGTGTTTGGACTGGAACCACTTGTCTGCACTAGAATTGGACGATGCTGTATCGTCTTTCTATCAAAAAGTCTTTTCTGTATTTGATACTCATGTTCCAAAAATAAAGAAAAAAAATAAACTATCGGAACCGTGGCTTGATTCAAATCTTAGAAATTTGAGAAATCAAAGAAATAAACTTTACAGAGTCATTAAAAATTGCGTCATTGTAAGTGATGAGGTAAAGGTTAGGTACGAAGAGCTGTCTAAGGAGTTTTCCATTAAGTCCGAAGAGGCTTATAGGCTTTACACCAATTTAATTGGAGAAAGGATTATTGAAGACCCGAAAAAATTCTTCGATTTTGTAAATGTAAAACGGAAATCGACCGGATACCCAAACTTCATGTTTAAAGGCAATGTTACTTCATCTAACTCACAGGAAATTTGTAATCTCTTTGCGGATCATTTTAAAGAAGTCTTTTGTTCAACTACTTCCCAAAATCAACCTACATTTGCCAGTATAACTAGTAGACCGACATTGGTTTGTAAAATAAATATTACATGGAGTGACATAACCAATTCCATTAAAGAATTAGATTCAAATAAATCTCCAGGTCCAGACCTTATACCACCAATTTCACTTGTTCAATGTTTAGACCAATTAATTACGCCGTTACATATGATTTTTAACAAATCCTTGCATACAGGTATATTCCCAACTTTTTGGTAGTCTTGTCATCTTACGCCAATTTATAAAAATGGCGACAAGAGATCAGTTGAAAATTATAGGGGTATTGCAATATTGTCAGCAATTCCAAAGCTATTTGAAAAAATTATATGTTCCAAACTCACGAGCATAATTAATCCGTGTTTAAACGAGCAGCAACATGGTTTTCGTAAAGGACGATCAACAACCACAAATCTTGCAATCATGGCATCAGACATTCTTACTAAAATGGAAAAGGGCCACCAAATAGATGCAGTCTATACAGATTTTAGTAAAGCCTTTGATCGTGTTGATCACGAAATCCTAGCTAAGAAACTAGAAAAATTTGGTATATCAGGTACTGTGCTGAAATGGCTCAAGTCTTATCTCTGTGAAAGATCCCAATATGTAAAATTTCAGGATACTTTGTCTAAAAAGATTGTTGTCTCGTCGGGTGTACCTCAAGGTAGCCATCTTGGCCCACTTCTCTTCAACATATTTATTGCAGACATATCTGAAGTTTTGCATGATGTCCCCCATCTTTTATATGCAGATGACTTAAAATTATACTATAACATTAGATCAGAAGTGGATTCAGTATTCTTACAGAATAAGCTTTTTTCTCTGGAGCAGTGGTGTAGTAAAAATAAACTTTATTTAAATATAAATAAGTGCTACGTTATAAGTTTTGCCCGTAAAAACGTAATCACATATAGCAGATACATGCTAAATAAGGTAGAACTTAAAAGGGTCAACCACATAGCAGATCTTGGAATAATTCTTGATAGTAAGATGCGCTTTAACCTTCACTACGATCATATCATATCCAGGGCAAACAAAATGCTCGGATTCATAAAAAGACGTGCAAAAGAATTCAAAAACCTTTGGGTAACTAAAACCTTATACTGCACATTAGTACGACCAATCTTAGAATACTGTTGCATAATTTGGAACCCAGCTTTTGAAGTGCATAGTGAAAGGCTAGAATCTATTCAAAGACAATTCTTGCTTTTTGCATTGAGAGACCTATACGATCCTCGTGACTATACAAATTTACCACCATACGAGAGTAGACTTAAAATCCTCAATTTAATGTCGCTGTCATCAAGGAGAATATTACTTTGCTCATGCTTTACATTCGATGTTATTACTGGTAACATCGATAGCGAATACATCTCGAGCAAGGTACTATTTAATGAACCAATAAGGCGAACAAGGTATAAAAAATTGTTAAAAGAAACGCATCGCAACACTATTTACGCATTGAACGAGCCCTTGAATAGATGTTGTAAAATATTTAATAATATCAGCGAGCATTATACACCGCCAATATCGAAATTCAGATTCAAGCGATCTCTTTCCAAATCACTTTCCTTTACATAACTACTTCAGAATCTTCTCCAATTCCTTTTCACCATTCTGACCCCTTTTCTATTTCCTTGATCTAGCATTTGTAGAAAAATTGTAAATCAAAAATTTGAATGTTAAATAAGTAAAACACCGCATTGTAATATTAACTCTATTCTCCCATATCCAAATGCCTCTTCTTACATTGCCGTCTACCACCCATACCTAAACAAAATTTAGTTGTTCTCCCACTCAGCTTTCCATCTTAATAATATTTTAGCATAGTATTAAAAATTAGTACATATTTTTACTATGTGTATAAAATCTGTTAGTATGTAAGCTTAGTATATAAGTTCCCCCTTCGTTCTTCTTCTTGTCTTTTCTTTTTGACGTGTTTTTGAAAATGTGTCGATTCATGTGGGCGGATTACGCCCACTGAGAATTACATATCTTCTACACCTAAAACAAGGAAAGAGGAGAGAAAAACAAAAAATAAAAAAATAAATACAACAACAACCTGTTAGAAAAATAAGTTAGAATAAGTATATTGCCTTGTTTGGCTAAATAAATAAATAAAATCAGTCCTTTACCAGCAGATCCACCAGTATGTTACAAGTATTGCCACCCGCACTAGTAAACCTAACGAGCAATGGTCTCAAGCTGAACATAGACTACCTTCATGATCTCAGTATCCACCGCCTCAAGGAGCTTGGACGTAACTTTCATTCATCTTTTATCGCTGATGGAGTCCTCTTGGCAATCCTTGCTGCTGTTTGCTATGTTATTTGGAGGAAGCTGTCTACAAGTACAACTTTTCCCGTTCTCGGCCAACCCACAATCCCAGATCAGGTAGTCACCCACTATAAAACTCAACAGTCGAATCTGCGGGACGCAGATCTTTAAAGGGGGCAGTTAACACGCGCCAGTCAACCTAATTTGCGACACGCTAGCACTTCCAGCCAGCCACGCGCATGCAGGTTAAATACGATCCACAAAGTCACGGTCACCTCAGCGTGAGAACGTCACTGAAGCGACGCCACCAATTCAACCCATGGGATGCGCAACGTCAACATTTTAGGCTAAGACAAATTAGAAAATAGTTTACTTAGTAATTAAAATAAGACTTTCTGGCACTCTTGCTTTTTAAGCCAACTGGAATGGTAATAAATATTATTTAACTTGATTTGTGTGTTTTATTTAATTTCAGATAAGGATAAGGAGCCAGTGGCGGGCCTCCAACTTTAATTTTTTCGAGTGTGCTGAGGCGCACTCGTTAACTTATATTTTGAAGTATTTAATAAAATTTTCTTTTTTTGAAAATTGGAAATTCACAATGTTTGACTTCGGGAAAGGATATGTACACGACTTCTTATGACAAAACATGTCAAGAGTCTAAAAAAATTTCATCTCTCTTCTCCTCAATACAAAAATAAGATGGCTGATATCTTTTACTGAATCTAAGCTATGACTTTTTAAAAATATATCTATTCGTGGTGCTTTTTCGCACCCGTAGGGATTAATGGGTTAAGAAGCACGATGTTGCAAGATAGATGAAACGGTCTCGCATTGCTTAATCTGTACAGAGATATGAAGCCATCAGTGGATTTTATTTTAGAAAAACTCGCTGAAAGTAAGCATAAACTGTATTTGAAAATATAGTTTTGGTTTATTTTGTTAATTTTAATCACATTAATCCTGTAAATACCCACTAGTTATTTTGGAGTCAACTGAAAAAGTGAACTAGTTAATTCTAGCGCAGTTCGAAAATCTCTGATAAAGTACAAAAGGCGTTCATTGCAGAACAGTTCACTTTGCTTTTGTTTTGAAAAGTATTGCTGAAAAAAATTTAATGTAATCTAATCACACGTTGTGGTAGAAAACGCGTTGTGGTAGAAAACGTCTTGTGGTAGAAATCGCGTTGGAGCTGAAAACGCGTTGGGGTCGAAAACGCGTTCTGGCTATCTATTAAAATTTGCTGCGCACAAGACGAAATCGGTTGTTGCTCTGTGAAATTATTACAATTTTAGTTCATTATATTACTAAAATAGTAATAATTGATAAATTTCTTCTTTAATAAAACTTCTGGATGAAAAAGATCGTACAAGACGGGTCCTTAGGACCTTTTCTCCAGTACACTAAATTTTTACACTTTTAAAATGTTCACTTTAGAACTAGTTTAAGAAGAACCACTTTTAGGCTACTGCGAAAGTATCCAGTTTAAAAATGTTCCTAGTGCAACTAGTTCAAGTAGTAAAGGGAAAAGGAGTGTTTTTGGGGACAATTGTCTTTTCCTATGACATCAACCCGCAAAAAGCGTCAGTTAGTTCAATGGTAAGGGGTATTAAAGAGGAACTATTACTGGCTCTTTTTGGAACTAGTTCAGAACTATTTCAAATTTGGTCCACTTTTCTGCTGGGTACCGTTTTTTTCTGTAAAAAGCAAACAATTTTTTAATTTTTTAATTTATTTTTAATACAAATTAAATACTTTTTATAAAAACTTATTTTTAGTTATCATTAGCTGCATTCCTGTGGTCGTTGATCTAGAGCGTAGCTCTATTTTATTCACAATGCAAAAACAAAAATTAGAACCAGCTTTTTTTCCGGACTCTATTTCTTAAAATGTTGTCTTAAACAGTTGGCAAATCTGAAGTACTCTTCGACGAGTTTTGATCTTACAGCTCGCACTCGTATTTTGACACTTCATCGCGAGTGGTGCCAAATTGTAATAAAGTTAAACTAAATCTCTTTCACTGAGATTTGATCTGATCCAGTGCCACGATAGTGCAGCTATTATGTATGTAAACATTGTGGTGGAATTCTTTGTTTGTTTGTTAACTTTATCATACTTACATATGCAAATATAACTCCCAAAAGTTGAAATTGATTAGTGTGAGGTGAAGAAGTTGAATGATAAGATGCTGCTTTCCCTGGCTGAGGTTTTTACCAGGAACTATTAGTGCAAAAATCGGACCCACTAACCAGTACACAATAGCCGCTATAGTTACGTTTTTTTTATATGTAAGCCCGAAATTTTATAAAATCCTTTTAAAAAAAATTCTGGTTGCTCAACCTTGGTAAAAAATGTTTTCTAATTGCGTACAAATGTGATTAAAGCTTATGGCATTCTAACAAAATGCAACCTGATTTTTTTTTTTTGCTTTAATTCCAATAGATAATTTAAATATAAATTTAGTTATTATTATATTGAATATTAATTTATAAGCCTTCGCATGATCAACACGTTTAACACAAAAACTGCTCACTTGAAGCTGAGAAATAATTTAAAATTACACAAAAAACAGTATTCGACTGCCGTTTTAAACATAAGGGATCAAGCAATCATTATGAAATTTTTGACATGGCATTGTGTGTTTATATGCTGTATTTAAGAGAAATAAAATTAATGTTTTGCAATTTTTTCTTTTATTTTGTCTCTCTAGATTGAGAGCGCACTGTGCGTTCGACACAAGCTTGCTGACATAAGAAAATTCAATATATTACGAAAGATGGGCTCAAAAGAAAAATTTATCCTAGTTTTCTTGTATCAGTTCAGAAATATTTCTTAACGACATTGGGATTTCTGCTATGTAATGCTTTTTTATAATTTTTGGCAAAAGCAAATATCACTATTTTAGGTTAAGTAAGTATTTATGTAACATAAGTAAGTTATTTTTTTGGTTAAGTAAGTGTTTAACAGACCTATTCTTGAAAATCTACAATTGTAAACCAGTATTTTTCATATTTCTATGTGTAAGTTTTTGATTTCAAAACAAAATTTGAAGTTCAAAAAATATAATTTTTCAATGAAATTGCCAATGTATGAAAAGCAGCTGACAGTTTTTTAAATGCATTCACAAGCTTCTATCCAGAATATGGTCGGAAGAATGCATTCCAAACGATTGGAACCTCAGTGTATTCTGCTTAATCCACAAGAAAGGCGATCCCACTATTTGTGCCAACTACCATGGGATAAGTCTTCTAAATATCGCATATAAGGTCCTGTCGAGCGTATTATGTGAAAGACTGAATCCCATCGTAAGCCAACTGATTGCGCCTTATCAGAGTGGTCTCAGTCCTGGAAAATCTACCACCGACCAGATATTCACGCTACGACAAATTTTGGAAAATACCCTAGAGAAACAACTCCATCATATCTGAATTATGTATACCTGCAAAATGAATCCGTCTATGCAGGATGACACTGAGCAACACCAGCAGCGCAGTTAAAATCGGGTAGGACTTCTCCCCACCATTTGTTACCAAACTAGGTTTCAGACAAGGTGATTCTTTATCGTGAGACTTTTTTATCCTAATTATGGAGAAGATCATTCGAGCTGCTGATCTGAGACAAAGCGGCACCATATTCTACAAGAGTGTTATGCTGCTAGCGTATGCTGATGATATCAATATGATTAACCATAACACACGCAAAGTCAGTGCAGCATTCTCCAAATTAGAAAAAGAGCCGAGTTGCATGGGTCTTGCAGTGAACGCAGATAAGATGAAATATTTGGTGTCAACAAACAAACAGTCTTGGCACCCACGACACTGTTGACAACACCTCCTTCGAGGTTGTGAAGGACTTCGTCTACCTCATCCAGCATTAAATCCACCAACGATATCAGTAGAGAGATAGAACAAAGGATCACTTTTGCCAACAGGTGTTACTTTGGGCTCAGTAGGCAATTGATAAGCCTTCTCTCGGCGAACAAAAGTCAGGCTCTATAAGTCACTAATCTTGCCCGTCCTGTCATATGCAGCAGAAACCTGGACATTGAACAGCTCTGATGAAAATACTTCGGGAGCTTGCGAGAGAAAGATTCTTCGTAAGATATACGGACCAATCTGCGTTAATAGCGAATACCGAATACGATGGAACGATGTGCTGTATTAGATATACGCCGACATCGACATACTAAAGCGCATAAAAATCGAGCGGATTCGCTGGCTATGTCATGTTACGCGAATGGAAGATGACGCTCGAGCGAAGAAACTATTCGATTCGGTACCCAACGGCAACCCACGCAGAAGAGGATAACCGTATCTCCGTTCGAAGGAACAAGCGGAGGACAACATGACGATACTTGAACCAGGCCAAGACCGACTTGTAGGCTCCATCTAAGAAAGTATGTAAGATGAATCAAATTAAACATGATTATCCAGAGCGAAACCACGTCCGTCTCGCCTGGCATATGCCGGAGCTATACCACATCCGTCCTGCTTTGCATGTTTGAGCTTTGCTCTAGTCCTTGTTTACAGAAATCGAAACACAACAGAATAGAACTTGATTATCCAGAGCAAGACCTCGTCTGTTTTGCCTGGCATATGAGGCAGCTCGACCGCGCCCGTCTAGCCTTTCATATATGAGCACGGCTCTAATCAATCTATCTATTAACTATTAAGATGACATCCGGAATATACGTACAATTTTAAACGTCTAACCTGGAAATTTGTTTTTATTTATATAAATTTAAGAGATCTTAATTAAGCTAAATTATGAACTGCTGCATTTTTAATGCTATAAATGAATATTTAAAATGCTATAATGATTTGTAAGTTAAGAGAAAAATAATGATTGTAAAGTTTTAAAACTGCTATAAAGCCTTAGGGCTTAGCATACAAAAAAAAATAAATAAATATTATACCCCACGTACTTAGTATTTTAACTAATATTACTAACCACTGTTTTACCACGTCTTCACTCCCTTATTCCTAAAAAAATTGCTAAGGTTGTTCCTGTTTCAAAAAAATCAAATGCGTTTAAAGGCAACGATTTCAAAGCAATTAGTATTCTGTTCTCTAATCTTCTAATATATAAAAATCTTGTGTCACAATGTTTGCAGCTGAGCTCCTCCGAAATTGCTATATCTATTTTAAGGAAATTGTTTTTGTATATTTTGTAGGTGAGAGAATAGGTTGAAAAGTACTTTTCACCCTCCTATGAAAAACGGGTGTGGCTTATTTTTATCCTAACTATTTTTTTTTTTTTTTTGAGTGTACATCAGGTTAGGTCTTATAGTACTAAGAGTCTGGCAACATGTAACCAAACTGAACTATGAAGAAATTATCCCACAAACAATATCCCACAAACACCTCTTTCCAAATTTTGACCGAAGAGTGTCAACATTTCAAAAAAGTTTATCATCCCCATTTTGCCTCAAAATTGGTTAGGTTAGCTTAGGACTAATGTAATGCATATGTATATTAAGGCGGTTAACGCTCCATAGAAAAAAAAAAGTTTTTAGGGTCGGTTCGTCAAAATAATCAATGGTATATGTTATGATGATTTCCCAAATATTTCGACTTAAGCGATAGCCATCGGTGAGCTGGAATGGTTTGAAACAACTTCTAAAAATCGAGTTTTTTATAAAAATATTGCTTGGTTTGCATCGCCATGTAAGCCAAGGTTTTACGGTGCTGTGTAATTAAAATTTGTCTTAAAAGAATCAGCGGCAGAGTTTGCATTCGCTGAGGTCTAATGTTTGCCTACTTGGACTAAGTCCAAGGGCAGAGATCTGCCAACTTGAATTGCTAATTACAATCTAATGTATTTGTGGCTAGCTCGGCTCTTTTAAACATTTTTACAAAGTGTTATGCTAAAAATATTAATCTATAGTTAATCTATCTTTGCAACTTTGGTTGCCTACACTACATATTGCGTTTCATTCTCGCACATAACATAGAATCCTAAGAAGGATTCAAATTACATAATCTTGGTTGAAAAATGAAACTAGGGCGCGGCTATCAGAATGGAGTGAGCATTGAAAACGCACTCAATTCCAATAAGCAGCGTCTTAACCATTCTCATGCATTGAGTGCAGCGCACGCCAATAGTACAGTGCTAGCATATTGATGACTCAATGCATTGCCGTACATATATGACAATGAAATGTAGGGTCATGAAATGCACACTGCGTAGTAATGAAAAAGTTCTTCCAATCTGCATCAAAAAATCTTAAATTTTTGCCGACGGATCAAAGACAATGCGGATTTTCATGCATTATCTTAACTTTTTTTTTATATTATTTTCATTAAAGTTCAAATTTTATTTTTTTTTTTTTTGCCATAGTACTTTAAGTCAAATAAATTCTCACAAGTACAGTAGTTTTCCGATTTAACGAACACAATGATTGTCAGGCCAAATCGTTAAATTGATTTTTTATTAAAATTATTAGAATTAGAAGTAGCATTTTAAAAAAATCATTTTATTGAAATATAAATTTGAAGTGATGGGAACTTACTTCAAAAGTTTTTCAAATGAAAATCAGAAAATTTTTTTTAGAATTATTAAAGTTACTCCGAGTGAGAAACATGTTTTTCAATTTTTTTTGTGATCGAATTCTAAAAAATGGTGCTTTAAGCATTTAAAAAAAAATCAAGTTTTAACAGTCATTACTATTTTCCAAATTTTGGTTTTTTTTTTTTGCAGAAAATAGAACAGGACTATGCTTAAACTATCCATGGGAATGTTTCTTAAAATTTTAGACTTTTTTATAAAAATACTCAAACTCGAAATTTTCAAATAAGTTCATTTCTAGCAAAAAAATATAACAACCGGTTGTTCAACATAACTACACAATTTTTGCATCTGCATTAGATATAGTTTAAGAACACACAATATTTCATTTAAATTTTCTTTCTTTTTAATACAACAAAAAGGAGTTTTTTCGAAAAGTAAAAAATCACAACTCTGGTAGTTTTCGACCAATGTTTTCACGTTTGAAAGCTTATTTTAAAGAAAATTAAATAAAAAAACGAGCTGCGAACCAGCTTTTTGAAAATTTACACTTATACAAAAGTTATTATGGCTTTTAGAAAAAAAGCACTTTTTCCCATATCGCCAAGTACTGACAGGTTTCGATGCAAGTCGGCACGGGTTCCTGTGGTCCTAGGTACACGAAATTTTATTTACATTTATTTCAATGTCATGCAAAAAATTAAGACACCGTAATATGTATGAATGTATTCTGTTTTTACTCCTTTTATCCTAGTAGATACAATATGTTCATTCTGGGGCAGGAGGCGCAAGCCGATGACGTCACTCCGGTCCAATGCCATCTAGTAGGGGGGGTTTTGCTAAAAATCGGCAAGTTTTGTGTATGTCTTTGCTTTAAGCTTTTAAAATCGGCAAGTTTTGGGGTATGTCTTTGCTTTAAGCTTTTAAAATCGGCAAGTTTGGGGTATGTCTTTGCTTTAAGCTTTTAAAATCGGCAAGTTTGGAGTATGTCTTTGCTTTATGCTATTAAAATCGGCAAGTTTGATGTATGTCTTTGCTTTTAAGCGTTGATCATAATTTTATTTACTTCATTATCGGTAGTGGTAGTCAAGCGAGTTCTTATCAGTGTTTGCATGTTTTGTTTTTTCTTAACCCTCGAATTCGTTAAAGCAATGACTCAAATTCTGCCGGTTGACTTTAGCTGAAATGATATGACTTGCTTTATGAAAATATATATATAAATATGAAATGAAGCAATTTAGGTACGGCGAAGGTTGAAGGCTTAAAGAAATGTTTATAAATTTATCATAATGGTGCTAAGTATTAGGTGCATGTATTAGATTCGTATAAGTAGTTTGTGTATTAGATGGCAAACACTTAAAACATAGGTGTATATAAATATCTATTCGTCAGTTGGGGGGCATAGGGGTTACAAGCCCCCGCTTAATAACCACCGGCCAAGTCGCTTATACCCAGCAAGTTCTCCACCGCTGTATTTTATTTTAAGTAAATTTAAGAGTTTGTGATGCATCGAGATGCAGAAACTTCAAGAACATTTTAGAAGCCGGCTTATGTCATTGTATGCCGATGACGTCACCCATCCCCATCCCGATACGGATCTTAATTTTATTTATATTTTAAATTAATATTAAGTCGCTATAAAAACGAATTCAAGGTTAAAGTGATAAGAGCCAAGCTTCATAATAAGCATAGTAAGCGTACTTAAAAAAAAAACCTCGAGTTCAAGATAATGGAGCAGTGTAGAAGTTTAACGCTCAAATAAACGAATGTTTGTGGTAAAATTCTGATAAAAATTTATTTATATTTATCTTTATTACTGTTATTTTTATTATTTATATGTATATATATAAACAAATGTTATAATTTTATTAATGGAAAAACGTGATCTTATATTTAATCAATTTTTTCTGATTTCATTTGTTGGAGGTGAATATTCAATTAATCGATCATGAATTTTTAAACAGTGGGCTGAGGTTCTATCAGGAATAGGTTTATTTGCTTCGGTTTGAAATTAAATTCGTACGTCAATAGGTCCAACTTTAACTGCTTCATTTTGGTGTGTTAAATCAACAATAATTAGTGGTGCAATAGCCTTGAATCCAACGACATCTAGCAATTGTTGAGATTCCCGCATATAATAACTTTGTTGAAATTTTGCATACATATCATTTTGCATATGCATATGCTGTACTATACAGCATAATGTCCCATTTCAAAGCGACTATTTAAATCATCATAGGGATATGATTCAGAGTTTATATATACTTTTAAATTAGATATATTACAATGATAAAATATATTTCCTTCTTGTTTACTTTTTTCTCTTTGTAAGCCGATTATAAGAAATCGTGGTCTTTCATTTTGCGGTGAAAGCTTTGGTAGTACAGGATTTATATGATAGTCACAACTAAACAACATTGGTATTAGCAAATTTTTGTTTTTAATTATCTTGTACATTTCCAATTTTGCAAAGTAACCCAACCAGCGTTTCTTAGTGCGCCACGTTCAGCTTTATTCAATGATACGAAATTTTTCATGGTTGATGAAATTCCAGGATTACGTGTACGATCAACTTCAAAGCCATTAATTTCATATCGAATTTCATCGAACAGATATGAAACAAAGTTGTTTTTAAATTTCACACCTGTTGTTACGACATCATTTCCTCCTTCCTGTTTTTCTATAAACCCATGAATGTAAATCATACTCTCACTTGGTGAGACAAAGAGATCCTGATTTTGAATGGGTATACGAATCTCATCGTTATTGTTAAACGATTTTTAGTATGGATAGTAAATATGATAGTTTATTTTTATAATACTCTCATCGTGCATAGGTTGTTGAAGTACATTGAGTATTTCATTCATATTGAATTATTGGTTGATTGATTTTCGATATTGTGATTGATTGATTGATTATCGATCAGCTTAGCAGGTAGCTGTTGAACAGTACAGATCAGTTTTAGCAGGTAGCTGTAGAACAGTACAGACCAGTTTTAGCAGTTAGCTTCGATTCTCTAGGTGTCGTGCACTCGGAACTCCTTTCGTAAGTCATTCTGCATCTCATCAACATAATGTACCAGCTCACACATCACGTATTGTACGCGACTATTTGACCAAAAACAATGTCAATATCGTTCAACAATCACCATATTCGCCAGATATGGCTCTGTGTGATTTTTTCCTATTCCCCAAACTCAAATTGTCCCTTCGTGGAAAACATTTTGGGACGGTTGAAGTCATCAAAGAGAATTCGCAGAGGGAGTTGAAGGCCATTCTGAAATCGGGCTACCAAAAATGCTTTCAAGAATGGCAAAAAACATTGGCATATGTGTATCACCTCCAATCGTGTTTATTTTGAAGAGAATAAAATATATATTGAAGAATAATTAACTGTTGTTTTTTATTTGCACAGTCGGTTTAATAAAAAAAAAATAATATTTTCAAAAAAATTCACTGTGGAGTTGCGTTGCTTTTTAAAGAAAAATGCCGTGCCAAGAATCTTCGAATTATGCACCCAAATTGTTGGTTTGAAATTTCTCAAAATACAAAATTCATACAATTAAAAAATTTTTCCTCATGTTTTTTTAACACGAGGTAATAAGAGTTGAAGTCATCGAATTTTTGTAAAAATGTTCTTAAAAATTTCACTTTGGAGAGTAGTAAAACGAAATTTACCTATCAAAATGCAATGTATTTTATAGCAAAATATGGTAAATTTTATTATCTTTTAAGCAAAAGCAAATTGGTAAAGGCGTTTTATCAGTTTCTTAGTTATATGCAAAATACTAAAAAATAAATTTCATGTTTTTCGAAATAATGAATTTTTAGCCAAAAACCCTTTAAGCGATTTGCGCGACTATCTGTAGTTTGTTAATATTGAAGTTTTGTGTTCCAAAATTCATATTTTTATAAGTAGAATCAGAAATCAGCGTGTCCCGGTAACTTTTCGAAAAGTTGGAAAAATGAAATGGTCTACTCTAGATACTAAGCGTGGTATTTCACTTTCAAAGCATGTGCAATTTTAATGATTTTTAAAAAAGTGTGTGTGCTATAGTACTACCCCCATTTCTTGTGAACTTTCCATTTAAATTTTTAGTCTTATACGATCAATGTAAAGGGTCCACCAAATAACTTTTTCTCAAATTTCTGTTTTTATTTAAATGTACAATCCTTCCAGTTAATAATGGAAAATAATTTCATTCAAATAGCTGCCTCGGCTGGCCATGCAGTAGCCTACACGATCGGTCCAATTTTTAAGCACATTATCGATTGTGTGCAGCTGTATTTCACCAATGGCTTCACGAATATTGTCCTTTAAAGCGTCAATTGTCTTGTCGGCGTAACACTTATTTTTGAGGGCACCCCACAAATAATAGTCCAACGGTGTCAAATCGCAGCTCCGAGGTAGCCAAACGACATCAGCTCTGCGGCTGATAATGCGATCTTCAAAAACAGGGCGCAAAACATCGAGTGTAGCTTCGGCTGTGTGGCACGAAGCGCCGTCCTGTTGAAACCAAATGTTGCCAATATCCTCCTCTTCACTTTTTGTGAAAAAAAATTCTTTCAACATGGCCCGATAACGATGGCCATTGACTGTAGCGGCCACTCCTTGCTCATTTTCGAAGAAAAATGGCCCAATTATGCCTCTGGACCAAAATCCGCACCAAACAGTGACTCGTTTTGGGTGCATCGGCTTTTCAATGTATGCGTACGGGTTTTCTGTGCCCCAAATGCGACAATTTTGCTTGTTTACATACCCGCCAAGATCAAAATGAGCTTCATCTGAAAAGATGATTTTTTTGGCAAAATCGGCATCTTCTGTAAGTCGATCGCAGGCCCACTCAGCGAAGCGAAAACGCATTGGATGGTCAGTTGGCTTCAACTCCTGAACCTATTGGACTTTGTATGGCGTCATACCAAGGTCTTTATGCAAAATTCGTCTCAATGATGTCTCCGAAATGTTCAATTGTTGAGAACGACGGTGAATTGATGTTGATGCCGCTTCACGCACACTTTCTGCCACATCAGCAATATTCTCGGGTGTACGCACTGTTTTTGGCTTTTCACGCTTTGGTTTATCGGTAAGGATGCCAGTTTCTTTCACTTTTTTCACAAGATAACGAACATACGGAGCTGACAGTGCTTCTGTTCTTCCAAAATCCGTACGCAATTTTCGCACACATTCTGCAACATTATCATGATTTTCAAAGTAATGTCGCAATATTTCCCAGCGTTGTTCAAGCGTATACACAACCATATTCGTTCAGCGGAAGGATAAAACTAATTGTCTGTCAAATCAGACATGTGCTAAGTGTTACCATTCACAAAATAAGCACTAGTTGAAAAAAAAAAACGTTAGATGGCGGACCCTTTATAAGATATGTATATAGAAGTTTTTTCTATTTGTTTTCATTAATTTACCCAGCGCGTGTTGCCACGTCTATATCAATATCAAAAATTCGTCGATATCAAAAATTTGGCTGGTATGTTCGGGGTCACACCCCTTGTCCAATGGCCTCCAAATCTTCTATTAGAAGACATCACCAAGTTGTAACTTAATTCTTAGTTTGAATGTTCTGTGACTTTTTTCCATAGCTATTCTATATCAAAAATTTGGCTTTTATGGGCAGAGCCACACCCCCTTGTCCAATGTTCTTCCAAGTTCTCTGTTCTTCCAAGTTCTGAGTTTGAATTTTCTGTGATTTTTAAGTGATTTTTACTTTCAAATCTATTCGATATCAAAAATGTAGCTGGTATGGGTGGAGCCATACTCCCTTGTCCAATTCCCGTCCAAGTTTTCTATTAAATGATGTCTAGAAAGACATCACCAAGTGGTTTCTCCATTTAAAATTTCATAGTTCTGTGGCTTTTACTGCCAAAGCTATTCTGTATCGAAAATGTGACTTGTACGGGCATTGCCACGTCCATTTTTCACAGGAGGGTGAAAAGTACTTTGCAACCTATTCTCAAACCTACCAAATATACAAAAAAAAATTTCATTAAAATCGGTCGAACCGTTTAGAGAAGATTTTATAATTTCATATTCTTTGAAGTATAATTTTTAATAACTTATGTGGTAGCCGTGACATAGTGGTTGAGGTGCGTGGCTTGTATGCGATAGACCAGGTTCAAATCCCATCTGACACAGAATGTTTATTCAATTGAACTAATTTTTCTGTTCGGCCGTCACCTGTCTCCAGTAGAGTTGCCAGATCCTGAAAGACTGTTGTCGGGACAAGTCAAGAAAAACAAGTGATTGTATTTAAAAAACATAAACATAAAACTAAAGCATAAGCAATATCAGAATATATTGAATCTTAGTAATTAACAATATGATTATAAATGAAAACTAAATAATAAAAACAAAATATTTCACAACAATTAAACAGTAATGATTCCTCAAATTAAAATAACTTATAAATTGAGGAGCAGAACAAAAGCGGGTAAATTAATTTGTTTTTTAAATTTTACAGAAGAGGCCAAAATATAAGTATAATTTCCTAATTTTTGTTCCGACACACGTCGTTAGTAATATAAAAATAAATAATATTTAATCCGCGTTGTTTGGTCAGTGGATTCGGTGATGGTTGAAAATGCCGAATCGTAAGAAGTAACTTTACTTCAAAATGGATTTATCCACTTATGTTCTGCTGTTTCTCAATTAAAAACAGATGTATTTAACGAGTTGTTTTAAGCCTTTTATCACAATCTGTTGTATTTAACAAGTTCTTGAAATTTAGACACGATTCTTTTATATTTAGCCTTATTAAAAGCTGAGATTTAATGAGCCTAAAAGCTCAACTCCAAAGTTCTTTCTACACTGGTCAAGTGTTGAAATCAGTTTTCAGAAATGAAGTGCGTGCGTTCATAATTTTTCAATGTAATTTTTTGAATGCCAGTTTTCTTAATATTCCGGGACAGATTGTGCAATAACGGGACACGGGACAAGCACTTCACTAACTGGACAATCCCGACGAGTCCCGACCACATGGCAACTCTACTTGTATGTTAAGGTATAAAAATATCTTATTATAAGCTATTTTCATCATTGCTTCAATAAGAAATGTCATAATTTGCACGTGAAAGCCGGCAAGGTACACATCCGTGCAAAAGTTTTGGCAGAGTAGGTACTTTAACTGTTGGGCCAAATTCTGTCCACTAAATCGACAAAAATACATTTTCTTATGAAGATGGGTTAATTTACTAACAAAATATGTTTAGTTTTTAAAAATTTTATTTGTATAATTTAATTTATTTAACTTAAAGAAAAAGTACATATTTTCAAAGTGAAAAATTAGTGGCACACTTAAAAAATTCAAAAATAAAAATAAGCCCTTTTTGTTTTATAAAAACTTCCAAGCTTTTTGGCAAGGAAAGGACTAATTTAATTATAATATTTCGCCCAATATTATGACATTCTTCTAATAAGGCAGCTTTTAATTCTAATTAAGTTGAAATTGACCACTTTTTCACCTTTCTATCCAACACATCCCATAGATGCTCAATTGGATTGAGGCCCGGAGATTGCAGTGGGTGAGGCAAAACGTGTGCCGTGTTATAAGTCAGCAACATTTTCACGATTTTGGCTGTATTTTTGAGGTCGTTGTCGTGCTGGAAGATGAAATTATTTGATAAAATCATCTTTTCGGCACTTTTTTTAAAATTCTCTTTCAAAATATTCATCTAGATGGTTTTATCCATTATGCCGTCAATGAACACCAACTCGCCAACACCTCCAGCAGACAGCAGACATGGAGCCCTAAACCATGACCCACAGTGTGGTCATGACCCACGATGCGGCCAAAAATAGCTCATGGAAAAAAAGCTGTAAATTTGATAATAAAAGTATGCAAATTTATAGGGGAACAGGGGGCGAACCATCACATGGCAACGTATCTGTACGCCTCAACCTGGCGGGGCCAGAATTATCCATGTCGAAATCGTTTCAAGTCGACTCAAACCTTCACGTGGTGTTCCCTGGGCAACGGCAAACTGGCATCCGTCAGTTTGACGGCTAATTTGAGTGGCGGGTCGCTCCATAGACCTTAAACATGGAATGTGCGCAGGGTTTGGTTCCCGCCACATTACTACTGCCCAATGAAAACTAAACCAGCCTCGGATAAGAACCCCAATTACGTTGGTGACCACCGCAAATTAAAAATGGACAATGATTCACGGATATGCACCTGGAATGTCCGGACCCTTTATAGGGAAGGTGCCATTATCCAACTGGCGGAAGCCCTCTAAACAATAAAAGCTGACATCACCGCCATCCAGGAAATGCGATGGAAGGGCAAGGCTGCTCTAAACAAGCGCACTGTGATATCTACTACAGCTGCCATGTGGAGAGGCGCGAATTTGGATGTGGATTCGTTGTTAGCCGGAAGCTAAGCCACCTTGTTTCCCGGTTCACACCTGTGAACGAAACATTGGCCACGATCCGCATCAAGGCAACATTTTTCTCCATCAGCCTTATTTGCGCGCACGCCCCGACGGAGAAAGCCGTCAAAGACGCTTTCTACGCTAGTCTTGAGGACGTATATGACCACCTTATGTGAAAACGTGAAAATAGTCCTCGGCGATTTTAATGCGAAAGTCGGAAGGGAAGGAATCTTTGGCCACACTGTCGGTCAGATCAGTCTTCATGAGACCACCACGAACAACGGTCTAAGACTGATCGACTTCGCCGCGGCGCGAAACATGGTAGTTAGTAGCACCAGATTTAAGCACCTCGACATCCACAAGGCCACCTGGCTGTCCCCGGATCAAAAAACGCGAAACCAAATTGATCATGTTGTAATCGACGGAAGGCATGCCTCTAGTGTTCTAGATGTGCGTACATTTCGGGGGGTCAACATTGACTCCGACCATTATCTTGTTGCAGCCAAGATCCTCATGCGATTATGCAATGCGATGAACATACGCACAGGAATGCAACGAAAGCTAGATGTCGCTAAGCTGCAATTACAAGGGACTGCCGAAGCCTACTCCGCTCAACTCTCAGTTAAGCTCAACCAATCAACCTCTGGACCCGACGACGCCGGCGGACTTTGGGCGCATATATCTCACTCCATGCGCGCGGCCGCTGAAGAAGTCATTGGTTTCCGGCGCCCGCCACCTCGGAACCAATGGTACGATCAGGAGTGTCGCATTGCGACAGCAGTAAAAATCGCCGCATATAGAAAACCGCTGCAGTAAGCTGCAGCGCGAGCCGTGCGAGAAAACTACTGCAAAAAGAGGAAGGAAGAGAGGCGCCTTTTCAGACGCAAAAACAAAGAGCTGGAAAAGCGTAAGCGTGAGGAACTAGAGGTATACCAGGGCAAGAAGGATGCACAAAAATTCTATCAACAGGTTAAGCGTCTAACCCAAGGTTTCAAGCCCGGAGCATCCACTTGTAGAGACGAAAATGGAGATCTGAATACGGATACACAGTGTGTACTGAGATTGTGGAGACGGCACTTCTCCAATTTACTTACTGGCGTCGATTCCACCAATGCTGCCCATGGAGAGCGCAGTTTAGAGCCCCCAATCAACGATGACGGAGTGGAAGTACCACCACCTAGCCATGAAGAGGTTCGAGTTGCTATCCAACGACTCAAATAAAGCAGCGGGTGCTGAGGGCCCGTCAGCTGAGTTGTTTAAAACCGGCGGCGAAGAATTGATAAGGCGCATGCATCAGCTCATCAGCAAAATATGGCTAGCAGAAAGCATGCCCGACGATTGAAACCTCAGCGTACTCTGCCCTATACTTAACAAAGGAGACCCTACAATCTGCGCCAGTTATAGAGGAATCAGTCTTATTTCCATCACATATAAGTTTCTCTCAAGCGTACTGTGTGAAAGATTAAAGCCGATTACAAAACCACTGATTGGACCTTATCAGTGTGGCTTTCGACCTGGTAAGTCCTCCATAGACCAGATTTTCACGCTACGACAAATCCTGGAGAAAACCCAAGAAAATCAAATTGACACACACCACCTCTTTGTCAATTTTAAAGCTACGTTCGATGGCTCGAGAAGGGATTGCCTATACGCAACAATGTCTGAGTTCGGTATATCTGCAAAGTTGATTAGACTTTGCAGAATGACGTTGAGCAACACACGCAGCTCCGTCAAGGTAGGAAATGACCTCTCCGAAACCTTCAATACCGAAAGAGGTTTCAGGCAAGGCGATCCACTGTCTTGCGATCTCTTTAACATCTTCATGGAGAGGATCGTACGAAAGGCAGGTGTGCATCGTAATGGCACCATTTTCTATAAAGGGGTCCAACTCCTTGCGTATGATGATGATATTGATATTGTCTGCAGAACAAAGGGAGATGTTACCGCTGCTTTCGCCGCTATCGAAAAGGAATCAGCCAAAGTGGGTTTATCGATAAATGAGGTAAAACAAAGTATATGCTGTCTACAAACAAGGGGGCGCGGCGTTTAGACTCCCACGTTTCATCCGGCAGCTATAACTTTAAGTAGTCAAGGAGTTCGTTTACCTTGGCACCGCCATTATTACCAACAACGAAATCAGCCTGGAGATAAAGCGAAGAACAATAATTGCTAATAAGTGCTACTACTGGCTCAGTAAGCAACTAAATTCCAGAGACTCTCTATCGACAAAACAAACACTCTACAAGACGCTCGTTCTACCTGTGCTGCTTTATGGCGCTGTGCTGCTTGGAGGTGTTCGAGAGAAAAGTTATTCTCAAAATCTTCTGTCCTGTTCGAGTTGGCGATGACAATCGCATCCGAATGAACCACGAGCTGTATGAGCTCTACGAAGACATTGACGTAGTTCGACGTACAACTGTGCAGCGACTACGCTGGCTGGGTCATGTCCATCGTATGGACGACGAAGCTCCAGCGAAAAAGGTGCTCGAGGCGAGAATCGCTGGTCAACGACGACGAGGAAGACCATGCCTCCGATGGATGAACCAGGCTGAGGAAGCCCTAACCGCACTTGGTGTATCCGATTGGAGAAGGCGCGCGCAAAGCAGAGGCGCCTGGACACGGGTTGTTACGACCTCCTAAGTAAGTAAGTTAGTAAATTTATAGAAAAGAGTCTTAAACCATTTTCAGCCAAGAAAATTCAAAAGCGAACTTTTAAAAAAATCGATAATTTGTATGGTAATTTGAGTCATCTGAACCCAAATCCGTTGTCGGTTTGGCGTTGTCGGCTTGGACTCATCCTGTCCGTGAGTCCAGGAAATAGGTGTTCGCAAGTTCGAACACTGGCTTCAATTTAACATGAATTTCTCATGTGAAAAAAATGTATGTGCATTATAGTGCATAGCAAAATTAACACCCAATTCCACTCCTTAATAATAAAATAGGCGGAATGCAGAAAATATTTCTTTTTTAAATGAATTCCTGGTTCCCCAAATAGCGATTTCCTTTGAAAATCGTGTGTTTTTGTACTGCAGCCCATCTAACGGTACATTTTTTTATACAAAATTCTATAGATATCGATTTACTATTAAAAGCAACTTATGGATTCAAATTTTATAATAAATTTATAATATCTATTTCAATCTATAATTATAATAGATTAATTTTACAATAGAAACAAGAGACCATTATTTAACCTATCGAGCCATAACCGCAAAAAAGATGTAACCAGCACTTTTATCGAAATTTGTTTTACTCGTATTATTGAAATCGATAACTTATTGCATTACGCATCTCTACGTAAAATATGAGAGTTGTGGGAAGTACCGTTACAAAGTATTATCCAAAAACAAATTTGATGTAAGTGAACGCATATATTTTTTGAACAGCGGGGTTGCATCAAAATTAATTTTAATTGTTATGGCGTTGTCACAAGAGGAGGTAAATATTTTTATCAAAAATGTAGTTAATTGTTATTTTTTTGTTTGTGTTAAATCATTGGATTGTAATTATGAAGAGGATTTTATTTTAGTATCCCGCCAATAGTAAACTGGTTCCATATAGCGACAGTGAGCCCGAATAAGAACTATGTGTAGGAAAGAGAGGCTATGGAACTGCGGTTCCATCTCATTATTGCCGCAATAAAAGCAACAAGATGTATTTACCACAAGAGTTACATAACGTTCCAACAGTGTATAAAGCTTATGTTCAACATTTAAAATATATCAATAAGGAATCAGCAAAACTATCTTTAAGAGTTTTTAGAAGTATTTTTAATAACGATTTTCATATCGGGTTTCACATGCCCAAAAAAGACAAATGTGTTACTTGTGAAAGGTACAATAATTCCGACAGCATATATAGAAACAATTTAGAACAGACTCAAGAATATCAAAACCACATTAAAGATAAGGAAAAATCCAAAGAAATATTTTTACAGGAACAGAAGCAAAACTCTGAAAACACATCGTTCTTGTGTGCAAGCTTTGATCTACAAAAAGTTTTAAACACACCCCACGGAAAAAGTATGAGTTTATTTTATTCAAGAAAATATGCTTTTTACAACGAAAGTGTATATGAAAACTGCACTAGAAATGGTTACTGTTTCTTATGGGGAGAGGCTGATGGAAAAAGAGGCTGTAATGAAGTTTGCACCATAATTTTAAAATATTTAAATATCATCGATCAAAGAGGAACTTACACTGCTCTTAGCTTTTACTGTGACAGCTGTGCTGGTCAAAACCGAAACAGGGCTATGTTAGCTATGTTGGTATTTTTTCTCCAACGTTCTGTTAAAATCAAAAATATAAAAATAACATTTTTACTACCTGGTCATACCATGATGCCTGTAGATTCAATTCATAGTACGATCGAATCTTTTATTCGTAAAAGAAATGTGTGGGCACCCAGTGAATGGTTTACAATGATTTCTAATGCCAGAACCAATCCAGAAGGTTATCATTGTATTTCCATGCATTATTCTGATTTCAAAGACTAGAAAATGTTTGGGCAAGCCATGTTCCCCGTTTCGCTTAAAATATCATTTAATACGTTACGTTCAGCTTTATTTGAGAAAAATAACTCCGTTATTACACTAAATCATTCATATTTCGAGAACTTCCAGAAAAAAGAATTGGACCTCAACTCGATTGCGCGATCGAGGCGAAATTGTAACATAGTTGAAAATTAACCTCTCAGTTTATATAAAGACTCATTACCAATTTCATCGGCAAAATGCAAAGATTTGAAAACGCTTTGTGACAAAAATACTATTCCAGTAAAATTTCATCAAGAATACATTAACCTGAAGTATAATGGACAAGTTAAAGATGCATTACCTGAAACAGATGAAGAAGAAACTATATAGGAATGTTATTTTCATTATAACCGCTCAAAAATATGTTAATTTACATTTTATTTTTCTTTAATTTGAATTAATTGTATTTCTTATATTTTTTTTCATACACATTATAATTTTTTATGACATAAATAAAAATATCTTTAATTACGTAATTAGTTGTTGTTACTTAATTTTGTCAAAGGTAAATTCACGAGCCCCACAAAAGAATTAATTTCAGCTGCAGGTTCTTAATATAAATTTTGATGTAACCGACAAAAAATACATTGCAGCTTCTTATCGTGACAGCGAAATTGATGTAAATAACTAGCAAAAACAACAGTTATGCAGTACAAAGAGAACAAAAAATAGTTGCATTGGATGTAAAACACAAAATTAGGATTATGTAAAATAATACTCGTAACTGAAAATTTGGAGTCGAAAGAAAATTAAAAAAAACCTTCTCCTGTAAATTTTTAGTTTTGCTGCTTACATCATTTTTGCGGTTATGGCTCGCTATATTCAACTAATTTTGTACTGGAGCGCATCTTACTGTCCAGTTTTTTACAAAAACCACCACAGATATTGATTTACCATTAAAAACAACTTATTCAGATCGATCTACGTTCAGAAGTGTCAGCATAGAAATAAAAAAAAACCATTATTTACCATATTTTCGATTACTTTTGTACTGGAGCACATGTTAAGGTACACTTTTTTACAAAAACCCCCATAGATCTCAATTAACCACTTAAAATAACTTATGCATGCAAATTTTCCAAGAGATCCAACACGTACATTGGTGTCAGCATAAAAATTAAAAAAACCAGTATTTGCAATATTTTCGACTACTTTTGTACTGGAGCCCATCATAAGGTACACTTTTTTACAAAAACCCCCATAGAACTTAATTAACCATTTAAAATTATGCATGCAAATTTTTCAAGAGATCAAACACGTACAGTGGTGGCAGGTAGAACATTTTTTCTTTTAATGAGGGTTCAGTTTAGCTTAAGTTCCTGATCTGCCTGTTATAAAATTTTACAAGTACCTGTTCTACCTATTGGGATTATTTTTTAACAAACTTTTGTATCTTTAAAAAGGTTTATTTTTTTATAAAATAGTTTTGTTTTGACATTCTTATTATTAGTTTATTAGAACTGTCTCTTGTGAGAATACTATCTTTAAACATCCAGAGAAACAAATTGAAAAACCTTGTGAGAAAGTATATTTATACTCGTAAAACACAAAAACAAGGAAAACTTTGGCGAAGGTCTTCTGTACGAAAAAAGAAATGCACTACATTTAGGAGCACCTTTTTAGTGGAATCAAAAGCTTTGGAAATAACGAAAGTAAACCATTCAGGTTTATAAGATAACACTGAAGAAGTTAAGTTCATATTCATTTGTGTGCAGAATGTGTTAAGAAAATTAAAAAATCCATGGCGAGAAATGAAATAGAAATTATTAACACTGAAATTAATGAATCAATGGCTTCGGCATCTAGTGGAACAATAGCAACGGCGGTTAAAACTGTTCTCTGTGAAGAAGATTGTTGGAACTCTACTTGCCAAAATATACTTTATAATTTATATGTTTCATGATATAAGTTATCTTTGACTTTGTAGATATTTATTTTCAAATATATAAAATAAATTCTTTACTCTTCAATTAACAATCAAACCAATCGAACCTTTTACTTACAATAAAGATATTTTTATTCTGGGCAAGCCGAGTATTTTAAAGATCGAAAAATTGCCTACTAAAGCAGATATCCCGCGTCGAATAAAACTGGCATCAAGTGAGGTTCGCTGCCAAGCATCAAAACAATGGTTATCGTTAAAAAACTTTTCTAGCCTCGTCTCATATGAAATTATCAATATATGGTAAAAAACTACAATACTAATTATATCATCGAATGGAATCGTAAAAAAGTCAACAAAGTCGTTGCGACTTATCAGGATATAATAAAACTCGTGCGAATATTCCAAATTTAATAAATTGTCTCAATGATAAATTATTTGACATTGCTCAATGCAAATGTGCCAGAAAAGAGTGCTCGTGCAGCGTTCAATACCAAATTCCAGAAAAGGAAATCGATTTCATTTTCGACCAACGTGGCGAGCGTCGAATGTTAATTTCAACGCGTATGGAGCAAACTTGGAGGCAAACAATGGAGCAAACTTGGAGGCTTACACTTTAAGGAACAATTTTTAGCTGACCAGCGAAAACGATTACTTACCAAGCACAAGCACGTTTAGTACCCCACAACACGCACAACATAACCCACAACATAAACAGCGCCTGCTTCCAGCAAGGTGTTTGCCAAACTTTGCATTAGAATGTGATCGATACAAAATTTCTCATCGAGTAGCTGCTGTTTTAGCATCATCGCTTATAAAGGATTTTTCAATGATACCCAATTTTAAATTAAAAGACGAAAGAACTGGAAAGCCTATAATTATCGATAAAAATAAAGTTGTTCGCGAAAGAGAAGCAAGCCAAGAAAAAGTAATGCAGGAAAACATTTGTAGTTCTAATATTAAAATTTTGCATTCGACGGAAGAAGAGACAAAACCCTTACCCTGGAGAAAACGGATGATGGAACGCGCCATCCACGAATAATCGACGAAACCTATTTAACCATTCTAAAGATTGCATATTCAAAATTCTTGGGCGCTGCCCCAATTTGCGGTAATTCGACATCACCATCGACTGCCGAAATTGTTTTGAACTTTTTCAAAACAAAGGATCACAATATATCGGAATTAATTTGTGTTTGTTCTGATGGCGAAGTGAAAAACACCGGCATCAACAATGGAATTATACGCTGTTTGGAGGTTGATCTGGATAGACCGCTACATTGGTTAATTTGCATGCTACGTTTTAATGAATTACCATTTCGCTATTTATTTGTAAAAATTGATACTTTGTTTGCAACTGGACCAGCTACAACAACCGGCAATATATCCAAAGCAATAGAAAACGTAGAAAACACGGTACGTGCTAAATAGTTATTCTGTCTACACAAAGTAGGGCATTAAACCTTTTTAAATTAATTTTCATTTACCTACTAAGATACTTTTTTTATTTCTATTTATTTCTTTAGATTGCAAATTTTAAAGCGATTCCATTTGTTGAGGGAAGTATGCCACCAAATATCGGTATTACTGTCGAATCCAAAAACATTTTGTTCGGTTTGCTCTAAGGAGTATAAGTAGACCGAACATATTAGACCTTCCTCCATATGAGGATCGTTTGAAACCATTAAAAATGCAGTCTTTAAGTGATCGAAGGAAATCTGCAGATATCGTATAATTACACCAGCTCATAACAGGCGTATTCGACTCTCCAGAACTTCTTTCTCACATAAATTTTAACACTAACCGTAGAAGCAGTAGAAACGCCAACAACTTAATTTATTTGCCATTTAGTAGAACAAATTATATGGCTACTGCTCCTTTAAGTCGCATGAGTTCCTTTGTTAACAATTGTAGCGTTTTTGATCTCAATTTGTCAAAAGGTCAACTCAGAAGTAGATTAAAATTAGTTGTGTAATTAGATCTATGTATACGCATGGTTAGTTGTTACGTCTTGTGTTGTCCCTGAGCCCAACCCATTTATTGGTGGGTAAATTTTTCCCACATTAACTTGTTTGTGGTCACTGGTATCTATCACATTGATATTTTTCAATGATTACTGGGTCATGGCTTTAGATGGGTTAATGCTGAGGAATTGCGATAAAGCTGTAGTAGCTGAACTCTATTGTTATTGTACGTTATGATAACTGAAAAAAGAACCGATAAAAAATATTTGTTTGATATAGCAACTGCAGTAGCAACTTTAGCTAATAAAAAAGCGGGACTCGGGAAAAAGACTCACAGGAATTGGCAACATACATTATTCTGGTGTACGTTCCAATGTATTACGACATTAAACATCAGTATTCCGACACTCGCGGCAGCGTCCACTTTTTTAATTTCTTAAGAAATTCAAGATATTTGCCTTGAAATTATCGGAAAATTATTGACAATGTTTGTAAAAACAATTGCTACTTTGCGCACCCAGAAAATTTGTGGCTGGCTATGATTTTTGATGACGATCGTAATATACGATCTATGGGCTACACAAAAATTTTGCTAGCACGTGAGAAGTCCGAAGAAAAATTCGGTCAAATTAGCTCTTATCGTCTTCCAAACATCAGCTTCGATTGCGAAAACAGCATGATTGATTGATATTTGTACTATGACACAAAAAATATTTTTGGTAAATTGAGTTTAAAAAGTATATCCTAATATGATACCTACTTTATTAAATTAATTCATTTTAAAATAAACAATATAATGTTAGCACACGACTTTTCGTAAATTTTTCAAGGCAATCAGTTTTAGGTATAGTAACATAATCAACTTCTAGTGTATTTGTAGTTCTAAGGTAGCTTCAGTGCAAAAGTTGTCAACAAATCGGAAAACCAAAAAACTGCCTGGCTTGAAATCTCTAAAAATTTGCTTCCATACTTTTTTTTTGCAAAAGCAAACAATAATTTATGCTGCTTCGAACATAGACAGCTACTTGTGAAATTTTATAACGTGGAGATCAGGAACTTAAGCTAAACTGAAGCCTCATTAAAAGAAAAAACTGTTTTACCTGCAACCACTGCACGTGTTTGATCTCTTGGAAAATTTTCATGCATAAGTTGTTTTAAATGGTTAATTGAGATCTATTGTGGTTTTTGTAAAAAAGTGTACCTTAAGATGGGCTCCAGTACAAAAGTAGTCGAAAATATTGCAACTAATGGTTTTTTAATTTTTTTGCTGACACCAATGTACGTGTTGGATCTCTTGTAAAATTTGCATGCATAAGTTATTTTAAGTGGTTTATTGAGATCTATGGGAGTTTTTGTAAAAAAGTGTACCTTAGCATGTGTAAATAATGGTTTTTTATTTCTATGCTGACACTTCTGAACGTAGTTCGATCTCTCTGAAATCTGTATGAATAATTTGTTTTTAATGGTTGATCAATATCTGTGGTGGTTAATGTAAAAAAACTGTACTGTAAGATGAGCTCCAGTACCAAATTAGTTGAATATAGGTTAAATAATGGTTTTTTGTTTCTATGCTGGCACTCTTGTACGTAGTCCGATCTCTCTGTAAATTTGAATCCATAAGTTGCTTTTAATAGTAAATCGATATCTATAGAATTTTTTATAAAAAAATGTACCGTTAGATGGGCTCCAGTACAAAAACACACGATTATCATAGAAAACCGCTATTTGGGGAACCAGGAATTTCGTCTTATTTGTCTTTTCGTCCTATTTCATTATTTAGGGGTGGAATTGGGTGTTAACTTAGGTCCATACATTTCGATACACCCTAATGTGCATATATAAAAATGTTCATAAATATATTAAAAATCGAAATAATAACTAATAAGAAATATTTTAAAATATATTGTAAAATATATGTACATTGGATTTGTGGCACATTCACATAATTGGTTTGACACACCCTTTAAGTTGTCACCTGCGAGGTTTTCCTTGTGGCTGAACTATTGGAATATGTTCCGCTACAATACGTGGCAATTGGTAAGTAACGCTTTGCCGGATCTTTCTTGAGCGGATTCAGCATCTGACTGCGAACTTAATAGCAAAACTTTGCTTACGCTACCTCTGAAATCTCTTTGAGATGACATATTTTTTCCGCTTTTTCTAAAAAGCAATGTAGTTTCCACGCGTTACTGAATGATAAGCTAAGCACAAAAATAAATAAAAGCCAATACCACTACTTTGAACTTATATTTATTCTGTAATTTGAAACATCATTGTCGTGAAGGTCTACATTCTATTATGGTGTGAGCTAAGAAGCAATGGTTGTGGCATATTCAAAAATTTTTTAAACACTTTTTCCATCGCTTTACGCTGGGCATTGGTAAAATTTTTTCGAAGTTGGTGAGAACTGCCACCTCTTTGTTGTCTGCCCAACGACTAACCAATACCGAATTTGTTCTATCAAATTGATAATCACTTTCTTCCTGCTTCAGCTGCTTTCCTGTGCGTAGTGGGGCTTTTTCAATACGGTTTGGACGAATGGTTCCCGTGGCGCAAAACCTTTTTTCACTTAAAATGCACATCAAATAATATAATGTAAAAAAGCTACCGAAATATAATTGATATAGAATGGGATCTTCTACACATTCCAACAGCCTTAAGGGAGTATTCCTGGTTGGAAGGCGGTTTTTGGACCCTCTTTGAAAAACTTCTCAGTTGAAAACGGAAAAAATTATTTAAATTCAGTTTTTTTTATTGTATTAAGAACATATTAAATTAAATAAAATATTTTTTTTCCTTTGTACGAGGGCTGTTCAAAAAGTTGTCGACCTTTAAAGTTGGGCGTAGAAAAAAAAGGTATGCTGCTTGCGGCCCGGATAACTCGACTTCCAATCACCTGAAAATTCTGGTCCCTACCTAAATTATAATTTTTCGATTACTTTTGCAAAATGGCGGTCCTTGAAAAATTAAGACCCGATTTTGGATCTTTTCTTTTGTAGTTTAGTGTAAAAAAAATAGTAAAACATTATTTAAAATTGTTATTGAGGTAGGGACCAGAATGGTGACAATTTTTCGTTGATTGCACTTTGTTTCATCAAAATGGGTCCAGAACTACGGGCGCAATCTGGGCCGCAAGCTCGAAAAACGTGGTTTCGAGATTGAAGTGATTTTTTTGCATCAAAAAAAAAAATTGAAATGAAAAATTTGAGCTGCCGTTTTAAAAACTCGACAATTCTACGTCGATTGCACTTGGTTTCATCAAAATCGGTTCAGTAGAACCGGAGAAAAGTGACTTCGATGTTCAAAAACGTGATTTTGAAAAAACTCAAAGAATAAGGCAATAAGGCAATAAAACATTTTTTTTTAATACTTATATCAATCTGCAATGCCAGCCTCATAAGGAACTTCTTCCTCTTCTTAAAAAAATGAGGACTCAGTGGCTCTTTGTGCTCCTCGGGCAGTTCTACCTTCTTTTGATGCGGCCAGAGGACCTTTTCAAACGTTCTTTGTATAAAACTGTATAAAACTCCAAAATGCAGTTTTCCGTTTTGTTGTCAATGCTTATGTCTTCGTTTTCATTATTTTTAAATTTTTTTACCGATGTACTTGTGAATTCGGTGTCCTCATCTCTTTCGTGTTGGTTACCACGAAACTGGCGTTTCAAGGGACGAGTTTTTCGATTGCTACCAGTGTTTCTTTTATTTTTGTTTCTATTACTTTTTCTATCTATTGTCTTTAGCACAAACAAAAATTTTTTTCAAAACTGTACTTTTCAAAACTGTATGCTCACGCGCGCCCAGTTTATAACTCTATTCAAACTGAACAAAACTCTGCCAACATTCGAAATGCGTATACAAACAAGTTATTACCTACTTAAGAACGCGTTGAACGAAATTCGGTGGTTGCTTCAAACCGTTGCATTCAAAAAGTAGCCAAATTGAGCAAATCGCATTTTGGCAAAAACATTGCTGGGCAAAAAAAGCCATATCTCCTAAAGTATTTCGAATTTCAAAAAACCCTTTCAGGACGTTATTCTCAAATATCCATGTTATAAAAAATCGAACAAAAGTTTTTGCCAACCAGGAATATCCAAGCCAATTTGACGATCATAGTTATGGCTTATATCATATATCGATCATAGAATATGGTATACAATTAAACAAATAACTGCCAGAAGAACACAAACACAAACTTTTGTACCCAAAACGAATTGGTTTGTTCCAGATATACATCTTGCATGACTAAACAATGCAAATGATGCATTTGAAACGTAAAGCATCTTGCATTTACCGTAACCATGTTCGCTTGCATGTATTGTTTATTAAAAACACTTCTCATATTTAGGAAAAAACAAACAACAACAATAATGTATCAAAAAAGCATATTCTCCAAATAGCAGCCAATGTTCGCGCTTGTCAACAGTCATATTAACAGCTATAAAAGGATAGCAATGTTATCATTTATTTAGTTTCTTTATATTTTTTGGTCATTTTAATAACTTGTACAAATACCCAATATTAAGATTTGACATTTTTGAACAATTAATAATTTTGTGAAATTATAAAAAATTTTCTAAAATCACGTTTACCCCTTCAGGTAAAATATAACATAAATTTTATATATTTTTTTAACGGTTAATTTCAATCTAGACTATATATTTAATAATGGATCGAACAGCGGCCGAAAATGGGGTAATTATATGAATCCAATAGGATTTTGCGATATCTTTCTATTTGTGGAAGTTATGCTCCTTAAATGCTGCCTTAAAACTTTAACGAAATATCAGTTTTTACAGCTTATTACTGAATATTTTAGTGAAGAAAAATTTATATGAAAAACTGTAAAAGAGATACCACCTTGTTCAAAAAGAAGTGTGTCTATGACAAGGCTGCCAAATATCAGCGTCTCTCGTCAACATTTGGTAAAGTGACAGTGTTCTATTTACAACAACTTTTTTCGTGTCTTCGATTTTTACGATGGAAGAAAAAATTGAGCCTGATTCATTCGCCTGATGCCTGGTTTGCGTGTCATACTCGTATACCCATGTCTCATCACCAGTTATGATGGACTCGATGAATGATTCGTCGTTTTCGACCATTTCCAGCATATCTTTCGCGATAGCAACTCGGTCTCTTTTTTGCATGAAATTGAGTTCTTCCGGTACCAACTCCGCAACGACACGTCTCAAGCCCAATTTATTCTTCAAAATGTTCTGAACGGATCCAATTGAAATGCCGACGTCCTCTGCTATCTGTCTAAGGCCTTTTCCACACTTGGTCAACGCAACTCCAAGTCAAGTTGCTAGCCTGTGTATTTATACCAGAACCTTCAAATAAGCAACTTGGACGCAACAAGCTCTCGACACGTTCTCAACTTGTTCAAGGCAACGCGACTTTCCGCAATTTTCATCTGCGGCTCCTTGCATCAGTTTGTTTGTTTTGTGAATTCAATTATTTGTAGTGCAGTACGCTATATATTAATCAAGGTGAACAAGTTAATTGATTAGTTACTTTTTTTATTAATAGAATCTAGAAGAAGAAGAAATAGTATAAATGGGCAAGTGTAAATATCAAATTAGTATATGAAGTCGAAAAGCATGATTTCTTATATAATATTATATAATAACACATGTTGCACGACTTTAGAAGCAAGTCTGAAAGCATTCGGTTTACAGTTGCATTGCTTTTCAACTTTTTCGCTGTTGCGTTGAAGTTGCGTTGGAATTGCGTTGACCAAGTGTGGAAAAGACCTAATCGTCAATTTGCCGCCCGATACTAGGGTCGTCTTCTACTTCGTCTTGGCCACTCACAAATCGGTTAAACAACTTGTTTGCCTTCTTATACGATAGAGTAGAGTCACCGTAACATTTCACCAACATTTTACGCGTATCGGCGTAGTTGAAACCATTTTTCACACAAAATTTGCTCACTCGTTGCTCGTACCGGAAGAACTCAATTTCATGCAAAAAAGAGACCGAGTTGCTATCGCGAAAGATATGCTGGAAATGGTCGAAAACGACGAATCATTCATCGAGTCCATCATTACTGGTGATGAGACACGGGTATACGAGTATGACACGCAAACCAGGCATCAGGCGAATGAATCAGGCTCAATTTTTTCTTCCATCGTAAAAATCGAAGACACGAAAAAAGTTGTTGTAAACAAAACACTGTCACTTTACCAAATGTCAACGAGAGACACTGACAGCTTTGTCATAGACACATGTGGCAAAAAAAAAAATTTCGAATCGGACAGTTAAGTCCGGTTCACAGTGTGAATGAACCTTTTTTATTGAACAAGGTGGTATATATCTTAAGTTGTAGTGAAAAAAAGTGAGATAAATAAAGTAATAAAAAAATGTTCCTATACAAGAATAAAACTCCATTAAATCAGATAAAATCAAAAGTTTTATGTAGGCATTTCCACCGAAAATTCCACCGGGACACGAAAATTAAAAGTTATTAAAAACTTATTATTTAATTGTATTATGTTAGAGAAACATTTTTATACCCCAACGCGTACTACGTAAGGGGTATATTAACTTTGTTATTCCAAATAACTATATCAAGTATTAACCGTAAAATGTCTTTAAAATCCACAAAAATTAAAGAAATGCCTCGAAATTTGGCATGTATGCTTTGCTCTTCAGTCTTAATTCTGGGTATAAAATCGGATGGAAACCACGCCTACCTCCCATACAAAGTGACTTTATTTTAAGAGTAAAATCTCTTATAAATATGCTCAAATTAAAGAAATGTCTTGAAATTTTGCATATAGGCTTTGATATATAATATAGACCATCACTATGATATTTGGCAAAGTCGAATGAAAACCACGCCTACCTCCCATACAAATTGGCTTAATTATAAACGTAAAATCTCTTCAAAATCTGCAAAAATTAAAGAAATGTTTTAAAATTTTGCATATAAGCTTTGATACTTAATATAAACCATCTGTATGATATATGACAAAATCGGATGAAAACCACGTCCACTTCCCATACAAAGTGGCTTTATTTTAAACGTAAAATCTCTTAAAAATCCACAAAAATTAATGAAATATCTTGATATTTTGCACATTAGTTTTGATATATAATATGAATCATCCCTATGATATATTTCAAAATCGGATCAAAACCACGCCTACCTCCCATAAAAAGTGACGTCATCAAAATAGGAAAACTTTCGTTAATATATAAAACTGAATATCATGTATGTCGTGACTAAAGACTTCGAATATACTTCAATAGGGCCGCGGGGGGTATATTAGCTTCGGTACCCTGCCGAAGCTCCATCCTTAATAGTTATTTTATTGATTTAAGCAATTTTAATGTAAATTCATTTACCATGATGATGAAATCGTCTGCACTGTTTCACAAATGGTATTTTTCTTTTTAGTTAATGTTTTGTAAATGTTTCGTAAGCGTTTTTGTTTTAGTAAAAATGGAAGGCATTTGCTAAAAATAATGGAAATTGGTTGAGGCAAGGAGAGGCAGAATATATTAAATTTGTTTTTCAATAACTAAATCACATAATTACTTTATTACTTAATTACCCAAATGAAATACAATGGAAAAAATGTCACGTAACGCCATGTCACGTAACATTTCATACTAAGCCCAATAAATAAAAAACGATTGTCACTTACGCCACCATGGAAATGACCATATGCTATTAAAAAAATACGCATTTTTGTTTATTTTTCAGTATGTTTTACAAATATTTTTCTAAGGACATTTCTAAAAATTGTTGCTGGGAAAAGTGAAAATCAATGATTTAATGACATTTTTCCTAGAGCATGTTTTGGCGAAAATAAGCATATTTATATGGAAAAATAACAAATTTCTTACAAAGTTTCGCAATAAGCAATAAAAAAAAATCGGCATTTTTGTTATTTTTTATGTTTAGGTATATATTATAACAATTTTTCTGAACACATTTCAAAAGATTTTTGATGGAAAAAGTGAAAATGAATGATTTAATGATATATTTCCTAGATCATGTTTTAGAGAAAATGAGCATATTTATATGGAAAAATTACGAATTTTTTACAAAGTTTCAAAAACATAAAAAAAATCCGCTGTTTTGTTTTCGTTTTTATTTTTGAGCGTGTATTATAACAACTCTTTCTGAACACATTTCTAAACATTTTTGCTGGGAAAATTGGAAATGAATGATTTTATGACATTTTTCCTAGAGCATGTTTTGGCGAAAATGAGCATATTTATATGAAAATATAACAAATTTTTTACAAACACTCAAAAGCAATAAGAAATTTTAGTTTAATTTTACACTCATTAGCTAGTGGCAAAAAATAAATAAAGTTTTAGTAAACTTTTAAAAGAAACTCATTCAACTTATATTAAGCATTACTCATGGTATTATATGCCAATGACTGTTCATAAAATACTTGTTCATGGTTGTAATTTTACAAATCATTTCATTATTCCTATTAGCTTTCTTACTGAAGACGCACTCAAGGACAGAAATAAAGAATTTCGAAGGTTTCGATTAGAAAACACCAGAAAAAACTCAAGAGAATAGATTATAGTGACATTTTGTTTATAGCATTATAGTGACATTATTTATTACTGTCGTCTGAGCCGCTTTTATCAGCAGAGCGCAAAACGTGCACTATAAAGCAGCAAAATGATAAAGAATATATTCTTATCTCTAAATAGAAACAAAGACAAAACGTGAAGATGAAAATATGGAAAATAGTATACTATCTCAAATTGATTTCACTGAATTGGTTTCATATGATTCATTATCAAATTAACTGTATAAATAAAAATATAAGTAAATGAAGTAATTTTTTATATTTCAATATAGAATACATAGAAAGCAGCAAAATGATAAGGAATATATTCTTATCTCTAAATAGAAACAAAGACAAAACGTGAAGATGAAAATATGGAAAATAGTATACTATCTCAAATTGATTTCACTGAATTGGTTTCATATGATTCATTATCAAATTAACTGTATAAATAAAAATATAAGTAAATGAAGTAATTTTTTATATTTCAATATAGAATACATATGATAATTGTATTTGATAAATAGAGTTAATTCTGAATATTTTGTCTATTTTTATGAATAGCAGCATGCAGTTTTAAAAATGGCAAAAAAGCATAAACTTATTTTTATGTCAAAGGTAAGATTTCTTAATTTGTTACAGGTAACTTTTAAATAGTTGTCACAGGTGGCTCATATTTCGCCAAATTGAAACCGTATTTTTAATTTTTTTTTTTTTATATTATACAAGCAGGACCCAGTTATCCGCGGCTTCGCCACGGACGTTCCAACCATATTTTTTTTATTTGTGGGCAGTGAAAGGGGGTGTGGCAAACATTTTTTCCATAACCATCTCGTTCTCGAAAATAATCTACAGTCAAAATTTCAGCGCAATCGGCCAAGAGTCTTGGAGTCTTAATGATTTCTAAAAGGTGGGCGTAATTATGGGCCAGCACGCCCATTTTTAGTACAGTTGCCAAAGGTAAGCATACAAACTTAATTACCAATGTTCAGTCTTATACGACCAAAGCAGTCTAAATTATAGCATTTTCATTGATTTGTGGGCGTTTAAAGAGGGCGTGGAAACCCATTCTTGGTACAATTGTCGAAAGTAACCATACAAACGAAATTACCAAATTTTAGTCTCATACAATCGAAACAGTCGGTAATATTGCATTTTTATTGATTTTTGGGTGGTAAAAAAGAGCGTGGTTAAAACTAAGTATGCAATATCCTAATCTAGTTCTCAGGTAATACACGTTTTAAGTTTGAACGAAGTCCGTTCAGCCATTAAAATTTCCATAGAAGTCAAACAAACACACAAACAAACAAACAGAAAATGATTTTTATTAATATAGATTATCTATAATAATTGGTAAGAGTTACTTTACTTTCCGGGTTCCATTACAAAGTTTTGGAGGTTTTAAATTGCGCAATAACATAATCGGCAGATTAATTTTTAATGTTAGTTTATGTGAAAGAAGGCAGCATGAATGTAATATATTAAAAAAGTCACTTCGATAGTGAATCACATCATCTTCATTAACTATCGTATCGATTGACTTGTACATCCACATCTGAATTTTTGGTGGAAACAATAGCTTTTCACATTATCATGCGGCAGATTTTTGACGCAAATTTTCGATATCTGGGTAAACATTTTAAACCAAATTGTCAATAGTCGAAACGCATGTACCCAATGTACCTGAAACATGAAGCAATCCATTGTCAAGAGCAATTGTCCCTTTTCCTATTTTTAGTAAAAGTGTTGTAAATATAGCTGCATCGTGATCTCTTAAAGGGCACGCATATTTGATGTCAATTGAAGTTTCTTAACATAATTACACACATTTGATTTCTTCATGATAACTCTTATTGTATCAGCTCGAGTGGCTTAAGGTGCAACCGGTAGTGTTTGACGGAAGTCACCAGAGAATAAAAAAGTTACACCACCCATCACACGTCCTGATGACCTAAAATCTTGCAACAAGGTACTAACACCATCGATATGGGCCTTATGAATTGAGCATGAATGTGTTGTTTAGCATGGTGAAACTGAAAGCCATAACTTAAATGTTGACTGCAATTGCAATTTTTCGTACATGATAAACTTTAGCAAGAATTATATTAGTAAGGAAGGTCTTACCAGTACCACCAGGAGCATCAACAAAAAAATTGTTGTTACACGGCATTATTCGTTACACTTTGTAATATTTTGTTGTAGGCATTAATCTATTCTGGAGTTTATTTTGGTTCCTGCTCAAATATATAAACTGAACTAGTAAGGATGGAGCTTCGGCAGGGTACCAAAGCTAAAATACCCCCTCGCGGCCATATTGAAGTGTATTCGAAGTCTTTAGCCCCGACATAGATGATGATATTCAGTTTTATATATTAACGAAAGTTTTCCTATTTTGATGACGTCACTTTGTATGGGAGGTAGGCGTGGTTTTGATCCGATTTTGCCATATATCATAGGGATGATTCATATTATATATTAAAGCTAATGTGCAAAATATCAAGACATTTCATTAATTTTTGTGGATTTTTAAGAGATTGTACGTTTAAAATAAAGCCACTTTGTATGGGAAGTGGACGTGGTTTTCATCCGATTTTGTCATATATTATACAGATGGTTTATATTAAATATCAAAGCTCATGTGCAAAATTTTAAAACATTTCTTTAATTTTTGCAGATTTTGAAGAGATTTTACGTTTATAATTAAGCCAATTTGTATAGGAGGTAGGCGTGGTTTTCATTCGACTTTGCCAAATATCTTAGTGATGGTCTATATTATATATCAAAGCCTATATGCAAAATTTCAAGACATTTCTTTAATTTGAGCATATTTTTAAGAGATTTTACTTTTAAAATAAAGCCACTTTGTATGGGAGGTAGGCGTGGTTTCCATCCAATTTCTCCAAATTTTATACCCAGAATTAAGACTGAAGAGCAAAGCTTACATGCCAAATTCCTTTCGAGGCAATTCTTTAATTTTTGTGGATTTTAAAGACATTTTACGGTTAATAAAAATAAAGTCACTTTGTATGGGAGGTAGGCGTGGTTTTCATCTGATTTGGCCCATTCTCGAACTTGTTCTTCCTTTTTTAAAAATAAGCTTACATTTACAATTTCAGCGCGATAGCTTTAAAATTGCGGCTGTAATCGTGTCGACAGAAGGACAGACAGACAGACAGACGGGCACACTGAAATCGACTCAGGATATGATGCTGATCAAAAATATATATAATTTTCTATACCTGCCACGCCTCCTTCTTGGCGTTACAAACGGAATGGCAAAGTTAATATACCCCTTACGCAGTACGCGTTAGGGTAGAAAGATTATCTTGATCAAGATCATTGATCAAATTGATATTAAATTTATCCGCTCGCGAGCTAAATTGTATTTTACTCGTTTATGTGTATAAATCAAATATTTTCCTTACAACACGTTTTTTTGTGCGTATTTAAATTTGTTTAAGCTATTTTCGAAATAGTTTTAGCTAAACCTGCTGTTAATACTTATTAAGAACATAATTTCTCAATTGAGTTGTAGCACACTGGTTCACGTGTTTGCCTTTTAAGTGATTTGCCCAGGCTTAAATCTGGTTGACGGCACATTCTTTTTCGTTTTTGTTTTGTTTCAAAAATTTGCTGTTATTAATTATTCTGTTATTAAAGGCGGCCGTGGCGTAGTGGGTAGAGTGTGTGACTCTTACGCCAGTGAACCCCAGGTTCGAATCCTCCATCTGACACAGAAAATTTTTTCAATTGAATTAATTTTTCTGTTCGGCCGTCACCTCTCTGCAGACAATGGCAAGCCTCAGAGATTAAAAACTGCCATGAAAAGCTTCTTGAGAACATAAGCCGTTCGGAGTCGGCGTAAAACATGTAGGTCCAGTTCGCGATCAATTGTGTGCAAACATTTCACATCACATACAACACAATTGATCATAAGAAGCTCGGTCAAAGTCCTTTCAAGGGCTTAGATGGCCATTTCGTTTTTTTTTTTTCGTTATTATAAATAAAATTTTGCACATAAATTGTGAACGAAATTGTGCAGTTGTGAACGAAATTCCCAGATTCAAATCCGTGGCTATCTCATTGTTTTCATTTTTTTTTGTTGTGTTTTAAAAATTTGAAATATTTACGTATTTGTTTTATACAAATTCTTTAATGGTTCAAAAACGACCTGGATTTCGATAAATTAAAAATGTTTTTGGATAAACATTTTCCAATTTCACATTTTTTCCCTCAGTGCTCGTTAAAAAGTTATCATTGTAAGGTATTTCCTGATAATTTTGTTGTAAGTGATGCAAAATATCTTTGCAAAATTGATTTTTGAAATCGTTCCATAACTGTAAGGCGTTGGACATTTGGCAAAAAATCAGAATTATTGCAAACATTTCTCTGAGTCGGAAAGCTTTTTCAGAAATGGCGGCATCAGACAGTGCATTTCTCCAATGGTCGTCCCTTTCAAGAAGGCCTAAAGCTTCGCATGTCACGCGGTATGAGGAATGCAAAACACCATCTACAGTTCTTAAATGAGTGAAACTTGTAGCACCCTTTATGTGTTGCTATAAAAGCCGAAGGTAAAAGCATTCAGAATAATTACGATGAATCGTGTAAACTCTACCTAGAGCCGAATCTCGTTTAACTTTAACCCATCCTTCAATATTTTGTGCTTGTTTCTGTAGATTCCATTTCTTTAGCTTTCATGTATAATATGAAGGAACTTGGCTATAAAGCAAGGTCTTCGCGGAATCATCACTCAAGCATAGTTTATAAAACGCAATCAAAGTGGTTCCAGGTATTTCTTGTATTACTTTGTGAATGTTTTCTGCAGTAATATATAGTCTTTGTCTGTTTTTCAATCATGAATTGAAAAACCAAAAATTTTTCATACTGCTTCAGATTAACTAATATAACGACCATTAAGGCTGGAAATACATTAGAGGCATTCCAGAATCGAAGTTTTTTTCATTTTAAATAACTTATTAACATCTCAAAATATGTAAACACAATCTTATAGAGATATCTTGAACATTAAGAAAGTTATAAGCTTGAAAAGAGATCCACGCGTGAGTTCGATGTAATATAAAAATCAAGTAACTACAGCTGCTATTTTATTATATCACTTATTTTATCTACTCAAACCGGTATATTTGAGAAGGGGAACATTCAAAAAAATGTTAACAATAATTCTTTTGTGTGTATATAGTGGTTTAATTAAGTTTTGAACACTAACGTCTTCGTATTATTTATTTCGAATATCTTTAAAGTCGTTTTTCTCAAAACTACGTTTTTCAAAACTGCGGGGGCAACCGATCCTTACAATATATGGAAGAAAATTTTGTAATAACATTTCGACCAATCTAAATGAAACTGATTTTTGAAATAGCCTTTTAAAATCGTTTTATTCAAAATTTAAAACAAAAACTAAGTAAAAAATTATTTTTTTTTAAAAAGAACGCATAAATTTTTATAAAAGACTTTTTTAAAATGTTGTCTCATTCAAATAGGAGACATTTTCATTGCATTTTCAAATTTAAAAAATTTTTTCAGGTCAACCTAGGAGCCAGCAGAATGACCGCAGTGCGAAAAGAGGTATTTTACAGCAATCGTTGTAATCAGCGCCATCTTTGTTTTTGAAAAAAAACAATTTTTTTTAAGCATATATGTGTATTTTTAAATTTACATATGTATATTTTACATGTATATTATTTTATGTATACATATATATGTATACATATTTTATATGTATATATTTTATATACTCTTACTTTCTTTCTTCTAATAAAAACCATTACCTTAATATCACTCTTTTTTACTCTCCTCTAAATGTATTGCCCGCCTTAAGAAATGTTTGAACATTTTCCATTTTCTATAAAAATGTAGCTGGGTCATTAAATTTAGCTTGTGTGAGCGGACACGCCCCCTCGTTTTATGCTCGCTCAATTATGTAGTGACCGCCCCTTGAATCCATAGCTCTTACAAACCAAGTTTAAGTACCAAAACATGTCCAACCCAGAAATTATTATGATTTCTGAAAAATGGGCGTAGATATAGTTTGACTACGTCCATTTTTAGTACAGTTTCCGAGAGTAACCATACCAACTAAATTACCAAATTTAAGTTCAATACGACCAAAACCGTCTGATATACAGTCTATACTTATATTTATTAATGGACTTCAAAATGGGGTGTGGCAATGACCTGTGGAGTCTTAATGACCTCTCAAAAATGGGCGTAGATGAAGTGCGACCACGCTCATTTTCACTACAGTTGCCGACAGTAATTATTTGAACTAAATTTCCAAATTTTTGTCTAATACAACCAAAACTGTCTGAATATAGCAATTTTATTGATTTGTGGGCGGTAAAGCGGGGTGTGGTAAAAATTGTTTAGCCTATTTTTCAATCGGGTATCATAGCAGTTGATTAGCAAAACAATAATTAAAATCCTCTAACATACATTTTTACATTTTTTTTTTGAGAGCCGATGTTAATTTTGAATAAAACACAAATTATTTAGGAAATTATTGTCATTTCTTTTTATTATGATAATATTGGTATGGTTCAATTATGTATGGAACAAAACCACCTAGTCGAAACCACCTCTCACAAGCTCTTCGAACACCTTATAGTCCGAATCTGTTCAAGTAAAATCAATAACCGCGGCTCTAAATGAAGAAGATAAAATTATAATTTTTGGTAACTCTAACCGTTCCAACATTTCCTTTGTCATTGATGAGGAGGATAACTATCTTTTTCCAGTTAACCTCTCTAACTCGATTGACTATGCATTACTCAGCACGTTCTACAACAACGATCTTCAGCAAGTTACTCCAATTCCTAACCTGAATGGCAGGTGGTTAGATTTAATCTTTACAAACTCCTATGATGAAGTAAAGATTGGTCCAACCATTGAAGCAGAACACATTTTTCATAATACTCTTCACCACACTGCCTTCACATTAGAGTTGTCAAATACTAATATACATTTTACCCAATCTTCAAATAACTCAATTGCGTATGACTTTCTAAATGCAGATTACGAAAGGATAATCAACGATTTAAATGCTATAAATTGGGATGATCTATCAACCATGGACTTAGGCAATGCGGTTTCACTTTTCTATCAGCGTATTGAACAGCAACATGGATTTCGTAAAGGCCGCTCAACGAATACAAATCTCGCAATCTTAGTCTCTGATATTCTTACTGAAATGGAAAACGGACATCAGGTAGACGCAGTCTATACAGACTTCAGTAAAGTATTTGACTGCATTGATCATGATATCCTAATTCTTAAATTGCAAAATTTTGGAATTACGGGGACCTTGCTCAACTGGAGTAAGTCCTATCTCTCCGAAAGGTCCCAATTTGTTAAGTTCCAGGGTATCTTGTCTAAAAAAATCAGCGTGTCATCTGGTGTTCCGCAGGGCAGTCACCTTGGCCCACTTCTTTTCAACATATTCATCTCCGACCTATCGGTAGTATTGGGGGACATTCCGCATCTTATGTATGCTGATGACCTAAAAATTTACTATGTGGTTAAGTCGGAAGAATATTCAATTTTCTTGCAATCAAAATTGATCTCCCTCGAGCAATCAATTATTATTGTGAAATCACAATAAACTCTATCTTAACACTAATAAATGCTATATTATCAGCTTCTCGAGTAAGAACTTATTAAAACAAAATTGTTACTTCCTTAATAGCGTAAAATTAAGCAGAACAACTGATATTGTAGATCTCGTTGTTGTCTTAGATAGCAAGCTAAGATTCAACGTTTGCTATGACAAAGTTTTATCCAGGGCTTGCAAACAGCTCGGAATCATTAAAAGGCAAGCAAAGGAACTCAAGAATATCTGGGTCACAAAAACCCTATATTGTGCATTGGTTCGTCCGCTACTCGAATATGCTTGTCTAATTTGGAGTCCAGCTTTTGAGACACACAGTAAAAGATTTGAATCAATACAGAAGCAATTCTTGCTTTTTGCACTGAGAGATACATTTGACCCCGCGATTTACTCAACTTACCACCGTACGAACAAAGACTTTCCCTTCTTAATCTGATGCCACTATCGTCAAGAAGAACGTTACTGAGTTCATGTTTTGCCTTTGATATAATTACTGGTGCTATAGACATCGAATACCTTTCCAATAAGTTCACATTTAACGACCCGATAAGACGAAGCAGGCATACACGCCTCTTAAAGGAATACCAATGCCTATGCACACAATGAGCCCATAAGTAGATGCTGCAGAGTATTTAACAACTTTTGCGACTGCTACTCCCCTTCCATGTCTAAGCCCACATTTAAGCGGATCCTTTCCAATTCCCTATTCCCTTCTTAAATCTCTCTCCCATTTATATATCATATCTTAGATATGTCCCATTTGTTTTCCTCCCCTTCTTTCTTTTTGACATGCTTTTTGAAATCATGTCAATCCGGTGGGAGGAGTATGTCCACTTGGAGCATCAACCAAAACAAAAAAAAAAACAAGGAAAAGAGGAGAAGGACAAAAAAAAATAAATAAATAAATTAAAAACTTAGATTAAGTTAATTAAGAAAATCTGTTAGAATAAGTATTTGCTTTGCCTTGTTTGGCCAATAAATAAATAAATATCAGCCAAATGGTCCAAACTTTCTGTGACGCTGAGGCATAAGTGAGATTCTATGCCGTTAATGTGCCGAATTATCTCATCCTTTAGCTCTTGAATAAGCAACAGCTGGCTTATCGACGTACACCTTTTCTTTCAAATAACCCCAAAGAAAGAAGTCCAACGGTGTCAAATCACATGATCTTGGCGGCCAATTGACATCGCCACCACGTGAGATAACACTGCCATTGAATTTGTCGCGCAAAAGAGCCATTGTTTCGTTAGCTGTGGTGCAAGTGGCACCGTCCTGTTGAAACCACATATCGTCCACATCCATATCTTCCAATTCGGGCCATAAAAAGTTTGTTATCATCTCACGATAGCGAACACCATTCACAGTAACTGCCTGACCGGCCTCATTTTAGAAAAAATACGGCCCGATGATGCCGCCAGCCCATAAACTGCACCAAATAGTCACTCTTTGTGGGTTCATTGGTTTTTCGACAATCACTCTTGAATTATCATTCGCCCAAATGCGGCAATTCTGCTTATTGACGAATCCACTGAGGTGAAAATATGCCTCATCACTGAAAATGATTTTCTTCGAAAATTGATCATTCACTGTTTCCATTTCTTGCCACTATTCTGACCATTGACGACGCTTGAAATGGTCAAGAGGCTTTAGTTCTTGAGTCAATTGCACCTTGTAAGCGTGAGAGGTGCAATTGTTGATCACGACGACGAGTTCAGGTGGACGGCTCTTCAGCCACACTATAGTGCACAGCAGTAATATTTTCTGCAGTACGAGCTGCACGAGCATGCACTGGTGTTTTCAGATCTCCTACAGACCATGGCAGAATTATAAGGTAGGGTCGACTCGGAGAGGAATGGAGTAAAAAGCAGAATAAAGCTACATTGATGTCATAATAAGCTGCTCATCGCGAATTTCTTTATACTCACATTCGCAGTTGTTTTTAGGTTAAAACTGTTACAGGTTTTTTTTGCAATTTTAAGAGATCTTTCACATTTTATAGTTTTTATTACACTTTTTTTATAATATTTTCACTCAAATTAGCACAAATTTAACACCCGCGACCGCACTGTTTGCAAATTGGAAACATAAAATATTTTCTTCATTTGCAATTTCTACGAAATTTGTCGTTTTGACATATATGTTGCTTCTCATTATCCTCTCTTCGTTGACGCGTGAGAGCACTCAGCGAAACGGCCCTACGTTATCATTGTATCATGCTACAGACCCGGTTTGCTCAAATTTTTGCAAGATTTTTCCGATTGTACGCACATTTGGAAGCTTAAATTGACCGAAAAAATCACGAAGTGCACGATTTGCATTTTGATTTGAACGCAGATTTTCATAATAAGCTTGAATAACTCTAACGCGTTGCTCGATTGAGTATCTTTCCATGGTTCAAATTGAGTTAGTCTGAAATTGAGAAATGTCAAATTAAATGCAGAAAAACACTTGACGTTTAGGTGTGGTTCACATTCAACATCGGCCCTTAAAATTTAACCACTCTTTATATACTAGAGTACGCCAGTGGTCGAAACTCGACGTTTTTGCCATACCACCCTCGAGCTGCGCTGGGTATTCGAGCAAGCATTTTTCTTTAAAAACTATTCGGTGCACTCCTTCTCCTTACTCTGATTCATTAAAAAAAAAAAATCATCAAAATCGGTTCAGAAACACCCTGAATGCCATACCACTCCCAAGCAATACCGGGTATTCCATTTCCTGCATTAATATTTTTCTTTAAAAATTCGTCGGAGCTTCTCTCTATTCTGATTCATTTAAAAAAAGAATCATCAAAATCGATTGAGAAACACAGGAAAAAATGGTATTCTTTGCCCGATTTTATTTATTATTTATTTGAATAAAATTATTTATTATTTATTTGAATAATATTATTTATTATTTATTTGAAAGCACATTTGGCTTTATAGCAATTAATATTAGACAAAATTAATACAATTTATATATGTACAATTAAATTTTTATAAAAATGAAAAATTGTCGGGTTTTCAGGTATATACAGTTGCAATCCGGTTAGCTTCTTAGTAGTAAATAGAATAATTGATTTGAGCGGTGCACCCATATGACAGGCTAAACGGACGAGGTCGAGCTCATACATGTGCTAGGCAAGTCAGACGAGGTCTGATGTATCTAGCCCTTCTTCACAAATGAAAATCTTCATTGTGTGCAACTTATGTTTTGGATCATTGTACTGGTGGAATTAAAATTTTTTATTAAATAAAAATTTTTAGACGCTTTTAGTTGAATTTATCTCCAAAATCTTCAAATATTGTTTCGCTGTTATTGTGTATTCAATGAACACAACATCGATATGGCTATGCTTAGGTTACCAGATTTGAAAAGTGCATTATCACGGCACTTAAAGAAAATTCCGAGATTTTAGGAAACTTTATTACATTTGAAGACATTATTTGAGCAAAAAAAAAAAAACACTTCAAAACGACATGTTTGCTTTAATGTTAATCTTTATTAAATTAATACAAAAAACTTACCTCATTTCATCACCTTTGGTATTTAATATAGATTATTTTAAGCATATGTGTATCTTAAAAACGAAAACACGTTCACTTTAAATGATCATTAAACCTCTAACGAATTTTATCAGGTACTTTTAAAGGGGAAATAAGCGTAGTTAAAGCAATACTAATGTAAAATAATTTTTAAATGTTTATAAAAGCAAAACACCTAAAATCAAATCAAAATATAAAAAAACGATCTGGTTTTTTCTTTGCTTCTTGCAGTCAATTGTTAAGTATTTATCCATTAATAATTTTTTTCGAAGATGGTTTTATTAAATCTATGTTGTTTTTTACTATAGTTTGAGTTAATATGTTTTGCCTTATAACCAAAGGAATGTGTTGTTCAAATTCACAAACCGTTTTATCCACTTTTACATGTTTAAAGATAATCAGTAAAACAAAGTGTTTTTCTTAATAATCTCATACAAGCATAAAATCTTAAATTTAATACTTTTTCTTTTATTCTGAAACAAACATAAGATTTTATGCTCCAAGAAAAAATCCAAGGTCTCAATTTCTATAATTTTTGACTGGAATAGTTTGTATGTTTATTTAAATATTTTCTATTTTAAATGCTGGTATAGTTTAAACTTCTCGAATTTCTTCTTTTTCTTTTTCTTACTACGTGTTTCTTTCACTGTATTTTCCCGAAATCGGCTTCTTCAGAAACAGAAGCTCAGAAACTTTAAATCTGATCTTGATGATGTTTTATGTATTCGTTTTATTTTTGGGTCTTACTTAATCCTGTATTTTTAGAATTGTTCAATATTTTTTATTAAGGTTTAGTGCCAAAAATACATCGAATGCACAAATCCTCATCAAAATCTGATATATAATTTTTCAAACAAATGGTCATTTGGCTCAAAAAACTGAACAGAAACAAACAAATTTTGATGTTTTCTTGGAGACTAGAATAGACCTTAAAAACGTTTTTCATATGCATAAAATATGCATTTTGAATGAAATTAAAGCTGAATATTTGCCTAAGACCGTAGGAATTAAACTTTATACTTATGTCAGCATTTTTTCTAAGTAATGCAATTTGAATTTGATATGATATATAATGAATTTTAAGTTTGAACTACTCAGATAACCACAATTTTATTTCAATTAATGAACAATACGTTAGTGAATCTAAAAATGACTTCAAACTAGAACAGTTTTATTCATAATTATATCTTATAAATAATTCTGTCTATATCAAATTAAAAGCCATTTGGTTGCTATCTTTTGAACAAAAATTATTAAGATGCCTAAAAATATGTTCACAATATACTTTGCAAAGTGGAATTAAAAAAAAAATTAGTTTTTAATTCAAAAAATTCCTGTGCTGAATTCCTACATATGTAGGGATTGAGGGGGTTGAGACTTATACCTCAGATGTATCCCACTTATATACGCCTGTGTTTCAATTGGTTGTCATCCAATACTTAAACTACTTATATAAATCTAATACTTACCCCTCGCTTCCACTTGAGCTGCACCTAATACATAAACCCAATACTTATAACCACCATGATAAATTTACAAACATTTCATTAACCCTTCAACGTTCCCAGTATCTAAAATGATCCAAGCAATATAAATCCAGATTTTCGCAACACAATTCATATCATTTAAGCTAAACTCGTCACGCAGAATTTGAGTCATTGGTATTAGGTATTCGAGGGTTAAGAAAAAACAAAACATGCAAACACTGATAAGAACTCGCTTGACTACCACTACCGATAATGTAGTAAATGAAATTATGATCAACGCTTAAAGCAAAGACATACATCACACTTGCCGATTTTAATACCATAAAGCAAAGACAAACATCAAACTTGCCGATCTTTTGCTTTTAGCAAAGACATACCCGAAACTTGCCGATTTTTAGCAAAAAAACCCCACTAGATGTCGCTGGGGCCTAAGTGACGTCATCGGCTGGCTCCTCCGCTCCTCCTGCGCTAGAACGAACATATTGTATTTACTCAACAAGCGTCCTGAAAATCCCGGCGTCCTGGCAATCGTAGTCTGCAGTCGATGGCAAGCCTCTGAGAGTAAAAACTGTCATGAAAAGCTTCTTGAGAACATAAGCCGTTCGGAGTTGGCATAAAGCTTGTTGGTCCAATTCTAGGTCATTTGTGTTGAATCCTTTCACAACACTCCAGGCCCGTAGCCAGGATTTACCCAAGGGCGGGATTTTCATAAAAAATATATCGATCTTTTTTGATATCGATGAATCACAGGAATTTAGGATGCACAACCATTAAAGCGGTACTCGCCCATAGAACTTCTAAGGTAAATTTTAATTAACTTTAGGGGCGAAAAAGATCTCTCGCTTGTTGCCGTGGTCACTGACATAGTGTAGTATTTTTTAACTAAGTAATGCACATTTGGTAAGGCAATTTTATTGCGCTCCTAAAAATAAATGGAAAATTACTATAAAAACTAAATTAAATTAAGTGGTCCAAATATATTTCAAATATCAATTGCACTGCTTCACCTATCACCACACTTTTCTAATATTAGCGCCAGCATCCGCTGCTGAAATCTGATTTAATTTATTCCTATGGTAGTTTTACCTGAGCAAAGTAAAATTCTTGCATATTGTGTAGTTAAAAATTTTTAATCTTCCTCGTTTTCGGATGTCATCAAAATCAAGTTGAACAATGACAAAAGCCAGTTGTGCTTTGTAAATAGTACTTCCATGTTGTAAATTGTTGCACCAAGGAAAGGTATGTGACCTACAATGCAAATTCCCTTCAAACGATATTATCCTAAGCGTCTTATTATAATATTTTTTTACAATTTACCTACATGCTGCTATCGGGTTAAAATTTTGTATAAAGCAATGTTGAACTATAAGCCACTTGTTAACTACTAGAAAAATTACCACAATAAGAAGACTAACATTTTCTTATAAATAAATCCATAACCAACTCTTAAACTTTAACATCACTTAGCAAAATTTTCAAATTTAATTTACTTTTTCGACATCATTCAAAATGTTTTAAAATTGTATTTTTAAAACTTTTTGTTATCCCAAGAGGTTGAAATCCCGCGTCATTGCTAAAAAAAACGCAAAACTTACAAAAAGCTCCGTATTTCAATTTGGAGTAAGCTAACTAATGCCAACGGTTCAACCAAGACTGCTTAAATTGTAGATTACGCGAACCACTGACAGGAAAATTAAAAGTTTGGAGAGGATTTTAAATGTTATGAAAACTTGAAATGAAATGAAATTGGAAATATCGTTGCTTGCTCCTTTATATACTGCCGAAATCGAAGGCAGTTCCGATGTATCCAATGAAATTTCTGTTTCTGGGACAACATCTATAAGCATACACACAAAATGCACAAACTTAGAATTATTAACATAAAAAGTGAAATATTCTTAAAAATACTACTACCTCCTGCAACTGCCGGTTCCAAAGGCAGTTCTGGACACTTTTCAGATTTTAAAGATTCTTGAACGCTTGAATATTAAATTATTATGATTCAGCTCAAATTATAACCATTTAATAATTATAATATAGAATGGACACCGCTCACATTGACCGCTACACCATTCTGGCAGTGCTGCACTCGGTTGGTACTTCAGCAAAGTTGTTCTAATGTCGCTTTGACTTCGGCGGTGTCATTTTCTTTTTATAATTATTCGTATTTAATTTTGTAACGAAGTCGCCATAATAAGGACGGAAATTGATAAAAGTAAAAAATTTCTTGAAAACAAATATTTCTTTTCTCCTTTCAGGCCTTTTTTGAATGGGGATTTCTACAGCCAATTAAGTTTAATCGTTTTAGTATTATGGCAAAATAAAATAATCAATAGAATAACACTTAACACAAATGGTTTAATTTCAGAAAACCACAATTGAAACACTTGTAAAAGGACAATTTTTTCTTCACTTGCATTTAATACTTTCCAACGCAATAGATTCTTAAATCGCTGTTGATGGACAAGGCTCAATTGAATGTATCTAACTTTATTAAGCGTGTTGCTGTTTAGATTGTTACTGAGAGAGAGATGTAGGCGCATTAAGTAATGTATTTTATTTTTTTATACTTTCTGGACCTAAGGGGGGAGGGAGTTGAACACCCAAAACTCCTCCCTTGTCTACGGGCCTGCAACACGCACAACACAATTGATCATAAGAACCTCGGTCAAAGTCCTTTCAAGGGCTGAAATGTCCGTGTTTTTTTTCCAAAGTTTCAACTGTAATGCTTAATTTTTTTATTTCTTTTTTTCTGTTATATTTAATTCTAAATTATATTTCCTTGTATACTTAGAGAACTTGTTCTTATTAAACTATATAGTTAATAAATAAAATCAAATTGTTTCCACATGCGGCACTCATCTTGCTATCAGCTTTTTCATACCCGTATTATCATGTGGAATTTAAACACCAAGCCAGTTGATATATTCGTGGCCTCAATCTATCTCTTTCGCACTTTCATTTTCGAACCGTGTAATACGATATCATGGATTTTGTTGATCATTCCTTCAGTTTTCCTCTCTTATGTAAGAATGATATAATGCAGATTACGCCTTGCGCATACCTACGAAAAAATGAGGTACACAAAAACAAAAACATGAGGTGGACAAGTACATGTGACGTCGACGCACAGTACATTTAATTTTTGCTTACTTCTAAATCCTTTCTAAATAATTCTTGTCTTTAATGCGGCGAGAATTTTAATTATCAGAAGTGATTGTACGACCACTTTTAAATTCAGTAAACCAATAAATTATGTTTGATTTCGATGAATCCGATTCACCCTAACGTTTGTTAAGTCATTTATTTGCTTGCTCTGTGTTTTTCCCATTAAAAATAAAATGCTTTATCAAAACTCGAGATTCACTTTTCCCATTGATACAAAAGAAAAAAATTGTTAATTTCATAAATAAGAACGATGCTACCTATGTGTCATTGAGCATCCCTCCTGAAGCCAAATATCTAATTTTTTATATACGACTAAGAAATGTGATGGAAGAAATAAATTTTTTTGATATTTTTTTTAAAATTGACTTCATTTTCCCTTTTCGATCCATTATTTACTGATCTTAGGAGGCGAATAATTTTTAAGCCCATTTTTTACTGCTTGAAAGGCTTTATTATGTCCTTTCCTCAGTAATTTAAGATGTAATCTTTCCGTTGTATACACATTCATCAAAATATTTTTGACAGAAACTAAACTGACAAAACGAAACATTAACTAAACTATGTTAAACATCAACAACGACTACTTTCACAGTAAATTTTCTTTTGAATATTTTTAGTTATATAAGAATGTGAAAGAATTAGATAAGTTTGATCAACAATGTTCAACAATAATAAAGACACATTTTTGCAATGAAAAGACATGTATAACACTATTTTTCAAAACTGGGTAAACTTACGTTCAGCACGTTTTGTAGTTGATGGGGTAAAATTTTTTGTAGAAATGTATTCATCAGTTTTAAAAATACTTTGCTCTCTTAATTCTAAATCTGAGTTCAATTCTTGAAAATCAGCTAAAGTGGTATCAGTATACTCATAATTATCTGCCTGACTTAGTGGCACATCAACTATATCATAAACTGTTTCTTTTTTTTTTATAGGTGGAGTAAAAATGTGTAAGAAATCACGAGCCTTGGCTTTTTGTACAGTATCTTCAGCATATTTTGTAGAGTCACTTGCTTTGAGAATTGTGCTCTTAATTGTACGTACTTTCTTTTTTGCTGTGCGCAATGATGTATCAAAGCTGTCAACGGCATAAATATCATCGAAAAAGTCTTGTGTCTTTTTCTCTAGACTCTCGGTGTGGACCAGAACACGCTTTCCAGATGGTAAAGGGCTAGGAGTTGGCAACGGTGGTCGAGTTTTAAGTATTAATATCTCAAAAGTTGTGTCGTATGATATTTTCGGTAGAGGCCGAAAAAATCCTGGCATGCGAATTGAATACGATGGTATTAGCTTTGTTTTCATTGAATCATGATATCTTTCATCACTGGAAGTGAGAGCAGTTAACGCATTATTAAATTTTTCAAGTGAATCACTATCCGTTATATTTGTAATATTATATATGATATTATTGTCTTTGCATGCTGCTTGATCAATACTATTGTTTTCGGAAATAATGTTCTTATCCATGATAAAATTTGAAGTATTGATTCCGAGTTACAGAGATTTTTTTAAAGAGATGGATTTAATATATTAATTCAAGAGCTACAGTACCACTGTCTGCTACAATGTTGAAATCATATATTCCTTGAAATTTTGAGTAAATCACGTCTTGTTGTGTTTTTTTTTTATATATATATGGTATATGTTTTTTTAATTAAATATAAAAAAATAAAATAGTGCAATTTTTGTGAAATTGGGTGTAGTTAAATTCGGTCCTTTTTTGCCACTCATAACTTATGTACCATCGAGCGAATATTATTATGAACTTTTATTTTAACGGTTTAATATATTTATTTTATATATATCTGAAATATTTATTTATTTATATACATATTTCTATATATATTTTTAAAAATATTTTAAGACAGGTTCATTTTCAGTAGTACATGGTAATTCTATGGTCCCTTTTCATATCCTTTTTTATTGCTTGTATTGTAATAATGTTTTACCTGGAAAAGATCAATTTTTCATAAATACTTCATAAATTTGAATGGTTACAATTGCTTATTTTGTATCACAATTTTTTTTGTGTTTTAGAAATGAAAGTGTTATATCGTGTTTAAAGCATCCGATATTTAAACTAGAATAAAATTTTGTTTTGCAGTGAAGGGCAAAGTAAGACAGTTTTAAAATATCAGTAATAGTAGAGACATTTGGTAGTTTTACCTGGAAAGTTTTCCAGGAGTTTTGATAATGGGTGCGTTTTATAGATTTCCAGTGCCACCAAACTCACTGCAAAAGTGAGATTTTTCGATTATTTTCATACTATTTTTTTCATGCTTACCCATTAGGTCGATTCTGATAAATTTTCAAAAACTGTTTATGCTAAAAACTAAAGCTTATTAACTAAAATAAAAAGTTTTTGAAAAATCATCAGGATTGACCTAAGGGGTATGCATGAAAAACATAGTATGAAAATAATCAAAAACTCTCAATTTTGCAGTGAGTTTGATGCCACCGGACTAAATTATTCGGTAATTCCACGTCCAGAATAAGATTTTTCATCAAATTTAATATAGAAGTAGATGGTTTGTTTTTTTTTCTGCAAATCTCTGATGAATAATTTTTTATTTTAAAAATATCAAATAAAAACCCCCAAAATAAATGTTTCGAGCAGAACCGGGCCGGTTTCGACAATTTTTGAACTTTTAATAGCTCAAATTATTTAATTTGCAACCATCGTTTACAATTGCGGGGGGCACGCAGGACTCCAAATATTTAAGCATTTTAAATACAAATCCAACACAGTATAATACAATATATATATTTTTAATATAAAAAATGTTCATTTTATTTAAAATACACTTTGTGGTGCTCCACTTTGGCGGTACGCCAAGACTAATGATTTTACAAAAAAAAAAAAAAGGTTATAAAATGAATTGTAGGGAATTTCTCTAGTTTCATTTGGTGCATATATGATTTTATCGTGAAATGAGTTGGAAAGCAGATATAAGCAAAAAAGTTTTTAGCCGCCATTTTGTCAATATGGCAGCGCGAGCGGCAACAATACAAGGTGGCAAAGTTGAAATTCGGAAAGAGCACATCGAAATCTATAAAATGCACCCATTTTCAAAACTCCCGGAAAACTTTTCAGGTAACCTTGTTTTTTCCCCCCAAATGACAGTACTATAAAATCTATTCGTATATTTAAACAACTTTTGCAGCGTACGATTTCTCCTAATTTCAGTAAAAAGGTTTGCTTCTCTTAATAATTTTCAACAGATCGATATTATATTTTATTATTTTTTACATAACTCAAATATCATATGAGAACGAAATGGCATATCTACGAAATGGAACATCTTTGGAAAAGTTGGAAGACATGCGATAACCAATTCTGAATGATTTTTGAGGCCTAATTTTTAGAACTAGTAAGCCCGCACGACGCAAAACAGTCGAAGTATTAAAAAAATTACATTAAATAAAAATTTGGTTTTTTATTTAATTTTAAATTTAATGTTTTTTCAATTTTATTCGTTTCAAGTATACTATACATGAATTTTGTTTATTAAAGAATTTTCAAAGAAATTTTTATCATATTTCAAAAATTCAATAAGTAAAAACTTCAGCAAACCTATTGCAGTTTTGCCTTTCGTCAAATAAAAAATAGAAATTAAAAAATTCTATGCACTTAAAAAAAAAACGCATACTAAAACTAAGTAAGGCACGTCCTAAATTCAAGTCATAAATTTTCCTTAGTTGAAATTAAATTTCCTCAATGCAGTGAGCTTTTACTCAATGTAAGGTTACCACATCCTAAAACTATAGGTGGTTGTACTTAAAGTTAGGAGGGAATGTTCCTTAAAAAGAAAACAAGTAAAATATTCTACAATTGAGAAAACTTTTTCTTAACTTGAGTAATAAAATTCATGATTTTAGGAAAATATTCGTAAATAATCTTAGGAAAATATTCTTTCACATGACGCCTAGTAAAATATTACTCAGACTTACATCCCTATTCTACCAGCTTAACAAAGCTCTCTACATTAACAAAATAGTTAATATTAACAAGTTGTTAATGTTCCGTATTCTGGTAAAAATTTAAAAGCTCTTTTCTGTACAATTTTTTTAATTGCAGAAAGTATCTTAACAACGACAACATAATCTTAACATTTATGTGTTTAGCTAGAGAATTGTTGTGCAAATAATAAAAATAATATAAATTCTAATATAATATTGTATTAAAATAAATAAGACGGTGAAAAATGGAAGAATTTTTACTATTAAGTTTTGATAAAGAAGAAGATCAAGATCATTTTAAAAGAAAATATTCAAATAAGAGAAAACCTAACTTCATATTGCAACAAACCCTAGTTGTATATGAAGTAACTAGTATATGAAGTACTTTGAATTATATTAAGGCGGCATCCACTTCAATTCTAAATAGTTTTTATTGCATTATATATGAAGTAATTGAAATACTACTTAAAAACAAGTGATTGATAAACTACTTTGAATTATATTAAGGCGGCAACTACTCTGATTTTGACATGCTTTAATTGCAAATTTTTATTAGATTACAAGTTTATATATATTTAACCTTGTTGTTAAATCAAATATTATTAACTTTAGGCCATCAGTTTGGTTATCAGTTGTCAATTGGTTATTTTTAAGTAATTATAAAAATAACTTAAACATAACTAATTTAACAAGTAGTTGAAAAGATACGTATATGCATACGAAAGTCAATTGACTTATTTAGCAAACATCACCATACAAAATATGTTAGTTCGTTCTATGGAAAAGTCAGAATTTCAACTAGTTGTGGTTGACAAAAAACTTCTTTATCAAATACTTTTAAATTAGTTGATTTTCCTACAGCGTATATAATAATTAATGTATGTATGTGGGTATGTGTGTATATTACGTATAGACTCCAAAACCGCCAAACCAATCTTTATGAAATTTTTAGAGATACTGAAGCACCATTCTGAGAGTGTTCTTGTTTGGTGTTGATTGGACAAGGGGGCATGGTACCTTCCATGTAACCCAAATTGACTCTATCGCCCACAAACCAAAAAATATATATCAGAGTTGTACACGTTTTGATAGTGATTCTTAGTATGCAGGTGCTATGGATTCAAGTGGCAGTCACTTTGTATGTATATATGTTGCCACGCCCACTCTTACCGCCCAAAAATCAGTAAAAATGCTTTATATCAGACGGCTTTTGCCGTAGAAGACTAAGATTTGGTAATTTAGTTCATATGGTCAATGTCGGCAACTTTTTAAAAAGGGCGTGGTAGCACAATATCTACATCCACTTTTTCGAAATCATTCTTATTCCTAAGTTGTACACGTTTTGATAATAACACTTGATATGCAGGTGCTCTAAGTGGCAGTCAATATTTATATATATATATAAAATTTGCCACACCTACTTGTACCACCCGCAAAATCAAACGGAATGCCCAATAGCAGCCCTTGAAAGGACTTTGACCGAGCTTCTTGTGATCAATTGTGTTCTGCGTGATTCAATTGAAAAAACGTTCTGTGTCAGATGGAATTTTAACCTGGCTTTCAAACCACGCACCTCAACCATTATGCCACGGAATGGTTTGAAATATGCTCTAAAAATCGAGTTTTTTGTAAAATATTTACTGGCCTGGTAGTTAAAACTAACAACGGTCAGAAATAATTGTAATGAAAAAGTTCTTCCAAACTGCTCCAATAAATTTTTAATTCTTACAGTCGGACCAGAGGTAATGCGGATTTTCATTAATTTTTTAACTTTTTTTATATTATTTTCACTAAAATTCAAAATAAAATATTTGTTTTTTGTCTTGCCACGTTACTTTTAGTCAAATAAATTATCTATTGACGATAAAATAAAGTGTAAAGTGAAGAATTAAGTTGATTGAAATCACAAAAAAATTTACATATTTGTACATTTTACAATTTATTTGAATAAAATCAGTATGGGAAACAATTCATTTGAATTTTAGTGGAAATAATATGAAAAAAGTTAAAACAATCCATAAAAATCCGCATTATCTTTGGTCCAACGGAAAAAATTTAAGATTTTTTGGCGCAAAAGAACTTTTTCATTATTCTTATTTTCAACCGTTTGTTTTTTTTTTTTAGCTAACATACCAGCCAATATTTTTTGTCGAAATATTTTAAGGATCATTATAACATAAGCCATGAATTATTTTGAAGAAGCGGACTGAACAACTTTTTTTTTCTAAGGAGTGTGAGGCGACTTAATGTATATACGTATGTGGGTATATGTATATATCACGTAAAGACTCCGAAACCGATAAGCCAATTTTTATACCAAAGTCTTGAGGGTGTTCATGTGAAGTCTGGTGCCGATCGTAAAAGGCACCTTAAATACACCTCAAATTTCCGATATCGAACAGTTTTGGAATTCAGTACTTTTCGGAATTCGGAATTCAGCCTCGGAATTCGGAATTCAGCCTCGGAATTCAGTACTCGACCTCAATTTACACATGCCGTTTCACTGGTAACATTTTATGGGCACTGGGCGAGGGACGTGGTTCTTTTTCAGCACCCCAAATTTTCGGTATAGCTTTCGAAACAAGTCACACATCAATGAAACTCGGTACGAACTTACTATAAAAGCCTGGCTTCACTACAGCTACGCCCTCTTTTAGAGGATAAGGGTATAAGATAGTGACAGATATTTATTGACTTCTAAAACCACCACTGGCATAGGTGGAAAAGTAGTAAATGCAACGTCTGCTTTCAGCGCATCACCCGAGTATTCCAACGTTTCTTTTGATAAATTCTTTTTAAGTGTAAATTCACCAGATAGTTACTGTTGTATTAAGCCTTTTCTGCCAATTCAAGTATCTGGTTTTTATAAAAGTTTAGATGGCGAAGAGTTTGACATAGGTCGTACCTTTTCAACAGCCAGCAATCTTTTTAGTGAACCCTTAGAGTCTATACCATCGCACAGTGTGAGATTTTATCAATCTAGGAGGACAAAAGTAAAAAAAAAACATCCAAAAAATTCATTTTTTTTTTTTTTTTAAAATAAAGCTAGTACACACATAAAGCAATGACAAACGTTTGAAAATGATTGCTTTATAAGATATATCTAAAACAGCAGTCGCAAAATGGTGCTTTTTGTGTTTTTCAAAATTATTCTGAAGCCTCAAGATAGTAGTTTTTGTATGCAGTGCGCTGATTAAAGTTGTTAACTTTTAAACATTTTTAATAAAAAAAGTCGCTTAATAAATCTGAGTTTAATTTAAATTAGCAATAGAAAATGCATCATAAATAAGGAAAGACAAAATCAGGTAACATTTTGATGGACTGCCAAAAAGTTTGTATGCATTCGTATGCATATAAATTGAATTTTTTATTAAATTTCACTCTCTTAGATAGTTCATACAAAAATTTAGCTGCTAGTTTTTGCAGATAACCAAATTATTTGTATTTTAGGAAAAGGCCTTAATATCTCAAGAATGCAACTTTACGATGTCAAATAAAAAATGAGAAAAGCCCAAGGCCATCATTATAAGCTGATAATGCATACTAAGATACTATCTAAATGCAATGTTTAATATACAGTCAAAAATCTCGGACTAATTTTAAATCCAATCATTGAAATCATGGCTTTATTTAATTTCTTTTTATTAAATTTCAAACTCTTCAAAAGATTAAAATGATTCTTAATAAAGCGAGGAATAAAATTTAGGCTGGACCACTCTAGGACGAAATCAAGATCCAAGATACACATGGAAATATTGCATAAAGGTTTGATAACTTCGGACCCTGTGCTTAGCTCATATATAACAAAAGCAAACTATAATCCAACACCACTTGATAATGCATAACTACAGTGAGTTGTGGAACTTATAAAATTACCAAGCACTGAATCAGAGTCAGAGTTAAACAAAAGAATAGAAGGAAGTGAGAGAAATTCTACAAGCAAAAATCAAGTTCTGAATAACTATTATTTTGTTTATTCTTATATATTAACAGCTTTTTGATAAAAATTAATAGGGTTTTCTTTGGAAAACTAAATTTCTGCAAGTTCTTCTAAATATAACTTAATTACAATAACAGAGAAGACACACAATTTTGTGTTGTTCTAATGCAATTTAGTCTTTCAAAGTCAAAACAGAGAGCGTGAATTTTCCTTTATAGGCAACTCAATGAAACACCCTGTAATTAAGAGGGTGTTTGAGATAGACCCCAGCTCCTGAACAATTTTTTTTAGGAATGAGCCAAGGAATCATATCACAAAAAATTAGAATTTTGTCCGCCTAGATTGGTCAAATCGCACACTGTGCATCGTTGGGAATAGAGTATGTCAGTGATTAAAGTTATTTGGATGCAGCTTTTCCGGTAAAGGATATATCATGTAAATTGTTTTTTTCCGTTTCGAAAGCGGTGGTGTTGTCTTAACAATTCTGCACCATTATTAAATATAATAATTTAACATTTTTATTATAACTAGAAATAATTAACATTACTTATTTAACATTATTATTATTAAAAGAAATGGAGCCCATGAGAAGAAGATTTGCTTGTAATCACGCATAAACAGAAACGAAAGCTTGGAAGTTTTAGTCCAGGGTAATAAGCAGTTGGCGGAAAAAGCATGTACTTAGGTAATACGCCACAGTCTTCTTAATCATTAATTTATTTTAAAACACATATATTTTATTTTATTTTATATTATTTTATTTTATTTTATTTTATTTTATTTTATTTTATTTATTTATTTATCTTAGAAAGAACAAATGCCGAATTCGGGAGCAATAAGAAGTTGGCGGAAAAAATCATCTACTTAGGTTATAATTAGGCCTGTGAGAGTACTCGAATTTTCGAGTAACTCGGCTCGAGTCGAGTCGAGTAATTCGACTCGAAACTCGTATCGAATAACTCGAGTTTCGAGTAACTCGAAGTTTTTCGATTTTTTAAGTGCTTTGATTTATCAGTGGAAACACCCAGTAGAAATTGGTCTCAAAGTATTTTTTATTGATATGTCGCTGTCATCGTTCGCATATCTGGTAAAAGTAGCAGCTTTGCGCTTTGATGTATTGTTGCGATATTTATATAATAAGCCCCGATCTGTTCAAACGTTTAAAATGAGTAAGATTATGAATGAAAAAACATAGTAAGGAATTATCTTTGACCTGGAAGATGCGAAGATCTGAAACACTAGTATCAGAGTTTATGTGTAAAATATCCAGTCAATTCTTTAATTTTTTTTTTATAAAGGCTTTGCAATTTTGATGATGCCACTTGAATGGGAGGTAGGTGGAGCTTCTTTTGCCAAATTTCAAGCTCAGAGTGCATATTAAAAATAAAAACTTATGTCTATAATATAAGTCGTTATATAAATTTTTGTGGAATTTGAAGTGGTTTTACTATTTTTATAAAGTCACTTTGTGGATGAGGAAGGCGTGGTTTTCAATTTTGCTCATTTTCTAACTTGATCTTTATAGCTTATTTTCGAATCACTACAAAAAGTCACTTAGAGGAAGGGGTAAAAAAGATAAAACTTGGGCACTACATTACATTACATTATAAATTTTTGTGGAATTTGAAGTGGTTTTACTATTTTTATAAAGTCACTTTGTGGATGAGGAATGCGTGGTTTTCAATTTTGCTCATTTTCTAACTTGATCTTTATAGCTTATTTTCGAATCACTACAAAAAGTCACTTAGAGGAAGGGGTAAAAAAGATAAAACTTGGGCACTACATTACATTACATTACCAATTGGGGGGTAGAGGAGGTTTTGAAAATCAGTACGTTAAGTAACGGGTTGGAGTGGAAGGTTTCAGATATTGTAACGTTACCAAAAATATAAAAAAAGTCGGAGAAATTCTGATATTCGTTGAAAAATAAAAATACCTCAATTTATGAAAAAATTGTCATGCGTACATCTTCATGTTTGACAATCTAAGTTGACGGTTTACTACTGACGAGTGTAAGCGCTTTGTTTTTCATATGTTATGACACTTTATGTGGGGGGGGAGGGTTTGAAATATACTACGAAAAGTAACGGATGGGGAGGGGGTTTAAAAAAGCAAAAAAATTGGTAACGTAGTTTATGAACGAGAAATGCTTCATTTAAAAATACATGGTATGGCAGCTTATGTTTACCTGATTTTTTTTTCTCTTAACTTAAAATATTTTTTTTAATATTTTTATGTTTGTTTAATCTGGAACCCCTTCTCTTGCTTCGATTACCATATGCATGCTTTCGAAATATGCTTCCATTTCCTATTGGATTATAATGTTGAACACTCATCATACTTTGTCGCACTAAGCTTAAAGAGAAAATCGAAAAGAGTCGAAAAGCTACACTCTAAAAACAAACAAAAAAAAAGGTTTTGACGACGACATATTGTTTTCAAAAGCTGAATTGAAATAGCTTGATTTTATTTTATTATAAAAGCAATTATAAACCTCAACTCCAGTTCACTTTTCTCATTAACTTCTTTCTCCCAACTCTATATATAAACATCAGTTGGTCCGTCTTTTCTTTTGCAATATTCTACATTTTATCCGTCTGGTCGTATGTTTATGTTTATAAAATTTATAATTTGCCGCAAGTTTGTGCCAATTGTGGTAAGTTTTTATCAATTAAACTAAAAAGAATCAGCTTTAATTTTTTTATTTTTAATTTGCATAAAAATTTTTTTCAGTGCAAAGTGTACAAAACAACAGAGCTTCAAGTGTAGTGGTGCTCATACCAGCTCATAACTCATAGCTGATTACAGTGAAGTAGTTTACAAATAAATCGCATATATTTCATATATGTAAGTTTAAATAATTTAATGTATGATAAATAAAATCTATAGCTTAACAATCATAAATAATTGTACAATCATAAATAATAGAAGCAACTAAAATTTGACATATAAAAAACCTTCACTGTCAGTTTTTATATATATAAATACCTTTAAAGTGATTCTTAGCAACATGTTTGTAATAAAAAGCATAAAAATGTGTGCGTGAATTTTTCCATATTGCATTAAAACTTATTGAAATCACATGTATAATTATAATATGCACAATGTATGTACATATACGATGTACAAATATTTTATTTATCTACTCGCGTATGTATATTTGACACACTGTGCGATGCATTCAAGGTTAAAATTAAAACTTTTTCCAATGAGTAACGAAATATCTGCTGAGTTCAGAGTTACGGAACAGAGCTGCCATATTTCATCTGAAATAAATTCAGAATTTCACTCATCCTTAAATTTTTCCTCTCTTTTTTGACACGGAGAAGTTAAATGAAATTAAACTTAAAGCAGAGATCCTAAAAGAAAAATCTCTTGGAAATGTTTCAGATCAAATTTGTACTCCTATAGAGCGTAAGTATGTTTAAGTTCCGGTTGTTCAAACATAGCAATATTTTTTTAATGAACTAATATGCATATATGCCCAGCGCTTAAAAACTTATTTTGCCTTTGAATTTACTCTTACAGCGCTGAATAAAGAAGCATTTTATTTTTGGAATTTTCTAAGGGTACCCCATATCAGAGCACAAGACAAAAGTGAGAGTATCGCTTAAAACATTGACCAGGAATTGGTTCTATACAACTATTTGCCACGAATCGATCCTGGTAAGCAATCGATGATATGGTGGCAAAAGGAAAAACCGAAATTTACACACCTTTCATCCATGACATTAAAATATCTACCAATCCCATGTACGTCAGTCCAGAGTGAGTGGCTTTTTTCTTCAGCTGGTGATATTGTCAATGAAAAACGGTCATCTCTTCTACCAAAAACTGTATCAAGTTTGATATTTTTGCATACAAATCTTTAGTTTCATATCTTTGAAATGTATGTTCGATACTTAAAAATAATAATAAAATGCATATGTACAAATTTACTTATAATGTCATTCTTTCTCTCTCATTCTTTGACTTTTAGATTTAATATAATACTAAGAATAAAAACTAGTGTCTTTGGATGCCTCAATTTAAATTTTCTACAATACAAATGATAAGTATTCACAGAGAAGTGGCAACCCTGTTCCATTCATTGAGCCGTTTTAGTAACATCGTTCCGAGATGATAGAGAAAAGTACCCAGTTGAAAATGCATTGTTAATTTATGAAAATAGAACCATCATTTAAAAATCCATAATGTTTTACAGCAATGTTACCCATATATTTTTAAGTTCTTCCACATTAGGCAGAACATATCGTTTTTTATAATTTGGCATTTTTGAATATATAATACATATTAGAGACCTGCATGAATATATTCATCAAGTGATTTATGTTTCTCGAATAAATGTAAGCAACAGGTTGTATAGTACGGATAAAATCTGCTCAAGAGAATAACTACTTATTTGTTCTCTGTTCTCTTTCCATGCACTATTGCAATGAACTGATCTTGCGAGCTACGCGTTGTTTCAGTTTTTTCTCTGACTTCAGGTGTCGACGTTTGGCCTTCGATATATGGCCCTTAATATTTTGTTTTCAAATATCTCGGCTTGGTTCTCATCCTTGGCTTTCGTCCTTTGATTGAATGGAAATACAAATTTGTGGAATTTTTTACCTTTGTCACTAGTCATAAACAGCTTTAAGTGTACTCGTAATTTGCATAAAATGTCCTAAAAATTAAAGTTTATTTGAGGATTAAATCGAAAAGTATGTCTATCTACAAAATGAGATCGCAAAAAAGTAAAAACCAATAAAAAGTTGTAATTATTTATGTCTTTCATGTTCCATTATTTATATCTTCCGTTAGTTCCATTAAACATAAATTTCTACTGGGTATGTATTATTAAGAGTGAAAATGCAAAAAAAAAACTCGAGATACTCGATAGTTCCTCGAGTTAATCGATAATTCCTCGAGTTACTTGAATTTCAAGTTATTCGAAAAACTGAATTACTCGAATCGAAAATTGAGTCGAATTGCACTACTCGACTCGACTCGAACACGAAGTAACTCGCACAGGCCTAGTATAATCCAAAGTTTTTTTAATCAGTAATTTATTTTAAAACACATATATTTTATTTTCTTTTATTTATTTATATATCTAAGAAAGATCAAATGCCGAATTTAATAGCAACGTCACCATACTTAAAGAAGAAATAAATTTTTTGAAGAATATTGCGGCTCACCAAACCCTCTTGCTTGAAAAAATTTTTTCGAAAATGGCACCAATTGATAAAAATTTAAAAATATTTCCACTGAAAACATTGCAAGATGTAAAAAACTTGAAAACAGTAACTCACAATACGTCCGAGGAAGATTTGGTAAGAAAGAATATAATTAAACAATTTTATTAACCATTATTAAAATTTTATTAACATTTTTATGCAGATTACTTATATTCGGTCCATTATTGCCAACACACCAGTTTCAAAATACTTACACCTAATTTTTATCGACGAGGCCTTACGAGAAATTAACTGGGACGGGCGGCAAAATAAGTTTCCAATAAAATCTATGGATTTCTTCCATAAAGTAATGTTCTGTAAGTCTTTGAAATTTGCTCATAAAAATAATTTTGATTAATCATGCATTTTTCCGCAGATGCTGTAAATAGACCTGAACCCACAATTTGAAAGAAGCATTAAAGATGCATTCCGCATAAGCAAAAATAGAATTTATGGCGAAAATTTCTTAAAAAAAAAGTGTAACTTCTTGAAGTACACAAAATTTACCATTTAAAAAAATGTAAACTTAATTGAAGTAAAAACATGTTACTTTTTGTAAAACTTTAATTGAGCGAACTAAATTGAAATTTAAATATGTAACTTTTTGTATAATTTAAAAAAAATCCAACCTAATTGAAATTTAAAACCAAAACAAAAACCCTTTCTGTACAACTCCAAGCTCCAACATAAACTAAAGTGCAGCAAATTTAACTTTCACAGCAGTTTAAAAATTACAAAACAAATTCAAGTTTTTAAACATTCATATTAATAACACAGTCCAACATTTTTGAACACATAATTTTAGGACTCAATTCTGACAATTGCACGTGAAAGTAGGCCCAAAATGAAGAACTTGTGCATCATTCGTTTTGTCTTCTTGCCTGCCAAAATATTTTTAATATCGATTTGAAGTTAGTAACTATCGTATAGGGGAATTTTCCACGTTATAGGCTCTTTTGTTTGACATAACTCGAGAACCACTAGCTGAAACAAATTTAGAAAAATTAAGAATTACTTTTGTTCTTATACCGTTTTCCTATGTGTGCAACACTTTCGAAGTTAACGAATGATGCACAAGTTCTTCATTTTGGGCCTACTTTCACGTGCAATTGTCAGAATTGAGTCCTAAAATTATGTGTTGTACTGTGTAATCTGGCAATGTTCTAAAAATTGAAAAACAGAAATGTAACTTTTCGTAAAGAAAAAGCATTCATTTCTTGTTTTATTAAATTATTATTATTGTTTAAATTAAACAACATTTCTTTTTATACAATTCAAAACAAATTGAAATTTAAAAACAAAAACATTCATTCCATGTAATTTTTTGAAAGTTAAAATCCAAAATTAAATTAAAAAATGTTACTTTTTGCTGCGTTAAAAAGGTTACTCAAAACTAATTCAAATCCAAAAAGTTCATATTGATATTCTTTTAGAATTCTAAAATTGAAAACCAAAAATGTTATTTCCCAGAAATTGTTATTCTAAAATTGAAAAGGAAAAATGTTACTTTTCGTACAATGTAAAGCGTTCAAAACAGATTTGGAATTAAAGATCAAAAACGATAATATCGTGTAATATTTGGAAAATTTAAAACCAAATTTAAATTGAAAATATATTCCTTTTTTTTACAAAAACCAAAACAACATAGAGAATACCCCTAGTACATGCAAACTGTGAAAGAAAACAAAAATCTTATATAAAATTATTGGTTCCTCAAAATTGTGAAAAGATGACCAAAGTGAGAAAAAATAAAATCAAAATGTGCACGTTCCGATTTAAATCCGGGGGTTTTCCTTTTTTATTGTTAAATACTGTGCAGAAATACAATAAGTAACCTTACTGCATTTTGCTGCAGAAAGAAACGAATACCTATAACTTACAAAGAAACGAGCGATAATACAATTTGGTATGAAAAAATGTAGTGCTCACCGTGTCTCGCACGATCAAAGTGTTCGTTTCGTTATACAGGAAGATGCAGTTAGACAAGAAATAAGATGTAAGGAAGTCTTCTTTCAGATTCAATATTGCAAAAAAACTTTAAAATTAAATGTAAAAAACACTTAAAACATAATATACACAGAAACAAATTTTTTTTTTGTGTACCTCATATATAAGCCATTTTATAGACATTTTATGGTTTTTATTATAGTGGATTGTATGGGAGGTAGGCATGTCCCTGGCGGATTTCTAAAATATTCAGTACTGCACATCCTTGGGTGTATGCAAACATTAGTACCAAGTGTAACGGAGCGGAATTTTGAGTCACGACCGGAAGCAGGTTTTTACAAAAATTTTGCTTTTAAAATTCTAATTCGCCATCGTTGATTTTACGACCACAAAACAAAAAGGCCCCCCTTTTGGCGCCAATTTGTAGCGGAGCTCAATTTTGGGTTGCCGGAATTTTTCTAATTAAAATTCAAAAATAAACGAAGCAAATTATTTTAAATTTCGGCGTCTGGTAACGCTGAGCGGTGATGCCGGCCAGAGAAGTAGCAGTCCTGACTTTTTAAATTTGGAGCACCTGTGCACCTCGCACCGATGATAAGTCAGGAAGCCTGCCCTCCTCCGTCGACGTCACCGCCCCCGGTCAGATGACCCGCGGACCCGTGGTTGGCCACTACTGCACGTGCTGGTATAGCCACTGTGCTAGCAGTTCGGGAGATGTGGGGGGGTTCGTGGTGGCCAACCACGCGTGCCTTCCACGCACAAATAAATCACGTGCATATAATTTTACCGCGTCCGGATTCAAAACCAAAACATAACGCGAACGGAAACTATATAAAAAAAAAAGAAAGAAAAGAAATCAAATAGGTGTCGGGAGCCCTCGGTTGGACAGCCTCGACCCCACGCGACCCGAAGACTCTTTTGAGCTCTGGTGTTTGAGCTCAGCCCACTCTTCACCCTCCCGTCCATGAGGATCAGGGGGCGTTAAATTTTAGGGATCCTCCCAATCTCGCAGTATGTCATTCATGTTTGCGAACGACATTTGTTTGTCGAATCCTGGCCTCCATGTTCAAATGTGAATTCAACTTCCCAGTCAAAACCACCTTCAAACATGGAAGCAAGAATTCACCAGTTTGTGTGCCGTTACACAAGTTTCATCCAATTATCTAAACTCCTTCTACTGTTAATGTACCCTGTCTTGCTCAGGTGTGTCAATTTTAAACCCATATTAACCTTTATGAGACTAACGAGGTACCCGGCTACCTTTTGCAATTTAAAAAAAAGAGTTTGATCATTATTAACCAAGTTGAAGGGCCAAGCTAGTTAAATTGTTGTAACTAGTAGAATTACGACACATGGATCTATCTGAACATTAAAGCATTTACATGCTATTTTTGTTCATAAATTATATGAAAGTACCTGGGTACCTCGTCAGTCTGATCAAAATGTTTTTTTCGTCAGTCACATAACGGTTAAAACATACTTAAATGCCAACTTTTAAATTGTCAACTGTTCTTGTCTCTTCTACCATGAACTTCTTAAATATCTTATAATTTTGGAAAAATTATAAAATTGTCTTAGGGTGAATTTTAATTGTGTAGGCGAGGAGAAAAAACAATAAAAATTATAGAAATATTTAAGTTTACAAATTTGTGTATCACATTTCGGTTAGCCCCCGCGGCAAATATCATCTCAATATCTTTATTTTTTTTTTTGCAGTTATCAATATAATACTGTTATATAAGAAATTTCGTCCACTGTTGACCATGGCGAGCGGTTTTACAAAATAACAGCTCCATTAGCCCTATGTTATGCTGGCGGTCATGGGCACGTCATGGGCATGCATTGTTGTTGTTTCAATGTAAATTTAAAAATTGAGAGCGAGAGAGAGAGAGAATGAATTTTGCCTACCACGGTCACCAAATTATTCCATAAAAATATGAAATCATGGGATCAAAACAGTGTTGCGTTGTGGAATTATTCAAAACATTTGTGTTTTCGCATTAAAATAGTATAATTTCAGTGCGAAATGTATGAAAGCAGTAATGAATCCTGCCTAATAGCAACACTCAACCATGTTCAACGATGATATTTTTTTCGGATAAAGTACTAAAAGTAGCAAAAAGTATACTAATGTTTGGGGATCATATGACCGTCGGCATAACGTACTTTGGGCACAGAGCTCATCATACGAAAAAAGAGCGCAAAAATTGACGTGACGAGGGATCATTTGACCGCCAGCATAACATAACCCTTAGAGTCATGGTATGCTGGAAAAAAATCGAATTCTATACTCGTAGATCTATGTCGGAACTCAGTAAGAGAAGTCTACGTAATTACGATATTTTATCAATAAATATCGTTTATGTTTAAGTTTATTATTTAAGAAAAACGTTCTACGGTTGAGAAGTACTATTTTATAATATGGGAAATACGATTTATCGTAGAGGAAAAAACTATTTATTACTTTTTTTACATAAACCATAAGGGATCCAGGGAATCCAGAATGACCCCAGGATGCCAGTAGCGAAAAAACTTTGCTGACATATCGATTGTTATTATATATTGTACTAGCAGGACCCAGGACGTTCCAGCAACAATACTTTTTATATTTGAGGGCAGGAAAAGGGGGTGTGGGGGCTTACATTTTCCCTGTAAACTATCTCGTGCTCGGAAACAATCTACTGCCAAAATTTCCGCGCAATCGGTGCAGAAGTTTTGGAGTCTTAATGAATTATTAAAAGTGGGTGTACCTTTAGTGTAACACACCAATTTTTTAGTACAGTTTCCGACGATAAGCTTACAAACTTAACAACCGAATTTCAGTCTTATAAGACCAAAACCGTTAGATATATAGTATTTTCATTGATTTAAGGGCGGTAAAACAGGGCGTGGAACCCCATTTTTGGTGCAATTGCCGAAAGAACACACTAAATTACCAAATTTTAGTATCATACAATGGAAACAGTCGGATATATTGCATTTTTATTGATTTGTGGGCGGTAAAAGGGGGTGTTAAAACTAAGTACGCAATAACCTTATCTAGTACGGAAGTTTACATACACGCTTAAATACACGTTTTAAATTTGAGCGAAATCCGTTCAGCAGTTTAGATTTGTATAGAAGTCAAACAATCAAACAAACAGAAAATAATTTTTATTAATATAGAAAGATGAGTAAAAGATTTTATATCATACCAATTATAATTTAAGTAGCAAATATTTTCTAAGAAAATATGGTCATAACTTAAAAAAACCGATTTATCAGGAGAAACATTTTAAGATTTTAATATGCATGAGGAAAGGCTCCACCTCTTTCAAAGTATCGAAATATGCCTCTAATTTTGAAATAGTTGTTTCCTAACACGAAAACATCGAAAAACTTGAAATATGTCCTTCTCTTGTAAATCTTATTGAGATGAAGTAATAAAAAAATGTTCTCTTACTTGGAAAGCAAAGAAGATATCTTTACCAAGATGACGCATAATATAGTTCATGTTCCGTCAAATGTTTCTGCGATTCATTTCAGAAATTCTTAAGTATTTTTATTTCTGATCTGATTGAAGAAAATGAGCAATATCGACAGATTGTCAGTAAATTTTGATTTAAGCTTTAGAAAGTTTTAGCGTATTTAAATGCGTTCTGGTCAAATCCTGCATATTACTTTTGTTTATTTAATGTTTCGTATTAATAAAACATTTTAAGAGTGCAAACTGTAATTTTTTGAGAAAAAATGTGAGATATTTGCCATTAAAAATATATTTTGCGAATCTCTTTTCAAAGGCGCTTAAAAGAAGATATTAAAAAAAACATATAGCTTGAACATTTATTTGAAGACAAAGTTTGTAATTATTTTATCCATACTACGCCATACTACTAAAAACCCCGAAATAGTACTACTCAAAAAGAGCTAAAAACGGCAGCCCTGCTTGGAATATAAAGCAAAAACTGGATTGCAGTAATTTATGTGGCATTGTCAGCACAGACTAATATTATCCAGACATTGCTTCCAGCTGTGACTTTCCAATTTCCAGAGTCTCGGTGATTTGACGATAAAGACCAAAGCAGCGGACTGCAAAGCAGCGAAAAACTGCGAGGTTATGTTGCTAGAGTTTGTTGATAGAGTGCTACAAATTGTTGATAGAGCACAAGCTATCAATATCAATACTCTCAGCAATATTGACGAGAAGCATTTTACAGATTTTTTTTCTTTAGAATTCTGAGCTGACGGCTGCCTTGCTTGTTTACTTTTTTTTGGCTGATTTTTGTTTCTGTTGTCGGCTAGGTTTTTTTTTTGCTGCTGTTTGTTTGCCATTTTTTTGGGTGGATTTTGTCAATCGTCAAAAATGATATTTTTGCGATTTTGTCTATTTTGAGGATTGTAGTTATAGAAATATGGCTGTAACTTCTTTATTTCTGGATAGATTCAAGTGCACCCAAGGAAAAAATGTTGGCAAATTTTACCATCTTTAAAATGAATAAATTTTTAAATTTCTATTTTTTTTTTTTTACTAAATTTATTTATTTATTTCTATTTCAATGTTCAAACTATGCTAACTAAACTAAGAAAACTATCTAATAAATTGAATTTATTTTTTATGTTACAACTATGCTAACTAAACTAAGAAATCTATGCAAAAAAAGGGCACTTAAGGATTTTTGGAAAAAAAAGCAAGTTGCAACAGCTATAACTATTTTATCCGATTTTCGGTTTTTTTAATTTTTTGCACAAAATAGCTCGAAACTGTTCTTAGTGCATTTCTTGTTTGCATTTTAAAAAATTTTAATTTTTCGATTTTTGGGAATTTTTTTCGTAAAAATATTCAAACTCGAAATTTACAAAAAGGCTTGCTTCTAGCAAACAATTTCGTAGCGACCAAATTATTAAACGTAATCGCACCATTTTTTGTGTCTGTATTGGATATAGTTTTAGAAAATATTTTCATTACATTTCATTCAATTTTTTTTTAAGGTTGTATTTTTGCGATTTTTCTAATAGAACAAAAAATTTGGATTTTTCTAATAATCTAAAGAAATTTAATTGTTTTATGTTAAAACTATTTTTTCATTCACATCTGACCTCTGTCATTTGACCACTCTACTGTACATACTTACTTTGTTGCCTCTAAAATATACATGCCAACAGTACAAGACTTTCTTCCATTCTAAAACATTATTGCAAAAACAGAAGAAAAAGATTGAATTTCTATTTATAAAGTTTTATTTTATTGAAATGGAAATATTAAATTTTTTGACGATTATTTTTTTGTTTTTGCCAGTAACTTTATAAATATGACATTATTTTTTATATGGAAATTTTTAAATTTCTATTTCAAATGGTGAAATGAGATTTTTCGTACAATTGATTTTGTTTTCCTGTTCGACAGGTACTTAGCTTAAATATATGACAGTTTTTATATTAAAATTTTTTAATTCCTACTTCAAATGGAGAAATTAAAGTTTATTATTTAACAATTTGTTTTGTCTTTTTCGACATTGGGATTTTATGTTAACTCATTTAATTTATATAGTGAGTTTATATGAGGAGTCGCAGAACAAAACGTGCCTTTTTGATTATTTCAAAATGTTGGGAAATCGAAGAAAACTTTTTTCACCGGATTATTATATAGCATGAATCCACAAAATATACCAAGTTTCTTCCTTATATTAAAATACATTATACCACAAAAATTCGCAACAATAAATGTTAAGGACGTATGAAATTAAAGGACTTTTAAAATGAAAAAAGCACGTTTTGTTAAAATAATAGTAGAAAAGTACGTTTTGTTAAAATAAAAGTAAAAAAGTACGTTTTGTTAAAATACAAAAATTAAATTTTGTTACTTGAGATTTAAATTTGCTTTTATTGAAATTCAGTTTTATTGTGTAAATTTTTTTATCTGAGCGATTTACATTTTTTTACCGCAAATTCAATAAAAAAAAAAAAGCAATAAAATTAAATAAATTAATATATTGTTAAAATTAAGTATCAATTCAATCAATTTAACATATCTAGCAAAAATTAAAATTTTCAAACTTTTCTTCCAATATCTTCTTCAACGCAACCGCATTGAACATCTTCCTCTGTATTGTTTCCGATATTGTCATTTTGATTATAAATGAGTTCTTTGTACCATACTAAGCCTTGTTTTGTATCCAATCGTTCCCAAACTGCTTCTTCAAAAGATTTGTCACATCCTTTATTTTGTCGGCGTTAATCCAACGGCCTGTTGTAACGTTTGTAAGTGAAATTGAAGAAGGGGTTCCAGTATTTAGAACTTTCACCGTATTTTGTAATTCTTCCATCGTTCAATGTGCTGTGTTATTTTCAATAACTCTCAAATAACAGATAATACTGAAATTATTGCAATTAACGAATAGGTATACTAGATTAAACCATTTACTTTCAATATGGAACAATTACTGAAAGCAAGAAACGTTAATCAGGCAAAAAAAAAATTATGAAAAGAGAAATTTAACGAAAACTTCTGTTATAATTAGAGATGAGAATGGGAATGAGAGAGAATGAGAGTGGGATGTGACCGTGATTTTATCCCCACTATCACGCACTCTCACGCGTTATAAAAAAGCACGTTTTGTTAAAATAAGAGTAAAAAAGTACGTTTTGTTAAAATACAAAAAAAAATCACGTTTTGTTCTACATCAATTTTTTAAACATCAAAGTTTTCTATGATCAGATGAGAAAAAGTATCCAAGTAAGATTTTTTCCAATAGAACTTAACCAAATTCAACAAATGACATCAAAAAACCACTTTGTAAAAAAATGTAAAAAGTCACGTTTTGTTCTGCGACTCCTCATATACAGTGAGTGAATTTTATATTTTAGGAATAATTTTTTTCTTTTTCTACTGTTAGCTTGAAAATGTTGGAACTTTTCCATCTTCAAGTAAAATAAAATCATTTTCTCTTTTTATCTTAAAAAAATCACGTTTTGAATTTAATACTTTCATTTATTTAATTATATATATACGAATTTGATTTCAGTCAAATTTTCTGAGTTAATAAAATTTGTGCTTCGTCCTACTTTAGTTTAAGAAGCAAAAAACTGTCCATGAAAAAAATGTTAAAATCGGTCAACCCATTGTTGATATCTGATCGTGATAACATTTTTCAAAAAAGATGCCCCATGCGAGCTTCGCTTGCTCAAAGAACCAATCAGAAAATGAGTTTAATTATTAAAAATGAAATCTTGTAATTAACTTTAAAGTGTCAATACACCAAATAGTATATTAAAATAGTTCAAGAAATAGGACATAATATGTAGTTTAAATAGTCTATAATAGAAAAGTGTGCGTATTTTTAAAACATAAAGGTATTTTTTACTTACCAAGATTCAAGGTGGGAATCGAACCTTCTTTTAATTTTTTGCTTCCAATGCAAGAGGAGTCGAAATGCCGACTGCATACTCTACGTTTTGCATTTATATACCCTACATGCATGATTTTTAAATTTGCGCACCATTTTTTCAGCAATAATGGATCCGATGGGAACTGAAACATTCGGATGTGGCTAGAAAAAATGTCTGGAACATTGTCGCAATTTTTTGCATAGCACTTGTACTGTGACATATTGTTTTTTAATTTTTTTACAAAGTTTGGAGTTGTTTTGAAAAAAACAGATTGGTACAATTTATTAAAATTGGAAAAAACACAAAGTAATTTTTAAAACACACGCGTTGAAAACGGCAATATAATTTTTTAAAAATTTCGCAAAACACTAAAAAACACGGAAGTCACAAAAAGACGCTTTCTCGATCGCACTAAGACATAAAGAGAAAGAAATATCGCTTCGCAGGTGCATATAAAGCAACATGTTTTGTATCCATGTACGAAAAAAATTCCCAAAAATCGAAAAATTAAAATTTTTTAAAATGCAAACAAGAAATGCACTAAGAACAGTTTCGAGCTATTTTGTGCAAAAAATTAAAAAAACCGAAAATCGGATAAAATAGTTATAGCTGTTGCAACTTGCTTTTTTTTCCAAAAATCCTTAAGTGCCCTTTTTTTGCATAGATTTCTTAGTTTAGTTAGCATAGTTGTAACATAAAAAATAAATTCCATTTATTAGATAGTTTTCTTAGTTTAGTTAGCATAGTTTGAACATTGAAATAGAAATAAATAAATAAATTTAGTAAAAAAAAAAATAGAAATTTAAAAATTTATTCATTTTAAAGATGGTAAAATTTGCCAACATTTTGTCCTTGGGTGCACTTGAATCTATCCAGAAATAAAGAAGTTAAAGCCATATTTCTATAACTTCAATCCTCAAAATAGACAAAATCGCAAAAAAATATCATTTTTGACGATTGACAAAATCCACCCAAAAAAATGGCAAACAAACAGCAGCAAAAAAAAAAAACCTAGCCGACAACAGAAACAAAAATCAGCCAAAAAAAAGTAAACAAGCAAGGCAGCCGTCAGCTCAGAATTCTAAAGAAAAAAAATCTGTAAAATGCTTCTCGTCAACATTGCTGAGAGTATTGATATTGATAGCTTGTGCTCTATCAACAATTTGTAGCACTCTATCAACAAACTCTAGCAACATAACCTCGCAGTTTTTCGCTGCTTTGCAGTCCGCTGCTTTGGTCTTTATCGTCAAATCACCGAGACTCTGGAAATTGGAAAGTCACAGCTGGAAGCAATGTCTGGATAATATTAGTCTGTGACTCTAGCAACATAACCTCGCAGTTTTTCGCTGCTTTGCAGTCCGCTGCTTTGGTCTTTATCGTCAAATCACCGAGACTCTGGAAATTGGAAAGTCACAGCTGGAAGCAATGTCTGGATAATATTAGTCTGTGGCAGTTGTAGCAGACACACATCACTGAACTTTTGAAGAAAACAGCGGCAGCAAACATTTTGGAGAAAACTAAGTAACGCGGCGAATTGGGAAGCTTTAATTTGTAAGAACGATTTTCGCTCGTCTCGATTCAAACAGAGTGGGTTCAGACACCAGAAACAGCTGTCATTGTCGTACGGCACCTTGCCGTAAATTGACCGTGATAAATTTATCCTATTTATCCTACAAATAATTTCCTTCTTATTATTTGTCCCCGATTTTTCAACAATACACAAAAGTGGTAATTAGATAATTTGTAAAAATATTTAGTTTCCATAAAATCGAAAATGCGGTGAATTGTTTAGCTTCAATTTGTCCTAGCGATTTACACAGTACAGCATTTTTCAGCTCATTGATTTGAGACTCAATTCTGAGAACTGCACGTAAAAGTAGCCCAAAAAAAAAGAAGTTCTGCATCATTAGTTTTGTCAAGTTACATGCCATAATAATTAAATATCGATTTCAAGTTAGTAAGTATCGTATAGGGGAATTTGTCATGTTTTAGGCACTTTTGTTTGACATAACTCGAAAACCACTAGTCCGATTTAGCTGAAACAAATGTAAAAAAATTTGGAATTATAATTCCTTTAATCTGTTTATATGAAGTTTCCCAACATAAGCAACAGTTTCGCAGTTATATATAAATGTATGAAGAAAAAAAATATTTTTTGCCTGAAAATTTAAATTTTTTTTTTAAATTCATAAAAAATCCGAAACGAAATAAAGTGTCAAATCCTATTACTTTTACGTAAAGTCACATAACCTATGAACAAAATCAGACATAGATCATAAAAATCGATGTACACGTTTCGATTTTATTTACAATTAAGTAAAGGTATGAATTACAAAAATTTGCTAGAGATATGTACAAAATTCTTGGGAAAAAACTTTTATGACTTTTTATGATTCTCAGAATTAAAAAAGAAATAAGTAATAAACAAAGGGTTATTTCATTTTTATGCTTGCGTTAGCAAACTAATAAACAATTATAAATATGCGTGGACGCTGAATACCTGTTCTTTTTTTCTATGGTAGGTACTCCGTTTAGTCAATTAAAGGGAAAAAAGGGACGTGCACTTTAATGGTGTGTGTTTTTCCGTTGGATACCTGAATGCGTCCATTTATAAGTACCTGCCAGTAAAATATTGAAAAGTACGTAGTACAGTATTTTTCGGTTAATTGACCATACGGTTAATTGGTTTCCACGCTTAATTGAACCACATGATCGGGCAAAAAAATATTGCATACGAAAACACATGTAAATTTCCTCGGATAATTGAACCCTGTTAATTGATTTTCCCCCTTAATTGGTTCAAAATTCATGTCATCAAAAATAAATTTCCTCTTACTTTTCACCGGTTAATTGCATTATTATTGAAAAATAATCTGGCATTTTTGCACATACATATTTGACATCATTTGTGAAAAACACTGGGTGGCATCTCTACTAATTGAAAACATATGCTTATTGCTAAGGAAAAACCGTGAGAAAGCGTAAGTGTTTAATTTGTATTTGACAATAACATTGGAAATTAATTTTATTTTATTGTTAATTTTTGTAGACTATGAGTGGAAAACGATACGTAACCCTTACACTTAAGGATAAGCTTCCAATTTTATCTGAAGCTAAATGCTAGCAGAAGTCTGAGCTGTGCAAAAAGTATAGGAGCTCTCTTGAATAGAATAGAATTTTGCGAAATGAGTTCGAAATAAAATCAAAAGCCTCCAAGTGCAAATTGTCAAGCAAGCGTGAACGGCATGGAAACAATATTGAAGTTGAACGAGCGCTTCAAATTTGGTTCGAACAAATGCAATCATCTGGTGCAGTGATTTTAACAAACATGTTGATGGAAAAAGCGCAGCGGTTGGCTCAACAAATGAATTGTGATTTTACCCCATCAACAGGTTGGTTATGGCGCTGGCAATAGCGGTAAGGAATTAAGCTCAGAAAAATACATGGGGAGCAAAATTCAGCGGATTCAAATGCGGCGGAAGATTTTGTAAGTTCAGTTGTACCAAATATATTATCAGAATACGAGGAGGCCGACATTTTCAACGCGGATGAGAGCGCTTTATTTTTCAAAGCATTGCCTCCAAAAAGCCTTTGCAAACAGGGATACCGTAACACTGGATTCAAGTCATCTAAGGAGCGCGTAACATTACTTTTTATATGCAATGCCACGGGTGAATACAAAAAAGTTATTATAATCCGAAAGGCTAAAAACCCACGTTGCCTGAAAAATAAAGTATTGCCCTTAAAATACTATTCGAATCAAAAAGCATGGATGACAGCAGATCTATGGAGCGAAATTATACTTAATTTAGAAGAAGAAATGGCTTCACAGAAACGAAACATTGTTCTGTTTGTAGATAATGCGTCTTGCCACAAGAAGCCCCTAAATTTAAAGCACATAAATCTACAGTTTTTACCAGCAAATACTACAGCAATAACCCAGCCCCTAGATCAGGGTATAATTCATGCCTTCAAGTAATATTATAGACAGAATATTGTTAGAAAACAGATTGTAGCTATGGAGTTAGGGAAAACAGTTGAAGAGTTTTCAAAGTCAATTAATATTCTACATGCAATGCATATGACAAAGCGCAGTTTTTGGATGGTTAAACCAACATCTATTAAAAATTGTTTTAAAAAGGTTTTAAACTATCGGATTTTGTTATTGTACATTTTAGTAATGCTAGGTATAATTTTACAGGCGAAATTAGTGAAGACGTCCCCCGAAGAAGAAAATAAGGAAACTGAAAGTTTCGATGAGTTTGAAATAGCGGACAATTTAAGAGAAGAATTTGAAGAATTCGTAACATGTGACGACAACGAAGAATGTAATGGAGTGCTTACTGATATGGAAATTATTGAAAATATTTTGGATGGGGCTGATGTTGAGGAAGAAGAGCAAGAACATGATAATCCAAAACCTCCATCAGTTCTAGAAGCTTTAAAATACATACAAGAACTTCAGACATTTTTTTGTACCGAAAACAAGTTCCTATGTGAGTTAGATAATATGGAGTCTTATATTGTCTAAAATAAATTAAAAAATACACAAACAAATATTAGAGACTTTTTCAAGTAATTCTTTTAAAATGTAAACATGTTTATTTTTCTTTTTTAAATAATGATCTCGAAAAGTGTGAATATGTACAACATGAATTTATTTGTTCCTTTTTTTTTATTTTTTAAGCACTATGTAATATTTTAAAACTTACGTGAATGGAAGAGCTGTATGTATATGCATATGAATTGTTTTTATTCTTTAAGTTTATGTTTTTTTTTGTAAAACCAATATATGAATTGTTTTTGTTCATAAATTTTATTTTTTTGTAAAACTAATGGGCACATAAATAGTGCATTTAATAGTACATACCTACAATAATAAATACCTGCGTATACACATATACATTTTTTTCTGTTACTTGCATTTTTTTCGTTTAAGGTAAAAAAAAAATTATGTACATATTTTGAAAAACTTAAAGTGCACATATGCGATTTCTTTCATTCATTAGCAGTTCCAATTATGCGTGATTTCTGTAATTGAACAAACTGTTCAATAAAACAGGATTCTTGTAATTGAACGAATTGTTCAATTAAGCGGGTATCGGCTAATTGGTTCCCCGATTAATTGAACAAAAAGTTGTGCAAATTTTGATGTGCAATTAACCGAAAAATACTGTATTTATAGGTGTTCACTGATCGATTTTTGTCTTACAACAAGTGTCGACGAACGCGAAATGTACAAGTGAATTTTTCTCCGGTTTAAAAAATAGACAAACACGATCGAAAAAAATTGTTCACTGAGGAATTCAAAACAGCGTATTGTCATTATTTTGATGAAGCAGATTTAAGTGGTGCAAATTTTACTCCGAACACATTGTGAAAAAGTTGTTATAATACCCTTATAATGTGGATACATGGAAAAGGTGCAAAGTTGTCTTTTATGAAGCCAGTAACTTGGGTGGAAGACCTAACTGGACATGATGACTCCAGGTGCTACGCATGCATAAATTATCGTCATGGATTAAACAGAAAACAATTGAAAACAAAAGTATACATGCTGCTTTTACTGCAACACTTCCAGTTAAACGCGCTGCTGATACCGATACACCTAAATCTCCGAGTCTGGATACTGTGTCCCTGCAAGCCGAAAACTTTTTCACCAATCCGACCAATTTGAATGATGCTGATTGGATATTGAAAATAATGCACTACAACCGCTAACACAAATGGAAATCAATTACATTGTGGCTAAGATGGGACTATCACAAAAAAATTCAGAATTTTTGACATCATTTTTGAAGCGTAAAAAACTCACAGAGCAAAATGTCAGCGCAACATCATACCGAAAACGCCAAACTGAATTTCAGAAATTTTATTCCGTTCACGAAGCAAATACGTTCACATACTGCCATGATATACCAGGTTTAGTGAAAAAATTGGGAATGGATTATATCGCTGTCGACTGTCTTTTATTCATCGATGGTTCAGTTTCAAGTTTGAAGGCTGTGCTGTTGCACAAACCAATCCAAAAACCGTCCATTCCATTGGGATTCAGCACAACTATGAAGGAAACGTATGAAACATTGGGCGAAATATTGAAGAAAATCAAATACAATGCACACAAATGGAAGATTTGTTGTGATCTGAAGGTTGTCAACATAATACAAGGCATTATATTAAAGGACGGTTTCCAAAATACTTCTGCTTCCTTTGTAATTGGGATTCAAGATACACAGGGAATCAATATGAATGTAAAGATTGGAAAGAGCTGGAGAAACAATTAAAATTACGTAATAAACCTTTGGTAAAGGATCTAGGTGATATTTTGTTGCCATCGCTCCACATGAAATTAGGAATAGCTGGAACATTCGTTGAAGTGGTAGCCAAAGATATTGAGGACGCCTATGACTGTTTGAAATCCATGTTTGCAAATCTCAGTGAAGCTAAAATTAGAAACGGTGCGTATCGTTGTCTGTATTTATATATTGCCATATCTAAAATTGTTCACATCGATATATTCGCATTACTAATAATTTTTTCGCTTTTTTTTTATATTTAAAACAGGTATTGTCAATGGACCCAATATACGAAAATTAATGAAAAGCGAATCTTTCACAAATGTGCTTTTGAACCATTATAACCACCTATGTGCATGGGACGCATTGAAACAAGTCATCGAAGGCTTTTTAGGAAAGAACCGTGTACAGCGAGATGACATACAGACACGAGTGGATAAGTTGCTGTATTATTTTGAAAAAATCAATGCATCCATGACTTTAAAATTACATTTCATGCATTTCCACCTTGATACCTTTTTGGCACAATTACCTCAGGAATCAGACGAACAAGGAGGGAGGTTCCAACTGGTGACCATGCCAATGGAAAAGCGATTCAAAGGCAAAAAATTAGATGCATTGCTTGCGGAGGTTTGTTGGTGGAGTTCTAAAATTATGCAGTTTGAAAATGAAACCACCGAAGATTTTGGTGGACACTCTGAACAAAACATACCCTTGAATATTATGTCTATCTCGGATGATGATGCAGACTCAGAACACGAAAATGAACAACCTACGAAGAAAAGATAATCATCAGAACCACAAACGTCAACTTCAGCGAGGATGGATATTGACAATAATTGCAAATGTTCTAAATTTTGTTTTTATGCATAGATAACATATAAAAATGTCATATTTTCTGTGTAAGAATAGCTGTAATATGAATCGGAATTTTTATTTTATTTTTATTTTGTGGATTTGTAATCCAGTTATTGAGAAAAAAAATGAAGCCAAATATATGGGCGCATATTTTAAGGGAAGCTATATACCTGATTCAGGTGTGTTTTATAACTTTTTCGTACATTGATTTTCATGATCTATGTCTCATTTTGTTCATAGGTTATGTGACTTTACGTGAAAGTAATAGGATTTGACACCTTTTTCAGTTTTGGATTTTTTACGAATTAAAAAAACTTTTAATTTTCAGGCAAAAAATATTTTTTTTCTGCATACATTTATCTATAACTGCGAAACTGTTGCTTATGTAGGGAAACGTTATATGAACAGATTGTAATTCCTAATTTTTATAAATTTGTTTCAGCTAAATCGGACTAGTGGATCTCGAGTTATGTCAAACAAAAGAGCCTAAAACGTGACAAATTTCCCTATACGATACTTACTAACTTGAAATCGATATTCAATTATTATGGCATGTAACTTGACAAAACGAATGATGCAGAACTTCTTCTTTTCGGGGCTACTTTTACGTGCAGTTCTCAGAATTGAGTCCCAAAATCATATGTTGCACTGTGTAATGTTTGGAATTGTAGTAGCAGTTTTGAAACTATCTTGGCAGCAGTTGTGTTGCAGTTGGATTACTTTTCAGTTTCTCCGTTTGGAAAAGGCCTAAGTGTTGAAATTGAATTTAGCGCACTCTCCTTCTTGCTTCTATTCTGGTAGCTGGAACCGCGCACTTCCCACAGCTCGCTCTTGCTTCCAACAAAGAAACTTCCAACTTAACTTCAATTCTTGAGTTAGCCGCCATAATTACTTACTTACTTACTTAGGTAGTCGTAACATCCCGTGTCCGGGTTTCGGCCAACCTCATCAGCTCTCACCAGGCGCCTCTGCTTTGCGCGCGCCTTCTCCAATCGGATACATCAAGTGCGGTTAGGGCTTCCTTAGCCTGGTCCATCCATCGGAGGCATGGTCTCCCTCGTCGTCGTTGACCAGCGACCCTCGCCTTAACCACCTTTTTCGCTGGAGCTTTGTCATTCATACGATGGACATGACCCAGCCAGCGTAGTCGCTGCACAGTTATACTCCGAATTACGTCAATGTCTTCGTAGAGCTCATACCGCTCGTGGTTCATTCATATGCGATAGTCATCGTCGACTCGAACAGGACCGAAGAAATTGCGAAGAACTTTTCTCTCGAACACCCCCAGAGCGGCTGCGTCAGTTTGCGAAACTACCCATGCCTCAGCGCCATAAAGCAGCACAGGTAGAACGAGCGTCTTGTAGAGTGTTAGTTTTGTCGATCGAGAAAGGGCTCTGGAACTTAGTTGCTTACTGAGCCCGTAGTAGCACCTATTAGCCATTATTGTTCTTCGCTTTATCTCCAGGCTGATTTCGTTGTTTGTTGGTATTAATGGTGGTGGCAAGGTAAACGATCTCCTTGACTACTTCAAAGTTATAGCTGCCGGATGGCAGTGGGAGTGGAAGTGGGAGTCTAAGCGCCGCGCTTCCTTGTTTGTAGACAGCATATACGTTGTTTTACCCTCATTTATCGATAAACCCACTTTGGCTGATTCCTTTTCGATAGCGGCGAAAGCAGCGGTAACATCTCTCTTGGCTCTGCCGACAATATCAATATCATCAGCGTACGCAAGGAACTGGACGCCTTTGTAGAAAATGGTGCCATTACGATGCACACCGGCCTTTCGTACGATCCCCTCCATGATGATGTTAAAGAGATCGCAATACAGTGGATTGCCTTGCCTGAAACCTCTTTCGGTATAGAAGGTTTCGGAGAGGTCATTTTTTACCTTGACAGAGCTGCGTGAGTTGCTCAACGTCATTCTGCAAAGTCTAATCAACTTTGCAGGTATACCGAACTCAGACATTGTTGCGTATAGGCAATCACTTCTCGGGCTATCGAACACAGCTTTAAAATCGAAAAAGAGATGGTGTGTGTCAATTTAATTTTCGTGGGTTTCTCCAAGATTTGTCGTAGCGTGAAAATCTGGTCTATGGTGGACTTACCAGGTCGAAAGCCACACTGATAAGGTCCAATCAGTGTTTTTGTAATCGGCTTTAATCTTTCACACACTACGCTCGAGAGAACCTTGTATGCGATGGAAATGAGACTGATACCTCTATAGCTGTCGCAGATAGTTGGGTCTCCTTTCTTAAGTATAGGGCACAGTACGCTGAGGTTCCAATCGTCGCTGATGCATGCGCCTTATCAATTCATTGCCGCCAGTTTTAAACAACTTAGCTGACAGGCCGTCACCTGTCCCCGCTGAACCCGCTGCTTTATTGTTTTTGAGTCGTTGGATAGCAACTCGAACCTCTTCATGGCTAGGGGGTGATACTTCCACTCCGTCATCGTTGATTGGTGGCTTTGAACTGCGCTCTCCATGGGCGGCATTGGTGGAATCGTCGCCAGTAAGTAAATTGGAGAAGTACCGTTTCCCCAATCTCAGCACACACTGTGTATCCGTATTCAGATCTCCATTTCCGTCTCTTCAAGTGGATGCTCCGGGCTTGAAACCTTGGGTGAGACGCTTAACCTGTTGATAGAATTTTCATGCATCCTTCTTGCCCTGGTATACCTCTAGCTCCTCACGCTCACGCTTTTCCTGCTCTCTTTTCTTGCGTTTAAAAAGGCGCCACTCTTACTTCCTCTTTTCGCGGCAGTTTCTCGCACGGCTCGCGTTGCAGCTGACTGCAGCGTTTTTTTATGTGCGGCGTTTTTTACTGCAGTCGCGATGCGACACTCCTGATCATACCATTGGTTCCGAGGTTGCGGGCGCCGCAAACCAATGACTTCTTCACCTGCAGCGCGCATGGAGTGGGATATATGGGATATATGTGGGTTGGTTGAGCGTAACCGAGAGTTGAGCGGAGTAGGCTTCGACAGTCCGTTGTAATTGCAGCTTAGCGACATCTAGCTTTCGTTGCATTCCTCTGCGTATGTTCTTCGCATTCCATAATCGCATGCGGATCTTGGCTGCAACAAGATAATGGTCGGAGTCAATGTTGACCCCCCGAAATGTACGCACATCTAGAACACTAGAGGCATGCCTTCCGTCGATTGCAACATTATCAATTTGGTTTTGCGTTTTTTGATCCGGGGACAGCCAGGTGGCCTTGTGGATGTCGAGGTGCTTAAATCTGGAGCTACTAACTACCATGTTTCGCGCCGCGGCGAAGTCGATCAGTCTTAGACCGTTGTTCGTGGAGGTCTCAGGAAGACTGAACTGACCGACAGTGGGGCCAAAGATGCCTTCCCTTCCGACTTTCGCATTAAAATCGCCGAGGACTATTTTCACGTCATGGACCAGAAGGTGGTCGTATACGTCCTCAAGACTAGCGTAGAGAGCGTCTTTGACGGCTTCGTCCTTTTCCTTCGTCGGGGCGTGCGCGCAAATAAGGCTGATGGAGAAAAATTTTGCCTTGATGCAGATCGTGGCGAATGTTTCGTTCACAGGTGTGAACCGGGAACAAGGTGGCGTAGTTTCCGGCTAATTATTATTATTATTATTATTATTTTTATTATTATTATTATTATTATTATTATTATTATTATTATTATTATTATTATTATTATTATTATTATTATTATTATTATTATTATTATTATTATTATTATTATTATTATTATTATTATTATTATTATTATTATTATTATTATTATTATTATCATTATTATTATTATTATTATTATTATTATTATTATTATTATTATTATTATTATTATTATTATTATTATTATTATTATTATTATTATTATTATTATTATTATTATTATTATTATTATTATTATTATTATTATTATTATTATTATTATTATTATTATTATTATTATTATTATTATTATTATTATTATTATTATTATTATTATTATTATTATTATTATTATTATTATTATTATTATTATTATTATTATTATTATTATTATTATTATTATTATTATTATTATTATTATTATTATTATTATTATTATATTATTATTATTATTATTATTATTATTATTATTATTATTATTATTATTATTATTATTATTATTATTATTATTATTATTATTATTATTATTATTATTATTATTATTATTATTATTATTATTATTATTATTATTATTATTATTATTATTGTTATTATTATTATTATTATTATTATTATTATTATTATTATTATTATTATTATTATTATTATTATTATTATTATTATTATTATTATTATTATTATTATTATTATTATTATTATTATTATTATTATTATTATTATTTTTATTATTATTATTATTATTATTATTATTATTATTATTATTATTTTATTATTATTATTATTATTATTAATATTATTATTGTTAGTTTTATTATTATTATTATTATTATTATTATTATTATTATTATTATTATTATTATTATTATTATTATTATTATTATTATTATTATTATTATTATTATTATTATTATTATTAGTATTATTATTATTATTATTATTATTATTATTATTATTATTATTATTATTATTATTATTATTATTATTATTATTATTATTATTATTATTATTATTATTATTATTATTATTATTATTATTATTATTATTATTATTATTATTATTATTATTATTATTATTATAATTATTATTATTATTATTATTATTATTATTATTATTATTAATATTATTATTATTACTATTATTATTATTATTATTATTATTATTATTATTATTATTATTATTATTATTATTATTATTATTATTATTATTATTATTATTATTATTATTATTATTATTATTATTATTATTATTATTTTTATTATTATTATTATTATTATTATTATTATTTTTATTATTATTATTATTATTATTATTATTATTACTATTATTATTATTATTATTATTATTATTATTATTATTATTATTATTATTATTATTATTATTATTATTATTATTATTATTATTATTATTATTATTATTATTATTATTATTATTATTATTATTATTATTATTATTATTATTATTATTATTATTATTATTATTATTATTATTATTATTATTATTATTATTATTATTATTATTATCATTAACCCGATTTTAGTGAAACCAAGTGCAAACGTCACAGAATTCTTGAATTTCTAAAACTGCATGCTCAAATTTTTCGTGTCAATATTTTTTTTTTTATGCTAAAAAAGAACTTCAAACTTAAACGCGTTTATCTCGAAACCACGTTTTTCGAGCTTGCCACCCAGATTGCGCCCTTAGTTCTGAACCGATTTTGATGAGACAAACTGCAATCGACGCAGAATGTTTACCATTCTGATGTCTGAATCAATCACAATTTTAAACAATTTCTTACTATTTGTTTTAACTCTAAACTACAAAAAAAAGATCCAAAATCGGGTTTTAATTTTTTAATGACCGCCATTTTGTTAAAAATAATCGCAAAATTATGATTGAGGTAGGGACCAGAATTACATCTGTACTGAATCTAACTCCGTCTATTTTTTCCATTTAGCAATATACCTTTTTTTTCGACGCCCAACTTTGAAGGCTGACAACTTTTTGTACAGCCCTCGTACAAAGGAAATAAAAAATTTTTTTTGAATATATTCTTAATATAATAAAAAAAACAGAGTTTAAATAACTCTTTGCGTTTTCAAATGAGAAGTTTTTCAAGAAGAGTCCAAAAACAACCTTCCAACCATGAATACTCCCTTAAGGACGCAAACGTTTTTCCTCTATTTAAAAAGGTAGCAAGAAAAATAAAAATAATTACCCACCAATTTCTTTGCTGTCCTCAGTTTCCAAAGTTTTTGAAAAATCAATTAGGACGAGGGTCTAGCATTATGTCTAGCATTTTTGCAAAGACATAATTTTTTTAGTTCTCGCCATTATGGTTTCAGATAACGTCTCTCAACGGAAGACGCACTTCTGAAATCCTATTCGTCCGTATACAAAGGTTTAGATGAAAAAAGTTGCGCATGGCTTTTTGTTGATATCACAAAGACTTTTGACATGGTTCATTACAACGTCCTTATGAATAAATTATATTCTGCTGGTTTTCGTGTTTTTATGTATTATTGATTTGAGCCATATTTTAAATGTAGAACACAGAAAATAAAAATTGGTAATAAATTTAGTGACCCATCACCACCTTATTTGTTCCCCAACTCGACCCCTCTTGTGCCCTGTACTTGGCCCAATTTTTTTTTTAGCTTACATAAACTCAATTTTTTTCTCAGTACTTTACAGGAAAAGTTACAGTTTTCGCGGATGATCTAGGCATTGGCTATGCCTCTGTTAATCCTTTAAATTTAGTTGCAGATAATAACCATGATGTTAATTTACTGAGAGTCTGGTTTACAGAACATAAGCTAATTGTAAGCAGCAAAACGAAGCTAATGTATTTTAGTTTAAGTGGAATAGAGACTCCTGATATTGACATCATATTTCCTGGACACAAGACAAGTGTAGTCGGCTCCGCTTGCCTTTGTACATGGCGCATAACTCTTATAAGTCTTATGATAACGAAATCCCAAGTAGCGATAATAGTTTTATTGTCGAAAAAGTGCAATGCTACAAATACCTAGGAGTAATAATTGACAAACATTTAAGCTGGTCCGAACATACTTTAATTTTGAAAGAATGTTTCCTTTCCACCATAAGATGCTTTTACTGCTTATAACATTTCTGCTAACTAAATATTTTACTTAAAGTTTACTACGGAATCTTTCACTCGAAACTACAATATGGTGTAAGCTGTTGGGGGGTGCCTATATGCAGAAATTACGTTTCTTGCTAATACTGCAAAAGTCTGCACATAGAAAAATCTGCAACGCTAATCGTTTTGCTTCCTCTATAAACTTATTTAGACGCTTGAAAATCTTACCTGTAAGGCATCTTTATTATTACAAAGCCCTCAAAGTGTTCTTTAAAAGAAGTGGATATATGCAAGGCCCAATATCAGAAACTTATATTTTAAGGAGGAATTTAAGCACAGTTATATCAGTTCCTGTATTTCGCACAACTCACTATCGAAATTTCTATTCAATCTTATCCTGCAGACTGTTAAATAGACTTCCTATAGACATACGACTTGAAAGAAAATTATTTGTTTTTCTAAGGAAAATAAAGCAGTTGCTTGTTGATTTTAACCACATGGCAATTGAAGTTTTGTTGCGCTCCGTTATCTAAAATTTCTATTTATAATACTTAATATATATTTTACAACTTATTTTTACATTTTCTTATGTTTTTGATAACATCATCCAACAATGCAGCGCACCTTACATAGCTCTCACACAAGCTTCTCCATGAATCTCTGGAAAATTCCTGGAGCACTGCCAACTCCAAATGGCAGTCTTTCTAATTGAAATAGCCCAAAATAGCGTTTTAGTAACCATACATTTTTAGAATTATCAATTAATTCTACTTGAAGGTAGTCTTCGCTACCTTTGTCTATCTTTGTAAAATAGTGGCCACCTTTTAGTTTTTGAAATAGTTCCTTGATTCGAGGAATAGGATATCTATCAATTTCTATTTGCGAATTCAAACCCACTTTGAAATCCGCACACACTCGCAGCGTGCCATTCGATTTCTTAGCAACAACAATTGGTGCTGCCCACTCACTCTCATTTACTGGTTTTAACACATTGGTACTCACAAGACGATTTATTTCAGCGCGCACGTCATCGTACTGCGCAAAACGGTATATTGTAGGGCTTACAGAACTTTGGCTTGGCATCTGGTTTAAGTATTATGCCGGCTTTGAATGTAGTGCATAGCACGAGAGTGTTTTTGAAAACAGCAGGGATTTTATTTGCGAGGTTAAAAAGGGTAGTAATCAATTTGGATTTTGATGCCTGACCTGACCAGTGATAAGATTTGAAGTTCTGCGGAATCTTTATATTAAATTTAAGCATTCTAAGCCAGTCAAGTCCCAGTAGGATCACATCGCGGTTCTCCAAGTTGCTTATATCCACTGATACCAACAAGCGAGCAAGAAGATCCGGTGTCAACCTGGAAATTTAGAATTTTATTGTTAACCTTAAGTCTGATTTCAATTTTCGGGTCCTCGATGTCAGCTGTGTGGTCAACATCCACAATACTGATGTTCTCGATCGATGCATTAAATTAATAAAATGATTACGTTTTTATTTTTTTAAAAAAAGAACTTTATTCACTTTAAATCGATCTTATGATCGATTCCTAATGAGTTTACTTATGAACTAACTTTCAATGGAATCTTAAATCTAAGCGAAACCTCATTGTTTACAATATTAATATCTCTTATGTTGGGCGTCGGCTGCTTTGAAGATCCGTTTTGCAGCATCAACGATCCTACATATATCTTATTTCATTGTTTTAATTATTAAGTAGGGTGTTAGCTCGTTGCTACAAATGTGTGAAAAATTAACGTGGTCATGTTTTGAAAGCTTTTTGCAATAATTTGAAAATTTGCAAACTGCTGCTATATGACCCGCCTTTGAGCAAACACGGCTCTGTGTTCTCTTCTTGTAATGAATACAATCAATCCTTTTACAACTATTGTTATGGAAAAAAAATGGAAAAGAGTGAATTTCGAGCTTTGATAAAGCATTGCTTTTTGATGAATAAATATAGAGTGGAAACCAAACAATGGCTTGATAAACATTATCCGGACTCTGCTCCATCGGTACAAATGGTAGAAAAGTGGATTGCTGAATTTAAACGTGGTCGTACCAGCACAAATAATGCAGAGCGCAGTGGACGCACAAATCAGACTGTTATTCCACAAAACAACAAAAAAATCCACAAATTGGTTATGAACGATCACAAATTGAAGGTGCACGAGCTAGCTGACATTGTAAAGATACCAGATGGTAGTGTTTTTACCATTGTACACGAACATTTGGGTATGCGAAAGCTCTGTGCAAAGTGGGTGCAGAGTGAGTTCACAGTCGACCAAAAACAACAACAAATTGATGCTTCAGAGGAGTGTTGGGCGCTGCTAAACCGCAATAAAATAGAATTCTATAGTCGATATGTGACAATGGATGAAAATTGGCTTCACTATTACACACCAGAATCCAAAAGACAGTCAGCTGAGTGGACAGCAGTCGACGAACCGAATCCAAAGCGACCAAAGACCCAACAGTCGGCTTGTAAGGTGATGGCGTCTGTATTTTGGGATGCGAAAGGAATAATATTCATCGACTATCTCCAAACAGGAACCACCATAAACAGCGACTATTACTGTGCATCAATTATTTATTACTTACATCGATTATTATTACGATATTACTTTTGGATCGATTGAAGGCTGAAATCGCCAAGAAACGGCCACATTTGCAAAAGAAAAAAATGTGGTTTCAACAAGACAATGCACCGTGTCACAAATCGATGGAAACGATGGCAAAATTTAATGAATTGGGCTTCGAATTGCTTACCCACGCACCGTATTCTCCAGATTTAGCCCCCAGCAACTTTTTTCTGTTTTCATATCTCAAGAGAATGCTTGCTGGAAAGAAATTTAAGTCCAATGGTGAAGTAATCGCTGAAACTGAGTAGTATTTTGACGAGAAAGAGAAATCGTGCTATAAAAGAGGTATCGAAAAGTTGGAAAATCGCTATACTCGTTGTATCGCTCTCGAAGGCAACTATGTTGAATAATATAATCAAGTTTTGTCAATATTTTGATAATTTCTTACTTATCCTACGGACTTGAATGACTTGTTATGTGATATTTCGCACCCTGGGCATGATTTCAACGAATTGTCTTGACGATTACGACTTTGGCTTTGTCTTCGCCATATAGTAGTGGAGAGTCTTGAAGACCTATGTGTGTGTGGTGCAGACTTAGCTACTGCGTTACATTTTCGTCGGTAGCCTTCATTACCGAACATGTTTTTATTGTGGTTTCATAAATTGAAGCAATCTGCAACACCTCTTCTAACGTCGGGTTTGTTTTTTGCAGAGCCGCCATTCGTACTTTTTCATGTGGAGTATGAATCACGACCATGTCTCGAATTTTTGTCGTCAACATACGATTCGTCACAACCCAGCTTAAAGCACTTAAACAAGCAGTCATTTGCGGCGCCCTGCAATTCAGCCACCCAGTCGCTGTATGACTGATCTAACTTCATCATATTGCGATAGAATTTGAAATGTTCCGCTAATATATGCTGCTTGTCAGTAAAATGTTCACTCAATGTCGAAATTATTTCTTTAAATGTCTTTTCTTTCACTTTTCCATTAAAAAGTTTTTGCAGAAGCTCTAATATATGTGCTCCAATCCAACTTAGTAAACTTGCACGTTTTGTTTGTTCGTCAGTCACGCCATTTGCAACGAAATGTTGATCTAATTGCAACAGGTAGGTGCCCCACTTGTCGTTGGTTTTGTTGAAGCTTCGACAATTTTGTGCCGCAGCCACTTGCCTCTCGACGCCACCGTCTCTGATGGCTTTTTCTTAAAACTCCCTATTTTCTTTGGCCATCTTTGCCAATAATAATTGATTAGATGCTTGCAATTGTTGTATCATTTTAGACAAATAGCCCTATTCTGTTGATTGACAATTGTAAATTTATTGACAACTGTAAAAATGTCTTATTCTTAAATATAAACAAAAGCTCATAACATTACAAAACTGTTAGCAACATAAAAAAAATATTCAGAAGAAATAAATAAGCGAAACATTTTGAATGTTTTTAACCCCTTGGACCAAAAAATAGCACATAAAAGACTAGCTTGTCAATGAATTTACAGTTGTCAATCAACAGAATAAGGCTAAAAGTATCAGCATCCATGCTGAACAATTAAGGTTATGTTTGGTTCCTTTTATCTCACCAATTCTCGTCGCCAAATGTTGAGATGGCTAGTCCACGGTAATTAAGCAAACATTGAAGTTTAGTTTAACTATTAATATTATTAATAACGAGCCCGACCTCAGAAAATAAGATGAGTCATCTTTTTTTCAAAAAAACTTCTCACGCCTTCTATGGTTTAATATCAACGAATTGTTGGTGCCAAAGAATGGAATCGTGAAAAGAAGTAAACAAAGAGCGCAACAACAAGTCTTTGCAGAATTAATGTAGTCAATTTTTTGAACCTTTGCTTTGTGCTAAGAAGTAGAAAAACATTGCTTTTTAAATTGGAAAGCACACAACTGCAATTCCGCTTTGGTTTTAGCAGAAGGTGTGCTTATAAGATTTTCAAAGTTAATGGACTGCATAACCCACAGAAGATTACTGATGAGTTGGTGTAGCGACCAACGAAACAGCTGTCTAGTCTGCTGGTGGTTGTTCTGTAAAGAACATTGTTGTTGTGGCAACCTGTTGCTTCATGAAATTACTTGGCATAAAGCTCAAATGTAATTCTTGAAAATTATTTTTTTTAAGAATTGCTAAAAACTAAAAATTTATTATTAATTAAATTCATAATGGCAACTTAAATTAGTAGAATTATAAAAAAAACAATTGTGAAAGTTAAGCACGTTGAGTTGTGCGCGAAGAAGACAAGAGAATGAGAGAATATAAAATGAAGGCTGTGCTGCGTAAGGGTTGCAGGTTACTACGTTGTGGTAGCTGTGTATGGGTTGCAGGTGACTAAGTTGTAGTAGCAACATACCTACAGTTTCATCATTAATAATAACCCCACATCACACTTTAAAATAAACATAAAGTATTAATTTAAAATATTAAAACATTGAATTTAACACTATTTTTTCCAAAATATCAAATGTCTTAAACTATTCTTAAATTCTTAATAGCTTTAAAAACTATATTACCGTTGTTAAATAAAACACTATTTTTTCCAAAATATCAAATGTCTTAAACTATTCTTAAAATCTTAATAGCTTTAAAAACTAAATTACCGTTGTTAAATAAATAATAATAACTAAGAGCTTGTTTTCAGGCGCAGATGCAGGGGGGTTTTGGGGTTCAAACCCCTTGTCCCCCTGAAATTCTCAGAGAACCTGTATTGAAATGTGATATACTAGTGTTTATTATGTGGTCTAAGGGTACTAAAAAGAAAACCACCGAACTTTAAATAATTTATTTTAAATATTCACACCTGAGATCTATTCCTGTTTTTTTTTTATGTTCTTTGCGATATCGCGCCCTTAGCTGTAAACAGTCATACATCGGTGATTCCATGTCAAATCAGACGTTTTGGTCCAAAAAGTGATTTTGCCGATACCGATTTTTTCAAATTTTGCACGTCATTAGTACTTAAAAAATAGAAATATTATCATTTTTATTAAAATATTATTTTTTAGATTTTTACACAATGGATATTAAAAAAAAAATCAAAATTTGTCATTCGAACATGTAGGAAAACAACTATATCTTTAAAACTTTAAGTCCTACCTAAAAATGTTCATTATTTTTTTAAGAGATCTTTTTCACATTTCTCATTTTCTAAATGTGCAGTTTCTTACCAACACATTAATGAAAAATTTAAGTTGTTTTGACCACTTAAAATTTCATTCACATTTTTCAAGTTCAGCACGACTATTTTTTAGGAGTTTTTGAAACATCGTCATGTTGAGGCATTCATTCCCACCTACCCCCCTCCTGCATCCGCGCTTGGAAACAAGCTATTATTTATTATTATTTATTTATTTATCTATTCTTTATTCTTATTTTTTAAATGCTTAACAAAGATAATATAGTTTTTAAAGCTATTAAGATTTTAAGAATAGCTTAAGACATTTGATATTTTGGAAAATATAGTGTTAAATGTCACATCAATGTTTTAATATTTTGAATTAATTCTTTATGTTTATTTTAAAGTGTGGTGTGGGGTGATTACAAATGATGCATTCTCAAATTGTACGTCTTATGCTTACTAATTCATACGAATTGTATGCTTACTAATTCAGACGAATTTTCAAAAACTGCCTACACAATTTTACATAAAAAATACTTTCATTTTAAATCAAAAACGTTATTTTAGTATTTTTTGTACTTCTTATAGTATTTTATAATTTGTTAGTTATGCTTAAAATTTATATAATTTTTTATTTATTTCTTTTATTCCTTGATAAAAGAAAAGCCGTAGGAGGTATACAATCTGAAAAAATACAATAAGAAGTACAAAAAATACTAAACATCCCACTTTTAGTTTGAAACTGTTTGTATAGAGAAATTGTATAAGGAGTTTTTGTAAAATTCGTTTAATATTGTAAGCATTAATTTTTCAATGTGTAAAATTTTAAAAATGCATTGAAAATAAATGCCTTAATACGACCATGTTTTCAAAACGCTAAATAAATAGTAGTGGTGACCTTGAAAAATGTGATTTAGTTTCCAAAACATTTAAATTAATAAAAAGATCAGCTCAAGGTCTCTTAAATATCTCCTAACCATTTTTTTTGTAGGACTAAGAGTTTGAGGATATAGTGGTTTACCTACTGTCCAAATGAATACCGTGTATACCGTGTACAACTTGCAAGAAAAAAACACAGGTGCGTCGTTTGACACACGACAGAAGAGAAGCTTTTTCACAGTTTCATAGACTCTACGCAGATTAAAAACGTATCTGCGAAGCAAAACTAGTGATGACCTATTGATCGGCTTGGCGTTGTTGAACATACATCGTGATATGGAAGTAACGTGTGAAAATGTAATCAGCTTTTTATCGAAAAAGCCAAAAAAAAATTAATATCATTTTACTATCTAAAGAACAGTTAATTTGATTTACTGATTACATATTTTATGAATATACTATGCATATCGTCGTTGGGCGTGCAAAACCACGTATCAGCCACTTGCAATACCGCGTATATTGCAAAAAGGCTAAAATTTAAATTTGGATTTTAATTCAATTTGATTTAATTAATATAGGGCGGATTTCCCATTAAATGCTGATTTCAGAACATAGCAAGTATACAATTTCAATAAATGTTTTTAGTTTAGTTGAAAATCCATTTAATAGTTTAAAAAAGCAGTTTTTCTGCACTCTTGTAGAATTTTACTAATACCGTGTGTGTGTATGTGCAAGTGGCTGATACGTAATATTACACGCCCAACGACGATACATATATAGCGTACGTTAATATTTTTAAAGTCCCCCGAAATATTTTCCTGGATCCGCCCCTGCTTGTTGCAGCTCTTCTTTCGTAGAGTATTGGGTATTTCCTCCAAAAATAAATGTGAACCCCACACATTTTCCATGATATTGAGTTCAATAAAAAGTGGTGGCCACCAGAGAACTGCACAAGCCTACTTGAAATTCAAGCTTTTTCAAGAACTTGAATTCAAGTATCTATCCAAACTTGAAAAAGCAAGCTTTGGCCTGCTTATAAAAATACCAAACAATTACAAATCATATCCAAGCTTTTTTGTTGGCTTGGCTTGTTGAGGCTTACTATATCGGGTAAGAAAGTTAAAAAACCTTGAGACGATCGGCAAAAGCTTATAAGCTCGCAAGCATCCAGTTAATTGAATTTAAAGCAGAATTCCTAAAGAATTGTTTAGGAAAATCTTAAGCGTATTAAGACTTTTAAGGGTTCTGTGGATTCCGTGGTTGGCAGTTTCAGGGTGTAGCTGATTTTGAAGTTGATGTAAAAATTTGAAATTCAAGATGGCAAATAGAGCTGCCATCTTATTTTTTTTTATTTTTGCGAATTCTTGTTATTTTGAAACTCTGACAACGGATTTGATTTCGAATCTAATATCACAGTTTTAAAATTTAAGATGGAGGATAGGCTTGCCACCTAAATTTTCACCATAGTCTTGCCACCTAATAAAATATATTTTTAAGAGTTTTAAGCACCATTTAACAGTGTTAAGGGGTCGCTGACTTCGAATCTGATGTCAGAATTTTAAAATTCAAGATGGTTATTAGTGTTGCCACCTAAATTTTTTTTATTTTCACGAATTCGGTACTGGAGCAAACACAAGGTAAAAATGGCTCGCTGAGTCCGAATCCGCTGCCAGAATTTCAAAATTGTGTAATTTTTTATAACAGTATTGCCACCTACCAAAATGTATTTTTAAGAGTTTTAAACATCATTTAACAGTGTTACGGGGTCGCTGACTTTGAATCTGATGTCAGAATTTTGAGATTTAAGATGGTTAATAGTGTTGCCACCTAAAATTTTTTATTTTCACGAATTCGGTGAAAAAATTACAATTTTGACATTAATTCAGAAATCAGCAACCCCCTATAACTACCAACCACGGAGTCCACAGAACTCTTAGAAGTCCAAATACGCTTAAGCTTTTCCTACACAAGTTCATTGAATTTTTTGGATACTTGCTTTTATATTGGATACTTGCCTTCAATTTCAACCTTTTCAAGCTTTTTGCCGAATGCATCAATTTTTCCTTTACTTGGGACTTCGTACCGTTCGCTTGTAAGCTAGCATACTTGCAAGTCGCAAGCTGTCGTGGGTTTATTTATTTTCAATCACAAGTCAGGCTTGATTAAAAATTATCAAGCTCAAGCTAGCTTGAACTCATAGTATCCATCGTAGCCATCTGGTCCATCCAAGTTAAGCTTCTTTTCATCAGAAAATATTGTCTTAAAAAACAAATTTCGAAAAATCATCAATGTTCAAAAAGCTATACTTTTACAAAAAAACATCACTTGGATTATTTACGTCCCATTATGCTACGAGCGACTTGTTTATTCTTCTTCTCTTTATGCTTGTCACTTAGTCGAGGGGCCGGCTTGATTTTAGAAAACCATGTGTTCTCAGAATTCTTTAAAATATGGCAAATTGTACTTCAAAAAGCATCCAAGTCGCATTCTGTCTTCTTTTCTCGCATAATTTTTGTGCTTTTACTAACTGTTCGTATAACACGCCGAATTTCATAATTGCCAAGAATTTTTTTTGAGTCCATGTTGATTGTTTTTCGAACAAAAATTTTCCTTATCTTTTACAAAATTTCGCTCTACTCGATCACTTTTCCCGATCAAGCAACTTTTTTCTCGGAAAGACGTTTTTTCTGAAAAAAATACTTTGATTTGACCTTTTTCTGATTTATAAAAAAGTTCCATGTGCGTTTTTAATTTTGGTACAGCGATATTTTTCGTATGTTTATTAAAGTGGTCCTTATTCCATAGAAAAATTTTTTTTCTTTTAATTTCACGGGGAAACACATTGTTTGAATAACCTTATACCATGTGAAACTAGTAAATTTTCTTTTTAAATTTTTAAATGATATTTAGGGGTCGCTACCAAGGCACATTGGTACCAATGCACAATGGGGAAAATAGTGCGACTTTCAAGCATTAACCTTATTTTTCAAGTATCGAAAAAAAGGTTAACAACACTTTTTTTGAAAAGCAGAAACTCCAACCAAAGCAAAATAATGATATTTGCTTTCCTTTTACGATTTGCCTTTACTTTTGTTAGCTTTTGAAGTGAAGGTTGTGAGGACAAGAAATTGTGGACCAATTTCGGTCCACAAATGGATTAATTAAAATGTAAAAACATGTATATTAGGTCGGAGCTATTTTTTTCGAAGAAAGTGTATGTCATATTCGAATTCTATGCTAAATTCTAAGCAAAAATGCTGAACAAACTATATCTAAAAAATGTCGTTTGACCCCCTCCCCTCCAATTTTTAAAAGAAAAATCAGTATGGTACTATTTTTTGGATCATAGCTAATATTTCATTAACAAAATTTTGTGTATTCATTTATATTTAAACAAAAACTTCGAAAAATTTATAAAATGGAAAATAGTTGTGCAGTGCAGTTGCAATTTTCCTACTTTCAACCATCACCGCCATAATGTCTTCTCTGTTCTTTTCAACAAAACGTCGCACTTTGGGAAAAATATTGATCAAACCCTCGTATTCAGGGTTATTCCGAAGTAAACGGGCTTACTTATTTTTGCTAAGATTTGTAATATGGATATATCCAACATGTTAAAAATACCCTTTGCATGTAATATAATTCCAAGGATTGGTCTCTGTGGGCATCCAAATTTGAGCTTCTAAAACCTTTTTTTCTACAATGTTGTTTACACTGCTGTATACGAATAATTGTAGAATCTTTATTTAAAAATGGAACTAACTCAAACTTAATTCTTAAGAATAAAAGTACTTTAGACGTGCTTTTTAAGTATACATTCTTTTTTTCAGTTGATCTCGTCTTCTTGTTGTTATCGGTGGTTTTTTAGTGTGTTGCTGTGATAAGTGATCTATATAATTGTGTTTTGTTGATTTTTTGTGGACATTAAGTATAAAAAAATATTTTAATGAACGTATTTATATGTTTTAAAACAATTTAATATCTTGACAGTGTTTAAGATATAATTTATTAATATATATAGAAAATAATTGATTGAATAGTTTTTGTTGTTTTTAACACAATCCAGTGCATGTTTGTCTGCCTAATCGTTTTTCAATTCCTCTTTGTGCGGTGTTTGTTTACTTTAATGCAGTCAGCGTATGTAGTGTTATTGTTGTTTTAAAACAGTTTTGTGTACTCTGCATTGAATGTGTTCACACTGCTCACAGAATAATTTTTAAATTTTTTGCAATGGACTATTTTTCAGTTGATAATATTGCTGCTTGTTCTCTTAACGAGCAATGCAAAAGCCGGAATATTCTGTACCCTATGTTCAGTTGTTCTGGTCCGTGTGAGCGAATGTTCCATGCTTCTTGTGCTGGTATTTCTAAATCGTGCCTTTACGATTTAATGTCAGTCCGATCTGGTCTCCGCTGGTATTGTGCTTCGTGCAGGGCCCTTTCCCCGGATGAACTCTATTCTAAAATAAAGCATTTTGGGGAAAGCCTTAACTTATTAAATAATAACTTCAGAGAAATTGTTTCATTTTTCAGAGAAGTTAGTGCCGCACCCACTACCAGCGTTTCTGATGAAATTACTGATCAGAATAACATTTCGGTTCCTTCGTCCATGACTGCTTCTTCCGGATTTATGTCAGTTTCATCAGAAAAAGACCTTAAAAGCTCTAAAAGACAGAGGAAAAACAAAAACAAAAATAAGCGTCGGAAGGCGTCCTCCAGACCTTCCAAGGCAGAGCAGTCCTCAGCAATGCCATCAGAAAATAATAGTACGGTGATTTCTTATACACCATCTTCTATTCCTCCATTGACTAGTAGTCCAAGTGCGATTTCAACTACGCCTAACAGTCATTTGACTTTAAGAGCAGTTTCGAGGACCAGAAATCTTTTCATTTCACGTCTTTAGCCCGACACATCAATAGAAAATATATTGACGTTTGTCAGGCAATCCTAGTTAGTGAACTCAAATGCATTCTGTTCATGCAAAAAAATTGGTAATAAGCCTTCCTATGCTTCTTCTGTTCTGTTCTTATCGCAAAAAGCAAATTTTTGCCTACTAATTGTTCATTTTCAAGTCTGTTCACGAAGTTCGTGGAATGAAGTTCGTGTTATCAGTGCAAACTTCGTTTTACGAGTTGAGAAAACAGTTGTACTTCAATGCATTGGACTGAAGCTTATGTTGGATGTGGTTTTATTTCTATTCTGCTTTAATTTTTGTTGTATTTTGTTTTTAGGCAATTTATTTTTTTTTTTTTGTTATTAAGCTTTAGGGCTACGCGTATAGTGAGACACATGAGCATTGTGTTAAACAAAGCGTTTTCGGCTGTGGTGTGGAGTTAATTTCATTGTAATGGTACGCCCAGTAGAGTTTTTTAAGCATTAAAAGCGTTAGAAAAAGTGTTTAACATATCACTTACTTTAAGCCAATTAAGCTAACAATAAAGTTATGAGTTAAGTTGTGAATCTTAGAAAGAAATCTTGATGCAGCTTATATTTAAATTTCTTACTTATTTTAAATTTTCAGCTGGTCCTTAATAAAGAGCTGAACTTATAATTTTAAAACACGATATTTATTTCAAACTTCATATTTATTTCATATATACTAAAATACGTAAAAATAAGATATATGAAGCATTGAAAAAACCAACATTGAAAAAAACAAACATAACACCATTTTGAAAAATGATTGGTGATATTTTTTCCCAAATGTCTTAACATCCCTCTTCCACTTTCTTCCATCGCATTATCCCTACATCATTATTTCCTGAGATATAGATTTTCATTAAATTTTAAATACACTTCTATCTTCTCCACTGTGCATTGCCCAATCGCAACCTTCATTTCATTACTCCAACATTAATTCTAATCTATTTTTCACAATCAAAACGATCCTCCATATACATATGAACAAAAGCACATCGCATCTACATACATAAAACTGCAAATTCAATAAAAGCAAAAAAAAAAAACAACGCAATAACTTTCCAACCCAAAAAAAAAAAACGCCACACAAACTCCGCATTATATATAAAACGAACAAACAACATTCCCACAGGCGTTAAGATCGTCGGCTTTGCGGACGACCTAGCGGTTGTGGCCACTGCAAAACATCTTGAAGAAGTCGAGGCACTCAGTAGTGTGGCGATCGGCATTATATATAACTGGCTTATGTCAGTAGGTCTTTGTCTAGCCGAACATAAAACCGAAGCGGTGCTCATAAGCAGCCGCCAAAAGATGGAAGTTGCAAGCATCAATGTTAATGGGACGCTGGTGCAATCAAAGGAATGCATTAAATACCTTGGCGTGATGGTTGACTCCCGATTAACATTTAAACAGCATCTCCAGTATGGCCATAAAGAAGCATCCAACGCATGCATGTCTTTATCGAGAATGATGCCGAATACGAGAGGCCCCAAGCAGGCGCGCAGGATACTCCCCTTAATGTAGTACGATCCATCGTGATGTATGTGTCAACGGTGTGGGCCACATCAATGAAAACGAAGTCATACCGACGTGGTGTTAAATCAGTGCACAGACTTGGCGCACTCAGGGTATGCTGTGCCTTCAGAACAGTTTCCGAGGATGCAGCATTAGTCCTTGCAAGCTCGATACCTATCGACCTTCTAGTAGAGGAAACGCTGTTCGAAGCCAATAGCAAAAACCCAACAGTTCGCAAAAGACTCGCACGGGAGAGAAGCCTGCTAAAGTGGCAGGATCGCTGGGATAGCTCAGTTAAGAGTCGGTGGACTCATCAGCTCATCCCTAACATTACCGCTTGGTTTGGTAGAACTCACGGCTCCATGAACTTCTACATTACGCAGATTTTAAGCGGGTACGGTTGCTTCAGGGCATATCTGCACAAATACAAGCACGTAGCAGATCCCTATTGTACCCATTGCGAGGGAAGTATACCAGAAGACGCGGCCCATGTCCTCTTCGAGTGCCCCAAGTTCCAAAATGCCAGACTTGAGGCTTCGGTCAGTCTCGGCGAAACGGTAACTGATCAAAACTTGGCTACCCTTATGCTGAGAAATGAAGCTAACTGGTCAGTGGTTAGCACCCTAGCACGACTGATTATCGACAAACTGCGAAGTGTTGAGTGTTTGCGAAATAGATAAGGTAGAGTTTATAGACAAGCCCATGACCAAATCTTTTAGAATACGGACACAAGTCCATTAGTTTCCAGCTTAGTGCTGTTCCCATGCTCCGTGAAGTCATGCTTTGCGGCGGTCCCACGGGGCTTATACAAGGATGACGATTTAATGCGGAGGTTAGGTTTAGTGCGTAAGAATCGCACACTCCCACCTGCTCGGTGGCACCTTTTGAAGGTTCCCCTTTCGCGAATAAAATAAAAAAATAAAAAAAAAATCCCTTTAAGCTCAGGGTACTTACAGTAAAGGCGTTACAACCTTTAAGCTCAGGTTTTCATAGTAAAGGCGCTTACACCCTTTAAGATCCGGTTTTCCATAGTAAAGGCGTTTACACCCTTTAAGCTCAGGGTATTCATAGTAAAGGCGTTTACACCATTTAAGCTCAGGGTATTCATTGTAAAGTTGTATATACCCTTTAAGCTCAGGGTATTCATAGTAAAGGCGTTTACACCATTTAAGCACAGGTTATTTCGTAGTGAAGGCGTTTACACCCTTCTAGCTCAGGTTGTTTCACTAGTTAGATGCCTAACATAAATAAATATAAAAAGTCTAAATAATAATATTAATTAATTTTATGTTATAGAATATTATTAAGCAATAATAATTACTGAAATTAAATAACTACATTTTAAGTCTACATATAATCCTATTGTATAAATGAACCGTTTATTTCGGAAACAGCATTAGTAATTTTTATTCCGAACATAGTGTTTGTGTTGGAAACGCTTCCTTAAAGGTAGGCCCATAATCTGGGAAAAATGCACATACGCCATTGTACTCCTTCCTCTTAAAGCATTGCGTCGTTTATTACTAAAACAACATAATTCAAGTGACTTAAGTTATTTTTGCATACAATGGTTGTTAAAATGCGAGAATGCCACTCTAGAAAAACGCCACTGATATCGTATTTCAAAAAACCCTTACATTGTATTCACTCAACGAATAATTAGTAGGATATAAGTTATTTGCTTACATTTTTTTCGTGTGTTTGATGAGCTTCAATTTGACCAACACCATACTGTGCTTTAAGAAGGAGTGCTCTTATGATAATGAAATTTTTTATGCTTAGTAATTTTAATTTAAAAAATACCAAAAATAGTTGAAATCAGGCAGTCCTTACGTATACCTCCCTTGGACCTATATTAAATTTTTACATAATTTTGTATATAAGGTAGGCACAAAAGTTGACTTATCTTAATAAGACTTGGTCAGGAAGCTTAGAATATAAGGAAGCTTAGAATAATTTATTTTCCTGCGCAACGCACTGTGCACCGTGTAGTGTTCAACATACTCGTTTTCATTTGCATTTACAACAAATAACATTTACATTATTTTGAAATTTTTTTCAATTTATCAAAACGTATTTAGCTGGCCAACTGCAAATGATGAAGATGATCTTGATGAGAATGATGAAGAATATGATTAAGTATCATAATAGTAGTGAAACATAACATTGTTGATGTTTATGTTTTATTTTTATTGTTTCTTGTTGCAAATATAAATAAAAATTAACTATTTTCTTTTAATTAAATACCACATAACCCTGTTTATTGTTAAAACAACATAAGTCAGCAACAGTTTTCCTGCCTTATCTCTTTTCATAATTCATAAACTTTCAAGGTTTTTCGGTATTTCATTCTCTTAAGTCCATACGTAAATATTAAGTCCAAAAAAGTTTGTCAAAATTCCTTTTATTGTGAATTACGCAGTTTTTATTGATTCCTGAAAAAATAAATTTGAGTGACTTATGTTGTTTCTGAAATAAACGATTTAAATAGTATTTAATAGATAAAAGAAACTCACAATAAAAATAATTTGATACTACAACTTTGATGGCATACTAAAACTGCCGAGTCATAAATTTTATTGTATTGGACCCTTGGTTTACTCGCTACCCCAGCAACCACAAACGTTCTGGAGGGTTCGTTACAAGCTTTGTGTGCGATTAGAATTTTTCTATGTAAATTATTAAGTTTTTACTACAAATAAAACTAAATTGTGATATTGTATAAATGTTTTAGAAAAATGTGTGTTACTTAGATAAAAATTCAATATTTACGACAAAACTTAAGATGAGGACATGAAAACAAAAATTAATAAACATTAGGGGTTTTCATACCGGACTTGTTAGTTGTTACTTGCAGGGTACGGAAGGTCTACTCGCGTGCTCTTGGGAGCGTACTTTTCAAAAAGGCACACAAGAAATCGTACGCGCTCGCGGACGTGTACACTATAAAATATTTTATTGCTTTCGTCCACGAGCGCGTATGTTTTGGTGAGACTTTAAAATGAGGTCTTATTACGTGTGCCTACACCAAAAAAAAATTGACATGTTTTAAAACTGAACACAATGTATCATTTTTAAAATGCATTTCTTCATATAAATTGAAAGCATTGTGTTGTTATTTTGACGAAATTTCTTTCAAGCTATTTTTTGATCATAAATTGTTTTTAAATCTAAAACTCTGTGATCAAAAAATAGCTTAAAACAAATGTCAACGTAACAACATAATGTTATCAATTTATATGTGAATAATTAAAAAATTTTATATGATAAAACACATTTTGAAAATGATAACATTGTGTTAAATTTTATAACATATCGATTTTTTTTCAGTGTACCAAAACATACACGCTCGTGGACTAGAACGTAAATGAGACTTTTAATGCTCATGAGGCAGCTCATTAGTCGCTCACAGAAATCTGAGCAATTAAGAAAAAAAGTAGCTAGTTAGTAGTAGCAGTTAGCTCCCAGTAGAGTCCATTGCAACTTTTATGATTTCTGAAGACTGTGGACAAAGGTCTAGGATTCATATGTATTATGTATGGGACTAGTTGTGTCATTTGAACTTTTTTAGTTTCTGTTGGACTCCTTGGACAAAAATCTGAGATTTTTTTGTCAAATACGTACCACTTGGACATATAGGTTCCAATTGCAATATTTTTGGATTTATTTGGATTATTGGAACTTCTTAGACTTAGTAAACTCTTTGAAAAAATTTTTCTTGACAAATAGGTTCCACTTGATCAAATGGATGCCAGCCAAAGAGCTGAAAATCTTCTTATGAGTGACCCAACATTTTATGAGTACAAAAGTAGTTTTTGAAAATTCGAGGAGTGCTTTCTTGAGTTCAGTTCCTAGAGATCAGTTTTACCACGTAAAACATATGTTTACCAAACACCCTATGTTACACATCAGCCCATACGGAAATTAAGCGAGGCATGCCGCCCCTTTTTGGTGTCCACAAAGGTGTTTAAACAAACTGTCATCAGTGCTGTAGGAGCTTATATAGAAAAGTTATTAGTTTTGGCCAAAAAAATTGGAAAAAGCCCCAATGTGCAATCGCAGAAAAAATGGGCACAACTAGAAGACGACTTCGTATCTACATGAAATCAGGTAGCTACTGGTTTTTGGGGTCGATAAAAACGAATCTGGAGTCAAAAATTGAAAATTCAAAATAGCGGCTTCAATATGGCATTAATACCGTACTGAAGATAAAAACGCAAGCCTAGCCACACTTTTCGAAAATATCTAAGCGTAAAGTCACCACTCTTGATTTAACACAAGAGAAATGTTAAAGGAATTTAAAATTGTTATTATGGTGCATGAAATAATTATAAGGTAGAATATAAAAACTCCCCTCACCGACTTCTAACGTCAAAAACGAACTTTAGCGGTACAATACCATCTTTTCTCTTATGATCCGGCAGCACTGAATTTTATTTTTGTATTGGTTTTGCCATTAACAGTCGGTGTGAGGAGTTTCTGTATGCTACCTTATAATTATATCAAGATATGGTGCTGCATTGGTTTGTTTTCGGAGTATCTTAGTTTACTAAATCTTTTATTGTGACGTAAATCTTTCATATCAGTACTTAATTCGCAGACCAAAAATTGTTTCGTTAGACCTGGGGTCTAAATAAAAGCATTATAAGACAAGAGTTACGTTGTTCGAGTCACAGAAAAGCTTTTCGACTTTTTTTTATAATTCATTTTTTCCTATATATTTTTATTCTTACGAAAAGATACAAATGGGAAGCTGAATCCGAATCCGTTGCCAGAATTTCAAAATTATGTAAATTTTTTACAATAGGGCTGCCACCTAATAGTATGTATTTTTAAGAGTTTTAAGCATCATCAAACAGTTTTAGGGGGTCGCTGACTTTGAATCTGATGACAGAATTTTAAAACCTAATGCTGGGCAAACACTAGGTAAAAATTTGTCGCTGAATCCGAATCCGTTTTCAGAATTCCAAAATATTATTTTTTACAGTAACATTGCCAACTAATAAAATCTATTTTGAAGAGTTTTAAACATCATCTAACAGCTTTAGGGGGTCGCTGATTTTGAATCTGATAGCAGAATTTTAAAATTTAATGGCATATAGGACTGCCACCTAAATTTGTTTTTATTTTTACGAACTCGGTGCTGAAGCAAACACTAGGTAAAAATGGGTCGCTGATAAAACCACCTAATAAAACGTATTTTCAAGAGTCTTAAACATCATCTACCAGTTTTGGGGGTTGCTTATTTCAAATCTGATGTCAGAATTTTAAAAATTCAAATTGGCGTTTATATCATAGAATCATTACAGTTTTAAAATTCAATGGTCAGTTGTCACCTAATTTTAGTCCCCTAAATTTAGTTTTTATTTTTACGAATTATTTTAATTCTGACAACGAATTCAGCAACCCATGTTTACCTAGTGTTCGCTCCAGCACCGAATTCGTAAAAACACACAAAATTCAAACTGAGACTCAAACCGTGGCTTCAAAAATTGCAGTCGAACGCTTTTCCACAGAGCTATTGATCAGTTTGAAAAAGGATTTAAAACATTTTTATGAATTGTGCATGGTTTTGTTGTTGTTTAAAAGCGTCGATGAATTTGTGTGACGTCATTACCTTTTGTTAAGTTATACAATTATTTAACATAATACATTGAAGTGTTCAAGAACACACAAAAATAAAAAAATGTTACAATTTGTACGTTTTATAACGTCTCATGTCCGAGTAAGACAAATTTTCAAAGCAATAGAACTAAGTTATGTACTTAAACTACAAAAAAGGTTTAGACGAGGCCACTGCCCACTTACGGCACGTAACAAAACTACAAAATATAACTACCCTGTGTTCTTATGTATTCATGCACTCTAACCATCGACGAAACGGCAACGACCTACGAAAAAGTCGGTGGGTATAAAACAAAAGAATTCTGACCGGCTTGTCATTTCATTTCGTTACGTACCGTAAGTGGGCAGAGACCTTTATGCTCATGTAACGGTTCATAAGCCGTACAAGGCAAGGAATGAAAAAAAGCCCTATTAGAGCTCCCAGGATCGACGTATTTTCTACAATTGGGTTCCATTGAAATTTTTTTGACGTAGAATTACGTCTTTCAGAGCGGTTTGTATGGGGGTATTTTCACAAATTTTTTTCAAGATCATGCTAATGTTATTGGGGAACGCTTTACGGTATACATACAGCCTTTAATATTCATCGTACAAAGATAAAATTTATGCCAAATACCAGTAATATCATGAAAAAAATAAATATCTAAATAAATATCTAAAATAAATAAAATAATTTGAACGATTATTTGAACGACAAATAGGTGAATTTGAATGTCATTTCAACGAAAAATGCACACGGTTGCATAACTATCATACTAAACTGACTACAATAATTTTTTACTACTTTAAATGCTGTTTATATTATTTTTTAAGGGATCTTTTTGCGATTTTTTTATTTAATAATTGTCTCAGCATTGTGCCCGTTTTCACCGAAAAATGTCCCCGAATTTGGGGTAATGCCCCCGAAAATTTTGTCGAATGACTTTAACTAACTTTGAGGTTTTTATAACTCCGCCCAGCAACCCAATTTTCCTAAATATATTTTGGGATCCTTGAAATTCCAAAATTTTGCGAAAGAAAATCAGATATATATTTTTAAGAATTACTGAAGTCATTTCAAATGAAAAATCTTTGCTTTTTGATTTTTTATGATTTTTTCTGTGTTCGATATGTCAGAAAAGGGCACTTTAAAGTTTTTTGAAAAAAAAGTCAAATTTCAACAGCTTAACTTTTTGGTCCGATTTTTGGTTTTTCTAATTATTTTACACAAAATGGCTCAGAACTGTTCTTAATTGATTTCTTGATTATTTTTTTAAAATTTTTAATTTTTGGATTTTTGGGAATTTTTATCGTTAAAATACTCAAACTCGAAATTTCCAAAAATGCATGCATCTAACAAAATTTTGTAACAACCAAATTATTAAACGTAATCACACCATATTTTGTATCTGTATTAGGTATAGTTTTAGAAAATATTTTCATGTCATTTCACTGATTTTTTTAAAATTAGGATTTTTGCGATTTTTTTAATAAAACCTCTAATATCTTAATATATGTCTATATATATCCTACTTGGGGCACGGCTTGGCATACTCCGATCATTCTGAAATTGAAACACTTTATTTTGGCATCAAATGGCCAGGTCTACTACGCATGCATAAATTATCGTTATGGATTAAACAAAAAACAATTGAAAACAAAAGTATACATTGCTGCTTTTACTGCCACACTTCCAGTTAAACGCGCTGCTGATACCGATACACCTAAAGGCCTGACTATAATCGACACATGCTGGCAGACTGATCTGTCAATATAAAAGCGAACCCATATAAATATATGAGCATACCCATAATTGGAATTGCCACAGTTTCGTTAAGTTTCGTTAACTTTCATTGGCTTTTTGTAGAGCGATTCAAATCGCTCACAGCATAGGCAAAAGTCAACAAAGTTTTTATTCAAATTAATAAACAAATTATTCAAGCCAAACAGCAAAGGCAGCGATTGTTTATTTTTATTTATATTGTTTTGTGTATAAATTTAAAAAAATCGCAATTAAACGCAAACAAAATTACAAATTGTATAGTGACACTTCTCAAAGTCAATGCATGGTAATTATGGGTATTTTTATTCTGACAACAGCCGGCTGACTCCGTTAAGTTTTTGGCATTAGAGTATGCCTGCATGTGTCTATTATAGTTAGACCTTAAGCCTCCGAGTCTGAATACTGTGTCCCTGCAAGCCGAAACCGTTTTCACCAATCCGACCAATTTGAATAATGCTGATTGGACACCCGATATTGAGAATAATGCACTACAACCGCTAACACAAATGGAAATGGATTACATTGTGGCTAAAATGGGACTATCACAAAAAAATTCAGAATTTTTGACATCATTTTTGAAGCGTAAAAAAACTCACAGAGCAAAACGTCAGCGCAACATCATACCGAAAACGCCAAGCTGAATTTCAGAAATTTTATTCCGTTGACGAAGCAAATACGTTCACTTACTGCCATGATATCCCAGGTTTAGTGAAAAAATTGGGAATGGATTATATCGCTGTCGACTGGCGTTTATTCATCGATGGCTCAGTTTCAAGTTTGAAGGCTGTGCTTGTTGCACAAAACAATCCAAAAACCATCCATTCCATTAGGATTCAGCACAACTATGAAGGAAACGTATGAAACATTGGGCGAAATTTTGAAGAAAATCAAATACAATGCACACAAATGGAAGATTTGTTGTGATCTGAAGGTTGTCAACATAATACAAGGCATTATATTAAAGGGCGGTTTTCCAAAATACTTTTACTTCCTTTGTAATTGGGGTTCACGATATATAGACAATCAATATGAATGTAAAGAATGGAAAGCAAAACCTCCCGAGCTGGAGAAATAATTAAAATTACGTAATAAAACTTTGATAAAGGATCTAGATGATATTATGTTGCCATCGCTCCACATGAAATTAGGAATAGCTGGAAAATTCGTTGAAGCGGTAGTCAAAGATATTGAGGACGCCTATGACTGTTTGAAATCCATCTTTCGAAAACTCAGTGAAGCTAAAATTAGAAACGGTGCGTATCGTTGTCTTTATTTATATATTGCCATATCTAAAATTGTTCACTTCGATATATTCACATTACCAATAATTTTTTCGCTTTTTTTATATTTAAAACAGGTATTGTCAATGGACCCGATATACGAAAATTAATGAAAAGCGAATTTTTCACAAATGTGCTTTCGAACCATTATAACCACTTATGTGCATGGGACGCATTGAAACAAGTCATCGAAGGCTTTTTTAGGAAAGAACCGTGTACAGCGAGATCACATACAGATACGAGTGGATAAGTTGCTGTATTATTTTGAAAAAATCAATGCATCCATGACTTTAAAATTACATTTCATGCATTTCCACCTTGATACCTTTTTGGCACAATTACCTCAGGAATCAGACGAACAAGGAGAGAGGTTCCAACTGATGACCATGCCAATGGAAAAGCGATTCAAAGGCAAAAAATTAGATGCATTGCTTGCGGAGGTTTGCTGGTGGAGTTCTAAAATTATGCAGTTTGAAGATGAAAGCACCGAAGATTTTGGTGGGCACACTGAACAAAACATACCCTTGAATGTTATGTCTATCTCGGATCATGATGCAGGATCAGAACATGAATATGAACAACCTTCGAAGAAAAGAAAACGAGGATGGATATTGATAATAATTGAAAATGTTCTAAGTTTTGTTTTTATGCATAGATAACATACAAAAAATCCTGTTAGGGGACAGGGGGCGAACCTTCACATGGCAACGTGTCTGACCGCCTCAACCTGGTGAGGCCAGCGTTATCCATGTCGAAATCGTCTCAAGTCGACTCAAACCTCCACGTGGTGTTCCCTGGGAAACGGCAAACTGGCATCCGTCAGTTTGACGGCTAATTTGAGTGGCGGGTCGCTCCATAGACCTTAAACATGTAATGTGCGCAGGGTTTGGGTCCTGCTACATTACTACTGCCCAATGAAAACTAAACCAGCCTCGGATAAGAACCCCAATTACGTTGACGACCACTGCAAACGAAAAACGGATAATGATTTACGAATATGCACCTGGAATGTCAGAACCCTTTATAGGAAAGGTGCCATTATCCAACTGGCGGAAGCCCTCAAAACAATAAAGGCTGATATCACTGCCATCCAGGAAATGCGATGGAAAGGGCAAGGCTGCTCTAAACAAGCACACTGTGATATCTACTACAGCTGCCATGCGGAGAGGCGCGAATTTGAATGTGGATTCGTTGTTAGCCGGAAACTACGCCACCTTGTTTCCCGGTTCACACCTGTCAACGAAGGATTGGCCACGATCCGCATCAAGGCAAAATTTTTCTCCATCAGCCTTATTTGCGCGCACGCCCCGACGGAGGAAAAGGACGAAGCCGTCAAAGACGCTTTCTACGCTAGTCTTGAGGACGTATACGACCACCTTCCGGTCCATGACGTGAAAATAGTCCTCGGCGATTTTAATGCGAAAGTCGGAAGGGAAGGCATCTTTGGCCCCACTGTCGGTCAGTTCAGTCTTCATGAGACCTCCACGAACAACGGTCTAAGACTGATCGACTTCACCGCGGCGCGAAACATGGTAGTTAGTAGCACCAGATTTAAGCACCTCGATATCCACAAGGCCACATGGCTGTCCCCGGATCAAAAAACGCGAAACCAAATTGATAATGTTGTAATCGACGGAAGGCATGCCTCTAGTGTTCTAGATGTGCGTACATTTCGGGGGGTCAACATTGACTCCGACCATAATCTTGTTGCAGCCAAGATCCGCATGCGACTCTGCAATGCGAAGAACATACGCACAGGAATGCAACGAAAGCTAGATGTCGCTAAGCTGCAATTAAAACAGACAGCCGAAGCCTACTCCGCTCAACTCTCGGTTAAGCTCAACCAACCAACCTCTGGACCCGACGACGCCGGCGGACTTTGGGCGCATATATCCCACTCCATGCGCGCTGCCGCTGAAGAAGTCATTGGTTTCCGGCGCCCGCAACCTCGGAACCAATGGTATGATCAGGAGTGTCGCATTGAGGTGTCGAAAAGAGGAAGGAAGAGAGGCGCCTTTTCAGACGCAAGAAAAGAGAGCAGGAAAAGCGTGAGCGTGAGGATCTAGAGTTATACCAGGGCAAGAAGGATGCACGAAAATTCAATCAACAGGTTAAGCGACTAACCCAAGGTTTCAAGCCAGGAGCATCCACTTGTGGAGACGAAAATGGAGATCTGAATACGGATACACAGTGTGTGCTGAGATTTTGGAGACGGCAATTCTCCAATTTACTTACTGGCGACGATTCCACCAATGCCGCCCATGGAGAGCGCAGTTCAGAGCTACCAATCAACAATGACGGAGTGGAAGTACCACCACCTAGCCATGAAGAGGTTCGAGTTGCTATCCAACGACTCAAAAACAACAAAGCAGCGGGTGCTGACGGCCTGTTAGCTGAATTGTTTAAAACCGGCGGCGATGAATTGATAAGGCGCATGCATCAGCTCATCAGAAAAATATGGCTAGAAGAAAGCATGCCTGACGATTGGAACCTCAGCGTACTGTGCCCTATACTTAAGAAAGGAGACCCAACAATCTGCGCAAGCTATAGAGGTATCAGTCTTATTTCCATCGCATATAAGGTTCTCTCAAGCGTACTGTGTGAAAGATTAAAGCCAATTACAAAAACACTGATTGGACCTTATCAGTGTGGCTTTCGACCTGGTAAGTCCACCATAGACCAGATTTTCACGCTACGACAAATCCTGGAGAAAACCCACGAAAATCAAATTGTCTGAGTTCGGTATACCTGCAAAGTTGATTAGACTTTGCAGAATGACGTTGAGCATTCAACACACGCAGCTCCGTCAATGTAGGAAATGATATCTCCGAAACCTTCTATACCGAAAGAGTTTTCAGGCAAGGCGATCCACTGTCTTGCGATCTATTCAACATCATCATGGAGGGGATCGTACGAAAGGCCGGTGTGCATTGTAATGGCACCATTTTCTACAAAGGCGTCCAGCTCCTTGCGTTCGCTGATGATATTGATAATGTCGGCAGAACCAAGAGAGATGTTACCGCTGCTTTCGCCGCTATCGAAAAGGAATCAGCCAAAGTGGGTTTGACGATAAATGAGGGCAAAACAAAATATATGCTGTCTACAAACAGGGGAGCTTGGCGTTTAGACTCCCAGGTTTCATCCGGCAGCTATAACTTTGAAGTAGTCAAGGAGTTCGTTTACCTTGGCACCGCCATTAATACCAAAAACGAAATCAGCCTGGAGATAAAGCGAAGAACAATAATTGCTAATAGGTGCTACTACGGGCTCAATAAGCAACTAAGTTCCAGAGCCCTCTCTCGATCGACAAAACTAACACTCTACAAGACGCTCGTTCTACCTGTGCTGCTTTATGGCGCTGAGGCATGGGTAATTTCGCAAACTGACGCAGCCGCTCTGGGGGTGTTCGAGAGAAAAGTTCTTCGCAAAATCTTCGGTCCTGTTCGAGTCGGCGATGACTATCGCATCCGAAAGAACCACGAGCTGTATGAGCTCTACGATGACATTGACGTAGTTCGGCGTATAACTGTGCAGCGACTACGCTGGCTGGGTCATGTCCATCGTATGAACGACGAAGCTATAGCGAAAAAGGTGCTCGAGGCGAGGGTCGCTGGTCAACGACGACGAGGGAGACCATGCCTCCGATGGATGGACCAGGCTAAGGAAGCCCTAACCGCACTTGATGTATCCGATTGGAGAAGGCGCGCGCAAAGCAGAGGCGCCTGGCGAGAGCTGATGAGGTCGGTTGAAACCCGGACACGGGTTGTTACGAACACCTAAGCAAGTAAGTAAGTAACATACAAAAATGTCATATTTTCTGTGTAAGAATAGCTGTTATATGAATCGCAATTCTTGATTCATTCAACTGAGATTCATGAAAAAAGTCATTCATAAAAAAATTCATACCTTTACTTAATTGTGAATAAAAGATAAACGCGTACATTGATTTCCATGATCTATGTCTCATTTTGTTCATTGATTATGTGACTTTACGTGAAAGTAATAGGACTTGACACTTTTTTCAGTTTTGGATTTTTTACGAATTTAAAAAAAAAATCTTAATTTTAAGGCAAAAAATATATATTTTCTTCATACATTTAATTAGAACTGCGAAAGTGTTGCTTATGTAGGGAAACGTTATGTAGACAGATTAAAGGAATTGTAATTCTTAACTTTTTTAAATTTGTTTCAGCTAAATCGGACTAGTGGTTCTCGTGACAAATTCCCCTATACGATACTTACTAACTTGAAATCGATATTAAATTATTATGGCATGTAACTTGACAAAACGAATGATGCAGAACTTCTTCTTTTCGGGGCTACTTTCACGTGCAGTTCTCAGAATTGAGTCCCAAAATCATGTTTTGTACTGTGTAATTACTCCAATTTTCAAGTAATAAGTAATATAATATTATTACTTTAAAGAATCGGTAATATGTAATAAGTAACATATTACTTTCCAAAGCAATATGTCACAACACTGTTTACGTATGTTGTATGAATTCTTTTGCAGCTAAAATGCTTTCACTCTGCTGGCAGGCTCCAATCAGTGAGGTTAGCGTCGCTTTGCCCGTCTGATACACACAGAAAATGAGACGTTGCAATCAAATAAGCGGAGGTTCATTCAATTAGTTCATATTTGATATATAAAAAAAAACAGCGCAACTACATATAAACCATTATAGAAATCCATTAAGAATCGTTTTACGAATATTTTTCAGTAACGGCTTGTGTTGTTATTAACACGCATGTATGAAATATTTGCATATAAACAGGGTGTCCCGCAATTGAGTGCAACTATTTACGGAGGTGAAAGGTTATGTCGAGCTGAGCAAAAAATCGTATGTGAGGGGGAGGGTTTATTTTCACATTCAGGAGCAACAGGGTTAATTAATATTTCCAGACTTTGATTCACGATACTGTTTCTTGCAGAAAAATTAACTTCCAAAAATGTATTTTGATAGCTGATTGCAAAGGCAATTTAGTTACCTTTCCAACGGTATATTTGGCAAAATCAAAGTGAAAATGAAATCAATCGGTTGAAACTGCCAAATTTCAACTTTGAGTGCAAATTTCGCAGTATTTCGCGTAATAAATGAATTTTTCTTTTTTATAAATTTTATATATATTCCATTTTTTTTAATGGCACCAACAACATAAACAAGTCTTAAAAAACAAAAAAGTTGGCTGTACTAAAAAAATTATACTTATTTGAAAATAATGATAAATAATGATATTACAATTAGTTCTGCCGCGGATAATATCATAGTTTTCTAAAAAGTACAACTTTTTTAGTACAGCTGACGTTTTTGTTTTTGGAGATTTGTTTACGTGCTGGTGTCATTGAAAAAAATATAACTTTTTTTTTTGAACCAATGAACATGTGGCGGTTTTAAATATTTTCTATCTAACGTTAAGTGTGGCATTGAAAAATTACCTAAATTACTAAAAGCTATAAATAATTAATAAACGTAATGAGATAACTTTAAATAAATAATTTTTTAAAAACAAAATAATAACTAATAATACAAACAATAATAAATAGTATAATACTATATAGCCTTACATAAAATCTGGTCAACTTAGCTTATCACTAGTCACTTGTCAATAGTAGGTCACTAGTAGCAGCTGCAAAACTACAAAAACTAGTTTACGCACATAAATTCTTTACTCCGAATCTCTCTATACCTATTACTAAGTACGTCTATACTTATGTATGTCTACGTGAACGCGATCTAGCTAATCGATCCAATCTCTATCTGATCGGATCTCTATCTACTTAGCGGCATAGTCTGATGAGGTTCTTTATTTTTACATTGAAACCTCGTGGGATTAAGACAACCAAATTGCTACATAAATAATTAATTCAATTACATAATTAAAACTAGTTATAGTTTCATAATAAAAGAAAAGTTAAAAGTTTATTAAAAGTTTTTGATAAATAGACAATAACAGCTGTCTCGGTTATTTTTCAAGTTATAGTTTACCAATGAAATTTATTCACTTCTTAACATGTACTTTGAAACGTTCAATTGAACTTAAAAAAAAATAAGTTGGAAGAAACTTTTCCGAGAGTTAACAATCTGAATAAAAATATTCTTTAAATTCTGTTTACTCTAAGGACCAAAATTTTAGTTGAACTTCATAAAGATTTTGGATAATATCGAGTCTCTAGTATTGTCTGCGGAGCACCGAGTTCTCAAGGCCATCGGCATACCGAAACGCACACCTGCATCATTTCTAACCTAAAACGAAACAAAAAAAAAAACTGAAATCCAACAAAAAAAAAATAAATAAATAATGCCAACCTTAAAATATTAAATTTAATTTATTTCGCACTATTTAGACATACCATGTTTATATTGTAGCATATTCAAAGTGACCTTTCTTTCTTTTTTAAATAAATCAGATTTTGAATAAAACCATATTTAATTAAGGGCGTATTCCTGATTGGCCAAAATTTTATAATATATATATATATTTTTATAGCTTGGATATTTAAGAATATCATCTTAAAAGGGATTTTTTGTAATTCGAAATACTTAAGAAGATATGACCTTTTTTGTCCAGCAATGTTTTCGCCAAAATGCGATTTGCTTAATTTGGCTACTTTTTGAATGCAACGGTTTGAAGCAACCACCGAATTTCGTTCAACGCGTTCTTTAGTACGTAATAACTTGTTTGTATACGCATTTTAAAAGTAAATGAATACACATTTTAGAGCTTCGGTATTCGAATGTTGGCAGCGTTTAGTTCATTTTGAACTGAGTTATAAGCCGGACGCGCATGAGCATACATTTTAGAAAAGTACAGTTTTCATAAAAATTTTTGTTTGTGCTAAAGGCAATGGAGAGAAAAAGTAATAGAAATAAAAATAAAAGAAACACTGGAAGCAATCGAAAAACTGTCCCTTGAAACGCCAGTTTCGTGGTAACCAGCACGAAAGAGATGAGGACACTGAATTCACAAGTACATCGTCAAAAAATTTAAAAATAATGAAAACGAAGACATAAGCATTAACAACAAAACGGAGAATTGCATTTTGAAGTTTTATACAGTTTTCTCGGCGATTGCTAATCTGCTGATATGTGCCAAATGTGAAGGAAAAATCGAGTTTAAAAAAGCATCGCCGTATGGAATTGGCTTCAAAATTGGTGTTCACTGCGCTTGACCGACCACTACATACATTTTTTCGTAGTCTTTGGTTGGCAAATCATATTTGATGAACCGGCGCTTGATTTTTGCCACGAGGCTTTTAGGCATTGGGCCAAAAGGCATTAACACATTTTGTGGCCTCATGGATTTCGGCAGAGGTGTGGGTAACTCGTTATACTTCACTACCCTGGAGAACTTTCATAAATCTGCAAGCGCGATCTATACACTCTTTTAAAAGCCGCTAAAGAAGATAAAGATGCCATGGTCACAGCCGATCCACAGTTCGATCCAACAATGTTTACCGTATCAGGTGATAGCACTTGGAAAAAACGTGACTTTTCTTCACTATACGCTACAGCGTTGACCGGCAAATACAGTAAAAAAAATAGTCGACTCTGTTGTAAAGTCCAGCGTATGCAACAGTTGCAAGTATTGGGAAGCTAAGAAAGAAGACACACTGGCATATGAAATTTGGATTGAAGACCACGAAGAGGAATGCCGTGCCAACTATCAAGGAAGCTCTGGGAATATGGAGGTGGATGTGATAAAGGAAATGTTCGCCATATCAGTTCAAAAGCATGGCGTAAAATACTGCAAGTATTTCGGTGAAGGCGACTCAAAAACATTCAAAGTTATTATTGACGACGATCCATACGATGGCGACTCAATCGTCGAAAAAAAAGAATGTATATCGCACGTGCAAAAAAGAATGAGCACCATGACTCCACAAGGCCAAAAAAGAGAACAGAGACATTGGCGGCAAGGGTGCAGGCAAACTCACAGATAAAGTCATCTCTGAACTAACAACATATTATGACCTCGCTACTTGGTCGCTCGAAGCCTCGCTCCGAAGCCAGAGCTCTGGCCGCATCAAAAGAAGGTAGAACTGCCCGAAGAGCACAAAGAACCGCTGAGTCCTCATTTTTTGAAGAAGAGGAAGGAGTTCTTTATGGGGCTGGCATTACAGATTGATATATGTTAGTGTTTCACAAAAAAAAAAAAAGTGTGTGTGTCAGCTCCGACGCGCGACTTGAGTTTACTGCTCTAGATCGATTACCTTGGAATTTGAGATATATATTAAAGTTAAAGGGGGTGAATAAAGGCATCTCTTATATTAGTTAAAGGATTGTATACTTTTTAAATTTTAATATACATATATTGCATAAATTCATTATGAGGTAAATTGATGAATTCATTAATAGTAACGTCATTATTAAATACTGTAATATTAGGTTCATGGTAATCGTGAAAAAATAGCATCAATGGTTGTACCATATCTAGCCGTTCCCATTGTTCTTCCAGAAACTAAATCTAAATTAACTTCTTCTTTCAAAAATTGTATCAAGCGCAATCCTTCATGTGTATGATGAAAAAATTCCTTAAACTTTTCATATTTTTTTCTATTTAAGATCAATTTGTGGACATATTCTGTATTAAATGTCTCGTTATGCCATAGCAATAAATATTCTAGCTAATTCTAAATCAGCAAGTTTTATTTAATTGATATTGGTTGAAAATCCGTCGACTTATTCAATTTGAAGTATTTCTACTTCACTACAAAATTACTAAAATAACTATAGTGGTATTCGCTCTTTCGTGTATTAGATGTAATGATTGTAATTGTACCCATAAATACAAGGGAAAGAGTGAGTGACTTCCCTATAGGAACAAACTAGCTTGTTTTTAAAAACAACTAATTAAAAACTAATTTAAAATAAACCAGTATATGAACTACTTTGAATTATATTAAGGCGGCATCCACTTCAATTGTAAATAGTTTTAATTGCATTATACATGAAGTAATTGAAATACTACTTAAAAACAAGTGATTGATAAACTACTTTGAATTATATAAAGGCGGCAACTACTCTGATTTTGACATGTATTAATTGCAAATTTTTATTAGATTACAAGTATATATATATTTAACCATGTTATTTAACCATCAAATTTTATTAACTTTAGGCCATCAGGCAATTGGTTATTTTAAAGTAATTAAAAAAACAATTTAAATATAACTAATTTAACAAGTAGTTAAAAATATATGCAGACGAAAGTCAATTGACTTATTTAGCGGACATCACCATACAAAATAAGTTAGTTCGTTCTATGGAAAAAAGTCAGAATGTCAACTAGTTGTGATTGACAAAAAACTACTTTATCAACTACTTTTAAATTAGTTGATTTTCCTACAGGGTTCTTCCACAGCAGTGTATCTACTATTGGCTACACTGGTGGCAATTGAACGTTTTTTCCTTATTTTAACATTTTCCATTACAGATTCCATTACAGATGGATTTTAAACAGTTATAATTAGAAAACGTTATGATGTGACGAGCTAGCGCGAAAAATTATGGCGAACAAAGGACAAGAAATGGTGCCAAGAATGCTGCCAAGTGATGTCAAAATGATAGAATTAACACATACAACTACATTACAATCATCTTTTGATGTTGTAAAGAAACACATAAAGTGTAACTTCGAAAGCTATGGTATTTGTTGTTGCATGTGTATTTAGTGTACTTTTTTGACAGAAGTACACTAGTGTATTCATAAATACACAAAAGAGCGAATACCACTTATGTTTTGCTTGATCTTATATACGAAAAACTCAGTATAGGCAAAGCAGCAGGAAAGACAACGATTTTGTGCCGTTTTTAAAAGATTAATGCTTAAAATTTAAATAACTCGACAAATTTTTAACTTATTTCAATGATAAAACTTGTTGAATTTATAATTAATCAAGCTTTTATATTATTATCAATTATAATGAAAAAGCGCTTTAATATAAACTACTCGTGTGAGCAACGGCTACGTTGCAAATGAACACATATTCAAACACACAATTTTTTTTGTTGTACTGTGGCTAGCTGAACAGATGTTAAAAAGAGAAGAGTAGAGAGCAACATCGAGTTTGTTGAAACTCTCTCTACTGTGAGTATGTATTTTGTTGGTATTTTATGTTGCAATATATGAAATCGATTCTAAAGGAGTAAACTACAAAAATGTTTTTTTGTTAAAATCTTCTTTGAGTTTTTTCAAAATCTCGTTTTTAAACTTCGAAGTTACTTTTCTCCGGTTCTACTGAACCGATTTTGATGAAACCAAATGCAATCGGCGCAGATTTGTCGAATTTCTAAAACTAAATGCTCAAATTTTTCATTTCAATTTTGTTTTTTTTTTGATGCAATAAAATAACTTCAAACTTAAACGCGTTCATCTCGAAACCACGTTTTTCGAGTTTGTGGCCCAGATTGCACCCGTAGTTCTGAACCGATTTTGATGAAACAAAGTGTAATCGAAGCAAAATTGTCACTTTTGAAGCAACACAGTTTTCAATCACAATTTTAAGCAATTTTTTACTATTTTTTTACACTAAACTACAAAAAAAAGACCCAAAATCGGTTTTTCATTTTTCAATGACCGCCATTTTGTAAAAAATAATCACAAAATTATGGTTGAGATAGGAATCAGAACTACGTCTGTATTGAATCTAACGCCATTTATTTTTTCCATTTCAGATGATTCGAAGTCGAGTTATCCGGGCCGCAAGCAGCATACCTTTTTTTTCAATGCCCAACTTTGAAGGCCGACAAATTTTTGAACAGCCCTCATACAAAGGAAAAAAAAATTTTTATTTAATTTAATATGTTCTTAATACAATAAAAAAACAGAATTTACATAACTCTTTTCGTTTTCAAATGAGAAGTTTCTCAAAGAGGGTCCAAAAACAGCCTTCCAACCATGAATACTCCCTTAAAAGATTTCATTAATAATAACAAAGATCTAATAAGATCTAAAGATATAAAAATAATGTCTTCTCTAAATTTTTACTTTTAACATTAAATTAAAAGTAATTTACTATAATTCTAAGTAAATTTAAATCTGACTTTTTTCTATAAATTATGTAAGCTACTTAAATACTGCTATAACTACTATATAAATGCTTCTATAAATACTGCTAAATTAAATATATAATAAAACTTAAACTGTCTAAAACAACTATTGCACCAAGCCTGATGCTTCGCTGAATTTAACCAAGTAAGTTATACTCAACAGAGATTTGCATCAGACCATTCGTCATTACTTGCCACTCGAATAACATTCGTCGTCAGCCACAATCGCGCATAAATGCATTAATGCATTCATGGTGCTCGAGTTCATAAACAACGATTGCTGCTAAGCACAGTTTTTCACGATTACGAAGCGAGGCAAAGGCACCATCCAGATAATGCAGACATTCGAAAAATTCGCTTAAGGCTCGAGTTTCTGTCGCAGTTTGAGTGTCTGCCACAGCTCGAGTTTCTGCTGCTGCATGAGTTTTTGTTTTCGTACTTCAGTGCCATTTTCCAGCAGCAGGCAAACAAACTACTGTCCTGCTTTTAATAAACATTCAAGAAGAAGAGAAACAAATTTATTATTTACTTATTTTAAATATATACGAGTATACATTTATTCTATGCACCAGTTCAATATTTTATGTAATCATTTATTTTTCAATTAATTTTTAATAAAATTTGTAATTTTAGAGTTAAGATTCAGTTCAATTAATGTTCAGTTTAAGATTTTTTCAGTTAACAATGAATACAATATTTTGTTTTTAAAATTATGTTAATAACTTAAAAAGCACTTGTAGTAGATCAGTACATGGATAAGCAAACAAATATAAAATTTTTTTCTTAAAAAGTTAGAAGAGATGTACATTTTTGAACTTTCGAGCTACCCTGGTAATTTAGAATTTTTCTTGTTTTTATTTGGAAGTGAAAGCGCGTTTATTTTGCGTGTTTGATGCTTGTGACTGGTTTCTGTTTGTTTTTTTTTACTTTCTTTTTTGTTGTGTTTTGTTAAAATTTTGAACTGGGAAGAGTGTGATGAAGAGCCGGACAGAGGTGAAGGAAGGGAAACAAAGAACTTGTGTTAATTTTAACGGTTGCTAAAGAAAAACCTATTTATTTTTTATCAAAAAAACTGTAAAAATACAATATACAAAATAAGAGCATTTTCGGCTTTTGGGGACTTTTATATTAAAATACTTAAGTCCAACCTAATAAAAAACGAAATGAAAACGAAACGAAATTCAAAATTCTTTCGAATGGAAATCGGAAATATTTTTTCTAGAATTATTAAAGTTACTCCAAGTGAGAAATACATTTTTTTCGATTTTTTACAATTTTTTTTTTTTTTTTTTTTGTGATTGAAATGCTAGAAAAACGCATTTTTGAAAGAAAGTCAAGTTTCAACAGGTATTACTTTTTTACGAATTTTGGTTTTTTCTATTTCTTGCAGAAAGTAGCTCAAGACAATGTTTAAATCATCCGTCCTGTTTTTTCAATATATTGCATTTTTGGATTTTTGAGGGTTTTTTTTTTGTAAAAATACTAAAACTCGAAATTATCAAAAATGTCACTTCTCGCAAAAAAATTAATTACAACCAGGTTATTCAACATACTTACACAATTTCTTGTATCCCCATTTGGTATATATATTTTGCATTTTTGGATTTTTGGGTTTTTTTTTTTTTTTGTAAAAATACTAAAACTCGAAATTATCAAAAATGTCACTTCTCGCAAAAAAATTCATAACAACCAGGTTTTTCAACATACTTACACAATTTTTTGTATCCCCATTTGGTATAGTTTAAGAAAATATTTCCAAAAGATTTCATTAAAATTTTTTCAAATTTGAATTTTTTCATTTCATTTTTTTTTTTTTTAATACATCAAGAACAAAAAGGAGTTTTCTGGAAGAGTAAGAAATCACAACTCTAGAGGATTTCGTCCAATATTCATGTTTGACAGCTTCTTTTAAAGAAAAATTAAATATAAAATGAACTGCGAACCAGTTTTTCAAAATTTACACTTATACAAAAGTTATTTGGGTTTTTTGAAAAAATGAGCACTTTTTCCCATATAACCAAGCACTGACATGTACCGATGCAAGTTGGCACGGGTTCCGGTGATCCTAGATGTACCAAATTTTTTTACATTTATTTCAACATCATACGAAATAATTCAGGCGGTACGACATAAAAAAAAAACACCTTCGACTTTTTTGGGACACCCCAAATTTGTATATGCATACAAACTTTTTTCCAGTCCAAGAGAAGCTGAATTAATCGTTTCTTATTTACGCTACATTTTCCATCGCTAATTTATATGAAACGTTTATTAATTAAGCGACTTATTTTATTTCGAATTAATCTACATATTTTCGCAACAGTTTTCCATCGCAAAATAAGTTAAAAAGTTAGCAATCAATGCACTTAATCAATGCACTTAATACTAAAACTACTCTCTTGACGATGCAATAATTTTGAAAAATCCAAAAAGCACCGTTGTATGACTGCAGTTTTAAATATATCGGATAAAGCAACTTTTCAAATTTTTGGCATGGCTTTCTGCGTGTAATAGCTTTATTTGCAAGAAAAAAAAAATAAATTATTTGGAAGTTTTTTTTTTCTACTTTTGTCCTCGTAGATTGATAAAATGTCACACTCAGTGTTGCCGTTGTGGCTATTTATAGCCAAAATTGGCTATTTTCTTTTCCGCGGTAAATTTTTGACTATTTGGCGACTTTATTTTTCAGTTTGCTATTTTTTTATTCGGGTATTTTTTTTTTATTTCGGCGAAAATACATTTTTTGTCCTAACCTCAATGATTTTAAATTTTTTTGCGATAATGAATTTTTCCTTCATGTGAGCACGACATACCAATAATGTCAGCCGTGCAGTTGAGTTTCGTTAAATCTACATAAGCTCCACGAAACTTGCAAGATTTAACTGGGTTCTATATGTCAAAGTGAATTGCATTCATTTATAATACGAAAAAATGGCGAGTGGAATACTCAAATGTCAAAAAGAAATTGACCGCATTCAGCGGAGTCAACAGTTGTCAACATTTGTGTAAAAATTCCCTAAATGGTACAATTATGGGAGCGCTCACTAAGACTGATCAGGTAGCGGACGCCATTTAATCGAGCGAAAAATTTCTATAATACATGAACACAACTGTTGATTACTTTAACCTTAACTGATACACCTCAAAAAATGTAGTTACAAGTTAAAGTTTTTTTCTAACTGGGGAAAAGCAGTGTACACTAAATATTGTGTACACATACAGTTTTCGATTCACTAGCTTTGAAAATGAATTTTTAACTTCTAAAAAGTGTACACAATCAACAAATTTTGTTCACTGAGATTTTTTGTGTGAATATTTAATTTTTGTATATTGATGTTTTTATTTTTTTTTTTTTAAATTGGGCTTTGGCCGTGAATAAAAAGACAAATAATTGATCTTTTTTAATTTTCGATATTTCGGCACACTTTGTGGGCCTTCATCAGGACTAAAAAATATATAAAAACACATAACATTAATGACCATATTCACATCAGAAAATCACAGAAAACACAAACTACCAAATTACAAATTACCATAAAAAACAGAAGAATTTTTAAATTAAAACACCACGAGACTAATTAAAAATTAAATAAATTTTAACTTATTTATAAAACTATTTTAAAAAATTATAAGCTGCGTCGATCAGATGTTTGCCACCTTCAACGTCCACTGTATTTATGTTTTGTCAAATATTTGTAAATATGAGAACAATTATCGGTGTCCGTTTTATAGTTTAATCGTGTTGTTGTTGGCGTGTTCAATATGTGAAGCATATCTAGTGTATATCTTCTTGCGTAGTTCGTCTCTTGTTGCAATATTTTTGTAGTTGCGAAGTCCGGTGTGTGGTTGTTTTGTAGACAGTGGGCCGCAAGCGCTGTTTTGTGTTCATGATTTGCCTTTAAGTCCGATTTATGCGACGCTAATCTAGTTTTTAATTTTAATTTTGTTGTGCCAACATATACTTTGTTGCATATGTCAGACCCGTCCCCTGTGCATTGTATTTTTTAAACTAGATTGCATTTGTCCATGTCGTCTACTTTACTTTTGATCCTGCTGTGAAGACTTTTTAAAGTGTTGTTTGTTTTTGGTGCAAGTGTGTAATTGTTTTTGTTGTATATGTCTGATTTTCTTAATTTTTCCGTGAAACCAGGTATGTAAGTGATTCCTTTGTAAATTTTTGGTTCAGTCCTTTGTTCGACCCCTCTTTGCATAATATTGCATAAAAATGTGTATGGACAACATTTTTATCAAGCGTGTAATGGTTTGTGGTGGAAAGTCGTTGGATTTTAATATTTCCCTGATTCGTTTAATGTTGTTTTTGTGAAAAATCTTGTCGCTGATGTTGAAAACTCTTTGAACAAAGTTTTTAGCGGTACTTAAAATTGTTTTTTTGGGGTGTTTTGAATAGTAATTTATCAGTCTGCCTGATGCCGTGGGCTTCTGATACCAGTCTGTTTTCAACATATTGTTATTTTTGATAACTATGGTATCCAAATATGGCAATTGGCCATCTTGTTACTCTTCTCTGGTAAATTTAATGTAGTTGTTGCACTTGTTCAATGTTGTTAGCGTGATGTCCATATGTTCTGTTTTGATTATTGCGAATATGTCGTCTACATACTGTAGCAATGTGTATATATTATAGTTTGTAAGCAATATGTAAATAGTAGTCTGTAAGCAATATGTTTTATGTTACTGTTTAGTTTTAAGACTATTTATTTAACTACATATGGCAAGCCTATTAATTTTGTTATTTTAGACCAAGATGGTCACCCTAAAACGACGAGAGAGATAGAATAAAGTGGTCGGTTAAACAGAACGGTTGTGTTTCATTGTTGCTAAAATTCAGAAGTGGGATTTGCCTAAATAAAATTTTTTTAACGCAGTTATCACAACGCCATAACTTTTTAAATTATATTGACACTTTTATTTAAAAACATTAATACAAAAAAAAGATAGTTAAACTATAAACAAAAAAAAAAAAAAAAATTATAAAGTTACTGTGAGCAAAATATTGCGAAAGTGAAAAAACTAGAAAAAAAAACAGTGAAACAAAAAGTAACCGCTAAATAACTGTACAATGGAAGTAGACGGCAATTTATATACACCAGCGCAGCTGCGTGAGTGGCTTCGTTATTTGGGATTGCCGAGCGCTGGAACGAAGAGTGCGTTGTTGCTACGCTTAAATGACTTGCCAGTACAGCAGCGCGGGGGATGTCCAAACAGCGACGAAGGGGCCGACAATGACGGCAAAGCGGACGACGCTGAAGGAGAAAATGATGCTGTACAAAGTGAAGCCATAAATGATTATGAGTGCCTGGATGGTGCAGTAGGCGGAGATGAAACAAATGGAAGCCAATTCGAACATGAAGATAGGGGTGAAAAAGAGAACGACAAGAATAGAAATAAGAATGAGTGCCAAGACAATAATAACAAAAACAACGATTTTCAAATAGTGAGTGTCAAACGAGTAGAAACGGTGAACAATGATAGAACAAAGGAAAATGATGGAATAAGTCAAATTGCAAAAGATCGAAATTTAAATGAAAGAGAAATAAATTTATTGCGACGAGAAAAAGAATTGATGACAAAGGAGATAGAAATGTTGAAGAAGGAGTTACAAATGAAAGAGCAAGAGAAAAGACCGATTGCGTGCTTGGAAGATGTTGCGAACTCAAAATATGCGTTCGGTTTTTTTAGCGACATGCTGCCTGATTATGATGACGGAGTTTCGTTTGACGTTTGGGTAGAACAGTTTAAAAATGTTGCTAATGTTTACGGACTGGATGAAAACATGTTGCGAACGCTCTTAATAAAAAAACTTAAAGGAAGAGCGCAGAAGTGGTTATATTCAAAACCAAATTTCTTGACAGAAACAGTGGACACTCTAATTAACCAAATGCGAGAAATATTCGGTTCAAAAGATAGCAAAATTGTATTTCGTCGCAAATTTGAGGCTCGCCAATGGCAAAACAACGAAAATTTTGCAGAATATTATAATGAAAAAATCATTCTTTCAAATAAAGTTCTTGTTGAAGAGAGCGAAATTGTTGACTATTTGATTGAAGGCATTCCGGATGAACAGCTACGTACGCAGGCCAAAATACAGTGTTTTGGAAATATAGTCCAGCTATTGCAAGCTTTTGCAAATATTTCTTTAAAAAAGCGGTTGACAAAGGAGCAGTTTCAGATTGACTCAGTTGCAGATACGTCAAAGAAGCAGGCAGCAAAAATGAGATGCTTCAATTGTAATTCTTTCGGTCATCTTGCTGCTGAGTGTAGAAAGCCTAAGAGGGAGTATGGTGCTTGTTACGTCTGTGGAAGTGTGGAGCATCAGGCTGCTGTTTGTCCAAAACGAAAAGGATCAGTAAATTTGCTAGAAGACAACGAGTATGTGGTATATTTAAATTATTATATAGATGATAAAGCTAACCAAATTTTACGGTTACAGAGTCTAATTAATACGGGAAGCCCAATAAGTTTTGTTAAAAGATCCTGCCTCAGTCGTCAAGTTAAATTAAAAGAATTTTCTGAAGTTGATATGTTTTTTTGTGGAATTAATAATAGCAAACTTGAAATTTTTGGTTCTATTTTATTCTATGTACACTTTAAAAAAAGAAGAATTACACTGAATTTAATGGTTGTTGCTGATGTTTCTATGAGTTTTGATGTCGTCTTAGGCAGAGATTTTTTAAGGGCGAGTAAATTTAAAATTGTTTCTGAACTTGAAAAGGGAATAGATGTTGAAAATATTTTTGAAAATATGAGTGAAAATGATGTTGAAAAATTTAATGAAAATAATGAAAGTCTTATTAAAAATGCTAGCAAGAAGAATGAAAAAATGATTGAGAATGAAATTGAAAATTTTGATATGAATTATAAGAATTTCAATGTAAACGAAACGTTTAAAGAAATCAATGATAACGATAACAATTTGAGTTTTGAAAACGCCTGTAATGTTAAAATTGTAGTAAACGAAAATGAAGGTAATGTAAAAAATAATTTGAAAAAAGAATTTGAAAATTGTTCAAAAAAAGAAAGTTTAGTTAAAAGTTTTGAAAATGAAAGTAGATATGACAGTGAAAATTTTGAGAAAATGCTTTTACTGATTAATCATGATGAACCAAACGAACCAGACTTAAATGTTTGTAAAAAAGTAAGCTTTGCAACAAAAAGTAAGTTATGTAAAATTTTTGAAACGTGTTATCTGAAGCCTGAACGTCCTGAAGAACCGTTTATTAAAAGTCATATGAAGTTGGTATTAGAAAATGGGAAACCTTTTAGTTGTAGTCCGAGGCGATTATCATATGTGGAGAAAATTGAATTGCAAAAATTGTTGGATGAATATTTAGACAAAGGTATTATACGAGTAAGCGAATCAGAGTTTGTTTCCCCAATTGTGCTTGTAAGGAAAAAGACAGGTGATCTTAGAATGTGTGTAGATTTTCGAAATTTGAATAAAGTTACTGCAAAAGAGCATTATCCGATTCCTCTTATTGATGACCTGTTAGACAGGCTTGCGAACAAAAAGATTTTTACAAAACTAGATTTAAAAAATGGATTCTTCCATGTTTTTATGCACTTAGAATCAGTGAAATATACATCATTTACGACTCCCTTAGGACAATTTGAATTTTTGAGAATGCCGTTTGGTTTGAAAAATGCGCCATCGGTATTTCAAAGGTTTATAAATAAAGTATTTCTTGACATGGTAAAACAAGATAAGGTAATAATCTATTTGGATGATATAATGATAGCCTCAACGAATGTTGAAGAACATTTGGAAATTCTTAGTGAAGTTTTCAAAAGGCTAGTTCAAAATAAGCTTGAGCTTAGGCTAGACAAATGTGAGTTTTTACAGTCAAAAGTAAAGTATCTTGGTTATACTATAACAGGAGAGGGTATACAAGCGGACGAAACTGGTTAACAAGCTATAAAAAATTTTCCGATTCCAGACAGACCTCATGCAGTTCAAAGTTTTTTTAGGTTTGTGTTCATATTTCCGCAGATTCGTAGAAAATTTTTCTGTGATAGCTAAGCCTTAGTATAATTTAGTTAAAAAAGAAAGCAAATTTTGTTTTGGTTCGGATGAGCTAAAAGCTTTTGAACATTTAAAACACAAGTTGATAGAGCTCCCATATTAGCATTATATGATCCAAATGATATAACAGAGTTGCATTGTGATGCAAGTTCGATAGGTTTTGGAGCAATATTATTACAGAAAAAGAAGGATAAAAAGTGGCATCCATGTTTTTATTATTCTAAATGTACTTCGGTGGCTGAGTCAAACTACCATAGCTTCGAACTAGAAACACTAGCTATTGTGTATGCGTTGAAACGTTTTCGAGTTTACCTTCAAGGCAAAAAATTCAAAATAGTTACGGACTGTAATTCACTAACGTTGACTCTAAGTAAAAAGGAGTTAAATCCAAGGATAGCAAGATGGGCATTAGAGTTACAAAATTATGACTATGAATTAGAACATCGAGCAGGCAAAAGGATGCAACATGTTGATGCGTTAAGTCGGAGCACCAATATTTTAGTTTTAGAAGCTAATAATTTTGAAGAGAATTTAATTATTTGTCAAAACAGAGATAAAATATTGGACGAAATAAAAAAGAAATTAGAAAAAACTGAAGATAGTCTTTTTGAAATGCGAAATGGTATTCTGTATAGAAAGATTGAAAAAGGTTTGGTTCTGTTTTGTGTGCCTGAAGATATGGAGGGTCACGTTATGTATAAATACCATGATGAAATGGGTCACATGGGTATAGATAAAACAATGGAATTGATATTAAAAAGCTATTGGTTCCCTAAAATGAGAGAGAAAGTGGGAAATCACATTAAAAATTGTTTAAAATGTATAATTTTTTGTTCCAAAAGTGGAAAAGCTGAGGGACTTCTCCACAATATTCCGAAACAAAAGGTTCCATTTGAAACTTTACATATAGATCATGATGGGCCGGTAGACAACTCTCGGTCGAAAAAACATATTTTCGTTATTATTGATGCTTGCACTAAATTTGTAAGATTGTACCCCACTAAAACAACAAATACAAAAGAAGTAATTCAATCTCTTGAAGATTATTTTAGAGCTTATAGTCGTCCAAAATGTATAGTGTCTGATAGAGGAAGCTGTTTTACGTCAAATGATTTTAAGGAATTTTTGGAAAGGTTTAATGTACAACATATAAAAATAGCTACAGCTTCTCCACAAGCTAATGGTCAAGTAGAAAGAGTGAATAGAAGCTTAGGTCCGATGATACCAAAGTTAGTCAAACCAAAAGAAGGCATTTATTGGGATACAGTTATAGAAAAAGTAGAGTTTTGCCTAAATAATTCAGTCCATAGAACGATAGGTGAGTATCCGAGTGTTCTGCTGTTTGGAACACAGCAAAAAGGCACAGTAATAGATTTATTAAAGGAAAAAAACAATCGAAACTTCAAGAATACAATAAAAAATATGTAGATAAAAAACGTCGAGAAGCAATAAAATATGTCGAAGGAGATTATGTTGTGATAACCAATTTTGATTCGCATACTGGTTTAGCAAAAAAATTAATTCCTAAATTTAGAGGACCGTATAGAGTTAGTAATATTTTACGCAATGATCGATATTTAATTGAAGATGTAGAAGGCTTCCAACAGTCGCGAACGCCTTACAAAGGTGTTTGGGAAGCAGATAATTTAAAGCCTTGGTTTAAAGGACGAAAGGTATCAGATGACTCGGTTTAATTTCTGTAAGATCAGGAGATCTCATGATCAGGACGGCCGAATTGTAGCAATATGTATATATTATAGTTTGTAAGCAATATGTAAATAGTAGTCTGTAAGCAATATGTTTTATGTTACTGTTTAGTTTTAAGACTATTTATTTAACTACATATGGCAAGCCTATTAATTTTGTTATTTTAGACCAAGATGGTCACCCTAAAACGACGAGAGAGATAGAATAAAGTGGTCGGTTAAACAGAACGGTTGTGTTTCATTGTTGCTAAAATACTTTGTAAGTAGTCTGGGTTTTTGGCTTATGTTGTTCATGAATCTGTCCAAAATCTCCTCCATTACAATATCCGCTATAATTGGCGATATTGGTGAACCCATTGGCATCCCTTTTAACTGACAGTAAATTTTGTTGTTGTAAGTGAAATAATTATTTTCTTTTGTACAGAAACGTAAAATTTCCATAAATAGTTTTTTTGGGATTTTTGTTTGTTTTTCGATTTTGTCCCACTGTCTTTCAATTGTTGTAAGGGCAAACTCTACTGGTATGCTGGGAAAGAGCGAAACAACGTCAAATGATACCATCACTTCGACGTCGTAAATGTAGGTAAATGTATGTAGGCAAGTTGAATTGTAGGAGTAGGTTGAATTAAAATTCAAATTGACAAGCCAAAAATTTTTATTCAGAGATTTTATTTTTTATTCTGTATGTCCTTTCAGTTTACAGAACCACTTGAAATTAAAAAGCGTACACTTTGAGTGAATATGAGTATTTCAATTTTGTGTACACAAATTTTATACACAGTTATGGAATAGCGCCCCTGAAAGCTTGAAATGTAATGAGCGTTGGAGAAGAATGGTGAAATAATAATGGGAGATATATAATCTCCCATCTTTTCTTTTATTTATCATGGTCCCAAAACCCAAGTGTACCAGTTAAGTTCTAAAATTCGACTCTAAACTCTTAACTTTGACAACTTTTCTGACGCTTAGAGTAACAACACATTCAGATAAAAACATCGCTCACTAAGGTATTGCTATCATAATAGTTCACAACAGTTGACTCCGCTGAATGCGACCATTGACGAGTTCAATTCGACTCGATGTTGTGCATGGACACACTTTCGAGTTAGCAGCGCCATTTTGTCAACTCAACGAAAACCCTAACCTCGAGTTAACTCGTTATGGAAACGCAGTACAATTCAGAAACACTGCACAAAAAGAGCTGGCTACACTGACCTCACTAAAGATTGCTACCCACTTACGGCACATAACGAAACGAAACGACAAGCCGGTCAGAATTCTTTGGTTCTATAGCCACCGGTTTTTTCGACGGTCGTTGCCGTTTCGTCGTGGGTTAGTGTAGAACTGCAACAGTTCTGGATATTATCTATAAATTTCAATAAAATCATTACAAAAATCTTCTTCATCACGCATTTTCAATTGATGTGTTCACGTTGAAATCTTTTTTTGAGTGACAAAATCGCACTAGAAAATTTGACGAGCGTTCACACGTCAAATTTTTCATCAAATCGTTGGTCAAACAACCGAAAAATCCAAATATTTTGATTTTCGTCAAATGATTTGACCAACAATTTGATGAGTGTTTACATGTGAAATCGTCGTCAAATTCCATATATATTTCTGTTTGTCAAATTTTTTGATGTCTTGTTGGATGAAAAATTTGATTATGTGGCCGGCCCTAATTGTTGTTGAATTAGGTACAATTTTAAGCACAGCCGTATATACAATAATTTGACATGTGGAAACTCAAATCACTTGTCTCTAAAGATGGCTTTTATCATGAAATGCAAATAGTGAAAAATTAAAGAAGTTAAGAAACTTAGGCAAAGTTAGCATGAGAGTTTTTTTTTTTAAATACATGAACAAATATTTTGGCTATTTTTTATGTTTTGGCTATTTTTATTTTGTGTTCTGGCTAAAAAAAAAAGTTTACTCCGGCAACACTGGTCACACTGTGCGCTGTTCTGATTTGTGTTTTCATGTTCTTTTGAACGCATTTGTTATTATTTTCAAATTTTTGTTATTGATCATAGCTCGTGGTATTATATGCAAAATAACATATTATTATTATTTTCTATCATAAATTTTGTCTTCTTTGTTATTAAACAACAAACACATGTACAAGAAACAATAACACAAATTACACTTGACGCATCAACATTTTCAACTAAACAACAACAATTACATGCGCAATAACAAATAAAACCTCACACGCCAATACAAATACTAATAGCCCCTTAGCAAAAGATATGCATGACTTCGTTTCTTTATTGCTCCAATGTGAAAATTTGATTTGATCTGCCTGCCTATCTGAACTGGTGTTCACTATGTTCGCAACCTTAGAAGCTACCAACAACGCAATGTCTCTTTTTTTTATTTAAAATCACCGCTAGTTATTTGTTTCGTTTCCCTTCACACTCTTGCTAATCCACAATATTCAATTAGTTCGCAACCTACACTCGCCTTTACTTTCATAACCCGAGTAGCCCGGGTACTCAAAATTCGAGAGCCCTATAAATAATGCAAATATATGTAGCGACTGAGCCAATATGTAGTTACAAAAATTGTATTGCTAGCTGTAGTGATGTTAAAGTTAGCACATTTATTGCATAATAACGCAAATTTATATAAATTAACTTCAACCAAAAAAACAGAATTTTTCCCTGAACTTGAAAACAGAATTTTAAGAAACAAAATAAATAATCAATCAATTTAAAATCTTCTCTTATACTATTGCAATTTTTAGTATACAAAAAATTCAACACTGCAGAGTGCAGTTAACATTTTTTTTTTCTTGAAGCGAATGGACATGTTTTGAATGTTGCTCATGTCATGCTTTGTTCGCCATTCGTGCCTCGTAGGCATTTGTAATCGCAGGCGCTCGAACTCTATGGCATTCGTAACCACAGCAATTGGTACATGTATTCGCACATTAATTTTAATGCAGAAGGCATATTCGTAGCTCGTTTATTGACGAAACATTCGAAACGCCATTTGAATGCACTCAAGCTGTTCTCTGATACTCAACTTTATATATACTTATACTCATTTATTCCACTATTTTTAAAAATAGCTATTTATATAGTTAAATTTTTATCCATATTCAAAAGAAAATTAAAATGTATAATCAAATAAATAAATATTAAATAATTATCTTCACCTTTGTCAAAAAATAAAAAAAACAATCTCTGAAAAACCTTTACATATACTTTAGATATAATTTTGTTTTACACTATAAGAAGCGCTATTGTTGCTATCGCATTTATATATTTGATAAATATTCTTAACTTTATTATTTTATTCAAATCCAATATCTACAATGCAAAGTATAATGAACCAACATTTTAGAGAAGCTTACTAACTTTTCCGATTGTCCTAAGCAAAACGTAAACAAAAAAGAAAAATAAAAAAAAGGTGCGTCGTTGGACACATGAGAGAAGCGAAGCTTTTTCGCAGTTACATAGATTTGATAGCTTAATAAATTTTTCTTTTTAATACATTAACTTTTAAGCACAAAAATTTAAAATAACATAAAATAAATTACATATATACAGAAAACATATTTACATAAAAATAAAAAAAAGGTGCGTCGTTGGACACATGAGAGAAGCGAAGCTTTTTCGCAGTTACATAGATTTGATAGCTTAATAAATTTTTCTTTTTAATACATTAACTTTTAAGCACAAAAATTTAAAATAACATAAAATAAATTACATATATACAGAAAACATATTTACTGCTTATTTTTTTATTGTTGAATGTCAATTTTCCACGCCAATTATATATACGGGCATATAATGCCAGCGACTCTCCATTTTAACTCTCCACACATGGTTGTGAACTTGGCTGCACTGAACAAATTTTTTCCTTCAACAGAGTACTACGTAGCAGAAAAATCTGTTGAAAATATTTCACATTTCACTCCAAGCAAATCACAGAACGAGGATAAAAATATATATTAAATATTAAATATTAAATATATATTAATATATACTAAAGAACGCACACGAAACAAAATTTAACAAACATTTTAGATACCTTGCCGATGTCATGCATGCGTTTGTTAATTCCATATTTATTGATTTCATCTATTTCTTTACTCTTAAAAACGCACTTGTCAACGCACTTGTGGGCATTGCTAATTTTCTTTGTGCCATCAACACCACAAACGCATTCACAATACAAACACACCGATGCTGTAGACACCTCGTGGCAAATTAAAGCAAATTTTTGTGAGTTGTAATAGCATAGCAAATACACAATCCTCTATCTATTGATAGATGGTGACGATCTACTGCAGCATATCTTCTGTTATAGCTAGCATTGAATTAACAACTATTTCTATCAAGTCTTTGTGGCCTGGTGGATAGTTTATTGGACTATCATTTAAGAGGACACTGGTTCGATCCCTACGGGGAACCAAAACATATTTTTATTATTTAATATTAAAGTATTACATTTTCTTGTTGTAATTAGCGTCAGCAACAAAGAAACATCAAATTTCCAAGAAAAAATCTGTCGAAAATTTTTCAGATTTCACTCCAAGCAAATCACAGAACGAGGAGTAAAAAGCTTCGCTTCAATAACAAAATGTTAGTTCATAAATTTTGTCTTACTCTAGTAATAATTTTTTTATGTTGCATAGAGAATAGAATATAGAAAGAATAAAAAAAAATATTGTATTCCTTGTAATATTATATTGTAGAAACATGAATTACTTTCTCTTTTTTTTAAGTTTAAAGTCGTCAAGCTGGATTAGCAATGCAACGGTTCTCATAAACCAAGAACAAATATATGTACATACAAACATACGTATATACATATCCTTGAGATATCATAAATAATCTTAAGAGAACAAGGTAGGGAGGGCAAACGAGCATCGAAACAGCTGATCGCTCGAAAGTAATAGTGAAAGCTTATTGAAGTTTAGTTACGTAGAGTCAGGGTTTCTCAACCGTTGTCCGTCTAGTGTATACATATATTTTGATGTTTATCTGAAGTAAATAAGCACGTACACAAATTTTTTTTGTTGCTTTGGAGTCAACTCATTGTAGACAAGTACCTACCCCGTCCGCCAAGATAAGTCCCCTATACAGTGCGTGCGAAAATCTATTGGTGGTTATCTTATTGAGTATCTGCAGCCCTGCTGTTATTCTAATCAAAATTTTTTAACTATTCACTTTTAACATAATGTAACTATCTTTTTACACTAAAAAGTTAACATTATCTTTTTAATTTAAGTTAATGTGAACCTTATCTTTAAGATTAATTTTTTTCTAACACATTTATTTTTTCTGTCAAAAAATACTCAACCTATCAATGAATTATCTATTAATAAATATACCAATAAAGTACCTATAACACTGCTCTACAAAATCAAGAGTTAAGATATTTTTAGTTTAAACTTTCGAGGTGTTTGCCCAAAAGGCCTTGGCAGCTACATCGGATTGATGTGATCGTCTGATTTTAATTTTTTTTTTAACAATATCAAAGAGAAAACATGAGCGCTTCTTTTTTCTCATACAAATAAATTTAATTGAACTCCTAACTTTGGACTCTGTTTAAAGAAATTTCGTATAATTCATATAAAAAATTAATTACTAAAAACTGTTTTAGTAAATTTTGTAATTTTTATTAACTTTTCTTATATATTGAAATTTGCAGAAAATTTCATGTTTTTATTAAGTGCAATCCAAACTATAAAATAAAAATTAGAAATGGCCAACAAAGGTAGGATAAATTACAGATGTACAAGCTACATTTTTGCTTTTTGCGCCGAAATGGAGTCCAATTAATTTTTTTTTTCTTACACGCAGAGAAATTTTTCGTTTAGCGCAACTGAAAAATTAGCCAATTATGCTTCGTTTCCGAGTTGTAGTAGCTGCAATCGAATATTCAGTTGTAACTAACGAAAAATTAGCGAAAAATATCGAAAAAAAATAACAACGCAATTCGCTTTACTAAAAATGGCATTTTTATTGAATTTTAATATTCAAATTTTTATTTTATTATAAACATTTCTTCTAACACATAAATCCAATATGATTTGAAATAATTGATATTTATCTTACTTCAATCATTAGAATTCGAACCCGGACTCGTCGATGTCTTGTTTACTGCGCGCTCTGCTTAACGTGTTGCACCACCGCCAATTGAATTTTCAGTCGGCTAATATTCGGGTAGTGCTGCTGCTTGGAGTTCAATTGTATTGAAGTAAAGTTACCCAATTTTTTTCCGTGTATGGCAAAAGTTAAACATTTGTCATGGACAGAAGCTCGACAAAAGCCCGACAAAAACGAAAACTTTCCACCAAATTTTTGTGGTGGCCGTGGCATAGTGGTTAAGGTGCTTGATTTGTATGCGAAACAGCCTAGGTTCGAGTCCCCAGCTGACACAAATTTGTTTTTCGTTTTTTTGTTTGGTTTTATTAGAAATTGAATTGAATTGAATTGAATTGAAGTGAAATAGAAATTGAATAAAAAATAAAAATACAACAAACAAATTCTTTATTTGCCGCAATTAAAAAATTGTACGCGCTTATAACAAACGAAATTCTTTTCCTGCAACTAAATAACCCGTTTTCCGCAACTTTTTCCGTTTCACGTAACTGTTGAAACGTTTGCAAAAACGTTTCCAAGCACGATAAACGAAGTTCGTTTACTGCAAATTGGCAATAAACGTTTTTTTCCCCTGCGTGTATGAGAAAAAAGAGTACATTGTAAAAGAAACATTAAAATCGAACAATTATATTAAATTTTAGAGCTGCAAAAACTGATCACCTTTGTGCAAAAACTTCAACTGTAAATATCTCGAAAACATCTCCGATGATTTTCATATAGTAGCAATTTGCTGGCCAAAATACTTTAGATAAATTTCTTTAGAAAAAAATATTGAGTATTGAGTATTAAATATAATCTAATATATAAATACTAAATCTTGACTAAATTGCAACTATTCGGCTTAGACCCATGGGGTGTCTGGTTTAGCTTCACCATTTTTGGATTTTTTTTCGAGGTGATCACTTTTGAAGCCAATCTATATAATATATAACTAATATAGCCAATCTATTGAAGCAATTTGTAGATCTTTAATTTGTTGCTTAAGAAACTACTACCCTTCGTCAGAATAGTTCGGCCACCTTTATTTTTGTCTTTTCTTGCACAAAGAAGCTGCAAAAAATTATTGAAAAAGGGTGAATTAAACAAGAACTCATTCCACAACAACATTTGAGAACAACACTTAACAAAATAAAAATATAAAAAATTTGGAGAAAAAATAAGTTTAAAAAACGTTTTGACAAAATATTGTCAATATCTGCAATATTCCTCAGAAATTTATTTATTTTGAATTCTTCATTTCTCAATTCTTCATTTCTCAATTCTCAATTTTTCATTGTCTAAAATATTCTTTTATATTTTTAAATACAAACTTAAAATAAAAATCTAGTCTTAACGTTGTTAACCTGTTTATTTTAATTTTCAAAACATTTGAATTAAAATAATCGTCAATTATTAAAAAAAAAACTGATAAAATAAAAAAAAAATATTCACTATGTTAGAATTCGAAGTCACAACTTCTCGCTGATATTATAATCGGCCTAACCACTAAGCTAAAGAGGCTACATAATAAAATTTTCTAAATTACAAAGCTAAAGTAAAACGTAACATTTGCACCACACTATGTGGTGTGTGTTTGAAAACGTTGCTGAGCTATAAGGAAGTGTATTTTCTTTAAAAAAAAAACCAATAAACTGAAATCATTTAATAAAATATTTAAGTGTGGCTAGAGTTATATTCAATGACATTTAAAATGTTTGCATTAAATTTATGATTTCCTTAAAAAAGAACGCACAGCTAAAACGGCAGAAATGCATGTTAAAATTTCTTAGCTTATTTCGCAAAGTTCGAAATATATTGAGGTGAGTTTGAAAAGCGTTGCTTAGTTCGAAAAAAAGCGTAGCTATCTTCGCACTATTGATGAAGATAGCCACGTTTTTTCCAGCCACGTTTTCGAATTCGAATATGCATTATTGTGAAATTACGCACTAATGTGAAATTTTCGGATGCCATTTTGAACCTTTTAATATGAGTTTCCGCACCAATAAAAAAATACGTTTACCTAATGGTGTTTTCGTTTCTACAAAAAAATGTTACCTTACCACAGTGCAGCATTTTTAAAATGTTGCACTCTTTATTCATTTAAAGCAATCAGCTAATTTTCAGGTAACATTCTCCCCTGATAAAGTTTCGCAGGGCAGGAAATGTGCTTTTTTTGCCCTATATAAATGTTACATTTTAAGAAACGAACACCGAATTTTTTTGTGCATTTGCGCTTTTTTACAATCGAATACGAAAAAGAAGAGGGCAATGAAAAAGCCACATTTTTTTGTCGAAACGAAAACACCATTAGATTTTGTTCTCTATCACATATCCGTAGCTCATTCAAATCGGCGAATGACACCAAAGGAAGTCTTCTTGTGAGAGGGCTAACTGGTAGCGACCTCTAAATCATATAAAAAAATTTAAACAAAAAAATCTCTTTCACAGTATGGCATGGCACGATGATAATTCAAAAGTCGAAAAATAAGGACAACCCTAATGTATATATTTTCTCTCTTAATGTTGGTTTTGTTAGTTACAATTGGTCTTAACACATTTGTCTAACGGTAAGAGTAGAAAAATGTTCTCATGCACACAACAAAAGATATAGGTAAAAATCTAGTGCGATTATAATTGTGGAACGGGGTGTTTACTATGATCAATTCTCTGCACCAGCTTTCTCGAATCACGACTTGATTTTTCTCACTCTTAACCTCTTTCCCTCAATTGTTACTGTAAATTCAAATACAATGCCTATATTTTCTAACTTAGATATAAATTTCCTATTCAACGAATGTCTAGATATCGATTGGAGTATAATTTATGCAACAAACGATGTAAATTTGTCTAATTCTAATTCTTAAATGATAATATCAACCGATTGTTCGTTAAACATATTTCAATTAAAGTATTTAAGAGAAAGCCCACCAAACATCCATGGCTTGCCTGTGAGGTCCTGAAACTTATTGATAAAAGAGATTTACTGTACGATAAGTAGAAAAAATATAAATGTTCTGTTTTTTACAAATGTGTACGCAATGCAGTTACTGCTCTGATTCGAAAGAATAAAAAGCTTCATTACGAAAGAAAATTTTCCCACTGTAGTTCGAGCTAGTCCTTTTGAAAAAAAATATCCGCTCGACTGGTATAAGTAAAAGCATACATACGCCTTCCGAAAATGTTAATCTAGACAATCTTAATAAACATTTCATTCAGCCTTCTACAAATTGCAATAGTGTTTTACGAAATTTTATCTTTCGAAGTTCTTCAGAATTAACTTTTGAGCTCTCAGGAGAAGATTTGGTCAGTATATAAGTATATATCATTACGAAAGATAATTTTCCCACTGTAGTTCGAGCTCTTCCTTTTGAAAAAAAATATCCGCTCGACTGGTATAAGTAAAAGCATACATACGCCTTCCGAAAATGTTAATCTAGACAATCTTAATAAACATTTCATTCAGCCTTCTACTCGTACAAATTGCAATAGTGTTTTACGAAATTTTATCTTTCGAAGCTCTTCAGAATTAACTTTTGAGCTCTCAGGAGAAGATTTGGTCAGTATTGGGGAAGTTCTTTGGCAAATTAAATCGAAGGCGAAAGGATCTGATAATGTTTTTCCTGTTTTATCAAAATAAACAGCCATTCCACCTGTCATCTTACGCCATATAACCCATATTTTCACAATCATTTTACCCTCTACTTTTCTGCTCTCCGGAAAACTGCAAAAATAGTACATTTGCCGAAAAATAATTCTGAGTTCCGACCAATCGACATACTCCCATTTCTTAGCAAACCTTTTGAGATTCTGATAGGCAACCAAATTAAACCTTATTTAGAAAACAATAGACTTTTGACCAGTGTTGTGACATATTACTTTGGAAAGTAATATTTTCTTATTACATATTATCGACTCTTTAAAGTAATATTAATATTACTAATATATATTACTAATAATAGTAATATTACTTATTACTTGAAAATTGGAGTATTTGGTTACCAGCTACTATATTACTTTTTTGCTAAGAATTAAAAGAAATGAAAGACAGAGCACAAAAACCGAAATGTTTCTTATACATATACAATTACATATAGTTATATAAAACTATTTTTAAATATTTTATAAACTCATATGTTTTTTATACATTTTAACATTTTTAAAAAGACAAAGACGAAAAAGCACACCAACGATAGGCAAGACACGAGAAGCAATACTCCTTTCCATAGAAAAATCGACTGCTTATTGTGTCTTGATCATCGTTAGTGTACTTTTTCGTGATACGAAATGAAGGGGTTAGTTTATTTAAAGATATGTTATTACATTTTAAAAGTAGCAGATTTTCAAAGAAGCCATCGCTCAATTTATTTCTTCGTTCGGTATCAACGTGAAAACGAAGGTAAGAATATATTATTTGAATTAATCGCAAATAATGAAAAGTAACTAAACATCAGCTGCGCAAGTTAATTTCTTTATTTTTGTACATACGATGCAAAAGTGATAAATAAAATAAACCATAAACGAAACAGAATAGATTTTGAACAGTTTTAGGTTATCATGAGGTTCAAAAGATAAATTTTAAGTTTCTATTGATTAAAAAATTATAACAAAGTAATATGTCATAAGCAACTAGCAAAAAAGTAATAATATTGCTGGATGTTATTACTTACGCTGTCACTTATAAGTTATATGACCGAATTAGGGAAAAAGTAATATATATTAGTCATATTTTATTTTATTAATATCATCCGCTCAGAGTTGGATGATAACATGTGTGGTCTAGTTCATGGCAGAATTATCGCTTAGTGTCTCTTAGTGCCCTCACGCGTCAACGAATAGTGAATAATGAGAATGCCGGCTAGTTGTCAAAACGACGAATTTCGTAAAAATTGCAAACGAAGTATATAGAAAATGTTTCCAAGTTGTAAACTGTGCTGTCGCGTGTGCTATTTTTGTGATAATTTGAGTGAAAATATTATAAAAACATTGCAATAAAAACTGTAAAATGTGGAAGAAGTCTTCAAATTGCAAGAAAACTTGTAGCAATTCTAACATAAATTCAACTGCGAAACGTGAACACAAAGAAACTCGAGTCGTTCCTACCTTATAATTCCGCCATCTTTTTGGATTTTTCTAACGCTTTCGATACCATTAACCACCAGCATCTCATCGAAAAGATTTCATTTAAATTCTCTTTTACCACTTCGTTATGCAACTTGTTGTCGTCATACCTTTGCATTATGTTCACTACAATAACAATAACTCTCCCATTATAAATGTATCATGTGGCGTTCCTTAGGGTTCGGTTTAAGGACCGTTGTTGTTCATGACGTATATAAATGATACTGACGACAGCTTTTTAACCTGTGAACATCACATCTATGTGGATACATACAAATGTATAAACTTTTCCAAAGTCTCTACACACTCAAATTGTACATAATTTCAATTTAGAGCTAGCCTGAATCTTTCGTTGGCCAGAAATAACGGTCTCACACTAAATCCTGATCAAACCAACGTTATGGTTATCAACAGATGTCGGAGTAAAACTGAGTTGCTACCACTTTACTTGAACAATTCCCCTATTGAATATGTTGATAGCATTAAAAATCTTGGCATTAAATGTATGCAGCAATTTTACATGGGACACCCACATAAATAATGTTATCTCTAAAATTTATGGGGTGCTACGGGGACTTAGCCCTACCACCAAGTACTTGCCAACCGCTGTTAAACTAAGACTTATGAAATCATTTATTATGCCCATCATTTTTTATAGTTGCGAATTGTTTGCAAAGTTAGATATTGATTTATTTAGAAACTTGACGGTTGCTTTCAATAGTTGTGCTAGGTTTGTTTTTGGTGTTAATAGGCAGTGCCATATATCTTCATATTCAAAAAATTTAACTGGACTTTACCTAAATGATATGTTAAATTTTCTAACTTTAAAACTGTTGCATAAAACCATAAACAGAAAGGAGCTCGATTATTTATTTCACCTTTTAAGGTTTTGTAGAAATCAGAGCAAATCTTATTGTACAGTGAGTTATCAATTTCAAATAAAAAATAAATAAATAAATATTGTGGACTTAATCTATAAAAAAATGTACTTTTAAGAAAGTACGTGCATTTTTACACAGCAAAGTTTTACCGCATGTTTATGTATTCCAAAATCAGCACTCTCGTTCGTGTGGGACACAATTAGCAATACATTATTTCATATCAAAAAGTTTTGTTGCTCATTTCCTTTGCAAACGTAGTGCTCATAATACAATACATAAACATGCGGTTAATATTAAAAGCTAAAAAATTAAAAAAAAAAGAAAAGTAAATTTTTTTAAATTTTCTTAATTCAAACATAAGTGAAATTTAATAGGTACGAGTACGGAATCAACCATAAATGAAAATTAATATTGTTAAAAATTACAACAACAAAATTACATCAAAATTTATCTCTTCTGATTGAGTGCCATCATGTGTGGCTTTTAAATACCTTTCATTTGATACCAAATTTGTACTTTATTTTTTTATAGAAGTTATAGTGAAATATAAAATTCCCGCCGGTTTTGAAAAGCAACTTTGAAACCCTAAACTACCAATTAAGTACGTCTTAAAAAATAGGCAACCTCTTTTTGTTCTTTATCACATATCCGAGAATCATTCATATCGGCGGGTGACACCTGAAGACCTATCCTTGTATGTTAAATTTTTAAATATTTCTATAAAGAATAGTTCATCATAAAAAATATTTTTAAGTCGAATTATTTATTGTAGAAAATTAATACCCTTACCAATCATAATTATAACTTACGAGTCTTCTAAGATTTGCTTTTGATTTTATCTTAAATTCTGTTACTTGAAGCTCTTGTTATGCCATGTGTATGCATAAACTCTTTCCGGCGTGTATAAGAGATGCTGAGTTCGTCAAAAACTAGCGTCTTTGTTTTATCGTTCAGTGATCATGTTGAGTTTTGTGCCTGAAAAATAACATTTGCGGCACGCATTGCTTTCCTTATTTAATCAAAACAAAAAGCTGTTGAAAGTCATCGTTTACTGGTAGAAACATATGTATGAAGCACATGCTTCATCAATTAAAACATGTGAGACATTTTTTAGGCAATTTAAAAATGGTGATTTTAATGGCTGCATTCTGCCAACACTAGCGCTCATGAAAATTCGGGTGAATGGCTACACTTTTGAAAGCGCTAGCAGCTGTCTACGCTCGAGCGATGTGCATTTTACCTAGCGAAATAAATTACGCTACTTGTTGCAAGTTATGTCATTTAACAGCTGTTTACGCACCAACTTGCATGAATTTGCAAACACTCAAATAAAACACTTAAAATAAATGCAAATTTTCGTGGCTTGTGCTATTTTCAATGTTTTAAACTATCCTTTACTCCTTGCAATGGTTGAATGAGGTCCGAAATATGCTCCTTAATAGCCATATCAAGACCATCATCCATTAGCATCTCTAGCACTACGTTTTGCATTAAGTAAACCTCTTAGCAGAAAGAAATTAGGTTTTAAATTCAACAAAACAAAGCAAGCGAACAAGCTGCTTCAAACGTCAGTTGTCAACAGATCTGACGTTGGATGTAGCAACACATTCAGAGAAATCCAGCGTAAAATGATCCATTGCTACAATAGCGCTCGCCTTTGCGGAATGCAGCCAATGTGAAAGACAGTGAGAGCTCGGGTAGACCACACAAATGCGAAGAGGAGCAATTGCAGGAGTTATTGGATGATGACCCCACTCAAACTCAATAGTAATTGTATAGTAATAATTTATTTGTTTATTTATTTATTCCAGTCAATGAACATTAAATTCTTACTGGCTTTGATACAATACCATATAGTTTAATTAATAGCATTTCGTAGCAAATTTTTTAAAGATTCTTTAGAGATAGAAAAGTCAGTGTCATGGCTCACTTATAGAGAATTAAATTCAGAAAGCGTCCTATTAATAGGCGAGTTTAACGCAAGTTTTTTCGGCAAGTGCCTAAATAAAACATATCAAAACGACGTAAAATTCTACTAGGAACATTAAAATTGGTTAATTCTAAGAGATTAGGACAGTCAATTGAGCCAACAATAACATCATAAATAGATAACAAGGAAAATAAAGCTCGTCTTTTTTGTTCCTCAAAAATTAAAGAGCGCAATGCAAATCTTACAAACGATTTTTACACTCGTTCAAGACGAATGTTGTGCGAAGCATAAAAGGTATTCTAAATAATTGAAGCATATTCCAATTTTGAACGTATACAGAGACTTGAGCACTTATATATCTGTAAATTTCTGACTATTTCTGCTGACAAAAGCTGGGATTTGCTAAGCTTTAGGTATAATATAATTTATGTGGCTGATTAAGGTAAATTTCGAGTCGAATATCACTCCAAGGTCCTTTACAACATTTACTCGATTAAGCGGCACATTATTTAGAATTAAGAATTATTAATATTGTAAACATATTTAGAATAAGTGTTAACGACACACTTATCACGATTTAGGTATAAACGGTTTTGAACACACCAATTGCTTACCGCATTTAAGTCCAACTGTAATTTTTGCACATCTGAATCATTAAGTATTTTAAGATATATTTTCAAAACATCCGCAAATAGTAGACACTGGGATTGTGTTATTGAACAAGATATATCATTTATGAAGATCAAAAATAAAAGCGGACTACTGCCTACTTCGGATACTACCTTGTGGTACACCAGAAAAAGCAACAAAAGAGTTTGATACCGTATCATCGATTTTTACATAGCTAATTCTATTTAAAAGATAAGATCTAAACCATTCAAGCTTTATTAATAGAACAGAGTGTGAAACTTTATCAAATGCTTTGGTGAAATCTGTGTAGATTACACAGAAAAACAGAAAACAAAGGCAAGTTTGTTACAGTTGAGCGTCTTTGCACAAAACCGTGTTGATAAGGCGAAATAAAATTATATGTGTCATAAGAATCAATCAAGAGATGTTTACGAGCAATGGGGAAGATCAATAAACTCGGTAAATGGGTCCCACATGACTTGAATGAACGTCAAATCGAAAATCGCAAAGTCTCTTGTGAAATGCTGCTTCAACGCCTCAAAACGAAATCGTTTTTGCATCGAATTGGGACGAGTGACGAAAAATGTATTTATTTTGAATACCCGAAGTGGAAAAAATCACTGCTTTCATCTAGCGAAACCGTTCCTTCAACACCAAGTTCAAATTCCTTCGGTAAGGTGCTCTGTGTCTGGTGGAACCAGAACGGTATTGTGTGTTGTGAACTCTTGAAGCCCGGTGAAACGGTTAATACACAACGATATCGCCAACAAATGATTAATTTAAACCACGCATTAATCAAAAGACGACCGGAATTGGTTTGAAGACATGGCAAAGTGATTTTGTTTCACAAAAACGCGTCGTCTCACACAGCAAAAGTAGTGAAAGACCAATTAAAATCCCTTGAATGAGACATCCTTGTGCACCCGTTGTACGCCCCAGACTTGGCGTCATCTGCCTATCACCTCTTCACATCAATTGGACACGTGCTCGCTTCAGCGATTTCAAGGAAGTTGAAAAATGGCTCGACGAATGGTTTGCCGCAAAATACAAGCAGTTTTTCTGACATACTATTCATAAATTACCTGAAAGATGGGCGAAATGTGAAGAAAGCGATGAGCAATATTTTGAATAACAAAAAATGTATTTTCCTAGAAAACTACGTATTTTTTTATCAAAAAAAAAACTCGTAATGTTTTAAAAACTTTTAAATAACTCATTAAAAAAATATTATTAGTTTTATGAACGATCTTAATTCGTAATTGGATTAATTTAGTCCTGGTTCCTTCGAGCTAAAGTTAAATAAATTTAAAATATTATTGTTCTGCGTATCTGCCTTTTAACAGGTGTTGTTGGTGAATGTTATTTGTTGGACTGTATATAATAAAAGCCGCCTTTAGACTCAGAGCAAATGAAATTAAAATTTTAGCATAATGTAAACAGTTAGTCTATTTTTACACATATTTTACACAGAAAAAAAAAAGGAATCGGCTTACATAATAATCAAAAAATGCTTTTTTTTCCATTTTTAGATAGTTTTAGTAGTCTATAAGTTTATTAAAACATAGACCAAACCGTTTCAATTCACAACTGATTCGAATATTCCACGCTCATATCATAATTGCACATATTATTATTAAAAATGTATGTATATGTATATACATATGTATATATATTTATATAAATCACATTTAAACCGAAATATTTGCAATGTTAAATGAATAAGCAAAAAATTTTCTATAAAAATTTGATTTGATCAGAAATTTTAATATTATTAAAATACTAATATTAATGTGAAAAAGATCACATACATATTATTATATGAATTACATAATTGGATAATTGAACTTTTTTAATTTATAATATAATAATTAATTTTTATGCCTGTTATTTAAGTGTATAAATTCTTTTCATATGCTAAATTATGTACACATGATTTTATAATTATATATTTATTAAATTTGTGTTGCATTATGTTATATATTAAATTCTTTTTATGTATTAACTTGTTATTATATATACATACATATGTGCACATATATATATATATATATGTAAATATATGTACATATATATATATAAATATGTATATATGTATATATATAGCAAATGATATATATATATATATATATTTATGTATATGTATATAGTAAAATATTTATATATAGACAAACATATTAATTCGAAATTTAATTTGCCTATTATATACTCAGTTTTATATAATTTTGTACAAAACAAAAATTCTGTTCGTTGTTTTTTTTATTTAACCAAGTATAATTTCGCTTTTTTACCAACTGAATTCCAGCTAAACACTTTAAATCGCTCTTGCTTTACAAAAATATTTTATACCGACGCGTTTAATACAACAACTTGAAAGTGACTAAAAATTTTCAAATCTTTAAAGCTTCAAGAGACGTAATGTATCTAAATATAAGCACATAAAAGCTCTAAGTCTCTAAAAACATGTTCTATATTTCGCATGTTTTTTCGTAAGAACCTAATTATAGGCTGAGAAGTATTAAAAAAAAAAAAATAATTATAACATTAATGGAATAGTAGTTGGCTCTTGACCTTTACTACTGCTACTTTTTGCGTTAAAAAAAATAAAATAATTATTTATTACAGATTTAAAGAGCACCAAAAATAAAAGCTTTACTTTATTATTATAAAAGCTATGAAATGATGATTCGAGTAAATAATAATGGTGTCATTTTTAAAAATGGTACAGAATATTATATATTTTTTAAAACTATCATATATATTTTTTTTTGCAGACTGCGAATTAATTATCAGTTTTCAAAATTAATTTTTTAATTTTTAAGTCTCATTTGAAATATGAAACCAATCTGAATGACTTTCACAATGTTTCTCGTAATTTTTAAATAATGATTTGATTTTTATATGCGTACAATATTAATTGAGTTCAAGAACAACAGTTTTCGAACTTTTTCAGTATTAACCCATTTAAAGTCGCAATAATCATAGAGGAATTTCAATGCTATTGATGGTAGTGCATTTGCAGAAAGAATGTGGGAAAAAATGTTTCGAAACCATAAGAATGTCTTTTATAAGATTAAATATACCAAAATAAAATTTTGGTCCCAAGGTGCATGTTGAAGAATCAGGGTTTTTCTTGTCTTTTTCTTGTTTTCTTCTTTTATTTTCTTTTATTTCTTTAGTCTTTTTACTTTCTATCTAGTTCTTTTCAAAAAAAAATCAGCTTCCAACGTTTGTTGTTGATTTTAAAGAGTAGTCAATTGAATACAAAAAGATTAGAATGTACAATTTGTATGCCCGTATATTTGTATGCCCGTATATATCACAGAATTTTGGCTTAGCTATGCCACAATTCAGGTGCAAGCTTTTGTGTTAAGGTGGTTAATATTTTGTACTTATAACATGCAGAAAACAAGTCAATTGCAGATCGATTCTGTGCGTTACCGGTAATAGTATTCTTGTTACCTAAATTCGTTATCGGTCTTAGTACCCGATATTCTGTGCTTTTTTTCTCGGTAATGCTGACAAACGTCGCGCAGTGTTTGAAAACTCAAATTTACGAGCTACTTTGCGTAAAAAAAAATTCCATAGAATAACGGTAAAACGCGATGCCAATATTCTCAGATGTTCAATTAAGGAAATTCAGAACTTCAATGCTTCAGTGATTACTTGATTTACGTCTCTATTAAAAGTGCAGTGATCATACTCAAGCGCATGTGAGCTTTGCGTTGCGTAAAAAAATTATTGTTGTAATCAGGTCCGAAGCCAAGATTTACCTTAGGGGGATTTTGATAAAAAAAAATCTATAAGTAAATGCCAGTAATAAACTAAAAGCAAGGATATGGAAATTTTTCCAAGCAAACCCGTTTTTTTTTTTTAAGACTATTCGTGAATATGCCTATTTTTTAATGACCATAGGAGAGATGACAAGAGTTTATTGAACTTTTTTATCAAATTAATTTTGAGTACTAAGATTTGATTAGTATTGAAAATTTTAAATGTCTTTTAAAAAGTATAATTCCGAAAATTTGCACAAAAAGTAAAAATTTTTATCACAAAATTTTACTAATAAAACAATATTAGTTTGAAAAATAAAAATAGCTATGAAAAATTAAAACTTTTTTTAATAAGTTCACCTGTTGAAACTTGATTCACAACTTGTATGGGGCATTTCACACAAACAGGAGAACAAACAAATTTGTTGGTTTTGGTTTCTTTTTGGATATCTTACCTGTGTGAACCCTAGTTCGAGTAATCGTTAAACATGCAACAACAATAGAGTTCAGCTGCTACAGCTTTTTCGCACTTCCTCAGCATTAACCCATTATCAATATCAATATCAATATCAATATCAATTATCAATATCAATATTATGGATTCTAGTGACCCCACACAAGTAAATGTGGGAAACATTTACCCACCAATGGGACAACACAGGGACAACACAAGACATAACAACTAACCATGCATGTATAAATTGTTTTTAATCTACTTTTGAGTTGACCTTTTGACAAGTCAACATCAAAAACGCTACAATTATTAACAAAGGTATTCATGCGATTTAAAAGAGCAGTAGCTATATAGTTTGTACTACTGAATGGTAAATAAATTAAATTGTTAGCGTTTCTACTGCTTCTACGGTTAGTGTTAAAATTTATATGAGAAAACAGTTCTGGAGAATCGAATACACCTGTTATGAGTTGGTGTAAATATACGATATCTGCAGACTTCCTACGGTCTCTTAAAGACTGCATTTTTAACAGTTTCAAACGATCCTCATAAAGTGGAAGGTCTAATATGTCCGTTCCACTTAAGGCGGTCTTCTCATTCAAAACCCGTTTTTTGGACCCTTTTTAAAAAAATTCTTATTTGAAAACGCAAAGAATAATTGAAAACTTTTTTATTTATTGTATTACAAAAGGTTCAAAGTAAATAAAAAAATTTTTTTTGCCTCGATACGTGGGCTGTTCAAAAAGTAATGAGACTTCAAAGTTGGTGGTGAAAAAAAAAGGTGTCGTCACGGCGGCCACGATTCCGGGTCTCCGGAGCGTCTGAAATGAAAAAAAAAACGGGGTTATAATCAGTATAGATGTAATTCTCGGGTGAAACTCAAGCTTAATTTTGTGATTTTTTTGACAAAATGGCGGCCATTCAAAAAAAAAAATTCAATTTCGGGTTTTTTTTTTTGTAGTTTAGTGTAAAAAAAAAATAGTAAAAAATTTTTTAAAATTATGGTCGAGGTTCACCCGAGAATGGTGACAATTCTGCGTCGATTCCACTTTGTTTCATGAAAATCGGTTCAGTTGAACTGGAAATATCATGGCCGCCAGTTCGAAAAACGTGGGTTCGAGATAAACGCGTTTAAAGTTTGAAGTAATTTTTTTGGGAAAAAAAAAAAATCAAAAATGTTTAAAGGCAGTTTTAAAGAGCTGACAATTTTTACTTACAAATATTAGTCGGCGATGCCAGCTCCATACAGGCCACCTTCCTCTTTTTCGTAGAAACTGCTTTCTGCTGCCCTCTCTGCTCTGCGAGCCGTTCTGCCAGCTTTTGATGATGCCGCAGCTCGAGTCTCTGATCGGTTCAATCTGTCTTCATTGCGAGATAGTGCGTATTCGTATGCGTTTTTGCCAATCGCAATACCCATCAAACCCATAATTTTAAGTATGGGTATAAAACCGTCGTTGAAGAGGCACGTTGCAATGAAATTGGCCACTTCGATGGTGCGTGCGCCTGAGTTGATGTGTTTGGGCGAAAGTGACCAAAGAACAGAATTGTAGGACTCATTGGAATTCTGAGTTTCAGATCCAAGGCATCTTTCAAGCAAATTATCTGCCGACAGCGCTTCGTAAGCTGGTTTTATTACCTCCATCACCTTCTTGTCCATCAGACCTTGCTTCACAAAAAAGGCTGTATCTTCTAAAGTATTTCGAATTAAATATAAATAAATAAATAAATGCAAAAAAAAAAGTTGAAAAAAAAGTTGCTCAATGAGAAGACCCCCTTAAGCCCCTTAGAGCAAACCGAACAAAATGTTTTAAATCAACCGTTCTGTATATTTTCACATCATTGGCAAAGATAAGAAGATGAGAGTGTTCTACGATGTGAGTTACATAATTGATTGCTAAAATAAACAAAAGTGGTCCAAGGTGGCTACCCTGAGGAACATCTGATTCCGCTATAAATGCAGAAGACGTCTCTGAAGCGTATTTGATAAGATCGCCACCAAATAAGATTTAATCCAGTTCACAAAATATTGTAGAAATCCCATTAACTTGAGCTTAAATTAAATTAGATTGTGTTGTAACTTATCAAAAGCTTTACTAAAGTCAGTGTAAACGCAGTCGACCTGGTTACCAGCGCCAATCGAATATAAGCAGAATGTTGTGAAATCTAGAAGATTAGACACAGTGGATCTGCCATTAACAAAACCATGCTGACGAGTTGTTATGACTTCACCACAATGAATTTTTATCCGATCGTACACAATCCGCTCAAAAAGTTTAGGTATCGATGAGAGCTTAGCGATAGGCCTATAATTACTGACATCATTCCTGCAAACTTTTTTATATATAGGACTTATAAATGATTTTTTTCAAAAAAGTGGAAAATAACTTTCGTTAATTGATTTATTGAATAATACCGAAAGTGGTCGACTCAGCATAGGACCGCATTCTGTTAAAACTGTGGCAGGATTCCGTCTAGTCTAGCGCCAAAGTCCTCCTCAATTGATCCAATATACTTTAAAATGTCCTCTGAAGCGAAGGATATAGATTCCAAAGAAACTCTTGGTACGGAATTCATATATTCAAAGTACTCTCCATCAGGATTAAAAGAATCTGAACAAAAATATTTTTAAAAAGGTTGGCAAATAAGCCACAAATTACGACGGGATCATCAGTAAATACATCAAGATTTCTGAACGAAGAAAGAAATCCATCGGATTTCTTCTTTGTGTTTATGAACCCTCAAAATTTTCTTGGATCAGACAATACTCTCAGCTTAATCATTTAAATATTCGTCATATAATATAGCTGAGCAATTTTCAAAATCTAGAAGCAAACACGTGTAAGTCTCTAAGTCATTTGAGTCTAGGCTACAGACTTCCATGCCCTATTCCTGTTGTTGCGAAGAGTTTTTCAATCCTTTGTGTACCAGGGGTACGCAAAATTTTTCGCAAATTTGAGACTATATGGTACAAACCGAGAAAACACATCAAAAAGTTCCATATAAAAAAAATTAATTGAATCATCAAGACTATAATCATTTAAGTATTCTAAAAATACATTAAGCTTACGATGAATTAAATGATTCAACTTCAAAAATTGAGCTTTTTTAAAATTGAATTCATAAAGCTTATCAACTGAATTCGCATTTACTATATTTTCTCTGTCGGACTTAAACCAAATACTCAATGATGGATGGAATTCATCAACAGTAGTTAGAGCATGAAAGGCCCTCTTAACAACAACATTTTTATTGTCTGTAGTTAAGACCAGATCAAGAAGTATTTCAAGACTATTATAAATACAACTCACTTGCTGTAAGTGAGAACATATATTGTCAACAAATATATGTTCTTGGCGTGTCTTCGAATTAGATGCTCAAAGGATGCTGAAGGATACCATTTTAAGTAAGGCAGATTGAAATCGGCTAACGAAATGTCGTCATTTACGTCAAGTAAATTTATAATAAAGGGTGGTTAAATTTTAAGGTCCGATGTTGAATGTGAACCACACCTAAACGTTAAGTTTTTTTTTGCATTTCATTTCACATTTCTCAATATCAGACTAACTCAATTTGAACCATGGAAAGATACACAATCGAGCAACGCGTTAAAGTTATTCAGGCTTATAATGAAAATGGGCGTTCAAATCAAAATGCATATCGTGCACTTCGTGATTTTTTCGGTCAATTTAATCGTCCAAATGTGCGTACAATCGGAAAAATCATTCAAAAATTTCAGCAAACCGGGTCTGTAGGAGATGTGAAAACACCAGTGCATGCTCGTACAGCTCGTACCGCAGAAAATATTGCTGCTGTTCGCGATAGTGTGGCTGAAGAGCCGTCCACCTCAACTCGTCGTCGTGCCCAACAATTGCACCTCTCACGCTTGTCTTTGATGAACATTATGCATAAAGACTTGCATTTACAATTTTCGAAGAAAATCATCTTCAGCGTTGAGGCAAATTTTCACCTCAGTGGATTCGTCAATAAGCAGAATTGCCACATTTGGGCGAATGATAATCCAAGAGTGATTGTCGGAAAACCAATGCACCCACAAAGAGTGACTGTTTGGTGCAGTTTATGGGCTGGCGGCATCATCGGACCGTATTTTTTTCAAAATGAGGCCGGTCAGGCAGTTACTGTGAATGGTGTTCGCTATCGTGAGATGATAACGAACTTTTTATGGCCCGAATTGGAAGATATGGATGTGGACGATAAGTGGTTTCAACAGGACGGTGCCACTTGCCACACAGCTAACGAAACAATGGCTCTTTTGCGCGACAAATTCAATGGCCATGTTTTCTCACGTGGTGGCGATGTCAATTGGCCGCCAAGATCATGTGATTTGACACCGTTGGACTTCTTTCTTTGGTGTTATTTGAAAGAAAAGGTGTACTTCGATAAGCCAGCAACAATTCAAGAGCTTAAGGATGAGATAATTCGGCACATTAACGATATAGAACCTCACTTATGAATCAGCGCCATCGAAAATTTGGACCATCGGATTGAGGTGTGTCGCCGAGGTCGCGGCGGCCATTTGGCCGATATTTTGTTCCATACATAATTGAACTATACCAATATTATCATAATTAAAAGAAATGACAATAATTCTCTAAAAAATTTATGTTTTATTTAAAATCAACATCGGCCCTTAAAATTTATCTACCCTTTATATTCTATGCAATCAGCAAGGTTTGCATAGACCTATGTACTACTTTTTGGCGGAATATATGCATTAATAACATATATATTAGAACTACACTCAACGGAAAATTCTTGGTAAAATTGATAAATAACTTTTGTAATTCCTTAACAAAACCAAATTGCGCAATCAATTAAATTTTATCATTAATGCTTCATATTTTTATCAACTCGAAAGAAATTGTATCCATTTGAGTGAAAACTTAATAAAACGTTAACAAATTTAGTGTGTTGATTTGAAGAAATGTGTTTTATTTGTTTGAAAAATGCTTTTCTCAACTTGATATAAGCTTAGTCCCTATAACAAAATCGGAATAAAATTTTATAATTTTTAATAGTTAATAGTATTCAGGAATTATTTATAAATTTGATAATCGCTTGAGTCACGCGGATAAAATTTCAATTTCGTAATGATGAAATGAATTATCAATCATTACAACAAAAATAGAGGTCTGGCATTTCGGTAACATTATTTGTTGTTCACAGAAATTATAGAAAGCTATTTTGTTAGTTGTGTACGTTTTATTTAATTTGTGAAAAAAAAAAATTATTTCAATAACAATTCAGTGAGAGTAAGGAGATAAGGAGTGGAAGGAGGAGAATTACATTCTTTTTAGTGATACATTTTATTTTGTTATGTTTTGTAAAATTGCTTGAAATAATAAAATATTTTATCAAAACAACAAAACATTTTTGTATCATTGATAAATAAAGTATATTTTTAACAGAAAAGCATTTTTCTTTTCAACAAACCATTTATTCAGGTTGAAATATTCCTTATTCATATTGACAAATTCATTTATCAAATGTACAATGTAAACGCGGCATTCTGGATAAAGGCTTTTATTTAATCAAAATACGTATATCCGTTTATCAAATAAACAAAATAAAATGATATTAATATGATTGCAACCTCTCACCTTCAAATTGACAAACGCTTTTGTTGGCTCTATACTGACAACAAATTTATCAACTTAGGTTAGGTAAGAAGGGTCGTGCACCGTTACCGGCGCTTCCACGGGGGCCTATAGGTCCATTGCAAATCCCTTTTTATAATTGTGGTAGCAAGTTAAACCATTGTTCCGATTTGTTCCTCAAACTATCCTGTGCTTTGTATGAACCTCCAGATGTCTAGCAGTGGTGTGTTCACCAACTCTTCCAAGCCTTTGAAAAATCTGTTCCCCATATGTCGGAGTCGACGATTCTGTAGACTTGGACATTCGCATAGTAGGTGAGTTATTGTTTCTATTTCCTCCGGGTCTTTGCAGCTCCGACAGAAGTCTGGCGCTGTTCTACCTATTCTATTGGCCATTACCCCAATGGGGCAATGACCCGTTAGAACTCCAACAAGGATCCGGATTTCCCGTTTGACCAAAAGCAGAAGGCTTTTCTCATTAAGCTCAGGCCAAAGCCTTCGAGATATGTTGCAGTCACCTCTGGAAGCCCAGTTTGTGTTGACAATATCTCTGGCTTTTAGTTCTATACTCCTTTTGACGACGCCTATTGGAATGTGCACATCTGTGTCAGCTCTGTTTGTACTTGCGGTTACTCCACGCCTTGCCAGTTCATCTGCTGCGTCGTTCCCTTCAATATTGCTATGTCCGGGAACCCAGCAAAGAGTGACATTGTGGGTATTGCAGATACTGTTCAGTGCATGTTTACAGTTTTGCACCGTTCGAGCCTTCGTCGTTTTACTGTTCAGTGCTTTGACGGCCGCTTGGCTATCCACAAAAATTACTACCCTTGTGGGGGTAAGATTTTCCTGTGAATGGCCTGTGCAGCTTTTTCAATAGCATATATTTCTGCCTGAAAAACGCTACAGTAATCCGGGAGTTTGTAACACTCTTTGATTTGCAGCGTTTCACAGTATACACCCGATCCCGTTCCGTTTTCCATTTTGGAACCATCAGTATATAAATGGATATTGCCTTAGGATTCTACAGCCGTTTCTTCCCATTCTTGTTTGCTGGGAATGGATGTGGTGTAGTCTATACCGAATGTCACACTGGGTATGATATAGTCGGTTGCTCTTTTTGATTCCTCGGTTCCAAAGACATTTAGAATAGATGCATGTCTGAATGTGCTGCTTTTATAGGCTCGTAATTCGTTGAGGCGAATCGCGCTCTTGGTCGCCGAACATTTAAGGAACTCTTTTATGGAAAGAAGATTTAGCATCATATCTAGACCCGCCTGTGGCGTAGATCTCATGGCTCCTGTTATTCCTATGCACGCTAACCTTTGAACTCGTGTTAGGAAGCTAAGGTAGCTGTTTTTATGCGTTACCGTCCACCATACGAGAGAACCGTAGGCAAGAATGGGTCTCACGATCGCTGTATACATCCAGTGGATTATGTGCGGTCGCAGTCCCCATTTCCTGCCAAATGTCCTCTGACAAGCGTACAAAGCGCACAGTGCTTTTTCCCTTCTTTCCTCTGTGTTGCGTTTCCAGCTCAGCATGTTATCAAGGATAATTCCAAGGTATTTGGCTTCCGTGCTTCAGAGTTACTCCGTTAACACCAAGTCCATTCCATTCTGCCAACCGCGATAGCTCATTCAATGCCGCAGACATTAGTTCGCTAATTGTTTGCAGGTATTTCCCGCATATTAGGATGGCAACGTCATCGGCATAGGCTACCACTTTTGTTCCTCCAGTTGTGAGTGTAGTGAGAATTTTGTCAACCACAATCAGCCAGAGAAGGGGGGATATGACTCCTCCTTGCGGTGTGCTTCTTGTGACTTCTTTCCTCACAACGCTCATTCCCATTTGTAAGCTTATACGTCTGCTATTGAGCATTTTATAAATCCACTGGGTTATTTTAATGTTAACTCCTTTGTCTACTAAAGCATTTCTTATAGAATCTGTATTTACATTGTTAAATGCGCCTTCGATATCTAAAAACGTTACTAAAGTATATTTTTTGTGATGAAGGGTTCCTTCTATGACCGAAACCACCTCATGCAGTGCCGTTTCTACCGATTTACCCTTAAGGTAGGCATGTTGTACACTACAGAGATTATTATCGTTCACAGATTCTCTTATGTGAAGATCTATTATTCTCTCTAGCGTTTTCATCAAGAACGATGAGAGACTAATAGGCCTATAATCCTTTGGTGGTGAGTGTATCGGTTTCCCAGCTTTTGGAATGAAAACAACTCGCACTTCTCTCCAAATTTTTGGAACATATCCTGTCTTGAGGCAGCCGGTGAAGATTGCTATAAGCCAGGGCATGATGCTAGGAAGGACATGTTGCATCATGGCCGGTAGGATACCATCTGGACCCGCAGATTTGTAGGGCTTGAAGGATCCGATCGACCATTCTACAGTTGACCTTGTAATAATGTTGGGGAGTTCTTGTAAAGGTTCTGGCAATGTTATTTCCAAGTTGTTGTTAGCAGCGTTTTGATACGGTTCTGTACAACCTGAAAAGTGAGTTTCCATGAGTAGCAAAAGCGTTTCTTGGCTGGATTCTGTCCAGGATCCGTCGGACCTCTTAAGGTATCCCGGGACCGTTGGGTCTTTGGATAGCGTCTTTCGATGTCTGGCGGCTTCACTGGTATCCTCAATGGACTCGCAAAATTTTGTCCAAGATGTTCGCTTAGCTATTCTTACATCCCTAGTGTAAGCATTTAGCATGGATCTGTAGATTGTCCAGTCCTGCTCTAGTTTGCTTAAGATGGCCTTCCGGTGAAGTTTTCTAACCTCTAATCGCCTCTTTTTGAGGTCGCTTGTCCACCAACTCGCATTTGCAGGTTTGCGACTTCGAGACTTTGGTCAGAACTTCTTGAAAGCCTGGTTCATTTTTCCCTTATAAGCTCGAATTCATTGTCAATAGATACATCGGTTGGGAGGTATTCTGTGTCAGGGTCTGCAATATTTCTGCTTATCTAGACTGAATACCTTTCCCAGTTAGTTTTTAATGGGTTCCTAAAATGTTTCTTTAATTGGGGATCGTAGTCAATAGTAAAGAGAATGGTAAAGTGGTCGGAAAACGACTCCTTCTGTGACACCTCCCAGTTATCGACTATAATCTGTTCGGAGTTACTAGCTAACGTAAGATCGATTACCTCTTCCCTGACTTTATTCTGAAATGTTGGCCTATTGCCCCTATTGCATAGAATAAGGTCTGTGGTAAGGATAAATTCAAAAATAGACTCACCCCTTTTGTTGATGTCTTTGCTGCCCCATTGCGAGTCATGGGCGTTAGCATCACAACCGATGGCCAGGAATGCCCTGCTTGTGTTACCATGTTCTGCTAACTCGCGGACTGTTTGCACTGGTGGGTTCGCCTCTTCATAGGGCATGTACAAGCAAAGGATCAGTTTTGCTGACCTTGTTTCTACGCTGGTTGCCACTACGTCTCCGTTGCTCAATCTAGGGAGAAAAAACATATTAATGGATTTTTTCGCAAGTATACAGCTCCTTAACTTACCTTCATTTGTAGAGTGAAACAGGTTGTATTGTTTCGGCCCTAGGCCTTGGATCTTGTTGTTGGTGATCCAAGGTTCCTGGATGAGGGCCACATCTACATTCTCCTCGGACATGCACAGCATCAAGTTGTCGGTCGCTGCCTTACAGTGATGCAGGTTGATTTGCATCACTTGCAGCTTCCTCCTCCTCTCAACTATTGTTGGTTCAGCCTCTTCTCCTTAATGGATCCGAGGCCGAATTTGAGCATGTCCGACTGCTCCTTAAGCCAGCCCGTGGAAGCAGCGTCTACAGAAAAGAGAAGAATTTTCCCTTCGCTGCCGTGACTCTTCTGCGACCTGACCAGCTTCCACTCCTGAATTTTGGCGTCTTTATTCTGCGCCGCCAAAAGCTTCTGAATAGACTCATCCTCATGCAAAGCTGGAGGAGGAATCCATACAGATACCTTGTGGCGAAGCGGAAGCGTGGACTTGGAGATCACCTTTAGTGAAGCTCCCTTCCAAATTTCACCAATGCTAGCGATGGTTTTGGTCAGGAACTCCAGGGATTTCTTCGATCCACATTCGACGACTTTGACTCCTTGTTGCCAACCAGCACCGATGAACTTGTAATCGTCGGGATCACCGTGTTCGACGCTAGCCATCATAGCTTTAAGGATCTCATTTTCTACAAGCAGCCATTTTTCCCCCGTCATAGAGCCGTCTGGGTCAGTTTCGTCTCTAATGGCTACTTGTAGCTCCTTTGGTGAGTTTTCGAAGATCCCCCTGCTTTACTTCGCTTCGAACAACTCGCAGCGACCTCTGCTGAGTTTTAAGCTTCATATACGAGCTTTGCAGACTTTTTTCGGTAACAGATAACTGTAACAGATATGGTAACGGTAACTGACTAGAGACTGATAGATTATATCAATGGTTAAGCGCACAAAAGTGATAAGCGCTCTTTTCACGAAAATGAGTTAACTGCATTTTTCAACTCATCAAGCTATGATCTGTATTGTGTAAAATAAGTGTGAGTGAAATGCCATTGGTCAGCTGGTCAGTGCAAAGTTAAAATTAGTATTTTGTATTGAAATGCATTAAAAATTAAAAACAAAATCAGCGTTCCCGAACATTTTAAAATTTTCACTTCATATTTGAAATTGGAATTTTTTTTTTAGAATGCCGGAAGTAAAGATTTCAAATTGTAATTTTATTAATTAGCCGGTTTTTTATTCATTTAATTATTTTTATATTTAAATATATGTTGAAGTATATTAATAATGCACAAGAAATTTCAGAGTGGGAATACATTACCTTAAGAATATACTTAAGAATATACTTACATAATTACTAATTTATGAATATAGCGTCAGAGTCAAAAGTGAGTAAGCTCACAAAAAAAAAAAACAAAATTAACTTGTCTTTACTGCACCAAAAATAAGTGCAACCAATAAAATGTTATTACTGTGCAACCAATAAAACCGCGGGTCAAAACATTCTCGTGAAATGTACTGTTCAAAGTCCAAAATCGTTTAAAAAAATCCAAAAACTCTTAAATTGATATAGATTTTATGGTCACAGGTTGATTTTATCGAAAATCTGTTGGCATATTTCAGTTCCGCGAACAATTTTATATAAAAGTATGTTATAAAAAAGTCTTTGTATCACTTTAACGCTTAGAAGAATTTAAATATAAAACATTAAAAAGATAGTACATTAAAATGACGCTTTATAGCGGCTCCCTTCCAGTTTTGGAAATTTTTGGTTTTTTTTACTCACACATTGTTATGTCACCCAGAATTAGTATTCTTCCCATGCAGTAAGGTTCTGAAATACTTTAGTAAAATGAACCCACCTAATGTACATCAGCTGTTTGTTTTTTTCTCTCTCTCCCGGCATTTCCTCTTCTGAAAAACAAGTTACACAGGCAAATACTTATACAAATCAAATACTTACCAGACGTTTGCTTGCTAAAAAGCTTAAATCTTCTCACGACTTATAGGTGATATAATTTTATCACCTTTATATATTTTTATAATTTATATAATTTTTAAACAGCCAACATTTTTATTTTTTGAGACAAATTTATGTTTTTGGTGTCATTGAAAAGAAAATTAAATAACTTACAAAATTAATTACACAAAAAAATTTCAATTATTACGCGAAATTCTGAAAAATTTGCACTCAAAGTTGAAATTTGGCAGTTTCAACCGATTGATTTCATTTTCACACGATCACAACTCGGTAACGGTTAAGTTGGTGGAATTTGTTGATATAACGTTGGAATAGTGATTTCATTGTCCTTAAAATGAGTTATCAAAATTAGTTTTATGAAGGTTAGTTTTTTTGCTAGAAACAATAACGTGAATCAAAGTCGTGAAATATTAATTAACTCTGTAACTCCTAAGAATGTGAAAATAGACCCTGACCTTCGATACGATTTTTTGCTCAGCTCGACATAATCTTTCAGCTCCGTAAATATTTGCACTCAATTGAGGGACACCCTGTATAAAAGCAAATACTTACCACCACCATAATAAATTTACAAACATTTTTTTAAACCTTTCAACGTTCACTATTGAGCTGTTATGTTTTGTGTTGTGTTTGAGTTGACTTCGCAGCTGTGTTTCTACAAATGTATGCCCTATCTACAGCATATAAGGTATGTTTCATAAATATAACGCCACTGCGAAATTTGAAATATTTTTGTAACGGCCAGTTTAAACAATAGATAATGTTTTGTGAATTTGGTCATCTATGCACAACAACAATAGTGAGCAAAAGTGAAGTCTGTTCTAATAATGGTATATTGTTTATTGCTTAATATCACTTTTGATGCTGTTTCATATTTATAACGCCGTTTCAAAAGTTTTGAATAAAAACGATTTTTATTGAAAAAAAACATTTATTAAATTACTGTTCCAATAGCTCCAATAATATTCTAAATGCGATTTGGCATACTTGTAATTAATTTTTTTAATGTATTTGAATCAATTTTGCTCCATTCTTTGAGAATAACTGAATTCCGTTCTTCCACGTTGCCAAAATGTCTGTTATTTTTATACACCTGGCGTACAAGAACTCCCCACAAATTCTCGATGTGATTACAAATCTGAAGAGTCCCCCGGCCACCCCTTCCAATAAATCAATGTTATTGATCTGAAACCATCTCGATTTACGTGGATTGCCTCATTATCTTGCAGGAAAACTTGTTGTGTCTGTCCGTTTTTTTCCAAAAGTGGAGTCAAACTGCTCTCCAGAACACGAGTGTAGTCAGCGCTCTTCATGCTTTAACTTTAAATTTCAGAAAAACCACCCCACACCATCACTTTCTCTCCACCAAAACTTCTTTTTGAAAACGGAAGTGGTTCGCGGCGTATGTCGTATTAATAATGTCAAAATCAATCCTGGCCATCAAGATTCCATTTTTTCTCATCGGAAAAAATGACATCTCAAAATTAAACTTCAACGTGGGACCCATTTTTAAAACATTATTGAAAGCTGACTGGTAGTCAATTTGTTCCTATGTTCCTTCTTGCAAATTCCAAGCTCGTTCTCTTATGTTTGCTAGCAAGAGCAGAAACACACTTCATAAGTTCACTACGGATATGTTTACACTGATGTAGCACTCTCCATACCGGTGTTCGGGAAACTTGTGTGTAGTGTTGCTCGCAACTCGGATTATTTTCCGCTGATCGCGGTAAGAGGATTTTTTTTGCCCAAACATTTTGTTTTGCCGTAATTTTGAGGTTTGTAAAAAAAATGTTGAATCACTCTATGGCTGTGATTAATTCTACCCCCGATTTCCTGAATTCCATAGCATTCTTCTTTAAGAATTTTTATTTTCTATTTTTTCGCAAGTATGTTGGGTTGCACGAGGTATTCCGGTCTAAATTTTTTTCTATTGTTAAGGTCTTGAAAACTAACTACACAATTTTATTAATCTCTGTACTTCAAACGCAGCAGAAAGAATAATTGCAAGTGGCGTTATAAATATGAAACAGCATTAAAAGTAATATTTAGCAATAAACAATGTACAGTTATTAGAATAGACTTTGGTCTTGCTCACTACTGTTGTTGTGCATAGATCACCAAATTCGCAAAACATTCTTTTTTGTTTAAGCTGGCCGTTACAAAAATATTTAAAATTTCGAAGTGGCGTTATATATATGAAACACACCTTATAACAGACACCTCACAGTTGCAAAAATAACAAATGCTATAAATACACTTTGTTAATTTTCGTTTTAACTGTGAATAGCCCATATATTCCACTCTTATCTTGGCTCCCCCTGGGTTGCGTTTATTGTTTACTTGCATCAAAACTGGTTGTTGTAAAATACAAATTCAATAAAAAAAGTAGAAGAACGTAATAATAAACCTTCACCTTGAAATAAAATAGAATCTTGCCAGAATTGAGTTTCTTAAGTTTTTGGAATTTTTAGTGGCTTCATATTGAGGAAACATTACATCTGCCAATATTTCTTAAACTAATAGACTTGGTTCTTCCCCCTCTTGCCAGATCTATGTACAAACTTCCACTTTTTAACATCAGTGATATCAAATAGATAGCTTCCACCAGAGGGCGCTGGTCACCAGAGGATGCTGCGATTTTTAACCCAGGATATAACCCAAATAGCAAATCTCTAACACCTTGCCACCAGAGGAAGCACAGACACAGCCCAAATAACCCAATCTCGCCACCAGAGGAATCTGGCGAAGGCTCCGCGCTCCGTCTGGTGTAGATCCGTTATATCACACCTACTAATATCTTTTTCTTTCATATGTTGAAGAATCAATACACGCAGTAAATCTGTTATTCTTTCTACAGTGTGGTTAAATAAAGATAGAACATGAGTATTAACATGAGGTTAATATTAACTTTTAAAATTGTTGTGTAATACAAATTTATAATTTTTTGTGGAAATTAGGGAAAATAGAAGAAAAAATCCTTTAATTATTAGAAGATGATGAAAAAGATCTGAATTACGCAGATCTAGTGATTCATTTACCCTGCCGAAAGAAGAATTAAAAAATAACTTTCGCTTGATTCGACTTCTTAGGCCCATATGACACAATGCCTACTTGCTCGACAAGAAATGAATTCTTTCTACTCTTTTTCACATTTTGATTACACGACAACAAAATATCTGCGAGCAACGTTTGACAGTTCATTAAATTTGATTACTTTTTCCACTCCACTATATTTCGTACTATAGAAATTATTGCATTTAATTCAACATGATAGCTTATTGCGTATGTGGCGGCCGTGGCGTAGTGGGTAGAGTATGTGGCTCATACGCCAGAGAACCATAAAAAACTGCCATAAAAAGTTTCTTGAGAACATAAGCCGATTAGAGTCGGCATAAAGCTGGTAGGTCCAGTTCTCGATCATTTTTTCACATTTCATAACACACACAACACAATTGATCATAAGAATTTCGGTCAAAGTTCTTTCAAGGGCTGAAATGGCCATTTCGTTTTTTTTCGATTGCTTATTTTACATTTTGCTTGAATGTTTCCATTGTTTATTGATTCAGAACGGAATAAGAAGTTTTACTAGTAACCCAAAATTAAAGTTTTAAAATTTTCCTTTAAAGTTTTGGAATTTCCGTAAAAATTTTCATTACCATTGCAATAAAAACAAATGATTTTGCCATTAAAATTTCTCATTACCACTTAATTTTAATGGTTTACCACTAAATTTTGTAAATACTTTTCATTACAATTAAAAATTTAGTGGTAGTACAAATTTTTTCCATAATTGTTACAATTTTTCATTACCACTGAATTTTAGTGGTAATGCAGTTTTTCTTCCATTACCATTACATATTAGATGTAATGCAATTTTATACAATTTTAATTTCCATTACCACTAGGTGGATAGTAATGGTAATGGTACTTACATAAAGAAATATGTGTGTTCACAATTTTCCAAACTGCTCTAAGTAACTTAAGAGTCATCGATAAACGCTTAGTTGGCTTCAGCTTAAAAAAAAACTGAATGACTGAAGCAGCAGCCACAGCAATAAATTATAGCTGTTAAGCAAGCACAGCAAAAATTTTCAAAATCTGCATTAACAATTTCTTTCTGCCAGAATTAAAGCGACAAAAAACTAAAGTCAAAGCAAAGAAAACGAAAACAACCGCTTGTTGCTAGCAGTTGCTGAAATTCGTTTCGAAGCATTTCATTCGGCTAACTTCGTAAGCACACCTTTTTACGCAGTTAACTGAAGCAAAGTGATCTTTTATTTCTTTTTTGCATTTGCTTCTTACCTTCGCTGATTCCTTTTTCGTAGTCATAGCAAAGCAGTCACATATGCATTTTGTCTTCGAGCACAGCTATAGGATCGGAGCGATCTGTCCTCGAAGACTGACTGCTATCTTGAAAGTGGTCTTCGTAGACGGATGCATCCGATCGCCACTGGGTTGCTTTATTTACAACTACAAAAATATTTTTTTCTACGATGGTGGAAACAAAAAAAGACAAATTTATTGATAAAGTTTGTTATTGTTTTTTTTTGCATGCATGTGTTTAGGTACCTGAAATGGAAGAAAGAAATTTGCAGGCATTTTTTATATGTTGCTTTCTAGCTGCCAAGCAACAAGCAGCGTTTCTATCCTCTGCCGCTCTGCCTTGCTGTATGCTGAAATTCGGTAACAAGACAAGGTTGTCTGCTTGTTGTTGTTGCTATTCTTTAGTAAGCTAGAATTTTATCAAGTTGTGTTCTTGTATTCGTTGTCAGCTGTGCTTGTTTTTTGTATGGTTAGCTAGGATTCTTTTCTTCTTGCTAGGAGTTTATTATTTTCAAATTGTGTTGTTGTTGTAGTCAGCTGTGCTTGTTGTTAGTACAGTTGACTTGGATTTTTTCTTGTTGCTTGTTGTATTTTATAAATTATTCTAATCTTGTTATCTGAGGTTATTTCAATTGGAGGTGGTAGCTTACAGCCTGAAAATTAAAAGATTTCAAGGCTAAAATTTAAATATAATTCAGGCTTCCTTTTAACAGACTCGTATTCTAAAATAAAATTAAACAAAAAAATCAATCCTCTTTAATTTCAGGCCGGATTTCATATCTGACTTTGAAATAAAAATTTAAAAAAAGTTATGCCAAATTTCAAAGTTATGCCAAACTTGTATGAAAAAATCAAAGCTTGAATTCCAGCCTGATCAGGCATGCCATTTCCTGCTGGACAGGTTTGATCCTCACAGCATAGACGGCAGACCGTGCTGATTTGTTTTTTTTTTTTTTTGTTATTTATATTTTTTATTTACAAATATTTAAAAGAAGAAATTGTCAAAAAATCTTATAGGAATCTATTGGATTTTCCTGCTTCGTGCTTGCATTGAACCGCGAACCATACGTCTACAAATTTAACAAGCTACCATCGCACCATTGCCTCTCTTGTATTAAAGCGAACAAAATATGAACAAAGCCGGAAACAGGCGTTGTATACATACTTAACTTAACATACTTAACTTAGCAAATGACATACTGAAGAAAATTGTTGCTACACCCGAAAAAAATATATATCGATGGTTCAGCTCACAGAAGTGATTTGTTAAAAATTTAAAATGTTCAGCAACGCAGATCTTGTTTTTGAATTTCAAATATTTAGTAAAAACAATTATTTTAGCCTTACAAAAAAACAATTGTCGAAAACTCACAGTTTTAAAGAAAAACTCTTTGAACACGATATAGGTATAGCTTTTTTAAAAAACACTTAAACACGCAAATTCCTAGGGACACAAAAATCAAAAAGGATGTTTTCTCTTTTATACTTTTAATAACAAGTTTTTAAATAGCAAGCGCACCTTTTCTAAAGAATACTTACTGTAAATTACGAGCTTTCAAATATTTAGCTTAATTAGAAAATCCACGAAACCTGCTTACCAAAAAATATTAATTAAGTTTTTTCATAAACATCTTTTTTCAGAAATGAAAAGTTACTGTCTTAAAATTATGACAATAAATTGACGGATTTTTAGAAAGAAAATTATTGTTTTTAAAAAACTAAATTCATTAATACTTACAAACATATAAGCATTGAAGTAAGTATCTATGTATGTATACCTATTAATATATAAATATGTAGCTATATTAAAAAATGCCTATGTTGTTATTGAATAACCTCAGATAACAAGATTAGAATAATTCATAAGATGCTAGCAACAAGAAAAAAAATCCAAGTTTACTGTACTAACAAAAAGCACAGCTGACTACAACAACAACATAGCTTTGAAATTCATAAAGTACTAGCAAGAAGAAAAAAATCCTAGCAAACTAAACCAAAAACAACAGCTGACAACAAATACAAAAAGAACACAACTTGATAAAATTCTAGCTTCCCTATAGGAACAAACTAACTTGTTTTTAAAAACAACTAATTAAAAAACTAATTTAAAATAAACTAGTATATGAACTACTTTGAATTATATTAAGGTGGCATCCACTTCAATTCTAAATAGTTTTCATTGCATTATATATGAAGTAATTGAAATACTACTTAAAAATAAATAATCTTAATTTTAAAATTTTAATTTCATTAAATACTGAAAGCTTAAAAAGACTTTTTTATTTAATTTTTTAATATGCGTTATGCATTCACGTAATGAATTTATGTATTTTTTATCAAAACAGTCAAATAAATGATCTCTTTGATGCATAGAAATTTAAAATTTTTATGCTTTTAAGTTCATCTTCAGTAAGTGGAATAAGTCAACTGAGTTATTTAGCGGACATCACCATACAAAATATGTTAGTTCGTTCTATGAAAAATAGTCAGAATTTCAACTTGTTGTGGTTGACAAAAAACTACTTTTTCAACTACTTTTAAATTAGTTGATTTTCCTACAGGGTTCCTATAGAATAGCAACAACAACAAGCAGACAACCTTGTCTTGTTGCCGAATTTCAGCATGCAGCATGGCAGCACGGCAGAGGATAGAAACGATTCGGCAGCATAATCGGATGCTGCTTGTTGCTTGGCAGCTAGATAGCAAAATATAAAAAAAATTTCGGCAAATTTCTCTCTACCATTTCAGCTACCCACACACATGCATGCAAACAAAAACAATAACAAACTTTATCAATAAATATGTCTTTTTTTTGTTTGCACCATCGTACACCGAGAAAAAAAACAATAGGTAAATCACCTAAGTCGGCTTGGGTAAAGAGAATTGTATGGGAATTATAACCTTATGGTTATTCACCAAAGCAATTTATTGTTTAATACATTGCTTTCAAATCACATACATCGATACCTTGCCAAAAAAAAAAAAATATTTGGGCTTAGGTGAAGCCCAAAATCCAAACATACAAAATTAAAAAACAACTAGCATGGATGGCTTAAGCATAGTTTTAAACTATTTTCTGCAAAAAAAACACAGCTGTATCATTAGACACACGAGAGAAGGATGGATTTGATAATTCAATGGTTTTTTTTTTGTAATAAAACCACTTTTAAATTAAAAACCAACATAAAATAAATTAAAAAATACACGTTAATATTTACACCAGTAAATTTCACTACATTTCATCAACAAAAAGAAAAGAAAAAACGAAAAAAAATTTCTTTGCCCGCCGTGCGGAAACGAAACTGGAACTTTTGGTGCCAGTCCATCGCTCTACCCACTGATCCAAGCAGCCTTGCTACTACTTGCTGACATAACTGCAGCTATGTTAACAGATGCAGTATGTAGCAGTATTCTGTTGATAGCCATACAACAACAATCTTATTAAAAATTATTGTATATGCTGCAGCATAGCTTCAGTTGTAATTAATCTATCTATATATATATAAAATTGTAAAAAAAAAAAATCTGTACATGAAATATTTTTTTGAAATTCCTTTTGCGATGAACATTTTGAATAACGCTGAGCCCGAAAATCGTATTTTTAAAATTTTTGTCTGTCTGTCTGTCTGTCTGTTAAAGCATCACGCGAAAACCACTGGAGGAATTTAAATGAAACTTGACATCCTGATTATATCTGACTTATATCCCCGGTCAACATATAGGCTACTTTTTATCCATTAAAAAAGGTTGGACCCGGTAGGGGGTGCTGCGATCGGGTTCCAGGCATTCGTTTTTTAGCTTATCTCCGAAACCGTTCATCCGACTTGCATGAAAATTTGTATGTAGATGTTCTCGGACACGGTGAGTTTTTATGACTTATCTACATTGTTCTACCTCGAATACCAGAGGGCGCTGTAGAAGAAATATTCCGAATATATTAGTACAAATATTTAAAAAAACGTCAAAAAACTCCTAAGTCGCTTATACGATTTGCATGAAAGTTGGTATATAGAGGTTTTTGGAAACGGTGAGTTTTTATGACTTATAAACTGTGTTCTATCTTAAACACCAGAGGGCGCTGTAGTACAAATATTTTCAAAAAGTCGAAAAAGTCCAAAACCGTTTATCCGATTAGCATGAAATTTAGCATGTCGCACACGCTGAGTTTTCTTGACTTATCTACTCTTTTCTCTCTTGAACACCAGAGGGCGCTTTAGTTCAAATATTTTGAAAAACCTCGAAAAACTCCTAAGCCGTGCATCCGAATTGCATGAAAATTGGAAAATAGTGGTTTTCTGATACAGTGAGTGTTTTGGTCTTATCTTTTTTGTGCTGTCTTGAAAACCAGAGGGCGCTTTAGTACAAATCTTATGAAATCGTGAAAAACTCCAAAACTGCTCATCCGATTTGGATGAAAATTTGTATATAGCGATTTTCGAGAACGGCAAGGGTTTTGGTGCTATCTTTTTTGCTCTTTCTCGAATCTAGAGGGTCCTGTTGTCCAATTTGTACGTGTGTATGTTATTAAACTGTTCCTTAACGGCTGCACTGATTTTGATGAAATTTTTTGTGTGTGTTTGAGTGGATCCCTGAATGGTTCAGATTCACAATTGGAACAGGTAGATGGCGCTGCAATCGTGTTTAAGGCATTTTGTTTTTATAGTTTATCTCCGAAACCGCTCATCCGATTTCCATGAAAATTTGTAAATAGAGGTTTTCGGATACGGTGAGTTTTTATGACTTATCTACCCTGTTCTATCTTGAACACTAGAGGGCGCTGTGTACAAATATTTTAAAAACTTCTAAGCTGTTTATCCGAATTTCATGAAAATTGATATATAGGGGTGTTCTTATATGGTGACTGTTTTGGACTTATCTTTTTTGTACTATATCGAACACCAGAGGGCACTGTTGTACAAATATTTTAAGAAATCGGTAAAAAATAGAAAGCCGCTCATCCGATTTGGATGAAAAATTTTATTAAAGGATTTTCGTGTACGGCAACTGTTTTGGCGTTATCTCTTTTGCTCTGTCTCGAAAAGTAGAGGGCGCTGTTGTACAATTTGTACGTGTGTATGTTATTAAACTGTTCCTAAACGGCTGCACCGATTTTGAGGAAATAGTTTGTGTGGGTTTAAGTGGATCCCTGGATGGTTCAGATTCGCAATTGGACCCGGTAAGTGGCGTTGCGATCGGGTTCCACGAATTTTGTTATTATAGTTTATCTCCGAAACTATTCATCCGATTTACATGAAAATTTGTATTTAGGGGCTTTCGGGTACGGTAGTTTTTATTACTTATCTATTTTGTTCTATATTGAACACCAGAGGGCACTGCAGTACAAATGTTTTAAACATCTCGAAAAACTCCTAGCTGTGCATCCGATTTGCGTGAACATTTGTACATAGGAGTTTTCGGATATTGTGGGTATCTTGGACTTTTTTTTCTGCTCTATCTTAAACACCAGACGGTGCTGTAGTACAAATCACCTAAGAAATCGTGAAACACTCAAAACCCGCTCATCCGATTTAGATAAAAATTTGTATATCAGATATATAAGATTTGATTATCGAGAATAGAAAGGGCCTTGGTGTTATTTTTTTATTCTGTTTCGAAAACCAGAGGGCGCTTTTGTACAAATACCGCAAAAAACTCGAAACAACTCATCCGAATCGTATGATTTTTATAAGTGGTTTTCGAGTGTGGTGAGTCTTTTGGCGCTATGTATTTTGCTATATCTGGAACCCCAGATTGCGCTGTTCTACAAAATATAGTATTCTTCTTCTTATAGTATTCGAATTCTGTGGTATTTGAGTACGCATCAACACATGCGCAAGTCAGTTCCGTCGTAAGTTGGCGTTGTTTTGAATTTTTGTCCAGTTTCCTTGCGAATTGCCAAGAATTCGTTTTTGCTCTGATTTTTTTCAAAAATATGCAATCTATCGAATACAATATAAAACTTGAAAATATTTTATTGCAAGCTATCGGCGGCACGCACACTCAAATCACGATTTCCTTTTCGATTACTTTTTCTCATAATTTTCAGATGTTGAAGCTACATTTTGCTCATTTCGCCAAAGTTACTGGTTTGAAAGATACACTCAATATTCCTTCTAAAGTTTGTGAAAAGTTTTTCCAAATCGACGAATGAAATCAAAAATTATTTATATCAACTCCCGAGTTAAGCCGGGTATTCAGCTAGTATTGAATAAATCACTCCACGTAGCGAAGGAGTTTGGCTCAATGCGTAGTGTAGTGCCTTCATACACAGTGGTATCGGTTGGTGTGGGTTCGAATCTCAACGGCATGTGAAGGTAAAATTTTTGTATATGATATTTTATTTAATTTAATTTAATAATCTTGTTACAATATACGTCAAGCAGCAAGAAAAGCTACGAAGTCATTAAATTCTAAGAAAAAAACGGTTGTTGATAAAAAAAAAATGTGTGTTGTTGCCGATTTCAGCCAAGCAACTCACAGAACGAGAGGCGGCAGCTTCAAAAAAAAGGAAAATAAAAAACCAAAACCCGACAAAAAAGTTATATATTTGAAATTCAATTTTTTTTAAAGTAGTGTATAAAAAATTACCAAATATTTGGTTAATTTATCACCCAATAAAAATTGGCAAGTCAACATGTAAAACTTTGGCGTTTTGGTGGCTGAAAACTGCCAAAGACATCTTATAAATTATACTAGTTTTTTTTCAATTCAACATAAGCGGTTTTTCTCGGTGTACAAAAAAATTTTTATAAAGGATGGTTAAATTTTAAGGGGACTGATGTTGATTTTGAATAAAACACAAATTATTTAGGAAATTATTGTTATTTCTTTTTATTATAATAATATTGTTATGGTTCAATTATGCATGGAACAAAATATCGGCCAAATGGCCGCCGCGACCTCGGCGGCACACCTCCATCCTATGGTCCAAATTTTCGATGACGCTGAGGCATAAGTGAGGTTCTATGTCGTTAATGTGCCGAATTATCTCATCCTTTAGCTCTTGAATAAGCAACAGCTGGCTTATCGACGTACACCTTTTCTTTCAAATAACCCCAAAGAAAGAAGTCCAACGGTGTCAAATCACATGATCTTGGCGGCCAATTGACATCGCCACCATGTGAGATAACACGGCCATTGAATTTGTATCGCAAAAGAGCCATTGATTCGTTAGCTGTGTGGCAAATGACACCGTCCTGTTGAAACCACATATCGTCCACATTCATATCTTCCAATTCGGGCCATAAAAAGTTCGTTATCATCTTACGATAGCGAACACCATTCACAGTAACTGCCTGACCGGCCTAATTTTGAAAAAAATACGGTCCGATGATGCCGCCAGCCTATACACCGCACCAAACAGTCACTCTTTGTGGGTGCATTGGTTTTTCGACAATCACTCTTAGATTATCATTCGCCCAAATGCGGCAATTCTGCTTATTGACGAATCCACTGAGGTGAAAATGGATCATCCACTGTTGCCATTTCTTGCCACCATTCTGACCATTGACGTCGATGGTCAAGAGGCTTTAGTTCTAGAGTTAATTGCACCTTGTAAGCGTGTAAATGCAAGTCTTTATGCATATTGTTCGTCAACGCCGAGCGTGATAGGTGCAATTGTTGGGCACGACGACGAGTTGAGGGGGACGGCTCTTCAGCCACACTATCGCCAACAGCAGCAATATTTTCTGCATTACGAGCTGTACAAGCATGCACTGGTGTTTTACATCTCCTACAGACCCGGTTTGCTCAAATTTTTACACGATTTTTCCGATTGTACGCATATTTGGACGATTAAATTGACCGAACTATGATTTTTTTATTTTGTGTTTCAGACTTCCACTGTGCAACAAAGAAATTTAGAGTCCTTTTTGTTATTCATATTTCTCATTATAGTTTTTAAATTATTTTAATTTAACATCGTAAATTTAAAATTATTTTCACTTCTTTCCAGTAGATTTTCATATTGTACATAAGGAATATTTGCATTTATTCACTCAACACTCAACTGTTTAAAACACTTGCGATTTCTTGTTTGTTTGTTATATTTATTCCATTTATCATAATTTTATTTATTTATTTAAATTTTCTCTTCATTAAGAACTAATGATTTTATTGCTCTCCACATTGATTTTTGGTCAACTGCCTGATCTACTTTCCTTGCTATATAACTGTACTTTGCTAAAACTATTACAACTAGTTTGTAGATATTCTAATCATTTAAATTGTTTGCCCATACTGCAAGTTGGTATAATTAAATTTTTTGTTTTTTTAAATTATAAAGTTTTGAATTGAACCATGCACTACACTGATTTCCTCCTGCTATTTCCTTCATGATCACTATTCTAGTCAAGGAATCACTTATGATGCGACTAAAACTATTTACTGACTGGTTGCAGCTTATAGAATAATTCACCATTGCTTCTTAAACCTCTTAAACCTCTTTGAACTAGTTCTTTACAGAAAATCTCAAGGTTATATTGTAAAGACTGAATGATGTTTTTATTATTTTTATCCCTTGCGTTGATTTTAATGTCAATTACAATTGATTCGTGATCACTCACTTTAAAATGTTTTTTTACATTTGCTTTAACAGATCCACTATTAGACACCTCATAGTCAATTAGAGTATACGAAGTTCTCGTTATTCTTGTTGGTTCGGTAACGATTTGTTTAAACGAATTATCATTAATTACTTGTTAAATTTTTCTTTTATAAATATTATTTTCAAACCAATCAATATTAAAATCACCGTTAAATATCACGTGATCCACATTCACGTGATCCAAGAAATGCGATGGAAAGGGCAAGGCTGCTCTAAACAAACACACTGCGATATCTACTACAGCTGCCATGCGGAGAGGATTTTGATGTGGATTCGTCGTTAACAGGAAACTACGCCACCTTGTTTCCCGGTTCACACCTGTGAACGAAAGATTGGCCACGATCCGCATCAAGGCAAAACTTTTCTTCACCAGTCTTATTTACGCGCACGCCCCGACGGAGGAAAAGGACGAAGTCGTGAAGGACTTTTCTACGCTAGTCTTGAGGACGTTTATGACCACCTTCCGGTCCATGACACGAAAATAGTCCTCGGCGATTTTAATGCGAAAGTCGGAAGGGAAGGCATCTTTGGCCCCACTGTCGGTCAATTCAGTCTTCATGAGACCTTCAAAAACAACGGTCTAAGACCGATCGACTTCACCTCGGAGCGAAACATGGTAGTAAGTAGCTGTCCCCCCTGATCAACAAACGCGAAAACAAATTGATCATGTTGTAATCGACGGAAGGCATGCCTCAGTGTTTTAGATGTGCGTACATTTCGGGGGATCAACATTGACTACGAACATTATCTTGTTGCAGCCAAGATCCGCATGCGATTATGCAATGCGAAGAACATACGCACAGGAATGCAACGAAAGCTAGATGTCGCTAAGCTGCAATTGCAACGGACTGCCGAAGCCTACTCCGCTATACTCTCGGTTAAGCTCAACCAACCAACCTCTGGACCCGACGACGCCGGCGGACTTTGGGCGCATATATCCCACTCCATGCGCGCTGCCGCTGAAGAAGTCATTGGTTTCCGGCACTCGCAACCAATGGTACTATCAGTAGTGTCGTAACGCGACAACAGTAAAAAACGCCGCATATAGAAAAACGCTGCAGTCAGCTGCAACGCGAGCCGTGCGAGAAAACTACCGCGAAAAGAGGAAGGAAGAGAGGCGCCTTTTAGACGCAGGAAAAGTGAGCAGGAAAAGCGTGAGCGTGAGGAACTAGAGGTATACCAGGGCAAGAAGGATGCACAAAAATTCTATCAACAGGTTAAGCGTCTAACCCAAGATTTCAAGCCCGAAGCATCAACTTGTAGAGATCAAAATGAAGATTTGGTTACAGATACGTAGTGTGCCCTGAGATTGTGGAGACAGAACTTCTCCAATTTACTTACTGGCGACGATTCCACCAATGCCATCCATGGAGAGTGCAGTTCAGTGTCACTAATCAACGATGACGGAGTGGAAGTACCACCACCTAGCCATGAAGAGCTTCGAGTTGATATCCAACGACTCAAAAATAATAAAGCAGTGGGTGCTGACGGCCTGTCAGCTGAATTGTTTAAAACTGGCGGCGATGAATTGATAAGTCGCATGCATCAGCAAAATATGGCTAGCAGAAAGCATACCCGACGATTGGAATCTCAGCGTACTTTGCTCTATACATAAGAAACAAGACCCAACAATCTGCTCCGACCATCGAGGTATCAGTCTTATTTCCATCGCAAATAAGGTTCTCTCAAGCGTACTGTGTGAAAGATTAAAGCCGATTACAAAAACACTGATTTACCTTAACAGTGTGGCTTTTGACCTGGAAAGTCCACCATAGACCAGTTTTTCACGCTGCGACAAATCCTGGAATAAGCCCACGAACATCAAATTGACACACACCATCTCTTTGTCGATTTTAAAGCTGCGTTCGATAGCCCGAGAAGAGATTGCAACGCAACAATGTTTGAGTTCGGTTTACCTGCAAAGTTGATTAGACTTTGCAGAATGACGTTGAGCAACACACGCAGCTCCGTCAAGGTAGGCAATTACCCGAAACCTTCAATACCGAAAGAGGTTTCAGGCAAGGCGATCCACTGTCTTGCGATCTCTTTAACATCATCATGGAGGGCATCGTGCGAAAGGCCGGTGTGCATTGTAATGGCACAATTTTCTACAAAGTTCTCGAGCTCTTTGCGTTCGCTGATGATATTGATATTGTCGGCAGAACCAATAGACATGCCACCGCTGCTTTCGTCACTATCGAAAAGAAATTAGCCAAAGTGGGTTTGACGATAAATGAGGGTAACACAAATTATATGCTGTCTACAAACAAGGGAGAGCGGCATTCAAACTCCCACGTTTCATGCGGCAGATATAACTTTGAAGTAGTCAAGGAGTTCGTATACTTTGGCACCGCCATTAATAACAACAACGATGTCATCCTAGAAATAAAGCGAAGAACAAAAATTGCTAATTGGTGCTACTACGGGCTCAGTAAGCAACTAAGATCCAGAACCCTCTCTCGATCAACAAAACTAACACTCTACAAGGCGCTCGATCTACCTGTGCTGCTTTATGGCGCTGAGGCATGGGTAGTTTCGAAATTTGACGCAGCGCTCTGGGGGTCTTCGGTCCTGTTCGAATTGGTGGTGACTATCGCATCCGAATGAACCACGAGCTGTATGAGCTCTATGTAGACATTGACGTAGTTCGGCATAAAACTCTGCAGCGACTACGCTGGCTGGGTCATGTCCATCGTATGGACGACGAAGCTCCAGTGAAAAAGGTGCTCGAGGCGAGGGTTGTTGGTTAACGACGACGACGGAGATCATGCCTCCGATGGATAGACCAGGCCGAGGAAGCCCTAACCGCACTTGGTGTATCCGATTGGAGAAGGCGCACGCAAAGCAGAGGCGCCTGGCGAGAGCTGATGAGGTCGGCTGAAACCCGAACAAGGGTTGCTTTGGCCACCTAAGTAAGTAAGTACCAGTGTGATTTGATATACTATCACATCTTACCAAATCGTAACTCTTTACTTGTACTTCTGAGTCAAGTATGGATTCTGTCAAATGCCGTTACAACTTAAACGTTTGGCACAATAATGAAGGCTTAGAATAAAATATAAGAATAATTATTAAAATGCTTGCTGGTATTTTGCAAATATTTGTTTCGTGTTACACATCAGTCTCCACTTGGTACTCAATCAACATTTGATTGCGAATTCCACAATGTAGTGAAATGCAACTTTTTCGGCAAATGATGTCAGCGAAGATATCTCGCTTGGATTGTAGTCAGATGGTAAATTGCTGAATTCAATTTCTTCATTAGCACCAGCGGTAACAATGTTTTCATTGAACTGGGTTGGTTAGCTCCCGCAGCTGCACATCTTATCCATAAGCAAGATCAACTTGTAACACGCCGATAAGATTCTGCTGCCACCTGGAGTAGTCCAACACCTTACCCTGTCGAGGTATCGGCATTTGGAATATGTAGACAATTTCATTGTCCATTTTAGTATAGTGTCGCTCAATCTCCTCCTAAACTATGGACGCACATCTGCCATAGCGACGTGAGTAAAGCCAATAGTTGGAATCATTTTGTCGACCTGTTGTATCCTTACAAACCATGCCGAGAATGTTTTGGTGTGATTCGGGTACTTGTGCCCATAGACCGCCCAGCAAGAAGCAAGCCACCTGGTAAAGAATTAGCAGCGCCACTAGTATAGACAATTTGCATCCGCTAAGATTCTCTAATATTGTGTTAAATTTACTACTGTCATGCTGCGAATAGTTCAGCGTAATTGATTAGATTTATCCGCTATATTACTCCTCCAGATTTGTTGAAATGATGCGTTGGCTTAGGAAAACATGAACTTTTCTACACCTAGCAAGGGTCAAATGCGCCGAAGTCAACAAGAAAACGCAAACAAGTTAAACGAATTTATTCACAGAAATCAGCTGTTTCATAATAGAAGTGAACGGAATTGTAATAGATTTTTATTTTCGAAGATTGGTAACAGGATGCCATAAAAGTTCGAAATGCTGAATACCAATTTTAACAGATCTTTTATGGCCGACAACTTTTATGATTGATAACAGAAAATGCGTAATAGAATAATAGATTTCGCCGAATAGGTCCAAATAACTTTTTTTTCTTGCAAGATCTTTTTAAAACCATCACCATCAACCTCAATCAATGCATTGTACACTCGCGAGTTTTTAAGGACTTATACACTTTAATACATTTAAGCTCTTTACAATAAAAGTCATTTTGGCTTCTTATTGCGGCTATAATTTGTTCACTTTCTAAATTAGCACTCATTCCCGACATTAGAATTTTTGGGTTTTTATCGTATTTTTCACTCATATTATTCTTCATTTCGTTTGTTAAAATAACTCGAGCCTCATCACTCTCACATCGAATAGCGACCGCATCGTTTTGTCTGTCTACTATTTTATTGACTCCCACACTCAATTCTGATGGGTTTATTTCCTCTTTAATTTAATTTCTTGTTGTTTCGGTCTCTTGTTTTCTTTAGGTTTTAAGATAACAAGCGCACTAGTAACCGCCGATTTTTTAAGCTTTGAAGCGTACGTTTTGATATTACATTCTCACCTTCTACCTTTTTTGTTGCTTACGAAATTTTTGAACTCCTCGCAAATTTTTATATTTTCCTTTGCACTTGTTTCCACTTCCCGACTTATTTGCTCACATTGCAGTTTAAAACCATTTACAGCATTTCCTATGGCACTCAAATTAGCCTCACATGACTCTTGAGCTTTAATCACAAAATTTACTCTCTCTCTCTCTCTCTCTCTCTCTCTCTCTCTCTCTCTCTCTCTCTCTCTCTATATCAATTCAATTGCTTCAAGCTAATTTTTTATTTCACTCTTATTAATTTTTAGGGAATTACTTAATTCTTCTTTATATTTACACTCTCCTACATGACTTTCACAACCAAATCAACATTATTTATATACATTAAGCAATCATCAGAAATAAATTTTATCATATTATTCAAGTTAACGTATCCTCCCAGGATACCATTGCCCTATGCTAGCCAATGCCCCACGGGCCAACCTTAAAGGAAACAATTAGATTATGTTAAACTTGTTTATTCCACTACCATAATATAACTAACTTAATATAATTATGAAATTAATGCTATTACCTAAAACCCTAGCTTAGCTTCTAGCTTAAAGCTGCTGACTAGGCAGATCCCACGATGTGCTTGATTCGCTGCTAAGTGGCGACGGCGCGTGGACTGCGTCAGCATATCAGAGTTTGTCTACCTGCATATAATGCGATCGTATGCAGGTGAACGTGGGAACGGATCGTGATAACTCCTCCCCCTTTGAATGTCTGCGTCCCACAGATCCAAGGATGTTTGACATCGACGAACTGGTTTTGGTGGTGGAGACGTTTGTGTACCGAACTGTTCACTGGAGGTATGTTGACCCTTCGTAATACCTTGTAACAAATTACGATTCCAAAGGACACCACCGCAACAATTATGACCATGTTTGTGAAAAACGAAATGTCCAGTATCCCTTGCAGGTTGCTCAACCGTTTTATATTTGTCAAGCTGAGACTTGTTGACTTGGCTGAGTGATGTTAGTTAGTACAGACGGTAGAACTTGTAGATAAGAATCGCTTTTACTTGTAAACGTTTGATTTTTAATTAATATACTTTAATTTCCCAACTATTTCGCCCAAGAGGTTCGTAAGAAAAATGGTATCTTCGCTAATTATTTCAACTATTGTGCATGCGCTGGACCACTTAATAGAAGGCCGGGTAAATGGCAAGAAAATTGTCATTGCCCTTGAAAATCAGTCGGTGATTAGGTGCATGCAACGGACAGATACTACTTCTAGGTTGGGCATAGAATGTCTTACCAAACTCAATAGGTGTGCTCAGATAAATGAGCTCACACTTATGTGGGTGCGAGGACATTCTGGCATAGCATAGAATGAAAAGGCTGATTCTTTAGCAAGAGAAGGATCAGCAGAAAAATTCTGTGGACCAGAACCACGTATCGCCATAGGCGACAACATGGGGGCAGGCCTTATTAAGCAATGGACGGACTCGGAACACCGTACAAGGTGGGAAGAAGCTGGTAATTGCAGACAATCAAAGGCGGCCTTGAAATGGTCAAGTAGTGAGGCAGCAAAAGTCACCCGATACAATTGGAAGACTTTAAGCTGGTTTACTGCAGTGGTCACTGGACACGGTCCCTACATGTTTTTTTTTTTTTTTTTTTAATTTTATTCGCGAAGGGGGAACCTTCAAAAGGCGCCACCGTGCAGGTGGGAGTGTGTGATTCTTACGCACTAAACCTAACCTCCGCATTGAATCGTCGTCCCTGTATAAGCCCCGTGGGACCGCCGCAAAGCATGACTTCACGGAGCATGGGAACAGCACTAAGCTGGAAACTGATGGACTTGTGTCCGTATTCTAAAAGATTTGGTCATGGGCTTGTCCATAAACTCTACCTTATCTATTTCGCAAGCGCTCAACTCTTCGCAGTTCGTCGATAATTAGTCGTGCTAGGGTGCTAACCACTGACCAGTTAGCTTCATTTCTCAGCATAAGGGTAACCAAGTTTTGATCAGTTACCGTTTCGCCGAGACTGACCGAAGCCTCAAGTCTGGCATTTTGGAACTTGGGGCACTCGAAGAGGACATGGGCCGCGTCTTCTGGTATACTTCCCTCGCAATGGGTACAATAGGGATCTGCTACGTGCTTGTATTTGTGCAGATATGCCCTGAAGCAACCGTGCCCGCTTAAAATCTGCGTAATGTAGAAGTTCATGGAGCCGTGAGTTCTACCAAACCCAGCGGTAATGTTAGGGATGAGCTGATGAGTCCATCGACCCTTAACTGAGCTATCCCAGCGATCCTGCCACTTTAGCAGGCTTCTCTCCCGTGCGAGTCTTTTGCGAACTGTTGGGTTTTCGCTATTGGCTTTGAACAGCGTTTCCTCTACTAGAAGGTCGATAGGTATCGAGCTTGCAAGGACTAATGCTGCATCCTCGGAAACTGTTCTGAAGGCACAGCATACCCTGAGTGCGCCAAGTCTATGCACTGATTCAACACCACGTCGGTATGACTTCGTTCTCATTGCTGTGCCCCACACCGTTGACCCATACATCACGATGGATCGTACTACATTAAGGAGTAGTATCCTGCGCGCCTGTTTGGGGCCTCTCGTATTCGGCATCATTCTCGATAAAGACATGCATGCGTTGGATGCTTTTTTATGGGCATACTGGAGATGCTGCTTAAATGTTAATAGGGAGTCAATCATCACGCCAAGGTATTTAATGCATTCCTTTGATTGCACCAGCGTCCCATTAACATTGATGCTTGCAACTTCCATCTTTTTGCGGCTGCTTATGAGCACCGCTTCGGTTTTATGTTCGGCTAGACAAAGACCTACTGACATAAGCCAGTTATATATAATGCCGATCGCCACACTACTGAGTGCCTCGACTTCTTCAAGATGTTTTGCAGTGGCCATAACCGCTAGGTCGTCCGCAAAGCCGACGATCTTAACGCCTGTGGGAACTGCGAGTCTAAGGACGTTGTCATACATAACGATCCACAGCAGGGGCCCTAGGACTGACCCCTGTGGGACACCACCGGAGACGTTATACACCATTATCCCCTCGTCTGTTGCATAGCGTAGTATTCTACCATCGAAGTAGTTTGATAATATCTTAGAGAGGTAGCGTGGAATTTCAAATTTTGTGAGCGCTTTCATTATCGTATCCCAGTTTGCGGAACTAAAGGCATTTCGCACATCCAACGTTGCCACCAGGCAATACTGCTTTGCCCCCTTCTTCCAGCTAGTGCCTTCGATAGCTTTACTTGCTATGCTTGTAACCAGTTTTATGGCATCGGACGTAGAGTGACTCTTTCGGAAACCAAACTGTTGGCTCGAGAGCCCTCCTCTGGATTGTATTGCTTTTTCGAGGCGGTTGTACAGCAATTTCTCGAAAATCTTGCCTATAGTGTCGAGCAAGCATATAGGTCGGTAGGCTGAGGGATCATCCAGAGAGCCGCTACCTTTTGGTATTAGCACAAGCTTTTGCGTCTTCCATTGTGCGGGGAATATGCCCTCTGTGAGACAAGCGTTATACAGCTGTACGAAGGCTTGTGTTTGGGCTGCAATGGCCATTTTTAGCGCGCGGTTCGGGATTTTATCTGGCCCTGGGGCCATCTCGCTATGAACAGCATTGGAGATTTTCATTACCTCTTCTGCGGTTACCATGGAAATGGCTTGCACGTCGCCATGATTAATGACGGGCTGCATCGGTGGTTGCTGAGGGAAGAGCACACTTACAATGCGGCTAAGTATGCGAGGGCACGTGGGTGGTGGTCGTCCGAATGACTTCATCTTTTTCATTACCAGTCTATAGGCGGTACCCCATGGGGTTACGTCCGCTTCGTCGCATAACTGCAAGAAGCACTCGCGCTTCCTCGAACGAATCTTGTGTTTGAGCAGCTTCCTGCGCTCTCTATAGACCTCGCGCAGTTCTTCGAACCTGTCGGTCCCTCTGGCGCGGTAGTAACTTCTTCTGGCTTGGTGGCATTGGCTGCGTGCTTCGGCGATTTCGGCGGTCCACCAGTACACAGGCTCGTGGTGGTGCTTACTTGGCCTTCGCAACATCATCGCTGCGTCGCAAGATCTTTTCAGCTGCTCTGTTGCTTGCCTAGCCATATTCTGTGCCTAGCCAGTGAGGTGTATGTCAGCCATCATTGCTGTGAGGATACCTTCATCAAGCGTTTCGACCTTGTATGATGGCTCGCTATGGGGGCCTCTGCTCCGCCGGTTGGTTTGCCTTTCCAACGTGTACACGATTGCTTGGTGATCGCTATGCGTGTAGACGTCGCTTACTTGCCACTGTACTTGCGTGCTCAGGTCACAACTGGCAAATGTCAGGTCAATTACTGAGCTGCCATTCGCGTTGGAGAATGTACACTGCGTTCCCGTGTTTAAAAGCACAACCTCTAACGAAGCAAAAGCCTCCAGAATAATGAGCCCTCTTTGATTCGTTCCCTGGCTTCCCCAGTCTACGGCCCACGCGTTGAAGTCACCAGCAATAACAACTGGACTGATTCCTCTAACATCGTCAACTATTGCGTCGACAGTAACAGCAAACTCTTCTATGGATAGACTTGGTGCAAGGTAGCAGCTTACAATATGTGTGCCCATAACTTCTACACGAACAAAACCGTTTGCACGTGTATGCTGCCTCATTAGGGAAGGATGTCTTCCGCAGGACCATATGGCGGCTCTTCCAGAAATGTCTGATGCCCAGACTCCTGGTGCTTTCGCGTTATAAGGCTCACTCAAGATAGCTACATCAGTGCTTAGATCTCGAACGGTTTGCGCTAAAAGATCTTGCGCTGCGCGACAGTTGCTGAGATTAAACTGTAAGAACCTCATCATTTCATAGGTTTGCTAGCTCCTGAAAAGGACGAACATTTCCAGCTTCCGGCACGGTGATTTGTTTCCGAGCATTTCCTTTCTAAGCACAAGAAACAGCGTGCTTCTGCAGAACACTCTTTTGCTTTGTGGCCCTCTTTGCCGCATTTCATACAGCACTTACTTCGGTCTGTGCTGTTGCAAGTTTTCGCCGTGTGACCAAAGTCGAGACACTTAAAGCATCTGGTTGGCGTAACTTTTTCGTGGACTCTGCAAATGACCCAGCCAACTCTGAGCTTGCCAGTCTCTATCAGCTTCCTCGCCTGCAGTGCTGGAAGGCTTATGACCGCTGTTTGCGTGCCTGCATAGGCTTTACGGAGTGATTTCACTCTTGCCACCTTTAAGTCGCCGAGCTGCTTTTGGACTGCGCTGCAGACATCTTCCGGTGTTGTAACCTCGTCAAGATCCTTGATCTCGACCTGTGTTTCTTCCGTGAGAGTCCTGGTTTCGGCTTGGCCATTGAAAACCATATCAAATTCTTTCTTCAGCTCCTGGGTTGACTGGGTGGTTGCGCGCTTAAGCTGGATAAGTACTTCACCTTTTTCAGTGCGCCTTACTCTCGAAACGTTTTCGCCGAACTTTTCAAGCGATTTTTCCTGTTTCATCCGCATGATGATATCGCTATATGAAAGCTCACCTGCTTTTGCTACGACGATTGCATCAGGTCTAGCCAGCTTCTGAGGCGGTTTTTTGCGTTTTTTGGGCTTTCTAGAGACCTTTGTCCAAGGCTCAACCATTCGCTTTGCCGGAGTTTTTGGCAGAGGAGACGAATTAGCCACTTCGCTATAGGATGGCTTTAGAGCAGTCTCTTGGACAGCAAGCTGCTGCAGTCGAGTCTTTTTTGGCGGAGGTTTCCGCGAGTCACTGCTGCGTTCGCTTGCTCTTTTTGGAGTAGCCTTGGAGCCATGCGCAAAAATTGGGTCCGTCTGAGAGTCCTTATGGACTTGTGAAGCACTCGCGTTGACCTTTTTCTTGTTCGCGTTATCGGCGAACAGCTCAATTGAGAGGTCTTCACAGGCCAGATTTGCCAGTCTTATAAGCTTCTGGATCTCATTGTGGACGTTCGATATGGTTTTGACGAACTCTGCCAGACCTTGTATCAGTGTCTTCACTTTGACCAGCTTTTTGATGACAGGGTCATCTACACTGACGCTTGCTGCTGCTTCAGGGGTTGGCTTCAGGGGACAGGCTCTCTATGCTGCAGCTTTGATCCTTCGGGTGTGCCTTTAGTTGGCGATCGCTGAACCTTTGAGCTCATTTTAAATGGGTTCTCGGTTGTAGTGTTGCTGCTCGTAGCTTTGACTGGTGCAGCGGCCGAGTGCGCCACCGCTGCAGCAGTTTTTGGGGCAGAAATGTTGTTTGAGGCCTCCAGAATCCTTGCCTCGACCGTGGGATTGCCCACGGGTGGATTTCCACTACTGTGATTTCCACCTGGAGTAGTTGCGTTATTAGACGACATTCCTGGTAAATGGTTTATTTTTGGGGTGACCTTCCCTTATCCGTTTATACCTACAGACAGGTGTGAATACTGCCGACCGCTACGGTACAGACGCAGACCAGTGAGCCGCCCACTATGGGTCAAACGCTTCTGGGTTTTTTTTTTTTTTTTTTTTTTTTTTTGGATTTCGCCCCTCTCATCCGCCACCGTGCTGCCGGTTGGTAGCACAGCGCCCAGGTGCCACCACGGGGAGGCACTTGCCATCAGACAAGCGTGCTAGCACACAAATATTTATGTGGTAGCATGAGAGTAGACTTGGAGTTTAACTGTGAATATCGAGCTGGCTCCGCCAGGATGAAGCAAACAGACTCTTTCACCTCACAGTGTCCACCCCCTTGACAACCACGGTCCCTACATGTATGACGATGCGTGTAGGTTATGCCTAGAGGTGCCGGAAACAGCAGCACACATTCTGTGCCAGTGTCCGGCGGTGGAAAGCATAAGATTGACCATTCTGGGACGTCCATTTATTGACGAAGCCGAGATTGGTCAACTGACCTACAAGGACATGCTTGAGGTGACAAAGGGTGCTTATATAAGGAGCATGCTCACTTATGAGTGCTCCGAGCAGTAGCATCCTTCGTCAAATAGGGGACGAAAAGGGACCCACTGTGGTCTGATTCGGCCAATACACGACTTATTATATTATATATTTCAACTTTTTCCTCATTATTTGCGCGGAATTTGCATTTGGCATTGCCCCCTTTTAATAGCCTGGCCACACAGGTATCCACCGCGAACTTCTCCAGTGAGCTCATTTTACAGATGGTAGAGTTGTTGATAAGAAGACATTCTTTTCTCACGCCGAAGGTTTCCTGTTGGTTAACAAGCATCTTGTCAAATTAAAAATCTAGCTGCCTACCTGCCATTATGGCTGCTCTTGTTCTTAGTAAATGGTACTTGTGTTCACTTAATTTTGGTATGGTGAGAACATACAAAAGAAGTGTTCCATTTGTATATACGGAAGGTTTTCCATATTCTGTTGATTCAATTGCGTTTTGGTAGGATAGTGACTATATTTCACTCAACAGGTTATTTATTTCCTCCTTATCAAGTATGTTGCTGTTAACTATTCCCACCTTTACCATCTGGCATGCACGCACAATCTCACTAATTTCAGTGCGTAGTATTTGTATTTTGTTCAAGATAACAGTTCCCAGGTGTTCCTCATCAACAGCTTTTGATATGGAATTAACCTTGCCAATTATTTGGTTAACTTTTCCGACGGCTTCTTGAGATGTACTAAAGATTTCTTGGTTTATTTTGTATTGATGGTTATTGTTTTTGATAATTTCATCTTGGCACTGTAATATTGTATTCCAGTTGGTTGCGTCTGGTGATCCAGCGATTCCACTTCCAGGCGGAACTTATCCAGTCTATTGATCGTGCTGTTCTTCGTTTAGGGGCTCCTAACTCGTCTAATCGGTCACTTATCCATTTCGCGTGGTAGTCTAATAGTAGTCTCTTCTCGTGGCTGTGAATGCTCGCATTTGCAGACTTCAGTATCTCTTCTAGCAGGGAGTTGAATTTCACTAAATCCACGATGTGTACAAGCTTGAAGTAACCGCTGATGATCCATACGTTACTGTCGAACACTGATACGATGGGTGCTTTATAGTTGAAAATGCGAACGCCTTGTATATGCTACATGGGACCCTTCATCTTTTTTTTTTTTTTTTTGAAGCAAATTAATATAAGATTTTGAGATATAATTAAAACGTTTTGTTATATTAAGTACTAAAATATGCTTGAAAAATAAAAATTTAAGCTTTGGTTAGATTTTTTGGGTTACAATTTATTAAATATATTTTATTTTTACACATAAGATTCGCAAATTGAACCATTTATTTTTATATGATTTTTTGTAATTTTTTGTTTCATTCGTTATTTCTTGCGAGCTCAATTATTTTTGACAGGAGTCGAACCTTGGCACCCTGCTAGCAGGCTATCCACCAATTTGTCATTTAAGCTGTATTTTAATAGATTATCTACATCTTTTTTTTTGAAGTTGTTAAAAATTGGCATTTCTATATATGCCAAATAAAAATAGGTATTTCTGGAATCAGTTTTTTGATTTATTTCCCATTTTTTAGCGCAATATTTGTGCTTTAATGTAATCTTTACTTAATCACGATTGTTCTTATTATATAAACTTGAATTTAAATAGTGCGATTATATTTTAAATGTGTAAGGTAAGCGTGCTTTTTGAGTTCTGTTGCCATTTGTCGCCAGTCAGTCATCGTTTTAATTATTGTATATGGAGAAAGTGGGAAGATTCTTAACATGCATCTTATGAAACTTTTTTCCAGTACCTGTTACGATCGTGACCTTATTGTCCCTTGCGACGACTTCCTTTTTAAAAGGAGCTTTTTGCTTTCCCTTTATTTGCTTGTCAGCAATATAAATTCGGTCACCTTGACAAAATTCTGTAGGTATGGATCTTTTTTTGTTAAGCCTTATATTTCTCAATTCCTGTTTTTTTCGATCTGTGCTCTTATTTCTCCATGCACCCTATCGCGAAAATTCACTAAATTTTGGAAATTTACCCTCTGTGTCCTATCAAAGAAGATATCATTGGGTTTTTGATTCGTCACTGTGTGGAATGTGTTATTGTATCGATCCACAGCAATGTAAACTAATTATTTGGTTGTTACATTGCGCATTTCTTGCTTTAGACATCGGTAAATTTCCAGCAAAGTTGAATAAAGGCGCTCAACCTGACCGTTAACCTCCCTGTGCTGAGAAGGCGTTTGATACATTTCTACCCCTTGGGACCTAATGTAATTGGAAACAATTGTACTCAAAAAGCTTCTTTCATTATCTGTGACTATAATCTTTGGAACTGTAAAGTAATGGAGAACTTTGGTTAATTTGGTACGTAGATGAATAGCGGATTTATTTCTTATATGAAATAGCTTAGCGCATTTGGTAAATTTGTCAATGCAACTTAAAAACCTTTCTTTTTGTATTTCGAATATATCGATGTGCAATATTTCCTATGAGAAGGTGGGAATTGGAGTTTGTTGTAATTGCGGCTTAGCGGGATGTTGGTTGTCATATTTGCTCACTTTGCAAACTTCGCAGCTTGAAGTATATCTTGTTACTTCTCAAGGATATGCGCTCCATTCTATCGGGGTTTCTATGAGCACGTTTGTGTTCCTCCTCAATTATTTGACAGACTTTTTCCCCATTACTCACATCTTCTACAATTCTTTGGGTGATTCTTATTTTGTATTTGGAAAAAATGTTTATGTATACCTCTTGAAGTAGCTGTAAAAAGGCTTCAGGTATTTTTATGCCATTGATTACAACTGGGTTAAGAAATTTTCTGAGATTGGAAATGAGATTTTCTCTTTTGATTTCCATATTGATGTAATGGCGCTCATAGCCAGGGTGAGGTGCCTCCCAGGAATTTAAATCATTCCCTTGTCTAACTATTATCTGATTCCTAAAGACATTAAGAGGAGCTTCGACATGGGGAATAAGATCTGAACTATCGATTTCTGCACTGTGCATTGTGGATCCAGATGACCGGTTTCGCCGTTTCTGTAGCTGAATCGTCTACTTCTGAACCTGCGTTGGAATCAAGACCTCCACCTTCGCTGTATTTATAACGGAATCGCTTGAGTCTGTCAATTGATTGAGTTCAGTTTTTAGCCTTGAGAGAGCATCAGCTACTAGGTTGGATTTACCATGTTTGTAAATCAACTCGTAGTTGTATTCCTCGATCCTAGCTTTCCATCTTTTAAGTTTTGCATTGTAATTTCGATTGCTCAATGCAAAAGTTAGAGGCTGATGGTCAGTGAAGATTTTAATTTTTTTTGTACCATACACATAGCTCCGGAGATTATCTAAGGCCCAAGCGATCGCCAACATTTCTTTTTCATTTGTGGCGTAGTTCTCTTCAGTCGTAAAATATATCATCGTAAAATATATATATATGCAATGGGTCTGTCTTTTCCTATCTCACTCTGGGATAAGAAATCGGAGGCATCTGTTGTCAAGTTGTCTGTTGTCAAGTTGAAAGGTTTTTCGAAGTCTGGGAATGCTAATATTTCGTAAGATGCTAATAAGGTTTTCATGTCTTGGAAGGCCTGAAGAGCTTGTTCATCTAAAAGAATCGATACCTTTCTGAACTGATTTGCCTTAACTTGGGCGTTTTTACCTCTTGTCAAATTTGTCAAAGGTTTAGCCACTTTGGCATAGTCTCTTATAAATCTTCGATAATATGAAGTCAGCCCAAGAAAACTTTTCAAATCCTTCAGATTTTTTGGTGTCAGAATTCTTTCAATAGCCATTACCTTTTTTGCATCAGGTTTAATTCCATCACGTGTAACAACATAGCCAAGGAATTCCACATCCGTTTTCATGAAATCCGTTTTTTCGAGATTGACTCTAAGGTTTGCTTCGAGTAATCACGAAAAAGCAGTCTCAACGTTTCTGAGGTGGTCTTCCTCGTCATTGCCAAACATGGTGATGTCGTCAATGTATACATAACAGATCTTACCAATATATTTCTTCAGAACATCGTCAATCATTCTTTGGAATATTGCCAGTGCATTCTTCAGCCCAAAGGGCAACCTCGTGAACTCGTATTTACCATTCATGGTAGAGAATGCTGTCTTCGGTATGTCTGATGGTTTCATGGGAATTTGGTGAAATCCTGATGTAAGGTCAAGTGTGGTGTAATAACTAGCTTTTCCAAGACTTGCGAGAGTGGAGTTAATATCCGGTATTGGATACGCATCAGATATTGTAACGCTATTTAGACGTTTAAAATCTACCACCATTCTATATTGCTTCTCTCCCGAAGGCTTGGGTTTCTTCGGGACTACCCATATCAGGGAGTTATAAGGACTCCGTGAAGGACGGATGATACCTTCTGCCAAAAGTTCTTGAATTTGTTTTTATACCTCCTCCATTATAGAAGCTGGATACGGATAACTTTTGGTGTATATTGGTTCGTTTGGACTTGTTCTTATCTCTGCCCGTACATTCATTTCGACGCTGTCGCCAACCTTTATAGGTCCAAACAGACACTTAAATTTTTTAACTAGCCTACTTAATTTTGCCTTAATAGTAGCTGATGCCTCATCGCCTGGTGAAACAAAAGTAATTTGGCTTGATACCCTATTTTAAGCACTATTTTAATATTTGGATCAATAGATAGTATATTTAAATTTCTATCGATTACTGCCTTAACCATTTTCAGTATATCGTCACCGATAAAATGTTAAAACCGTATTATTACCCATTTTTTCCAAAAATTTCCCACATATTTTTTTATAATTTTTTATGCACCCCCGGCCGATTGGCCACTGAATGGTTTTGACAGAGAAACACTATTCTTACATACGGCTGGATTTATAAAGTTCTTGTTGGCACCAGTGTCAATAAGAAATTTAAGACGTGTTCCGTTCCTCGTAACATACTCTAGGTATGGTACGCTGGAGAGGCTCCTGTCATAAAATTTAGCTGCTCATCAATATATTCATTTGCAACCTCAACCTCCTCTGGGTGTTGGCCATCGGTAACCTCGGTATTTTAGAGTCGTTATTACTTATTCGGCTGGTAGGTTGCTCAAACACTTGGAGCTCCTTGACGCTGTCGGGGAGCTTACAAATGTCTTTTAGGTCCTGTTCAGTTCTAGGACCCCGCAATGGTTCAAATTCCTGAGCTATCGGTTTTCGTTCCCCAGTTTGCTCTACTCTGTGAATACGTTCTTCGATTTTTCTAATCTTGGCTAATGTTAGCAAGTCATTGACTGCGTCAGCTGGCCGACTTTGCTCTATTCTACCAAGGCGTCCGTCAAGCGTCCTAATTTGTTCTAAAATTTGGTTAACCGCACCAGTCAGGTTCGTCACGGAGGTCGTTAAATCTTCCATAGTCGTGTTGCAAAAAATACAATTGTTTTCAGTAGATTCAAGCACATACCTTTGCGATATTTGTGTAAGAGTTTCTCTATGGTTTTTTTTCTTAACAATAGGTTTCTCTTTCTCTTATCGCTAAATGTAAATTTTTAAACTTATTTTTTAAATTTTGCTTATTTAAAACCTTTTTACACTCTAATTTTCTTTTGTTATTGTAACTTATTTTTTTATATTCACAATTTAGATCTCTAACTTACAATTTCATTCCTCTATTTTTCTTTTTTTTTATCACAAAAATTATTTTACAATATACAATTTTGGGCTGTATTGTTAGAGGCTTTTTGCACTTTTATTAAACTTTGTCTCTCGTTTTTGCTCGAGTTTTGTTTTTTATCTTTTTTATTTTAGGCTTGTTTTGTGGAAGAGTATTTGTCGTTATAATTTGTGGAAGATAAGAAAAATATAAAAATGTTGGTTAGCTTTATTTTTAGAAAGTCATAGAAGGATCGTGTTTATCCCGTTCAGTCGTTGGCGTTAATAATTGCCGACAACCTACTATTGGCACGATTAGCTTCACCAGCACGTCCCTTATCTGATGTGATCTCCGAAATGGAATAAGCGTGTTGGAAATGAATGATTGGATAACCGTGTTCCCATGGTAACGGCATCGTGCACCCCCGTAGGGCGTACAAACAATTAAAAACACAATCACTTGATTAAAGAACGTACTATTGTTATGACTGACCCCCAGCAACAAGAGAAGAAAAACAAATATTTTATACTCTTTGTATACAACTGTTATACTTTTTGCTTTGCTCGTCAATGGTTCTTTATCTTGTTGAAGGGGCCCCGGCATTTTAGCCGTTTCCTGCTAACCGTGTGCAAAGGTCCTGTATATTCTATTTTTTCTTTATTTTTCTTTCAAATTTAATCTTTTTTTTACACTGCACAGGACCCTGCAATGAAGCTTACCGGATTTGCTACACATTTTCATTCTACTTCTAAGATAAATAAATCTTTCCACACTTAGCTTTAATTTTAGCTAATAAGTTTTCAATTTTTCTCCTCTAAGTTTATCTTTTTTGTCAAAAGATTTGTTGCCGGAATCCTTTGGCATTTTATTTGTAGGTGTAATTATTAAACAAATTTTTATTCGACTGGAGGCTCGGAGCTTGGAGTCATAGTCGGCACAAATTTTACTGTATTTTATTCTGTTATAGTTTCACACACATAATTCTTTTTTTTCACTACCATACACTAATATATTCACACTTTTAAACTGCCACAGGACTTCACTAGGGAACCCGCATCCTTTAAGGCGGGTCCCTGCTCGGGCGCCAGTTAACGTATCCTCCCAGGGTACACTTAAAAAAATATAGTAGGTGGCCGCATTGGCTAATCCACGGGCCAACCTTAAAGGAAACAATTAGATTATGTTAAACTTGTTTATTCCACTACCAAAATATAACTAACTTAATGCAATTATGAAATTAATGCTATTGCCTTAAACCCTAGCTTAGCTTCTACCCTAAAGCTGCTGACTAGGCAGATCCCACGATGTGCTTGATTCGCTGCTAAGTGGCGACGGCGCGTGGACTGCGTCAGCATATCAGAGTTTATCTACCTGCATGTAATGCGATCGTATGCAGGTGAACGTGGGAACGGATCGTGATAACTTTCATGTTAAATATATTGTTACTATATTGGTCGAGACCCGAACATTTTGGAAATCCTTCCACACACATCTGCACATCTTATTCCAGTCTCTCCACGTATTGCACTTCTGCACTTTGTACATTCGGCTGACATTGCACTCTTAATGTCAATATATTTAAGCTTATAAAGATATAAATTTCGAAATTTTATTGGAGCGATGTGACTGAGTGTGATGGCACGATAAGTAGCAATACTTATCAGAAAGATGCAGACAAGATTTTCACAAATTTTTTAATTTCAATTAAGTTAATTTTGCAGCTGATGTAAAAAATTACTTTGTTTAGCGTTTACAAAAACTGTTTAGTAATAGAATTTCGTTTATTTTCACGGTGGTTATTGGTTATTTCATGCATTTTTAATTTTATTATTTAAGAGCAATTATTTTCCGTGCACTTCAACTTGTTGTTCCTCTCTTGATCACATCAAATTTCTACCATGAGCACACATAAAAAGTTTCGTATTGGCACATGATGCAAGTAACAGCCCTACAAGAAATAGATAACGGAAACTCCAACACAGTCACATAAATTTTTATGTTTACGAGTACATTCGCGTATTTATTTCAGTGTCAAAATTTGTGAAACAAGGAAAAATATATATCATTGTGACAAATGCATGTGAAAGAAGAAGATAGTATTATTATTACGAGTAAAAAGAATGTAAAATGTTGGTATATCCGCCATTGTTTTTATTTAATTATTAGCTCTATTTGTGCGCTTTTGGACCACGCAGGCTTTATTTTGCTTCATTTCATTTCATTGTTTAATTCATTTATTTGTGGTAAATTAAATTAATAAAAAACCAGCACCATCAACTAGATAATGTGAGTATTTATGTAAATTGATTGGAGTAACATCGTTTATAGTTTGTTGGATTTTTAAATATTTATTTTTTATTTCAGATCTGTATACAACAGCACCACAAAATAAGTTATCAAAAACTATCTCGAAAACATATTTTAATGATCCAATTAACATACATTTGTTGAGGAAATTTCTTTTATAAACTTTATTAAGAAAATACTTTGTTGCTTCAAAAAAAATATATTTAACATTTTATGAAACAAGGAAACATGCGTATTTATTTTTTAAAGAAGTAAGTTAGATATAACCTATATTTACGTTATATCTAACGGTAAGAAATCTTTGACTTTCAGTTACATTTATCTGGCATCTTACAAATGCTTACGTTATATCTGACGCGAAACGTTTAATTACCTAACCGGTTACATAACCGATTCAAATAACTAGAGTGAGGGAGAAATCACGAGGATATATGTATTGGGAAAAATTATATAAATAACAACGTGATAGAAAGAGATGCCAGATATCATATTTGCATGAGATTTGGTTACACATAACATATGTTTGTGTGAACCGAAGAAGCATAGATATAAAGATGACGTCCGCCGTGAAATAATAATTAAATCTTCGCCACAGCCCTGTGCAGCCTACGTCAACGGCCCTATAGACGAGCAACTAATCACACAACTGATTGATAAACTGGTTGATGTTTTTCCCTACAGACACAAATTTCTATTAATAGCAGTTGTTCAATTTCAGTCCAAAATATTTTTCGATTTGAAAGCGTCGTGCAAATCTAATTACAAAATATCGTAGAAATTTTATAAAAAAAAAATGAATGTGGACGAAATATATTGGAGTGCTGTTATCTTAGACGAATGCTTAGAAGATGAGGAGAACAAAAACAAAAAAAAAATACCCCCGCGGCAGTATTGAAGTATATCCGAAGTCTTTAGACGTCTATAAAATGTTTATGTATAATGTGCAAAAATATTTGCGTCAAACGCTTAATTTAATTTTGCCCTTAGCTGCCACATAGAGCAATTTGTAAGCAAAGTAAGATGTCACACCCACTTTTCTAGTATAAAGAGTCCATATTTTACCGAAGAACATATGTACGGGTTGGATAAACGACGAAATGCGATGAAAAGGGCAAGGCTGCTCTAAACAAGCACACTGCGATGTCTACTACAGCTGCCATGCGGAGAGGCGCGAATTTGGATGTGGATTCGTCGTTAGCCGGAAACTACGCCACCTTGTTTCCCGGTTCACACCTGTGAACGAAACATTAACCACGATTCGCATCAAGGCAAAATTTTTCTTCATCAGCCTTATTTGCGCGCACGCTCCGACGGAGGAAAAGGACGAAGCCGTCAAGGACGCTTTCTACGCCAGTCTTGAGGATGTATACGAACACCTTCCGGTCGATGATACGAAAGTCGGAAGAGAAGGCATCTTTGGCCCCACTCTCGGTCAGTTCAGTCTTCATGAGACCTCTACGAACAACAGTCTAAGACTGATCGACTTCGCCGAGGCGCGAAACATGGTAGTTAGTAGCACCAGATTTGAGCACCTCGAAGGCATGCCTCTAGTGTACTAGATGTGCGTACATTTCAGGGGATCAACATTGACTCCGATCATTATCTTGTTGCAGCCAAGATCCTCATGCGATTATGCAATGCGAAGAACATACGCACAGGAATGCAACGAAAGCTAGATGTCGCTAAGCTGCAATTGCAATGGACTGCCGAAGCCTACTCCGCTCAACTCTCGGTTAAGCTCAACCAACCAACCTCTCGACCCGACGACGCCGGCGGACTTTGGGCGCATATATCCCAATAAATGCGCGATGCCGCTGAAGAGTCATTGGTTCCCGGCACCCGCTACCTCGGAACCAATGGTACGATCAGGAGTGTCGTATCGCGACAGCAGTAAAAGACGCTGCATATAGAAAAACTCTGTAGTCAGCTGCAACACGAAGAAAGAGAGGCGCGTTTTCAGACGCAAGAAAATAAAGCAGAAAAAGCGTGAGCGTGAGGAACTAGATGTAAACCAGGGCAAGAAGGATGCACGAAAATTATATCAACAGGTTAAGCGTCTAACCCAAGATTTCAAGCCCGGAGCATAAACTTGTAGAGACTAAAATGGAGATCTGAATACGGATACACAGTGTGTGCTGAGATTGTGGAGACAGCACTTCTCCAATTTACTTACTGGCGACGATACCACCAATGCCGCCCATGGAGAGTGCAGTTCAGTGCCACCAATCAACGATGACGGAGTGGAAGTACCACCACCTAGCTATGAAGAGGTTCGAGTTGCTATCCAACGACTCAAAAACAATAAAGTAGTGGATACTGATGGCCTGTCGGCTGAATTGTTTAAAACCGGTAGCGATGAATTCATAAGGCACATGTATCAGCTCATCAGCAAAATATGGCTAGCAGAAGTATGCCTGACGATTGGAACTTCAGCGTGCTGTGTCCGATTACAAAAATACTGATTGGACCTTATCAGTGTGGCGTTCGACCTGGAAAGTCAACCATAGACCAGATATTTACGCTACAACAAATCCTGGAGAAAACCCACGAACATCAAATTGACACACACCATCTCTTTGTCGATTTTAAAGCTGCGTTCGATAGCCCGAGAAGGGATTGCCTATACGCAACAATGTTTGAGTTCGGTATGCCTGCAAAGTTGATTAGACATTGCAGACTGACGTTGAGCAACACACGCAGCTCCGTCAAGGTAGGAAATTACCACTCCGAAACCTTCAATACCGAAAGAGGTTAGAGGCAAAGCGATCCACTGTCTAGCGATCTCTTCAACATCATCATGGAAGGGATCTTACGAAAGGCCGGTGTGCATCGTAATGGCACCATTTTCTATAAAGGTGCCCAGCTTTTAAAAAACGTACGCTGATGATATTGATATTGTCGGCAGAACCAAGAGAGATGTTACCGTTGCTTTCGCCGCTATCGAAAAGGAATCAGCCAAAGTGGGTTTGACGATAAATGACGGTAATACAAATTGTATACAAACAAGGGAGCGCAGCGTTTCGACTCCCACGTTTCATCCAGCAGCTATAACTTTAAAGTAGTCAAGGAGTTCGTATACCTTGGCGCCGTCATTAATACCAACAACGAAATTAGCCTGGAGAAAAAGCGAAGAACAATAATTGCTAATAGGTGCTACTACGGGCTCAGTAAGCAACTAAGTTCCAGAGCCCTCTTTCGATCGACAAAACTAACACTCTACAAGACGCTCGTTCTTCCTGTGCTGCTTTATGGCGCTGAGGCATGGGTAGTTTCGCAAACTGACGTAGCTGCTCTGGGGGTGTTCTAGAGAAAAGTTCTTCGCAAAATCTTCGGTCCTGTTTGAGACGGCGATGACTATCGCATCCGAATGAACCGCGAGCTGTATGAGCTCTACGAAGAGATTGACGAAGTTCGGCATATAACTGTGCAGCGACTACGCTTGATGGGTCATGTCCATCGTATGGACGATGAAGCTCCAGCGAAAAAAGTGCTTGAGGTGAGGGTCGCTGGTCAACGACGACGAGGGAGACCATGCCTCCGAAGGATGGACCAGTAAGCCCTAACCGCACTTGGTGTATCCGATTGGAGAAGGCGCGCGCAAAGCAGAGGCGTCTGGCGAGAGCTGATGAGGTCAGCCGACACGGGTTGTTATGGCCACCTAAGTAAGTTGGATAAACGACGTGGGCGGAACTTGGGTACATACCGACACGAAGTCAGTAAGTGTTATATATTTTAGAAAGTTTTTCAATTTTGATGTTGTTACTTTGCATTGAAGGTAGGCGTGGTTTTCATCCGATTTTGCCAAATATCAAAGAGTGGCTTATGTTAAATATCAAAGTTTGTATGCAAAATTTCAAGACATTTCTGTAATTTTTGCAGATTTCTAAGCTATTTAACGTTTTAAATAAAGCCACTTTGTATGGGAGGTAGTCGCGGTTTTCATCCGATTTTGCCAAAAACCATAGTGGTAGTCTATATTATATATAAAAACCTAAGTGCAAAATTCCAAAACATTTCTGCAATTTGAGCAGATTTTTAAGGGATTTTATGGTTAATATAAAGCTACTTTGTGTGGGAGGTGGGCGTGGTTTTTATCCGATTTTTCCAAATTTCATTGTCAGGATTATATTGAAGACCAAACCTTACATGCAAAATTTCGAGGCATTTCATTCATTTTTGTTGATTTTGAAGAGATTTCACTGTTAAAATAAAGTCACTTTGTATTGGGGGTAGGAGTGGTTTTCATCCGATTTTTCCAAATTTCATAGTTTTCCAAACTTCATTGTCAGGATTTATATTGAATATCAAAGCATACATGTCAAATTTGAAGGGATTTCATTAGTGTTTGTGGATTTTGAAGAGATTTTACTTTGTATGGGAGGAAGGCGTGGTTTTCATCCGATTTGGCTCATTCTCGAACTTGATCTTTCTTTTTTAAAAAGAGGCTTATGTTTTGAATTTCATTGCGATCGCTTTAAAAGTACGGCTGTAATCGTGTCGACAGACGGACAGACAGACTGACACACGGAAATCGACTCAGGTGGTAATGCTGATCAAAAATATAAATACTTTCCTATAAAAATATTTCTTTTCCTTATTTCTTTGCTAAAACTTAAAGACACGGACTTCAAAAACTTTTTGCGAATGAACACATATGCATATGAAGATTTAAAATTTTTCACTGCCATTTCCCCACAAAGTTTGATTAATATAATAATTGAAACTTGTTCGGCAATTAATAAAGTTTTAAAGAATTACATAAAGGTAAGAAAATCGATTATGTAAATGCTAGATTATGTTTCAAATGTGTTATTAGTTGTAGCTTCCTCAAACGAAAAGTAAATGGATTTATGATGCAAACGAGTTCCATCGAAAATGGAACTTTCCAAATTGCTTAGGTGGCATAGATGGCCAAACATGTGGATATGCAAAAGCCGCCGGGATCAGGTTCTTACTATTTCAACTAAAAAAAGCGATTTAGAATTGTTTTAATGACTACTGTCAACGCCAACTATGAGTTTTTGATGGTTGAATGCAGAGCAACTGGTGACATTTCTAACAGTGGTGTATTCACGAATAGTACATTTTTTTAAAAAACCGCTAAAAACTCCGGAGCGTTATCCATTGCATGATTCTGAAGATATGCCACTCGTTTTTTGGGAGACGACGCATTCCATCTTAGCGAAAATCTTCTTAAGCCTTTCAGTCTTGAAAATTTAAGCAACGAGAAAATAATATTTAATTACAGATTATCGCGAACGATGAGAATTGTTGAAAATGACTTCGGAATTTTTACATCGAGGCTTAAATTTTTCAAAAGCCGATTAATCTTCACCCTGACAAAGTTGCTCAAATTTTGTTGGCGTCGTGTTATTTACATAACTTTCTCAGGCGTCAAAAATATTCCACATATTGTAAGGACAAAATTTGTGCTTCAAATTTTACCTACATGGCTGATGTAATTTCATTTCAGTTTTATTAGAAAGCCGAGCGCTGAGCGGAGCAGGTCGTGTGGGTCTAGACCCGGACGACACAAAGCAAGCTGCAACCACTGAACTCTGGCAGGGAAGCCCGAAAGGGCGTTCAAACCCAGCATTTACGGGCTTGCCCGAAATGAAATAGTTAAATCTTGCATTTTCACCCGTGTAAAAGAAGCAGGCTTCCCCTGTAAATAGTTTCCCACAACCGGTGTAAAGTAAAATGTAGTACATGAATTAACATATACTAATTATATTTGAAAATGTAATAAATAAATTTAAATGAATTTATTAAATTTTTGATATGTTTAAAACTTAATTAAAATTGACGAATTAAGTTCAACCCGATTGTAAAATAAACATAAAAACAGAACTGAAACAACCTCCGCTTTATTTATTTCCATCTAAAGGAAACAAATTATAGGATTTAATCTAATACGTATAGAATTAGCAAATGGGTCTGTTGGGGTTAAGCAATGATGACAGGGAATTTTTCCCTGTGTATGTCCATAATATGCTTACACCCAACACACCCAAACTAACGTATTTTATTTTATTTAGGCTGGCGCCACCAACATAATCAATTTTGCTCGAAAACAAGCCATTAGTTCGAAAACAAGGCATCCAACCTTTGCCATTACGTTGAGAGTAGTTGCCAACATTTTCAAGATGGCCGCCAACCGGAAGTGCTTATTATGTTGAGGAGCAACATAAACGGAAGTGCGGAAAACAAATGACCAGGAATTTTCAAACACCGGAGATGCAGATGACAACTCTACTGGAAAATCTGCATCTCAACATTTCATGGAAAACAACCAACATTCATAGAAATAACATCACGACGCATACATGATGTTCGAGCTTGAAGCCTACGCAAACCTGCAATAAAAGAAAAAAATCCGGCTCGACTTTTAAATATCAGGATAGGAGATAGTATAGGGAGTGAAAAGATAACTTAGTTAGGTTGGTAAGGGGTATATGCACTCTGCCAATTAGGGAAAATTAGTTTAATACATTCCACGGTTAGAAAAGCACTAGGGAATTCAGACCTCCTTATGGTAAGGGGTATTTGCACTCTGCCAATTAGGGAAGTCTGGCATTCTAAGAGATTTAGCGTATACATTCGGTAGCAAATCTAGTAGCTTTGGTAAGGGGTATTTGCACTCTGCCAAATAGGGACGCTAGAGATTATAAAAGGTGAAACTCGTGAACTCTATAGGGAATCTAGGTAGCTTATGGTAAGGGGTATGTGCACTCTACCAAATAGGGAAGTTGATATTTTAAAGATTAAACTCACTAAATTCTTTAGCGAATTTAACAGCTTTTGGTAAGGAGTATTTGCACTTTGCCAACTAGGAAAATGTACATTCGAGACATCGTAAAGTGAAATAACGAGCCAGGCCAAATTGTAAGTCGTAATCAAGCACTAGAAGTAGTATAGCTTTGGTAAGGGATATTTGCACTCTGCCAAAGTTATAATAAAAGCGAAACAATTAGCCAGAGCGTTAGGGAATCCAGACCTTCATTGGTAAGGAGTATTTGCACTCTGCCAAAGTTTTCTAGTTCCCCAATCCCATTCCTTATCGTTAGCATAGAGTCAGAGACGCACACGTTAGGCCGAGGTAGATAAGATTATCCACGTTCTACTACCGCGCTGCCGCCGGCGGTGCCGACGTAGGAGAATCGACGCGACTACCTTTCTGAGCTGTAGTCGGCGCTAACACCGACCTATCGTCATCGGACTCAGCAGCGACGTGTCCACATAAGGATTTGGTGACACCCTTTATTTTACTTATTATTATTCTTATTTTATGAAAATTTATTATACTTGTTCACAAACTCCTTTGTTTGCGAAAGAAAAGATTTGCTTTTGATGACTGCTTAAAATGCAGAGTGTCTTATAGTTAGTCTTTATTTGGATTTATATAGAAAAATTTTAACAAAATATTGCCAAGATTTTTAGGCCTTGACAAAAAATAAAATATAAACTAAATTGCAAATAATGCAATTATTGATCGAAGTCTTCCACATTCTGTGGGAAGTGATTAAGCTTATGGCCGAAATTGGATCCTATTTCTGTAACAACAACAACAACAATACTCGCTAGACGGTCGCGAGTGCTTATGCTTGCTGCTGTAGTTATAACAACAACAACAACAATACTCGCTAGACGGTCGCAAATATTTTTCTTGCTGCTGCAGTTATAGCTGTGGGAAAATTATAAATTATTTTTATATTAAATGAAATTTGAGGCCGGATGCCAGACTGTGTGTGAACATCCTCCTCGCCATTGAGGGTAAGCTCAACTGCCGTAAACAGTTAGAATCTCTGGCTCCGAATTGTCTGCGATGGATGATGGTGGCATATTTTGAACTTCAGTGCCGGCACACAGGTGGGTTTTGAATTTCGCCGAAATTTTACAAAGATGATTATGGCGCCAACTATGATGAAAGTTAGTATAAAATACCCAAGTCCATAGTGGTGGATATCGTGTGGACGGAGTATACTGGCTGGCTCGTTTTGCAAATTGGCTAATTGATCTTTCAATTGTTGGATTTCTTCTTGTTGTGAGTGATATATATGCGTGAAGCTGAATAAGAGATGACTGCGTCAATATTTTGCTCACGTTTATAGAAGCAATGTATGAAACATGTCGTGTGGCTGTCAAAGTGCGGTGTCCATGAATAGTGAGATGTGGATGCTTAACTACGCAGCCTCTCCAATTTTGATAATGCCACTATTGTTTAATCGCAGCTGGGTTGGCTTGCTGTTACAGACGACATTTAGTAACGTTTGTTGCGATGTTGCGAAAGTCAGAGTATTTGGTTCTTGGAGCTGGATCCAATGTGGGCCCTTTCCAGCTAGAACTACAGCACGGTCCAAGTTTGCCTTGGACTGTTGTAGTAAGGTTATTTCACAAGAATTAACTTCTGAGCCTGATTGATACAGAGGATGAGATTGTCGGCAGAAGAATAGGGTGTGATCAATACAAATACCTTGTTTAACTTCCGCATCTGATAATGGATAGTATTGATCGCGATGCAGATCGATCATGAGGTTAGGTCTAGATGATCTTATCTTCACAAATGAGTCTTTGCTATACCATGGGATTGATGCTAATTGTAGTAGCTCGTACTGCTCGGTGGTTATCAGTGGAATTTTTATGTTGAATATGATGAATGTGCCTGTTACACAGTGACTAATAGACATAAAGCTGTAGTACTTTAAGATGTCTGTTGTTGGCATTGGTAACTTTAGTATTTTTTCGGTATTTACTTGAATGGATAGCTGGGTTTGCAGTTCCTTAGGTGTTAGTAAATCCGTGTTTATTCTACTATGATGAGAATCGGATAAAATGTTTAAAAGCGCTTCTTGCATTCTTTGAAAATTAGATATGTGAATAAATGCTTGCATCGCTACCTTATTGAAGATGACTTGGAGTTCCTGGCCTTGCATCTCTTGAGTGATTCTGGTTAAGCTAAGAGCTGTTTGATGAATAAATTTTTCGATGGTTTTGAATTCTTTCTCTATTGATTGCTGATTCTTTTTCATTATTGACAGAGTGCGATCGATGAATGTTGTCGTATTCTGGATTCTAAGTGAAATATTCTCATCGGCTTGTTTCAAAGTGTTGATTGTTGCTGTCAGTTGGTCTGCATATTCTGAATCCAGAACGTCGAAAAGACTGTTTGCTAAGTTTCCAACAAAATTAAGAGCTCCTCTTCCAATGCGCGGACGATTTGCTGATGCCTTAAAAAATTTATTATTATCCTCTATGGTTAATATTTGATGTTCAATATGCTGATGTAATTTTTATGTATGATGTGGAATTCTTTCTAAGATCGCATATGCTATTTAACGTCCCCATATACCTTTTAGTTGTTTCGAATTCCTGCCAATATGGCCGCAGCTCAAAATAGTTCACCAAAGTCCAGTCACTGGAAATGATGTGAGCGAGTCCCATTCGTTCGAAATAGATGCCTGGGTCAACTGTGAATGTTGATATCTTAACCAATTTAAAATAATAGCCAAACTTTTGGTAATTAGGTCCATAGCAATGAGTCCGATGATGCCCCTTGCGACCTTTTTGTTCTTTTGAGAGCTATTAGTGGCAGTTGCAGCACGTTGCGAGTTGATAGTAGCTTAGTTTCATGTTCAATTCTTGTTTGTTTTGCTGGTTGCGTTTTACCTAGCAACACGGTTATTGGCTGAGAAGCTTCTATAGAATTGGGTTCAGAAACAGGAACGATAGGTTGACAATCTATTGGTAGAGGACAAATTTGGTGGATAGATCATTTTGTGCTTCTAGAGCTAGTTTTTAGATCTACTGATCTTACAAGACCGTCATTCCCTTGATGAATTTTGGTTACTCTTCCCATACGCCACTGCCGGGGAGGTAAATTTTCATCCTTTAAAAGCACAAGGGTGCCCTCAGCTATATTATCACAAGGTTTTCTCCATTTTGACCTTGGTTGTAGACTCGAGAGATATTCCTTGGACCAGCGTACCCAAAATTCTTGTATTATATTTTTGACCTGATTCCATTGTGATAGAAGACTTTCATTCGCGGATCGGGCTGTCTGTCCTCCTGATGGTTCAAGACTAAGAAAGCAATTTGGAGACAATGCCCGAAGATCGTTTGGACTTGATGACATTTGTGTTAATGGCCTGGAATTCAAGATGCCTTAAATTTCTACAACAACTGTGAGTAAACTTTGTTCGTCAACTACTCGTTTGAGATGATACTTAAGAGATTTAACCGCTGCCTCCCATAGTCCCCTAACGTGTGGTGAACGGGCTGGAATGTTGATCCATTTGACGGTTCTTGTGTAACATATTTTTCAATCTCATTGTTTTCGTCCTTTAGCAGTACATGCAATTCCTGTAAGCATGATTCTGCACCCTTAAAATTTGTGGCATTGTCACTAAATATTTTTGATAGGATGCCTCTGCGGGAAGAAAATCTTTTGAGATAGTTGATAAATGCTGCTGTAGTGAGGTCTGATACGACTTCCAAATGAACGCTTTTCGTTGAGAGACAAACGAACACAGCAACGTAGACCTTTGTTGGACGCTTCACTCGCATACTGTAATGCATCTGAAAGGGCCCACAGTAGTCTATTCCAACATTTGTGAAAGGCTTCGACGACATCACTCGTTCTGCGGGTAGATTTCCCATATGCTGAGAAATTCCAGCGGTTCGCGCCAAAAAGCATTTTCTTCAGTTTTTAGAAACTGATTTTGTCACCTCATTTGCTCGAAGTATCCAGTACGTTTCCCTCAGGGCGGCTAGCAGCGACATTGGTCCTACGTGCAGCCGATCTTCATGATATTGCTTAACTAGCAATGTAACTGTTGTGTTTGAGTGTGGAAGTATTATTTGATGTTGATAGTCAAATGGCAATCTAGACATTTGCAGTCTTCCTCCCACTCTAATAATTTCATCCTTGATGTATGGCGTAAATGGAGATAATGAACTGGAGCTAGCTACCGATTTTCCCTTTTCGAGATATTTGAATTCTGATGGAAAGGCTTGCCTTTGAACGCTTGTAATGATTTTTATCAAAGCCTGTTGAAGTTCCTCTATAGTTGGATGCTTGGTAGTTGTCCTTGATTTTGACTTATTACGACAGTTGTTTATGAATCTTTGTATAAAGGCTACTACTCGTTGCAATCGTTTGAAAGAGTTGTATGCTCTAATTTCATTGATAATTGTTGAATACTGCATGGTAGTTAGAATTGTTTTATGGCTTTTTCGCTCTGCAGAGAAGTTGCTGACGATGGTTGGCTGAACAGCCCAGTGTATTTCATCGGTCTGGAGGAATTTTGGTCCATGAAACCAAGTATCAGCCTTTAGGATTTGTTCTGGAAAGAGTCCTCTGGATAACACGTCAGCTGGATTGTTTTCTCCAGGTATGTGCTTCCACTGATTAATTGATGTAGAACGTTGAATGCTGGCTAGAGGATGGTGATGCAATCCACGCTAAAACTATGGTCGAGTCGGTCAGTAAGTTATTGAATCCATATTCACTGTTAGAGATTGCTGGACCTTTTTTATGAGTTGCACAAGTAATTCAGCAGCGCAAAGCTCTAACCTTGCTATTGATTGTTTTTTCCTGGGAGCTATTCTGGATTTTGCAGTTAATAGATTTGATACATATCTACCCTTGTCATCTTCGGATCTTAAGTAGACGCATGCTCCATAGGCTCGTTCACTAGCGTCAACAAAACCATGTAATTGTATGCCGACGAGTTCGGAAGCAAGAACGTGTCTTGGCAGACATAATGTTGCCAGCAGCGGAAGCTGACTTCTGAATTGAAGCCACTTGGAGTGCAATTCCAGCGGCAAGACTGCATCCCAATCTAGTTTCATATCCCAGAGTTCCTGAAGGAATATTTTTCCAATGACAACCACGGGACTAACAAAGCTTAATGGATCAATCAGCTGAGATATGTCTGCTAACACAGATCGTTTTGAAAGCCTTTTTGGTGGTGGCCATGAACATTTTATAGAAAAGTTGTCAGTTAGCGGCTGCCAGATGAGACCAAGAGATTTTGTGAATTCTCCTTTATTTGTTGGAATATCTAGACTAATTCCACACTCCTCTGCTGCGATGTTTCCAGAAGATCCTTATGATTTGAAGACCATTTTCGAAGTTGCAGTCCACCACTTTGCATCATTTGAATAAGTTCATGTTGCGTTTTAGTAGCTTCATTTAATGTTTTAAATGAACTCATGAAATCGTCCACGTAAAAATCCTTAAGTGTTACTGCGGCTGCCAAGGGATATTTTTGACCTTCATCTTCCGCCAATTGCTTGAGACATCTTGTTGCTAGATATGCGGCGCTCTTCGTTCCGTATGTAACTGTTTTAGCCTATAGAATTTGAATGGATGATCCTCAGAATCTCTCCAAATGATTATTTGTAGATGAGTTTCTTTTTACCTAACCATGAATTGCCTGTACATTTTAGATATATCTGAAGTTAGGGCATATGGGTGCAGTCTAAAACGCAAGAGAATTGAAAATAGTTCATCTTGTACCGCTGGTCCACCGAGCATTATATCGTTGAGTGATAGATTATTTGAAGTTTTGGCTGAGGCGTCAAACACGACCCTTAGCCTGGTGGTTGTGCTTTCCGGCTTGAAAACGCAGTGATGAGGAAGAAAGTATATATTTCGGCTTATGTCCTCATACTTGACTTCTTCCATATGGCCGAGATCTTCATATTCCTTCATGAAAGCAGAATAAGCCCTTCTTAAATCTAGGTTTGTTCGGAATCGACACTTTAATGGCCTGAAGCGTTAAATAGCCACGTTTGTAGAGTTTCCGAGAGTTATTGGATCCAGTTTTAAGGATAATTAAAGAATGTAACGGCCTTTTCTATCTCGAGTTGTTGTATTTTTAAAATGATCTTCACACCTTTTTTCTTCTTCTGTTAGCAGTTTAGTTTCCACTTAAACGTCTTCCATTTCCCAAAATCGAGAAACTTGCTGGCTAAGTTCGTCATTTTCACAGCCTATTCCGCAAAAGGCCGTTGTAGCGTTGTCCGTTATGGTGGCCTTGCCTATTATTACCCAACCGAGAACAGTGTTTTGTAAGGTGGGTAAGTTTTTGTCTATTTTGATCTGACCAACTGACAATAGAGTTGAGTCCAATTCAGCACCAATGAGTAAATCTATTTTGGAAGTTTGGTGAAAAGTTGGATCAGCTAATTTGATGTTACTTGGAATTTTCCAGTTGCTTATATCGATATTGCAGCTTGGTTGATCGTTTGTTATTTGATCAATTATGTAACCTTCAACTGTTGTGGTGAATCCAGTGGTTGTAGATGCGATAGTTATGTCAGCGCGAGTTCCTGTCTTGGATGTGTGGTTGCCGATTCCTGTTATGTGTAGTGAATGGTTCGTAGTTTTTAGTCCCAGTTTGTGAACTAAACTTGATGTAATTCGGTTCAATTGACTACCGGAGTCCAGAATTGCCTTACAATTTATGAAGTTACCGCTTCTGTTTTTAACTTTAATAATTGTTGTTGCGAGAAATACATGTAAACCCTTTGATGAAGTTGCTAATGAAGTATTGTTAACAGGAACTGTGTGTAAAGTATTTGAATTAGTTTGATCTGTCGAGGCTGAATTACCTAACTGATTTGTGGTTAAATTGCTTGATTGACGTGTAGTTGAACTGTTGATTGATGAATGCGATTGGTATGGCCAAATGTTCTTTGTGGATTGTAAAATGTTTCTAAATGTAAAAGTGTATTGTGTTGCTTGTGACACTTGGTACATGTTCCAGATGGGCAATGCTTTGCCTGATGGTTGGATTTGAAGCAGTTAACACAATGTTTTGCTGCTTGCACCAGCTGTAAGCGTTGACTAATTGGCATGTTTAAAAATTTTGTGCACCGGTATAGTGGATGATCTTGTTTGCAAGCTATACAGTTGTTGTTTGTGGCAATGAGGGCACTTAAACGTCCTTGGTTAACAGGTTTCTTGGTGAATTCAACATATATAAAATGGTGTTTTGATCCCAATTCTTCAAGGGGCTGAAAACGTAGATCTAAAAATGTGAGGAGCTTCTTGACTGTTGGAATATCTCGTGGGTTTTGGATGGCTGTTTCCCATAACATATGAGTTGTCTTGTCCAAATGCTGCATCAGGATGTGTAACAGTATTGGATCCCAATTGGTTGTGTCTATACAAAGGCTTTGAAGTCCCAATAAACTTTCCTGGGTGGTATCGTGAAGTGTTTTGATAGTCATTGTATTATCTTTCTGGCACTGTGGTTGAGACAGAAACTTCTGGAGCAATGCGCTGACTAAAAGTCGTTTATTTTCATAACGATTGTTGAGGATTTTCCACGCAGCTTCATAGTTGTCATCGGTTGTGGTGAAGTGTTAAATGAGTTTTAGGGCTTCACGTGAAACACTGGATATTAAATACCACATTTTTTGGCATGATGCTAACGGCTGGCTGTGTATAAACTGCACAAATAAGTCTCGAAATTGTTTCCATTTAAGGTAATCACCGTTAAAACTAAGCTCCACAAATAAGTATCGATATTGTCTCCATTTAAGGTAATCACCGTTAAAACTTGAAATCTCAATTTTTGGCAGCCGTATACCTGTAGTTGATGCTTTATTCTGATGTGGTTGTTGTTGATGTGAACTGGTTATATTTATTTTTTCTTTTACCTGAAGAAGTCCTTGGTTGACCTGGTCTTCGATTGCCAAGTATCGGTTGAAGTCATACCATTTACCATCTTCTGAAGTCCAAATTTGCTCGTGCAACTGCTGAGCATGTTGCCAATGCTGCTCAATAGTTTTTAACTTTATTTCGTAGAATTGTCTTGACCGTTGTTCGGCGTCGTCTATCAATCGACTTAGCAACCTCTGCACTCTGTCGGTTATTCTTTTCTGCTTCATTATTGCCGAGTGAGAAAAAGTCTCTACTGCTGATTGTTGAGGTGCTTTTTTTTAATAAATTAAATTGCAAATAATGCAATTATTGATCGTAGTCTTCCACATTCTGTGGGAAGTGATTAAGCTTATGGCCGAAATTGGATCCTATAACTGTAACAACAACAACAACAATACTCGCTAGACGGTCGCGAGTGCTTATGCTTGCTGCTGTAATTATAACAACAACAACAGCAATACTTGCTAGACGGTCGCAAATATTTTGCTTGCTGCTGCAGTTATAGCTGTGGGAAACTGATAAATTATTTTTATATTAAATAAAATTTGAGGCCGGAAGCCAGGCTGTGTGTGAACAATACTTATTCTTAAATATTTAACGAGCTTTTACTAAATTTGGAAACAAGATACCGTAATGAGGTATCATTAGATTAAATAATACAGATACAACTTATTTAATGTAAAATTCCTTTCAACTAAATATTGAAATAAAAACTTATAACGTTCGATTGAAAGTTGTGCATTCTTATTTGAAGTCCTTAAATTTAATAAAATTAAAATTTTTTGGCACGACCCTGGACAGCCGCTTTGCTGTCCCAGCTATGGACCCAGGTCAACTGGGAGTCGTTACAATATATTGCAGGAAGTGTTGACACAGAAGACACAAACGCAGGCCGAATTATACCAGCACCTCGGAGAAAGACGTACAGTTTCTAGGCTTACAGCCATCGCGAGCTAAAAATTCAAAATTTGCAGCAAAAGATGTGCGACTAAAGTATTGCAATTACTTTAACGTTGTCGGTGCAGTTCACTGGCAACATTTGTATATAAATAAAAATAACTAAAAAACATTTCAATAATCATTTGAATGTTTTTCAATTTGATAATAAATTAATAAACAAGAATAGTTAGTTTGTAGTTCTTGACTTTTAAATGTTTTCAGAAAAATTTTAAATTGAGCTCGCACTTAAAATGTAGTGTTATGTTACTTTGAACTTGACCTAAAACAGTTTGTTGGAAATGATGTTCTGCTTTCTTGCAACTTTGAAAAATTCATAACTTTAGCTACCTTACTGCATTGTTAGAAAAGGTTAACATCCTGCAAAATTCTTGATACATGTACACAACCTTTAAGAAAAAACAAATTAGATCTCTGTTTCTTTTTACTGTTGTATTGTTTCATTTATTGTGGTTATGTTAATTTCAATATTTACATTGAGCACATTTATTTTTTGGGAAAAAGTTAATTTGCAAAAATTAGAAATAATTGCGAATAGTTGCAATAGTTTGTAGAGGTTTTTATATTTTCCTTGTTCGAAATATACATCTGTGAAGCAGTCGAGTTTGAATTTGAGAGTGCAGACTGCTTGCTATGTTTGTTGAAATTCTGAATATAAAAAACTTTTGGTTGGTTCTTCAAATTAAAATTTGTTGTTGCAGCTGGTGTTGAATGCCTTGTTGGTTGTATATATAATGTAGAAACATCTTGGTGATCAGTACTCGGAGCAGGTGACAATATAGTTGATTGTAAATATGTTTGGCAAACGTCTATTTCATCTTTAGTAGAAAGAGGTGTTGAAGTTCTTGATGGGAATGAAAATGTTTGAGAAACGTCTTGATGATCTGCTGCCCAAGGTGTTGTCGTGGAATAAGGTGTTGTAACCATCCTATTTATGTTCAATTTATTTAGTTATCCATTTATAAAGACTTCATCAATTACTTTTTTGGCAAACAATTGTTGTTCAGTTGATAGTTTTCTGAAGAGACATTACCATCCTTCCCCAAGAACTGCTGCATCGTCTCTATCAGGTCAAGTTTTAATCGATTTCAAGTGTTCTACTGCTGATCTTAATATAGTATTTTTTTCGTCCAAACGATATCCAAGACTTTTGCGCTTTTTTGGTCTATGTTCTTCTGGTTCTTCCAATGAAAAATGTACAATCAGACGTCATCAAACTTAGTTTGAAATTACAGGCCTGTTATATTGTACATTGGATGTTTATAACTATTTACCTGCCTAGCTTCAACCTGATCTTCAAGCACAGGATCCATGTCTTCGTCCATCGTTGAAACGCTATGAATTTGCGTTTCTTGGTCGTTTAGAAACATTAAATTTGAGTAGTACCAAATGTTTGGCACATATTCGGACTCTGGTGAGCTACCTGATCTTAAGGTCTTTTCGACCTTTTTCTGCTCTCTTCGGAACACAGTTTTAATATTATAAATTTTCTTCTTAAGCACCTCAGTAGTTGCAGATGAATCTGTTTGCTTGTAAATAGAAACAAGCTCTCTCCATGCTTGATCCTTTGCAGTTTTATTTTTGAAAATATCGGCTTTAACCTTCCAAAGTACCGGCAAACTCTCAAACTTTGTAAAAAGTTCGATAAACAATTCGTTATTTACTATTGCCATTTTAAATTACCAATTTATAAAATGCCCATAGCAGAACTTCAACAAAAATCCAAACACGGTCCACAAGAAGAATTATTTTTGAAATGATGTTTTCCGTTTGGTTGCTAAGTTTGCTAAAAACACGACAAAAAGTTGATCAACTCGTTGAGTTTCAGCCGAAAAAATCAAAACTTTTTGATTTTCAGCAACTGATTGGAAAACTGGTTACAAAGCTGAAAATAAAACAAAAACCCAACTCTGCACAGCTTACTTTCATTAAACAGCAACCAGTTCATCAACCAGTTGTGCGATTACTTTTTCGTCTATAGGGCCCTTCACTCGAGGTTGTCTGTTGTGAAACTTTATGAATACAAACAAAAGAAAATATCAAAAAGTAAAAAGCAAGCACAAGCAGCTAAGATTGCCAGATCCTGAAAGGCTGTTGTCGGGACAAGTCTCGAAAGTTCCTGGATTTCTTATAAGTGGCCGGGACAAAGAACTTACATTTGTGAACTAGTGTTTGTATTTTATAAACATAAAACTAAAGCAAATAAATTGAATCTAAATAATTAGCAGTATTAACCATAACAACAATAGAACATTGATGTTTCATAAAATTAAAATCTTTTATATGGGCAAATCCCAGCGTGTCAGACGTTTCATTCGGACGCTTCTTTTAAAAATTGTTCAAGTGATGCAGAGATATATTTGGAATAGGTGTTGTAACGAAAGCGGATGCTGGTCACCGGCCTATTTAAAAAAATAAAACAAAAATTAAATTTGTTTGCGCCTGGCAATGCTAAGCGGTGAGGCCGACTAGTGAAGCAGCAGCCCTGACTTTATCTTTTGAGGGCACACGGTGAATGCGCCCCTGTGTACCTCGCACAGAAAAGTAGTGAGGGTACCTGCTTCCCTCAGCCGACGCCACCGCCCCTGGTCAGGTGACCCGAGCACCCGTGGTTGGCCACGACTGCACTTGCTGGTTTGCAATCGCTAGCAGTTCGGTGAGATGTGGGGGGTTCGTTTTGGCCGTCCACGTGTACCCTCTCCTACAAATAATTCACGTGCAAAATAATCATTATCGCGTCGACTATTCAAACCAAGCAACGGACAAACTGAAAAGAGAAAAGAAGAAAACTATGGATATATAAAAAAAAACGGAAAAGGTTGGGAGCCATTGACGCACCCATACATCACCCAACAATTGAGCCCAGATGTTTTGGCTCGGCCCACGCATCCCACCCTACCGTGGAGGAAACTGGGCCAACTTTGGTGATTGTTGTGGGCAGCTATTGGATGTCGGCTGGTGTTGCGCTGTCTGCTGGGCAGATTTTAGTGGCTTTGCGGACCGCTTTTGTGGCTGCTGCTGACGATGTGGCAATTAACGTGGTCACTTTTATTGTTGGTCTGTGTCTGCCGCTGCTGCTCTTGTGTCCATTGCTGTTGTTGTTACTACTGCTGGGTGGTATTTTTGTTCACCGCGATGCTTTTGTGTCCGTTTTGGGATGCACCGCTGATGTAACAAGTGCTGGTGCGCCGTTTCTTGTTTTAGTGCGCGCTCCGAGTGCAGGCGCCACCCAGAGGTTGTTGTTGTTTTGCTTGGGCACTTTGTGAGGTTACCTTGGGGTCGCCCACTGCTGCTGCTCTTGTGTCCGTTGTTGGAGTGCGCTGTTGCTTGTGGTTGTAGTGAGCTGGGTGGAAAGGTGGCTAGGTTGTGGTGCAGTCGCTGCGGTGCCTGGGGCTAGCGAGTAAAGGAAACTTTTATTCAACCACACAACGACTCAACCAAGCACTTAACTGGGTGTTCCTAGGCTGCTGCTGATGTTCTGTTGTTGCTCCTGGTTGCTGTTGTGGGCACTTGCTTTTGATGTTTGATGGCAAGTGGGGTTGTTGCTGGTAATGATGACAGTGGGTGGGTCATGGAGGCTGTAGCCGCTGCTGGTGCTGTAGTTGAGGAAACGGATGTGGTTGATGAGGTGTGCAGTTGTGTTGCCAGTGGCCGTTGCCGCTGTGGCTGTGGGCGCGGATGAGTCACCGTTTGGGGCGCAGATTTGGCCACACGCTGGATGCAGATGCGGTCGTAAGATGGATGCAGACTGGATGGTGTGGGGGCAGATATGCCCTGTTGAGTGCAGCTGAGGGTTTATGCTGTAGTCGGTCGATCCGTTGGAGTTGCTGGCTGAGCCAAAAAGGCTGTAGCCGCTGGTGCTGCATAAGTACTGCTGGCGCTTTGCGCTTGCTCTGCTGCAGATGTTGCCAATAGTTGCATCTTTTGCGTTTGGTTACTGCGGGGTCGGATTTAGACTGATGTTATTGTCACCCTCGCGGTCTTCATCCAATTTGACATTAAACCAAAAGAAAATACTGAGGGGTGTTTTCATTAATTTGCCTTCGAACGGTCTTTGCGGTCTTTGCACACCCGTTTATTTATTAGGGGTATTTGCAAAGTTCACACCCCATGTGACCCTGTCAGCCCTTGCACCGTCCGACTAGAACTATTTATCACTGACGCACTCGAAGTGCGACCGCCGCCAAGGGCCTGTGACAGCTGTCCGACGTAAAAAAAACTGTCAGATTTGAATTACGGGAAATGTGAGAATTAAATTCGAAAGAAATATCAGAAGTTTAATGGCATGAAATGTCATATTTAACTAAAAGAGAAATGTTAAATTTAGATGAAAAGAGAGATGTCAGATTTTATTGAAAGTCACCAGTTAGCGTTGGAAAACAAGAAATGTCATAATTTAATGAAAAAGACAGGTCAAAATTAATTGAAAGAAAACTGTCAGATTTGAATGAAAGACAGAAGTCCGAATTAAATGGAAGAAAAATGTCAGAATTGAATATGATAGATGAAGAAAGGTCAAATTTAAATGTAAGAGAAACGTAAAAATGAAAAATAAACGTCAACTTTAAATGAAAGAAAAATGTTTTCATGAAATTAAATGAAAAGGAAACTGTCAGATTTGAATGCAAGAGAAAACCCAGATTAAAAAAATTTACAAAAAAATTTCCGAAATAAAATAAGAAACTGTAAGCTTTGTAAAACACGAAGTGTCAGAATATTGATGGAAATAAATGTCAGATTTGAAGGTACGGAACTGTCAGAATTATATGAAGAAAAATTATAAATGTTAAATTTAAATGAAAAGAAGAAAAAAATGTCAGCTGCCACATTAAACAAGTCGGTCATCTGTCAAAGTCAAAGTGTCAGCTGTCAAGAAACGTGTTGATTCTCCCAGTCAGTGTCAGCTACCACAGTCATCCGTCAAAGTCATCTGTCAGCTGTCACACCTCGAACGCGTCAGCCATGGTATGAGCAGTATGTCACCCACGTTTGCATACGACACTGCTATGGCGAATTCTGGCCTCAACGCTCGAATGTGAATTCAACTTCCCAGTCAAAGCCACCTTCAAACATGGAAGCAATTCACCACTTTGTGTGCCGTTACAGTGTATATTATCGGAAAGCTATCTATTGCTATAACCAAAAAAAAGAAATAAAACAATTTTTGTTCAACTTAATTTTATAGTTGACGTTCAAAATTTTTATTTTGAACATGCGTCACGAAACATCACGATACGGAAGTCATTTTGGAACTAAGTTCATACTATGCCTACATCTGCGAATTTATCAGCCGTATAAAAAAGTCAGAAGACAATATTTTTTAAAAATTTAACAAGCTTTCAGAAAAGATGTACGTCGTATTTATTAATAGCAGAGTGAGGTCACAGTAAATTATTTTATTTGCTCGCCCGTTTTGTGTCGGACGTTTCAGATTTCTACATTTGGATATATTGGGTAATAAAGTAATTATGAAACAAATTTAATATGTTATTCTATCCTTGCCTCAATCATTGCATTATTATCTTTAGCCAATACTTTACTTACTTACTTACTTACTTAGGTGGCCGTAACAACCCGTGTACGGGCTTCGGCCGACCTCATCAGCTCTCGCCAGGCGCCTCTGCTTTGCGCGCGCCTTCTCCAATCGGATACACCAAGTGCGGTTAGGGATTCCTCAGCCTGGTCCATCCATCGGAAGCATGGTCTCCCTCGTCGTCGTTGACCAGCGAGGTCAACCTCGAGGTGAGCCTCGAGCACCTTTTTCGCTGGAGCTTCGTCGTCCATACGATGGACATGACCCAGCCAGCGTAGTCGCTGCACAGTAATACGCCGAACTACGTAAATGTCTTCGTAAAGCTTATGCAGCTCGTGGTTCATTCGGATGCGATAGTCATCGCCGACTCGAACAGGACCGAAGATTTTGCGAACGAGCGTCTTGTAGAGTGTTAGTTTTGTCGATCGAGAGAGGGTCTGCAACTTAGTTGCTTACTGAGCCCGTAGTAGCACCTATTAGCAATTATTGTTTTTCGCTATATCTCCGGGCTGATTTCGTTGCTTGTATTAATGGCGGTGCCAAGGTATACGAACTCCTTGACTACTTTAAAGTTATAACTGCCGGATGAAACGTGGGAGTCTAAACGCCGCGCTCCCTTGTTTGTGGACAGCATATACTTTGTTTTACCCTCATTTATCGTCAAACCCACTTTGGCTGATTCCTTTTCGATAGCTGCGAAAACAACGGTAACATCTCTCTTGGTTCTGCCGACAATATCAATATCATCAGCATACGCAAAGAGCTGGACAACGTTGTAGAAAATGGTGCCATTACGATGCACACCGGACTTTTGTACTATCCCCTCCATGATGTTGTTGAAGAGATCGTAAAACAGTGGATCGCCTTGCCTGAAACCCCTTTCGGTATTAAAGATTTCGGAGAGGTCATTTCCTACCTTGACGGAGCTGTGTTGCTCAACGTCATTTCGCAAAGTCTAATCAGCTTTGAAGGTATACCGAACTCAGACATTGTTCTCGGGCTATCGAACGCAGCTTTAAAATCGACAAAGAGATGGTGTGTGTAAATTTGATTTTCGTGGATTTTCTCCAGGATTTATCGTAGCGTGAAAAACTGGTCTATGGTGGACTTTCCAGGTCGAAAGCCACACTGATAAGGTCCAATCAGTGTTTTTGTAATCGGCTTTAATCTTTCACACAGTACGCTTGAGAGAACCTTATGTACGATGGAAATAAGACTGATACCTCTATAAGTGGCGCAAATTGTAGGTCTCCTTTCTTAAGTATAGGGCACAGTACGCTAAGGTTCTAGTCGTCGCTGATGCATGAGCCTTATCAATTCATCGCCGCCGGTTTTAAACAATTCAGCTGACAGGCCGTCAGCACCCGCTGCTTTATTGTTTTTGAGTTGTTGGATAGCAACTCGAACCTCTTCATGGCTAGGTGGTGATACTTCCACTCCGTCATCGTTGATTGGTGGCTTTGAACTGCGCTCTCCATGGGCGGCATTGGTGGAATCGTCGCCAGTAAGTAAATTGGAGAAGTACCGTTTCCACAGTCTCAGCACACACTATTTATCCGTATTCAGATCTCCATTTTCGTCTCTACAAGAGGATGCTCCGGTCTTGAAACCTTGGGTTAGATGCTTAACCTGTTGATAGAATTTTCGTGCATCCTTCTTGCCCTGGTATACCTCTCGTTCCTCACGCTCACGCTTTTCCTGCTCTCTTTTCTTGCGTCTGAAAAGGCGCCTCTCTTCCTTCCTCTTTTCGCGGCAGTTTTCTCGCACGGCTCGCGTTGCAGCTGACTGCAGCGTTTTTCTATATGCGGCGTTTTTTACTGCAGTCGCGATGCGACACTCCTGATCGTACCATTCCAAGGTTGCGGGTGCCGGAAACCAATGACTTCTTCAGCGGCAGCGCGCATGGAGTGGGATATATGCGCCCAAAGTCCGCCGGTATCATTGGGTCCAGAGGTTGGTTGGTTGAGCTTAACCGCGAGCTGAGCGGAGTAGGCTTCGACAGTCCGTTGTAATTGCAGCTTAGCGACATCTAGCTTTCGTTGCATTCCTGTGCGTATGTTTCTCGCATTGCATAATCGCATGCGGATCTTGGCTACAACAAGATAATGGTCGGAGTTAATGTTGACCCCCCGAAATGTACAAACATCTAGAACACTAGAGGCATGCCTCCGTCGATTACAACATTATCAATTTGGTTTTGCGTTTTTTGATCCGGGGACAGCCAGGTGGCCTTGTGGATGTCGAGGTGCTTAAATCTGGTGCTACTAACTGCCATGTTTCGTGCCCCGGCGAAGTCGATCAGTCTTAGACCGTTGTTCGTGGAGGTCTCATGAAGACTGAACTGACCGACAGTGGGGCCAAAGATGCCTTCCCTTCCGACTTGCACGTTAAAATCGCCGAGGACTATTTTCACGTCATGGACCAGAAGGTGATCGTATACGTCCTCAAGACTAGCGTAGAAATCGTCTTTGACGGCTTCGACCTTTTCCTCCGTCGAGGCTTGCGCGCAAATAAGGTTGAAGAAAAATTTTGCCTTGATGCGGATCGTGGTCAATCTTTAGGCGTAGTTTCCGGCTAACGACGAATCCACATCCGAATTCGCGCTTCTCCGCATGGCAGCTGTAGTAGATATCGCAGTGTGCTTGTGTAGAGCAGCACCTTTCCATAGCATTTCCTGGATAGCGGATGACCACCTAGCTATGAAGAGGTTCGAGTTGCTATCCAACGACTCAAAAACAATAAAGCAGCGGGTGCTGACGGCTTGTCAGCTGAATTGTTTAAAACCGGCTGTGATGAATTGATGAGGCGCATGCATCAGCTCATCAGCAAAATATGGCTAGCAGAAAGCATGCCCGACGATTGGAACCTCAGCGTACTGTCCCCTATACAACTCCGCCAGGTTAGCAACTTAGTGTCGCCTGCCTGTCCACAGCCAGGATAAAAGAGGATGGTTGTTTGTAGGATTCGTCCTGCAAACGTAAAAACTGATAAAGCCAACCGAGAGCTCGGGGTAGCGCCCATCTTGGTAGCAGGTCATATTAGGCATATCGATATGAAACAAGCCAGCGAAGGTATAGCAATTGACCTTAAAACTTGTTAGTACGGGGACAGTCAAATGGGGTAGGCCCTATCTATCCACCGCACTGAGACCTTAATTCGGCTGGTTAAAACAGATGTGAAGTGTTGGCATGCGTGCATCAAAATGTCGGCTTTCCGAAGTGTTGCTTGTCAAGAGTTTGACTCGTACCCTCAAACTGGCACGGCAGTCACTGAGGGAAGTGTTGAAATGGTTGTTATAACTAAGGGTTCTCATACTGAGCACGGCAGTCCCTGAGAACAGTGGCCAATACTCTATGTCTGGATGTTGAAATCCGAACGGCCAGAGTAAGAGTGGCAATTGCAAAGGTCCTCCAGAGGAGGTACCAGTCATGTGCAATAGTTTCCAGCTGAGTCGGCAACTGCAAATTGTTAGCCTAGCCCTTAATTGCTCATTGAGCACGGTCATGAGTAAGAATGCACATTTTCGTAATTGCATTTGTGTGTTCTTGGTCTTTTTGCGGGGATGGTGTGGATCCTCATTTGACGGGATCGAGTTGCCCAGATGATTGTCGTGGGCTGGCCCTTCGGGGAGTCTCGTACTGGTTGTGGTTGTGTGAATGCTACACAGGTCTAGATTGACTGGCGGGGTCGCGCAATGGTACGACCGGGCTGGCATATCTGTCTTAATATGCAAGAGATTGGGTAGGTCTCGTCTCCACCAGTAGATGGATGGAAGTACGTCGCTACGGAAGTCTAAACTGGTACTGCTATTGCGGGCAGTATGTAATTTATTACATAATGCTCCTAATCAGTAGGACACTGGGTGATGCTTTGTGTTTGTGAAACAGCTTCCATGTTCATGTTGCCACACCGGATGCCCAGTATGTTTTACTTGTTTAAAACATAAACGGGTCCGTGTTGTGGTACAACACAAAGTTCTGGTTGTATGTTTCATGAACTATTACCCTAGGTACCAAGTTGCTTAAGCCTTACGGCAGGTGCAGCTTGCTAATCTTAAAACCGTCTGTTTTGAGGGCTTCCGCCAGTTGGATAATGGCACCTTCCCTATAAAGGGTCCGGACATTCCAGGTGCATATCCGTAAATCATTGTCCGTTTTTCATTTGCGGTGGTCGTCAGCGTAATTGGAGTTCTTATCCGAGGCTGGTTTAGTTTTCATTGGGCAGTAGTAATGTGGCGGGACCCAAACCCTGCGCACATTATATGTTTAAGGTCTATGGAGCGACCCGCCGCTCAAATTAGCAGTCAAACTGACTGATGCCAGTTTGCCGCTGCCTTGGGAACACCACGTGGAGGTTTGAGTCGACTTGAGACGATTTCGACATATATAATGCTGGCCTCGCCAGGTTGAGGCGGTCAGACACGTTGCCATGTGAAGGTTCACCCCCTGTTCCCCAATATAAAAAAATAGCTTCCATATATATTATAAATGTAACATATTATAAATGTTAGCCAATACCTTCCATTTATAATAAACAAAAACATTTACGAAACACTTACTAAACATTTACTAAAACGAAAAGCTACATTTGTGAAACACTGTGGGCGATTTGATCATCATGGTAAATGAATTAATGTATAAATTGCTTAAATAAATGTAATATAAATATTTCTCCAAGTTAATATCCTAAAATTATAAGTTTTTAATAACATTTAATTTTTCACGTGTGGGAAATTAAACCATTCCCACACCATTTTTGGGATTTGCCCATATATAAAACAAAGTCGTAAAATGTGTTACTAATTCCATAACTCAAGAACAAAGCGTCTGATTTGCTTGGCGATTTTTCTGTGTTCTTATTGGCTATCCCATTCAACACACGCTTAACAAATTTTTAAATTTTTATTTTATTTTATTTATTTATTTATTTAATTAATTAATATTTGTACAATAAGACTTAGTATTTAATAGTACATCAATTGAGGTGAATCATATTTATAAACTTAGTATTTATTGCATAATTAACATTTGTCTTATAACTATGTGAATTTAAAATATAAAAAGAAATTAAAAGTTAGCATGTAGGTTTAATTTAATTAAATTGAACACTAATGTTTAAACTAAAAGAGTTAAGTATAAAAGAACTTAATGAAATGAAAAGAAATTATTAAAGTGGAAAAAAAGAAAAAAAAATATTTTTTTTTAAAAAAAAAGAAATTAAGAAGAGAACGTTTAAAAGATATGCCGGCACGAAAAATAGGTAGAGAAAAAATATAATGATTGAATTATCCATCAATAGAATTGAAGTAATTATAAAGCTGCTTCTAGAAGTTAATTGTTTCAAATAGTTGGGTAATGAATTCCAAAGTCTAATGGTGCTTATGAAGAAAAATCTACTGCTGTTGAGGTAGTTGTGTCTGGGAACAATGATGTTGGTAGACCGAACTGATTGAAAAAACTGTAATTTCTCATAAAGATACCCTGGGCATTGTGTATTAATAAGCCTGTGTAAAAATGTAATATTACGCATATTCAAGTATTGAAACAAACCACACCCAAGAATTTCTTTACTTCTCAACGAAATATGGTCAAAACGTTGGATTTTAAAGACATACCTTGCAGCATTGTTAAACGCCACAAGGAGTTTATGCTGCGACTGGGAATCAAGCTGACTATAGACAACATCTGAAAAAGTGATATGTGGCATTATTAGTTGTACTACAAGCATACGACGAGTTTCAAGAGGGATAAAGTCAGAAGAAGTTCGTAAATAACGCAAAGTACCATAGATTTTGCCTATAATGTTATTAATGTGGTCAGTACAAGTTAATCTAGAATTAATTATGAAACCAAGGTTTTTCACTTTATTCACAACAACCAATTTATCAGTTCCTATTTACAAAGGTGGAATATCCACAAAGCATGAGTCATTCCTTGCAATTGGTAGCACTTTAGATTTTAAGGGATTTATAAAAAGTAAGTTAGTGACTGCCCACGTGTTCAGCAATGCCAGATCATAGTTTAATCTATAAGTTAAGTCCTCTAAGAGACCAGTAGCTCGAGAGAGGTATAGCTGAATGTCATCAGCGTAGGCATGAACGGTTGAATATTTACAAACAGAGAAGACGTCATTTAAGAAAATAGAGAAAAGTAAAGGACCCAAAATGGATCCTTGGGGTACACCGGCAGAAACAGTGGAAAGGGTCGAATAATTATTACCAACTTTAACCCGCTGCATTCTATTTTCTAGGTAATTGGATACTAGTTTAACTGCACTGTCACTAAAATAAAAAAAATGTTTAAGCTTATAACAAAGCAGATTGTGGTTCACAGAGTCGAAAGCTTTGGAAAAATCTATAAGGCAAAGAAGAGTTACAAGATTTTTATCATATGATATTCTAATGTCATCCAAAATTTTCGTTACTGCTGTCGAACAGCTGTGACCAGAGCGAAAACCAGATTGCAATGGGGACAAAAGGTTGGTCATATTTAGGTACTCAGAAATTTGATCGGTCATTATTCGTTCAAAAACCTTACTAAGAGCAGGGAGTATACTAATAGGTCTGAAGTCTTTGGGATCAGAGACAAATGTAGATTTAGCTACAGGCATGACCGTGGCAACTTTCCATAATTCTGGGAAACGGGAGCAAGCAATACAGTGATTGACAATATGAGTGAGGGGCGCTAAGATAGAGTGAATAATTAATTTAATAAATCTGATTGGTATTTCATCAATCCCTACTGCATTGGAACTAATTTTCATTATGCATTTGGCTACATAATACTCACTGACTGATAAAAATTCAAAAGAGGGCAAGGGAGAATTAGTTGCTTGAGCTGTCAACACGCCGTTGTTGCCATTAAATATCCTGTCTGAAGAAATGTCCCGAGAAGGACTTGGGCATCCATTAGCCAAAAAGAAGCTATTAAGTAAGTCCGGATCCAAATTACACACACTAGCCTCCTTACTGAACACTCTATATTTTTTTATATTTTGCCATAACTGTTTTGAGTTTAAGCCTGAATTAAATTTAGAACTGAAGAAATTTTTCTTTTCTTGTCTAACCATGAGTGAAGCATAATTTCGAGCTCTCCTGTATTTGTCCCAGTAATCGTTTGTTCGATTATTTTTCCATTTAGAGTGGAGTGGAGTGGATTCCTGGATTTTATAGCAGACAATAAACGATTTGTAAACCAAGGACATGAGTTATTAGAAATTTGAATTGAGCGTAAAGGCACATGACGGTCAAATAAGTAATTTAATTGATCCATAAAAACTCTTAGTTTATCGTCTACCGAGCTATAAAACCGAGCAGATAAATCAATTGATTTGTAGTCACGATAAGAGAAACTGACCTGTGAAGTTTTCCTTAGATTGATATTAAGACAACAAAAAAGTAAGTCATGATCAGACAAAAAACTCATTTGATCAAACTTTAGAACATAAGAAACATCAGAAACTAGACAAACATCAAGTAAACTAGGCTCACAATCTTGCATATAACGGGTGGGAATATCAGAATTAACTACTTTTAAGCCACTCAAAGTTGACAGGTAGTAAAAATTGTCTGTTGCAGAGTCATTCCGTAATAAATTGATATTAAAGTCACCACAAACAAAGAAGAAATCATAGTCAATGACTTTTGTAGAAATGTCAGAGAAAAATATTTCAGGATTAAAGCATCTATTAGGGTTGTATACGCAAGAGACTAAGATTTTTTTATGATTATCGAAGATTTCAACATTAATAAACTCACAACCATCATTACATTTATTCACAAACTTAGCATTGAGACTAGACTTACAATAGACAGCAACACCACCTCCCCTTCTGCCACTTCTGTCATTTCGGAAAAGTCTAAATCCATTAAAATTATAAAAAGAATCAGGAATATCCCTCTTGAACCAGGTTTCAGTAACACACACAATATCAACTGGTGAATTTTCAAAAATATATCTAGCTTGATCAAGCTTAATTCCGTTTAAGCTACGCGCATTAAAAAGTATTACATTTAAACCACTACTCTGATTACATAAAACATTAATTAAGGCTTTATAATTATCATAAACACCAATAGACGAACCATCAGAATGTGTCAAGATTTGTCACAAACAGAAGAAGCTTTGAACAGATTTAAAATATAGAACAATAAATTAAATGTATAAGATAAATAAAAAGGATAAGGAAAAAAACTATTGAAGATAAAGTGTGAAAAGTAAGAAAGAATTACTCGGTACACTACTAATGATAGTGAGAAAAAAAAGGTTGAAACTAAAAGGACAGATAAACAGATGCTTATATATAAGCAGATTAATATTATATAATTATTTTTACTTAACATATAAAAACAAAATTAATGATCAGCTTCATGTTCCAGCGATGCAATCAACGTGCTCTTTGTTATGAACTAATTTCGCCTCACCATCTCGAGATGTTCTTACATAAACATTACCACGCAACGTAAATACAGCAACAAACCGGCTCTCACTCTTTAGTTGATTTGCATAAAGCAAGATTGCGCGGTTTGTTTTGGTCAAACCTTCGTGCAAGTACAGTGACCCACCTCCACCATACCCAATGCCACTGAGTAATAGCTGCCGCTTGTTGATTTTGCGAAAAGCAGAAACAGCTTTAAACAAGTGATTGCGGTCGTACGCAGAAAATAATTTTACAACAATTGTTGAATTTTTGTTGTTGTTGTTTTTAGCTCGTACTCTAAATATATTTCTTAGTCTTACTGGGGTGCATTTTATTAAAGAGCATATCTCGTCGAACTTATCAGCAAGGTTCTCATCGGGTACAAAGGGAACTCCGTTAATTATGACGTCAGATGAGATAGCATCATTTTCGTACGACTCTACTTGTGCCTTCAGCGCTCTTATTTCTTCATCTAGCGTTGAAGAGAGGGGTGGCTCGCTTGTGTTGTCGCTTTGACGATTATCCGTTTTCTTTTTTAATTCCTTTATGTCGTCTTTTAACGCACTAAATTCAGCACATGTCACCTCAACCATCTTAACTCGCTCTATAACACTCCTAATAGTGGACTTTATATTTGTTAACTCTGCAGTTACCTCACCGATTCTCTCCATCACTCTACCCTCAGACGCATTTATTGCTCCAGTTAGTTGTTCGACAATGTTTTCTCTTATGCAATTCAGCTTTATGTTCCAACTTGCATCCGAGAGCATAGGAGTAGCTGCAGTCGATGAGTCATCCGATCGCGAGCTGCAAGTACCGACGGGGGTCACCGGAGCAGCAAGTTTGCGACTTATTGCAGCACTTCGTGTGTTCTTTGTTACGATCGACATATTTTAAATTATATTTAATTTTAAAAATAATCCCGACTAACTTTATAAGTTGGTTAAAAAGAAAAAAAAAAAATATGTATCGACGTGGCAGATTGTGTTTAATAGTTGGTGGCAAAATAGTTCTATTTTAGTTCAATATACCAGCGATAAAACGTTTTAATTGCTGACGCTAAAAAACCACGTCTATTCGTTGCACATAATTGACCATAAATTGATAAAGTAAAAAGAAACTTTTCACTTCTAACAAATCAATAAAGATTATATATTTCAGACAATTTGGGTCGTATATGAATAAAATTTTATAACTAAGTTTGTATGATTACTGTCGGCAACTGTACTAGAAATGGGTTTCCACGCCTACTTTTACTGCCCACAAATCAATGAAAATGTTATATTTTAAACGATTTTTTCCGTATTATACTTTTATTTTGTAATTAAATTCGTAGGGTAGTTGTCGGCAACTGTCAATTTCCAACTGTCAACCACGCCAATTTTTGGAACAGTGGCCGATAGTAACCATTAGCCAACAAACAATATATAATTTTTTATCATTCGTGGGCGGTGAAAGGGATTGTGGCATTTTAGTGATTTGTGGGCAATTGTCAACAAAATATAATTTTTGATAACTTACAAAGCTTACGTCAAGAGTAATAACACATGAACTCCTTAAAAATTATAGCAACATTATGACACGTGGTCAAAAGAGTGCATTAATGGATTAGTAAATTTTCATTAAAAAAATTTTCTGCTTTTGCTGTGATTTTTACGAAATTTTTTCCAAAATGTCCAATCTACCGAATAAAATATTAAATTGGAAAATATTCTTTTGGAAGCCATAACCACGCACCAAATAATAACCACCACTTAATATTAATTAATTAAATGTACACTTTGAATAATGCAAATTAAAAATTGAATCACTGTCATCATTCAACGTCCACTGTCATGGTTTTGAGTGAAATGTGTAAATTCGCCTTTACAATTGCTTTTGTAAAGTAAATTTCCTCAATATCAGTTTTTTCTTAATATTCCGGGACAAATTGTCCGATAACGAGACAGGTTACAAGCACTTCAATAACTGGACAATTCCGACGAATTGAGACCATCTGGTAATGCTACAAGCAGCACAAGCGGACTCATTTAAGTCAGTGGTCGGCAAAACTAAAAATGAGACTGTAAGTGAAAGTGAGACAAAAAAATTGCATATCATCCAAAACAATGCTGCTTCGCCAATAGTTGTTTGCTGAATGAGTGAAAGAGCATAAGAATACGTGTGATTCTTGGCCAAGCATGTCCAGTGATAGGCGACGTAGACTACATGATGTCGATAATACCATTTTCGACATTTTCGGCAATGTCGTGTAGACAATCACTATTAACGACGTGTCAACAATACATTCATGTGTAGATAATTAAACTTTTTCATGCAACCCAGAACCTTAGCTGTCAAGTGTTTTATTGACTAAGCAAAATGGCAGCCGGCTTTTATAGCAAGCATTTTTCATTTTTGCATTGGTAAATTGAATTAAAATAAGTTTTTAAGCGGCAAAAATACTAGAGTAAGGAGCAAAATCAATCTACGTGGAATTGCGATTAACAATTGCCAATCCTTAATATTCATTTTTAACAAATATCAAATAAATTGTTTGACAACTGCAGTATGGTTAGTTAATTTTTTACATTCTCGACACCAATACTGCCATTTTTCACATTTTCGATATTGTCTACACTATTGTCGACATAGTCGACATTTTCTACACCATTGTCTACATTTTCGACAGCAAAATGTCGACAATTAAAGTCGACGCGTCGAGGAACATCACTGAGCATGTGCTTCATGTATGCCGACCTTCATGTGGATTCATTTAGTTTAATTTGTAATATTGTACACTTACAATACGTGCAAATTATAATATGAATTATATTTTATGTAATTAAAATTATTAACAAACTTTTAGATGCTTTTGATGAAGAATAACAACGATTTAAGTGTGGGCCACAAATTGAATTTCTTACAAATTTCTTAACAAAAGAAACAACAAACAGAAAAACATAAAATGAAAACAGAGAAGCAGCAATCAACCTGTTGTCAAACACATAAAGAAACGTTGCTGCTTTTTGGTTAGGGGAACAATTGCAAGAAAACACCCCGATTATATATGCATTTTTTTCAAAAATAGTTCTGGAAAATGTATTTACTTAAATATATTTATAAATATATGTGGTAACTGAAAACCACATCTTGATACACACACATTTTTAACATTAAAAACACTTTACATAAAAACACTGAGTTATAAAATATTATTCACATTAAGTTTATATAATTTTAAATTTCAAAAATATTTTTATATAAAAAGTCAGTTGTAAAAATTTGTTCAAAAATAAATGTTCAATAAAAAATATTGCATAAAACTATAATAAAAAATAAAACGTACCAAAAATATATTGTTTGTTACCACCAAAACTGGCGATCCCGCAAGTCGAACCACGCAGTAGACACGGTCACTGCTTAAAAAACAAAAAAAAGGATCAGCAAACATTGACCAGCGTCATTTCGAAGGGATAATTGCACTTCAGCCGACGAAGCATCCAGCATCAGCAGTAGCAATTCTACCCTCATCAGCAACAACAATTGTAGCAACTCATGCATCATTATCAGCAACAACCTCAGTCGCCGTCACAATATTTTCGTTGTCAATACTAATCAACAGAACATTCAATACGACGCTATTTACGACGCTACGCCATCATACATTGTCGCCTTTTGCATTAAGAAACCAGCCATCAATAACGTTTTTCCAATCTGCTTCAGTATCAACGCCACGTGAAGATACCAACCATCAACGTTTTTCCAATCCGCTTCTGTGACGGTGATAACATAAGCAACAACATCAACAGCACAGTCAACGTCGACAGCGCAGTCAGCAACACTGCCAACGTCAACAGCACAGCAAACGTCGGCAGCGCAGTCAGCAACACTGCCAACGTCAACAGCGCAGTCAGCGACACTGCCAAAGTCAACAGCGCAGTCAACGTCAACAGCGCAGTCAGCGACACTGTCAACGTAATTCAGTTAGGTACACATATTTTCATTATACTTGTTTTTAAAATGCAACATACACCTCCACGTGCTTCACTTATGGGTGCAGGGGATAACCCACCCTTAATAGCTTTCGAGGTAAATCCTTTCGATTCTCATCCAGAAATACATGCGACATCTATAAAGCTACCTACATTCTGGACAAATTGTCCAGATGCATGGTTCGCGCATACCGAGATTCAGTTCCAATCTAAATTTATTACTGTGGACAGAACTAAATACGAATACCTAGTTACTGCTCTTCCACAAGAAGTCATAGTAACGGTACTTGACTTCATTCAGCATCCTCCGTCAACAAATTTATATGAGGGATTAAAAAAGACCTTAATTAGAATGTCAATGAGCGAAAGCTAACGCTTGGACAAAATCCTTTCGGAATCTGAGATGGGTGACCAGAAACCATTTCAGTTTTATCGGTCACTCGTTTTATTAGCTGGTACAACAATCAGTAATGAGTTCATCTCTTAACTCTGGCTTCGAAAATTACCGAAAAGTCTAATCATCGCTTTCATCGGGTCAGGTCACACAGAATAAAATATACTTCTTGGTCTCGCTGACAATTTGTGGGAAGTTATTGCTGGAGGTGAACTCTCCGTCGTAAACAATAAACCCAAACAAGCCATGAAAGCTGAAGACCTAATGGCGATGACGCAACATTTTGCTCAAACAACCAACAAAATCATGGAAAGTTTCAATAAATTATCCATCGAAGTTCAAGAACTCAGAAATGAATATCGAAATCGATCACAGTCTAGGAATTTGAACTTCCGAAGTTTCTCAAGACGTAGATCATTCTCTCGGAATGGATTAAGTCAACGACCGGCCAATTGGGTATGCAAATACCATTTCAAATTCGGTAGCGCGGCCAGAAAATGTGAACAACCATGTTCATACAGACAAAACGACCAACAAAACACACAAAATTAAAAAAACTAAAAAACTCCATTTTTGCAACGGCAAATGATGCGAGCTCCAACACACATACACGCAGTTTATTCATCTACGACAAGGACAATCGCATGAACTTTTTGATTGACAGTGGTGCTCAAGTTTCAGTACTTCGTTTTTCCAAATTCAAAAGTCAAAATAAAAAGTCAGACCTTATTTTAACTGCAGCTAATGGCAGTACAATCTCAACTTACGGAACAAAATTACTTAACATAAATTTAAAACTAAGAAAAGATTTTCCATTTACTTTCATTTTGGTAAACATCACAATACCTATAATTGGTGCAGACTTTCTCACTAAATACGGGTTATTAATAGACTTAAGACACAAAAAATTGATTGACCCTTTGACTAAGTTATCAGTCAATACAATCTCTGCGTTATCCGGAACATCATTACCGAAGTTATTCACACTCGACAATAAATACACACAATTACTCAAACAGTTCCCCTCTCTCCTCATTGAACCAGATTACACTACACCCGTCAAACACAAGACTGAACACTACATTACAACTGAAGGACAGTTACCTTTCACGAGACCGAGACGTTTGGATGTTTCAAAAATGAAAATAGTAAAACTAGAATTCGATTTCTTAGTAAAGTCAGGTATTTGTAGACCATCAGATTCGAAATCTTCTTCTCCATTGCACCTCGTTGCCAAACGTGAAGCAAATAACTGGAGACCATGTGGTGACTACAGACGACTGAACGCCATCACCATACCTGACCGTTACCCAATACCACGTATACACGATTTTTCTATTAATTTACACAACACTAACATTTACTCGAAGTTAGACTTAGTCAGAGCCTACCATCAAATACCAATGGCTCCTAAGGACATACACAAAACAGCAATCACGACACCGTTTGGAATGTTTGAGTTCCTCCGTATGCCATTTGGTTTAAGGAACTCAGCTCAAACACTTTAACGGTTCATACACGAAGTACTACATGGAATGGACTTCATATTTGTTTACTTAGACAACATTCTTATTGCTAGCGAGACTGAGACGGAACATTTCGAACATTTAAAAACAAGTTTTTCAGAGACTTTCAGACTACGGATAAAACGTTAAACCTAACAAATGTATTTTCGGAGCAACAGACATAAATTTTCTCAGCTATAACATTTCTGGACAAGGTATTCGACCTTCAGAAGAACGAACACAATGTATACGTGACTATCCACAACCAGTTACAGTAAAACAATTGCAAAAGTTTATAGGTATGCCAAACTGCTACCACAGATGTATTCCAAAACTTGCACACATGCTAGGTCCAATTTATGACATGGTCACCGTAGCATCAAAAACAAAAAACAAACACTTACTCTGGACTGACACTACACTACTCACCTTCAGAGCAATTAAAGATAGTTTTGCAAAGCAAACACTACTCAATCATATTGGTAGTAAAGCCCCATTTCCAATAACGCGTGAGATGCGTTCCGTTTTACGCTGCGGAAGCTGCGTGAAAAAATCAATTTCCAATAGAGCGTGTGCGTGAACATATGATTGCCCGCACTTCTGCTTAGCGAAGCATAATTTTGAACAGTACCCGGCTCAGTCAATTTTGTAACTAGCATTTTGTTTGCGATGTTTTGTTTGAGTTCGACTGAACGTAAAATTTTAACAATCAAGATATGACACAAATTACGCAACTATACACTTATATTTAAAAAAAAAATAATTTGAGGTCATTTGTCAATTTTGATTAAAAAGTATTCGCACTAGTACCAATTACCTTATAATAAGTTGTCAACATTTTATACAACACTGTTTTAAGTTACTCGAAAAAACAAATTTGTACGAAATTGTAAACATTGCAAGATAAAATAATAAATTAAATATATTAAAATGAATGCAGACCGAAGGAAAGTTTTAAGAGTGTTAAGGTGCGTATAGTCAACTTCTATTGTTCATAATAAATCGAAAATAATATATTTTAAGGTGTGCAACGTTAGGTTTTCTTGCCTACAACGAAGCATTGGAACTCCAAAAAGCGAGAAGGTGGTGGGTTCGTCCAATGTTTCAGGATCGAGATCAACATGGTTTTTACGAGACAACGTTTGTAAAAATGAAGCGGGAAGATGGAGAAATGTTCTTTAGAGCAACTCGCATGCACGTAGATGAGTTCGATGCGCTTCTCAATCTTTTGCGCTTTCGGCTAGAGAAGACATCTCATCGCAAGTCCATACCTGCTGAGTGTCGATTGGCTTTGGCAATAATGTAAGTAAAAAATAAGTATTAAGTATAAGTATTTTTATTTGAAATATGATTGAATAATTTTGAAACAGATATTTAGCTCATGGAGGCGCGCGGTATACATACGCATTTAAATTCAAAATGTCAACCACATCTGTTGGGCGTATTATAGCCGAAACGAGCCAAATAATATGGGAAGAGTTGAGCCCGATATATTTGTCACCACCAAACTCAACCGATTGGCTAAGTATTGCGGGCGAGTATGATCAGAAGTGGAAGTTCCCACATTGTCTAGGCGCCATTGATGGGAAACACATATCAATTGTGTGTCCACCTAATGCAGGCTCGCAATATTACAATTATAAAGGTCGCCATAGTATAGTACTGCTTGCCATCTGTGATGCCAACTATTGTTTTACAATGGTAGACATAGGAGCTTCCGGTTCCCAAAGTGACGGCGGCATACTGGCGAACACAACTTTTTGGCAAATGCTGTCGCAAAGAAAGTTGCCTATTCCACATCCATGTATGCTCAGAGGAAGCAATGCAGAGTGCCCCTTTTTTTTCATAGGCGACAGCGCTTTTGCCCTCGGAGAAAATTTGATGCGTCCATTCGCAGGTAGATCATTGTGACATTTTTTAATTCAAAACATACCATGGAAATTTTTGTGGTATTATAGCTAGGCTTTAAATACATATCTTATCATTATTTTGTAGTATTTTTTACACGGCTTTTGTTATTAACGTCATCATTTGTTGTTTGTATAATTTTAGGGCAGAATTTGTCTGCAGAGGAAGAAAACTTCAACAAAAGACTATCCCATGCTCGCGTAACAATTGAGAACGCTTTTGGAGTTATGTCAGCACGATGGCGGGTTTTACTCAACAACATACACGCATTGCCTGAGAACGTTGACAAAATTCTAAAGGCAACAGTCGTCCTGCACAATTTTTTGATGTTGAAAAAAGGTTCTTCGTACTGTCCAGCAAACTACATCGACACTGTGGTCAATGGAGAGCTGCAGTCCGGAAATTGGAGGACTGAGACTCAAAACAGCATCTTTGAGCCATTACCTTCATCACGTAGTCACAATGCTACTCGAGAGGCATACAAGTTGCGAAAAACAGTGTCCTCTTACCTTTTGGAGCACTAAGTGAATATATTTTAAATATTTAACAGACTACAATAAGTTACATAGATTACGTAAACTCTCCGAATAAAGGAAAAATGTTTGTGAATATGTTGTTGCTCAGCATTTTTTATTGTTTTTAACATTGTTTTTGTTGTTAACAGCTCGTTTAAAAAGGAAAATATTTTAGACTCAATCCAAAATCCTGGTGAGTTGAAATTAAATAAAAATTAATATTTCAAATGGTTTCAAAACAAAACTAAAAAAAAAGGTTTAAATATAAAACATTTATAACAAATACAAAGATAGAAATTAACTTCCTTCGAGTGACAAAATACCTTTTGTAACTATTGTTGCCTATTTGTAACAATTTTGTGCAATAACTCCGTTACACCCATCATCAAAGTTGATAGATCTATGGGTGACAAATTAAAACTTTTTGCTGTCTTCGCAATTGACTGGAAAAACACGTCAACGTTGTCTGGCTCCTGCTGATCTATTGTGCTAGCCAGCTTGTCAAGGAAACCCGAAAATTTGTCCGTCATATCCAGTTTCTTCTTTTTCGACGAGGTGCTGCTGCTACTACCGTAACACAAGTCCTGCGTTCCCTTGCCTTGAGTTGGCGAAACTTCTGGCACAGGTGTAGCTGAAATGATATATATATATATAATGCATTTAATATGACTTCTGTTAATATAATTTTCACTTACTGTATGAAGAAGAATCGCATGTTTCAAAATCGAAGAGTGGTCCAGGCTCCGGTGAAATTGTCCTTTTCCTCCCCGAACTGCTGCTGCTTGCTGAGCACACATATTCACTGTACGTGGAAACTGGAGATATGTCTGGAACAGGTACAGCTGTAATTGAAGTAATTAATTTTAAATAATTTTGATGCCAATGATATTCTCTTCACATTCAAAATATTTACTTTGAGTTGAACTGAATTCTGTGAAAATAATATCCTCCACATTTGTATTCTCCGAAATGTTGACCTGGTCGTAGTTGCTGCAATGACTTCAAAAAAAAAGCATACATTAATATTGATTTTCAACAAGGAATGTCCTACTTTCTCGGCTCAATCGAATCTTTCAGAAATAAAAGTCGCTCAAAGTGTTTATATTTCTTCGGCATTTCATTCGCCGCTTGGCCAGTTTTGCCTTTAAACTCTTTCAGCCTCTTCACAAACTGATCCTTGAGACATCGCCAGGCAGCCTTGCAGTATTTTTCTAAAAGCAATATATCAGAGGGAATCTCGAAAAATATTCATTGCTCCTTACCATCAGCACACAAATGCGAAGCTATCTCCTTCCACTTCCTGTCTTTCCACTCGACCCTTTTATATCCAGCATCTCTCTTGTCGTAGAGGGCAGGCCTGGCTTCTACAAAATCGATGAGTTGTTGGACTTGCTCCTCGGATAGCTTATTCATTGCTGCTTATTGTAAAATTGAATATTTATTTATAATTTATAAGTATTTTACTATTGCATATGTTCTGCTAACCTCTTTTCAATTTTTCCTTGGTAAAAGTGAACAGCTGTTTTGATTTCAATAGCTGTCAAATTTTCACGCGCGTGAAATATTCAATTTTCCGAATATTTCACGCTGCGTGCACACGCATGCGGGTTATTGGAACCTGTTACGTATGTTTAACTGCATTGATTATTTGCGTCAATTTACGCAACGCATCTCACGCGTTATTGGAAATGGGGCTTAACGCAAAACTATCAATTGCTGTAGATGCATCGAACACCGCAATCGGTGGCGTTTTACAGCAACAAAAGAACAGTTTACTTGAACCATTAGCGTTTTTCTCAAAGAAACTTTCCCAAGCGGAAACTAAGTACAGCACATTCGATCGCGAATTGCTTGCGATATACTTGACAATTAAACATTTTAGACATCACCTTGAAGGTAACAATTTCACGATCGACACTGATCATAAACCGTTAACTAACATTCTTCATTCGAAAACAAAACGTAGTCCCAGACAAACTAGACATTTAGAATACATATCACAGTTTACCAATGACATAAGACATATTAAAGGTACAGACAATGTTGTAGCAGACGCACATTCACGAACCGAAATTGACGCTTTCTCTTCTACAGACACTAGCTTTAAAATATTACACAAAGAACAGACTACTGATACAGAACTACAGGAAATACTGGACAAACACACATACAATTTGGGACAGATACACATCCCATTTTTTAACATTAAAATTTGGTGCGAACAAACAAATGCAGTAACACGTCCATACATTTCACAAACACTACGAAAAGAAATTTTTTAACAACTACATAATATTTCACATCCAGGAACACGAGCATCACCACGACTAATAGCACAGAGCTACTTATGACCAAAAATGAACACAGAAATTAATAAGTGGTCTCAAGAATGTGTTAGATGTCAACGTTCAAAAGTACACAGACACAATAGAACATCACCACATAAAATTAACATTCCACACGGTCGTTTCGAACATGTACACATTGATCTGGTCGGTTCGTTACCAAATTCGAAAGGTTATAGATACCTTCTCACTGTAGTTGACCGAAATACTCATTGGCCTGAAGTATACCCATTGAAAGATACAGATACCGATACGATTATTGACACATTCCGAAGGGAATTTATTTCACGATTTGGGGTTCCGATGGAAATTACTTCCGATCGAGGAGCACAATTTACTTCGTATACATTTAAAAACTTTATTAAAGATCTTGGTTGTCGACATATCACAACTTCAGCTTATCATCCGCAATCTAATGGTATGGGCGACCGTTTTCACCGTCAGCTTAAAGCTTCCCTCATCGCGAGCAACAATCAAACAAATTGGTATAAAGAAATACCACTGGTTCTGTTAGGCCTCAAATCTTCGATCAAAGAAGATATACAGGCGTCACCAGCTGAGATGGTTTTTGGTCAACCTCTCAGATTACCACAACAATTAGTCGTCTATAAAGATCAAACATTTAATTTTTCAGAACTATAACCTAAAGTAAATGAAGCAATCGAAAACACACAGTCATATATTTCACATCACAACAGAAGATTCCTACAATTTATTCCTAAAGAGATAAACAGTTTCAAATTTATTTTCGTCAGAAATGATACCATTCATAAAAAACTTCAGGAACTATATGAGGGTCCATTCGAAATAATTACAGTTAGCATAGATAGAATTAAACCAGCCTTTATAAACACTACACACTCACTTACAGGAAAACACAAACAAATTAAGCAAGTACACTTTCATACATTAAATAACAAAATTTTTTATTATGAGGGGGAATAATGTGGTAACTGAATACCACATCTTGATACACACACATTTTTAACTTTAAAAACACTTTACATAAAAACACTGAGTTAAAAAATATTATTCAAATTAAGTTTATATAATTTTAATTTTCAAAAATATTTTTATATAAAAAGTCAGTTGTAAAAATTTGTTCAAAAATAAATGTTCAATGAAAAATATTGTATAAAACTATAATAAAAAATAAAACGTATCAAAAATATATTGTTTGTTACCACCAAATATATATATAATTTTATTAATTTCATTTCAAAAAACTAAGTTAAAATAAGAAAATTTCGACATTTCTTCATCTCTATAAATAAATCATCCCCTTTAAATAAATTGTGACTACGTGATTATTTACCCACTTTGACCACCACTTTGACAAGCTCGAGCTACGTCACGATTTTTCGCAGCTAACTTCACAACAGCAATGGTTGTCATGCGCCAGACGTAATCTTGTAATATATCATTCTTGGTGTGAACAATAACTAAAAAAGCGAGAGTACATACTATATTTCGATAGTATTGAAAATCGATGCAAGAAACTACGTGTAAGAAAGAGATGCCGGATCCCACGTATATATGAGTTTCGGTTAATTTTTCCCGAAGTTCTTCCTAGCGTAACTGAGCATGGAGCCCTAGCTCAAGCTTACATTAGTAATAATAGCCAGATAAACAAGTTAAAAAACCGATAGTCTTCTTGCTGGGAAGTGGTAGTGACAGTTCTTTTATCGATCATAGGTTGCCAAAAATGGTACAAAATAGAAAACGAAAAAAGGAAGAAAATATAATGAAAAGTGAAAAATACAGGCAAATGAAAACCTATGATCGCCGATTGTGTGAATTTAGCATTCTGTCACTACCACCTTGTAAGTTGCTTCAATGGTAGAATTATAAGGTAGGGCAGAGTCGCTTTATGCCGTCACGCGTCAACGAAAAGTGCAAGATGAGAATGACGGCTAGTTGTCAAAACGACGAATTTCGTAGAAATTGCAAACGAAGTAAATATATAATGTTTCCAAGTTGTAAACTGTGCCATGGCGTGTGTAAAATTTGTGATAATTTGAGTGAAAATCTTATAAAAACAATGTTGTAAAAACTATAAAATGTAAAAGAAGACTTAAATTTGCAAGAAAACTTGTAGCAATTCTAACCTAAAATCAACTGCGAAACTTGAACACAAAGAAACTCAAGATGAACTGCTGTTTTTGACAACTAGACGGCATTTTTTCAGCTGTGTACTTCATCCTACTTCGAGTCGCCCCTACATAATAATTCTGCCATGATTGTTTCATGGTGTTGGCACACAGCCATATATGGCTACATTCTGCCAACACTAGTGCTCAAGAAAATTCGGGTCTACGCTCGAGCTATGTGAATTGTACCTTAGGCTGGGTCAAAAAAAATTTTTTTTCCCAATCCATTCGTAATAGGTAAAATATGTTGTCTTGTAAGTTCAGAAAGATATATGCAAAATATTATTGATTTATTTTTGGTGTAACAGCCCGCGCTTCGCTCCCCAAGTTGAAATTCACTCCCCAAGAGCAAATACTGGGTTCCTGATGGCTTTGTCGGCCGTTTGAAGGCCATAATTCGTGCCAGAAGTGGCCAGTTCGAACAAATTTAAGCTGATTCTAAAATTTGATGTTATTTCCGACATTTTTTGCTTTTAAACAATAAAATTTTTAAAAAATGAAAAATATATAGCGCTTTACTTTGTTGCATTACATATCAGCAGCCCAGTATACAAATAATAAATTAAAAGGATTTTAATGTAAATAATATTTAAAATTTAAATTTAAAACTTCTTATATCTTTCAACGTTTCAGAGATGTTGAGGTTCTGTCTCAGAAGTTTTCTAATAGACAAGAAGTACTTCTACACTGAAAAAAAAAAAAAATGTTTTAAAATTTACGACATCGTATAAATCACCTTGATAACAGATTTCGTCCAAGTAAGAGCAAATGTGTCAAAAACATTTTTGATTACAGATTTCGTCATATTGAGAGCAAATGTGTTTAAAACCATGAACTTTTACTGAGTTTTAAATGCTTTTTAACATATCTGCTCTCAATTTGACAAAATCTGTGATCTAAACAAATTTGCAAAAATGTTACTTGTTATAATTGTTTCAAATTATTTGAAAAAATCAAGTATTCATTGAGTTTTTCAAAGTTTTCATTTGAAAAATTTACTTTAAAAGTTTCATTTGTGTTTTTTGTTTGAAGACATCAGTTGCCTTGTAATTTTAAATTTTTTTAATTGTGCTTGTTATTGTTTCATTTAACTAATATTAATTTGCCATGGAAACTAGACAAAGTTTTAATTGTCCCATATTCGGTAGTATTGGAGACATTAAAGAAAATGTGTTGCCGACATATGAAGATGTTATGAAATTGTATGAGTGGTATAGATATGAACTGAAAATTAGTAGGAATACCAAGAAGGAACCAGGATTTTTGGAAGTTGCTGAACTGGTGTCTGGAAGAATTGAACAAATTTGGAAAAAATCTTCGCTTCCAACGGTTTCACACACGAGGGTCATTCAATTGTTAAAAGCTTATCATTTAAAGTGCAAAAATCATATAAAATCTTTAAAAACATTATCTGCTGAACAAAAAAACAATTTTCTTCAGAACAGCAGAGTTTTGTTCGACATTTGTACATGTAAATTAGGCTGGGTCACTTGTATGTGGAATTCTTACAGTACGCAGTTCGCCTCATTCTGTAGAGCATCCTCGTATATTTGAAGTGCCAAAAATAAATTTTGAAGCAAAAATCTATACGGACCTCATTAATTGGCAACAAAATTTTAGTGAACCGCCAGTTCTAAGATTTGTCACGAATGAAGGACTTATCAAGCTGATTGAATCGCAAGAATACGAGAACTTACTATTTTTGCAGTTGCCTTGTCATACGCAGGCAGTTGAGCGTTCTGTAAAAATTGTAAGTGAAGCAGCTATGTCATTATGCGATAGAAAGTCTAGAGAAGGTTTAATAAAAACAAAACTCGCATCCAGAAAACGAATGCCTACATTTGAAAGTAAGCAAGATTTTGTGGCTTAAGCAAGGTAAGTTAGTTATTTTACTGATTTTTCAATTGTTTTTCGCGTTTAATGTTTAAATTCATTTTTTTACGGCAATGAAATTAAATGTACTTTTTTTCTCTCTCTCTTTGTCTCTCCCTCTTTTTTCTTTTCCTTTAAGCCCCAGCGGGACATAGGGTCTCAACCACGCCTACGCGCCTTCGTATCAGATTTCTGGAAATACCTTTGAACTCCTTCCATATTTTGTTAAGTTGACCTGCCTCACGTTCCACCGTTCTTCTCCAAGATTCTCTAGGCCTTCCGGGTAGTCGGCCTCTCGCATCGAGTATTTTTTTTTAGTTGCAAATAAATTTTGACCAAAATGGAATAATTATATTTTTCTATCATATAATCGAAATATTTCTGAAATTACTTTGTGCTTTTTTATTAGCTTTTTGTTAAAATTCAAAATTTTGTGTAAACTTAATTATTTTTGGTTTTGAAATGTTATGTTTTCATGTTTTTAAGTTAACATGATTTTGAGGATGAAATTAAAAAAACAATTTTTTAAGCCTATTTGTGTGTTTTTCTTGTTTGCTTTTGTATTTTAAGCAAAATTTATTTATTTTACGGTGGTAAAAGACAATTGTGTAATACACATAAAAACTTTTTTTTTGTAGTTCCGAAATCTTTGAATTAAAAGCGCGGGCTAAAGATATAAATTTACTTAATTTTTTAGAGCTAATTATTATTTGTTAAGTCTTAAGGCAATATAATAAAGCTATTACAAGACGTTTTAAATATAATAAAAATATTCCACATACAAGTGACCCAGCCTATTGTACCTAGCGAAATAAATTACGTTTCTTCTACTCAACAGTTGCAAGTTATATCATTTAACATTTAATGAAACGCTTAAAATAAATGCAAATTTTCGAGGCTTGTGCTATTTTTAATGTTTTTAACTATCTTTTGCTCCTTGCAATGCTTCAGAGATTATATATTGAAAAAAAAATTTCAGGTGGCAATGCTGTGTTTTATACGAGCTGTCAAAGTTGGCGCCAAAAAATTTCCAATATTATTGTAGCTGAGTAGCTGAGTAAACAAGTGATAAGCAAAAATCGTGTGTGCATCAACAAATTGCTTAAAATTTATAAAATTAGTAATGGATAAAATTAATCAAGGTATTCAAACAAGTAAAATGTAAAAAACTTTGTTTGTTTTTGCTTATTGTTTTTATAATAACGTGTTTTGTGTAAGTCTCTTTTCTGCAAAAAACTAGAAATTGTGTTTCGTGGAGTTAAAGTTATGTGGATTGTAACGGATTGTTCATAATATGTATATCAGGTGAAAGGTAATAGTGTGTACTTTAACGTGGTATGTGAAACTTTTGGCCGTTTTTGCCCGAATTTGAAATATCCGACATTTTCAGAAACATTCGTATTTCAACACAAACAAATTCTTAAAGTTTGGGTAGAAAGCAATCGTAATTCAGATACTGTATTCAAATGGGTTTTTCAAAAACTAAATAAAAACGAACGAAATTAAAAAAAAAATTCAAAATTTGTGTGGCTATATTAACCAAAAATTAGCGAAGTGTAAAAGAATGATCACTAGGCTCCAAGAGAAATACCCTGAGTGGGTTTCAGCTAACTTTCTCATAGCAATAAATCAAACCGATTATGAAAAGCCATGTACAAGTAAAATGGGAAGACCCAAACAGCGCTATACAGAGGCAAAAGACCGCCTAAAACTAACATTAGCAACTGATCTCTCATCGCAACAAAATCATAATGTTGATCTCATGGTTCACTCCACTTCAATCGCAGCCAAAAAATCTGACAAAAAAGATTTTGCATTTATTTTAAAAAGAAGTACGTCTTCTCCAACACGTCCAAATAAAGTTAGAAAATTACTAAGCTCAGTTCAAAGTAAACCAGTCCCGCTCTCCCCTGAAGAAGCCTTATCATTTTTCCTTGAAAACGATTTAAGTAAAAGGCAATATACCAATATGAGGTTACTCAATAAAGAAAGAAACTGTGATATATATCTGAGCTTTAATGAAATTATAGGGGGAACAGGGGGCGAACCTTCACATGGCAACGTGTCTGACCGCCTCAACCTGGCGAGGCCAGCATTATCCATGTCGAAATCGTCTCAAGTCGACTCAAACCTCCACGTGGTGTTCCCTGGGCAACGGCAAAATGGCATCCGTCAGTTTGACGGCTAATTTGAGCGGCGGGTCACTCCATAGACCTTAAACATGGAATGTGCGCAGGGTTTGGGTCCCGCCACATTACTACTGCCCAATGAAAACTAAACGAGCTTCGGATAAGAACCCCAATTACGTTGACGACCACCGCAACCGAAAAACGGACAATGATTTACGGATATGCACCTGGAATGTCCGAACCCTTTATAGGGAAGGTGCAATTATCCAACTGTGATATCTACTACAGCTGCCATGCAGAGAGGCGCGAATTTGGATGTGGATTCGTTGTTAGCCGGAAACTACGCCACCTTGTTTCCCGGTTCACACCTGTGAACGAAAGATTGGCCACGATCCGCATCAAGGCAAAATTTTTCTCCATCAGCCTTATTTGCGCGCTCGCCCCGACGGAGGAAAAGGACGAAGCCGTCAAAGACGCTTTCTACGCTAGTCTTGAGGACGTATACGACCACCTTCCGGTCCATGGCGTGAAAATAGTCCTCGGCGATTTTAATGCGAAAGTCGGAAGGGAAGGCATCTTTGGCCCCACTGTCGGTCAGTTCAGTCTTCATGAGACCTCCACGAACAACGGTCTAAGACTGATTGACTTCGCCGCGGCACGAAACATGGTAGTTAGTAGCACCAGATTTAAGCACCTCGACATCCACAAGGCCACCTGGCTGTACCCGGATCAAAAAACGCGAAACCAAATTGATCATGTTGTAATCGAAGGAAGGCATGCCTCTAGTGTTCTAGATGTGCGTACATTTCGGGGGGTTAACATTGACTCCAACCATTATCTTGTTGTAGCCAAGATCCGCATGCGATTATGCAATGCGAAGAACATACGCACAGGAATGCAACGAAAGCTAGATGTCGCTAAGCTGCAATTACAACGGACTGCCGAAGCCTACTCCGCTAAACTCTCGGTTAAGCTCAACCAACCAACCTCTGGACCCAACGACGCCGGCGGACTTTGGGCGCATATATCCCACTCCATGCGCGCTGCCGCTGAAGAAGCCATTGGTTTCCGGCGCCCGCAACCTCGGAACCAATGGTATGATCAGGAGTGTCGCATTGCGACTGCAGTAAAAAACGCCGCTTATAGAAAAACGCTGCAGTCAGCTGCAACGCGAGCCGTGCGAGAAAACTACCGCGAAAAGAGGAAGGAAGAGAGGCGCCTTTTCAGACGCAAGAAAAGAGAGCAGGAAAAGCGTGAGCGTGAGGAACTAGAGGTATACCAGGGCAAGAAGGATGCACGAAAATTCGATCAACAGGTTAAGCGTCTAACCCAAGGTTTCAAGCCCGGAGCATCCACTTGTAGAGACGAAAATGGAGATCTGAATACAAAATGGAATCTGGATACGCAGTGTGTGCTGAGATTGTGGAGACGGCACTTCTCCAATTTACTTACTGGCGACGATTCCACCAATGCCGCCCATGGAGAGCGCAGTTCAGAGCTACCAATCAACAATGACGGAGTGGAAGTACTACCACCCAGCCATGATGAGGTTCGAGTTGCTATCCAACGACTCAAAAACAACAAAGCAGCGGGTGCTGACGGCCTGTCAGCTGAATTGTTTAAAACCGGCGGCGATGAATTGATAAGACGCATGCATCAGCTCATCAGCAAAATATGGCTAGAAGAAAGCATGCCCGACGATTGGAACCTCAGCGTACTGTGCCCTATACTTAAGAAAGGAGACCCAACAATGTGCGCAAGTTATAGAGGTATCAGTCTTATTTCCATCGCATATAAGGTTCTCTCAAGCGTACTGTGTGAAAGATTAAAGCCGATTACAAAAACACTGATTGGACCTTATCAGTGTGGCTTTCGACCTGGTAAGTCCACCATAGACCAGATTTTCACGCTACGACAAATCCTGGAGAAAACCCACGAAAATCAAATTGACACACACCATCTCTTTGTCGATTTTAAAGCTGCGTTCGATAGCCCGAGAAGGGATTGCCTATACGCAACAATGTCTGATTTCGGTATACCTGCAAAGTTGATCAGACTTTGCAGAATGACGTTGAGCAACACACGCAGCTCCGTCAAGGTAGGAAATGACCTCTCCGAAACCTTCAATACCGAAAGAGGTTTCAGGCAAGGCGATCCACTGTCTTGCGATCTCTTTAACATCATCATGGAGGGGATCGTACGAAAGGCCGGTGTGCATCGTAATGGCACCATTTTCTACGAAGGCGTCCAGCTCCTTGCGTACGCTGATGATATTGATATTGTCGGCAGAACCAAGAGAGATGTTACCGCTGCTTTCGCCGCTATCGAAAAGGAATCAGCCAAAGTGGGTTTGACGATAAATGAGGGCAAAACAAAATATATGCTGTCTACAAACAAGGGAGCTCGGCGTTTAGACTCCCATGTTTCATCCGGCAGCTATAACTTTGAAGAAGTCAAGGAGTTAGTTTACCTTGGCACCGCCATTAATACGAAAAACGAAATCAGCCTGGAGATAAAGCGAAGAACAATAATTGCTAATAGGTGCTACTACGGGCTCAGTAAGCAACTAAGTTCCAGAGCCCTCTCTCGATCGACAAAACTAACACTCTACAGACGCTCGTTCTACCTGTGCTGCTTTATGGCGCTGAGGCATGGTTAGTTTCGCAAACTGACGCAGCCGCTCTGGGGGTGTTCGAGAGAACAGTTCTTCGCAAAACAAATCTTCGGTCCTGTTCGAGTCGGCGATGACTATCGCATCCGAATGAACCACGAGCTGTATGAGCTCTACAATGACATTGGCGTAGTTCGGCGTATAACTGTGCAGCGACTACGCTGGCTGGGTCATGTCCATCGTATGAACGACGAAGCTCCAGCGAAAAAAGTGCTCGAGGCGAGGGTCGCTGGTCAACGAAGCCCTAACCGCACTTGGTGTATCCGATTGGAGAAGGCGCGCGCAAAGCAGAGGCGCCTAGCGAGAGCTGATGATGTCGGCTGAAACCCGGACACGGGTTGTTACGACCAACTAAGTAAGTAAGTAAGTATAATGAAGTTATTAAATGTAAGTTAATTTGTCGACCTGATGGAAAAAACGTGTTGGAATCTTTGGCCGAAGTTACAGAATCTTTTAAATCATACAGCTTAAAGAATCATGTTGATGTAGAATGATGTTCTGGATCAGTTCGAAGACATAAATAATGTCGTAATGGCTTTGACGGAACGACAGGACAGAGTATGTTTAAACAAAGATTTCAAAATAATACACCAGAACTCTTTGATCAGTCGCTTAAACAGTCATACCAATAAAAGTCATACCAATCAGTCATACCAATAAGTCATACCAATAAAATTGATGGATTACTCCGGACCAAGGTATACCATGCTCCGGACGAACTATTTGGCTTAATCGTTCTACACAGACCATAAGGTTTTGTAGACCACTAAGAATGCAATTTGCAAAAGAGTCAAAGGCCCACATTTTGCAAGAAAAAGATGAGTTAGATTTGGAAATACTCGACCTAAATGCATTTGAATACTGTTGCGATAATTTCAATAACACCTGTTTAAAAATCACTTTGTTTTTTAGTAAATATTTGAATCTGTTTAACATTGATATATTGTTTTTCTAATGAAAAAAATTGTATTATAATTTTTTTCACTTCCTAATAAAATCTCGTTCGACTTGCAATTCTTTTCTCTATATATATTTCTAAAAGGTTAAGGGCCTCTTCTACGCCTAAAATAAAAAAAAAAAGTAATTCTGCCTCTTGTATAACGCGCCGTTGGATATATTTTGGTTTTATTGGATAATGGATTTCAAACTGCAGTTTCCCAAACTAAACAATAGCAACTATCACACATGGAAGTTCAACATGGAGCTTTTGCTATTGGAGCGTGAGTTGTGGGAGCTGGTAACAGATGAGGTTCCTCGCAATCCAGACACAAAATGGCTTATCCGGGACGGAAAAGCGCGTGCAACAATTGGTCTCACTGTTGAAGAACCACAAAAGATTCATATCAAGAAGCTGAGGTTTGCAAGTGAATATTGGGAAGCACTAAAGAAACACCAAGAGAAGTCTAATCTCACAAATAAGGTCAGTTTGCTGCGGTAACTATCAACCAAGCGCATGCAAGTTGGTCAGTCAATGGAAGCTCATATAGGTGAGTTATTAGATATCGTTGACCGCCTTCAGGACTTAGGTGAGGAATTTCAAGAGCACAAAGTTGTAGCATTCTTGCTGGGTAGTCTACCAGAAGATTGCAACATGCTGGTATCTGCATTGGAGATCCGTCCAGAGGCTGATCTCACACTTCATATGGTAAAGGAAAAGCTTTTACAGGAAGGGAATCGTCGAATGGAACATGTCGTGGAACCAGAAGTAGCTCTGAAGTCTGAAAACAAGAAGACTTTATGGAATCCAAAATGTTTTTCATGTGGCAAGCGTGGACACATTAAAAGAAACTGTTTCAACAAAAGGAAGACGGATGAAAACCGTGCAAAGATTGTTACAGTAGATGAGCGAAATCTGTGTTTTAGAGTGTCAAATGGTTGCGATAAGAGCGATTGGTTTATTGATTCGGCAGCAACCTGTCATACGAGTTGCAATAAAAATTTCTTTACTGAACTGAATCAGTGTCAAGGAGAGAACATTTTTCTGGCAGATGGCACAGAGATTAAAGCGTGTGGTATTGGTAATGGAATGTTCGTTTGCAGAAACATGAAAATACACGTACGTAACGTTCTATTTGTACCAGAATTGGATGGAAGCTTGCTCTCTGTACGCAAACTAACTGCTGAAGGATTCAAAGTAATATTTAATGAAAGCTGTTGTACAATTGAGTCGAAAGGTGAGGTATATGCAATCGCAAATCTCAAGAATAATTTATATGTCTTGGAGCAAGATCATGTTGCTAAGAAGGTATGTACATTGAAATCTGATTGTATACATACATGGCATAGACGATTTGGTCATCGAGACATGGAAGCAATCAAAAGCGGAATAAATAAAAGCTTGATAACTGGGGTGAGTCTTTCAAAATGCGATTGTAAAATTTCATGTGAGGTCTGTTTGGAGGGTAAAATTACTCGTAAGCCATTCCCAAAGTCGTCAAACAGTCGGGCATCGCAGATGTTAGACTTAATTCATAGCGATCTTTGTGGTCCTATGCAAAATACAACTCCAAGTGGTAACAGATATATTTTAACTCTAATTGATGATTATAGCCGATACTGTACTGTGTATTTTCTAGATAAAAAATGCTTGGTTATTGAAAAATTAAAAGATTATGTTGCACTTACAGAAAATAAGTTTGGAAAGAGAATGAAAGCATTAAGGTCTGACCGAGGCGGCGAATTTTGCAGCAAGCAAATGGATTCTTTTCTCAAAAGTAGAGGGATAAATCATCAGTTGACTGCTCCATATACCCCTGAGCAAAACGGGGTAGCAGAACGCAAAAATCGAAGTTTGATGGAAATGGCAAGATGTATGCTATTTGATGCGGAAATGGAATTAAAATATTGGGCTGAGGCTGTGTATGCAGCGAATTATCTTCAGAATCGTTTGCCATCAAGTTCTACAGTTTTAACTCCATATGAGATGTGGTTTGGAAAGAAACCGAATTTAAGCCATGTGCGAGCGTTTGGTGCTATAGCATACGCACATATCAATAAGCAGAAACTCCAAAAGTTGGATGCTGTGTCCAAGAGGTGTCGTTTAGTTGGCTATTGTGAAGAATCAAAAGCTTATCGTTTGCTTGATACAGCGAACGATCGTATTATCGTCAGCAGGGATGTCGATTTTATTGAAATTAAGGCAGTTGGCGATAAGCACATGAATAAGCTCTACAATGAAGCTCGTCAGCATTTGGTACCAGTTTGCTTATCACAGGAATCAGAGGTAAATAATGAAAATGTTGAATGTGTTTCTCAGGTTGAAGAAGTTTTTGAGGAACCCATTGTTGTCAGTTCTGAAGACGACAGGAGTGCTGTTTTTGATACTGCTGGAAGTGATTCATTGTCTTCGGACTCAGAAAACGTTGTTTCAATTCAAAGAAGAGTTTCATCGCGATCAACAAAAGGAGTTATTCCGAAACGGTATGGTATGTTGACAACAACTACAAACGAGCCTTCTACTTTCAAGGAAGCTGCTTCGAGTCCGAATAATGAGCAATGGATGAAAGCTATGAGAGATGAACTCAAATCAATGCACGATAATAAAACGTGGGATTTGGTCGAACTACCAAAGGGACGCAAACTTGTTGGATGCAAGTGGGCTTACAAACTCAAGAAAACATTAGATGGTAAGCTTCGGTATAAAGCTCGTCTGGTTGCAAAAGGCTTTTCTCAGAAGTATGCTGAGGACTATAACCAGATTTTCGCACCAGTTGTTAAACACACCACTCTAAGAGCGCTTTTGGCTATTGCATCTTATAAAAGTTTGGTTGTTCGACATATAGATGTAAAGACAGCATTTTTAAATGGTGACTTAGACACAGAAATATACTTAAGACAACCGGAAGGTTTTGTTAATCCAGGACAAGAGAATCTAGTCTGTAAACTCAAGCGCAGTATTTACGGGCTTAAGCAATCGGCTCGATGCTGGAATCTGAAAATAAACGAGATTCTAATTAATTTCGGATTCAGAAGGGGAAATGCTGATAATTGCTTGTATGTGAAGAAAAGTGAAGGTAAATATATGTATGTACTGATTTATGTTTTATGATTTATGTATGATTATTTATGTCGACGACATAATAGTTGCCACTGAAGATGATAAATCTATTCAAGAAATTATAACTTATATTCAAAAACATTTTGAAATTTCCGATCTTGGCAATATTAAATTATATTTGGGAATCGAAATTATTAGAAATGATGATGGTATATTTTTTATGCATCAACAAAATTATATTAGCAAATTACTAACAGAATATGGTTTAGAAAATGCACATGCTTCTAAAATTCCTCTAGATCCTGGTTATTTAAAGGATTCCGGGAATGAAGAACTTTTGGAAAACAATCATGAATATCGTAAAGCAATCGGATCCTTGTTATATCTTGCCGGGAACACAAGGCCGGATATTTCCATAGCAATTTCGATATTGTCTCGTAAGACAAGTAACCCAAGTAAAAGAGACTGGTTGGATCTTAAAAGAGTGCTGAAGTATCTTAAGGGAACTCAAGACCTCAAGTTGTGTGTCGGTACGAAAGCAGATTTAACCCTTACTGGATTTTCTGATGCGGATTGGGCAGGTGACACGAAAGATCGAAAATCTACCAGCGGATATATCTTTATGATTGGTTCAGCAACAATAAGCTATGCCAGTCGCAAGCAATCCAATGTTTCACTGTCATCAACTGAAGCTGAACTAGTTGCACTCGCAGAGGCGTCGCAGGAAGCTATTTGGTTAAAAACGTTGTTAAATGATTTTGGGTATTCCAAAATAAGTACTACTATCTACGAAGATAACCAAAGTTGTTTGAGGATAATAGAAGGCGACAAAATAAATCCACGGAGCAAGCACATCGATGTTAAATATTTCTATACTCGAGAAATGATGCGGTCCGGAGCTATTAGCTTTCTTTATTGCCCAACTGAAGACATGGTGGCTGACATGTTCACAAAGCCTTTAGCACGAGTAAAAATTATCAAATTTCGAAAGCTGTCCGGATTATGATTTTTAATATAATGTTATTGCGAAGGGGTGTTGCGATAATTTCAATAACACCTGTTTAAAAATCACTTTGTTTTTTAGTAAATATTTGAATCTGTTTAACATTGATATATTGTTTTTCTAATGAAAAAAAATGTATTATAATTTTTTTCACTTCCTAATAAAATCTCGTTCGACTTGCAATACTTTTCTTTATATATATTTCTAAAAAATACTACACTAAAACAGGAAAAAAGATAACTGTCAGTTACGAAATGCATATGCCTTTAATTAATGGAAAAGTTTTAAATATTTTGACGAATACCAATTCCACTCAAACCACATTGGATGCAAACGTATAGTTGGTATCCAATGTCAGCAACAGTGCATAAAATTTTGGTACATGCTTCACAAATAATGTAAAATTTTTTACTTCCGGTTGGTTCTTTTGGCGAAAACGTTTTAGAAGCTTGAAACAAATTGTACAAAAGAGATAGAATAACACATGCAAGAAAAATAATCGAACAAATACTATGAATGACGTTTTCGATAGAGCAACGGATTCTTCAGACCCACTACTTTCCTCCTTATGTTTCTCTGCTAGAGAAAACCGTCGAAAAAAAGAGAAACTACCGCATAATGTTTTAGCGCTTTTAGAAGCACCAAAAGAGGTATATGCTCATAGTCAAATATATTTTACACCACATGAGATTCTATCTGATACTGAAGCAGATAGTACAGACTCTGAGGAGTCGCAAGCAGACTTGGAAATATACTCGTTTGACTTAGATGTTGATGATTTTATTTAACTTTAAATGTAAAAATACGATACTTATATTAAATAATAATTCTTCTTCTATAATAATAATAATAATTCTTACAATAGAATTATGTAATAATGTGAAAATAATAATAACACTGAAAAAATCATGATGAATTAAATCAGTGATAATGTCAGTTTATTAAAAACAACAATCAGGGTTTGAATTTATATATTTATTAAAATATATGATAATACATATGTGTTTTTATATATAATTCAACTTAGTTTATTTGGTTTTAGCTACTTAATAGTTAAATCTAACCAGTAAATAAATCTACACACAAAATTTGAATTTTTCTGTAATATTTTGATGCTTTATTTATTTAAAATTTTTCCGTATATGGTTTGTGGGTGAGGTTCTCACTCGACATCAACCAATTTGGTAGATAATAATGCCTATAGTACCAAAAGTATATGTGCAAAGTTTCAAACGAATATCTCGCTCCTACGACTTTATGCAAAAAAAATCTTATCTGAACCATAGTTCAAAGGTTGAATGAGGTCCGAAATGCGCTCCTTAATAGCCATATCAAGACCATCATCCATTATCATCTCTAGCACTACGTCTTGTATTAAGTAAACCTCTTAGCAGAAAAAAATTAGGTTTTAAATTCAACAAAACAAGCGAACAAATAACGTCAAACGTATGTTGTCAACAGATCTGACGTTCGACGTATTAACGCATTCAGAGAATTCCAGCGTAAAATGATCCATCGCTACAATAGCGCTCGCCTTTTGAATGCAGCCAATGTTTCTGACGTTTTTTTGGTTCTCTGAACCACCTTATTAATTTCCTATTCTCGGTTTGGTGGTGTGTTTGACATTTATTACCTAGTCTTTTTTTTTGTGTTCGTCAAATTGTTGCTCAGTGAAAATGTTTCTAAAGATAAATATTCATTTAGGCTCTTGGCTCAAATTGCCTAATTCTCAGTACAACTCATATCTTTTGAAATATACTTCGCAGACACTTAGAACTTGGACGTGTGATTATGCTAATTTTAACATCTCTTATCCAAAACCTGTAAACAACCAGGATTTATTTATTGGTGATCACAGTATAAAAACGTTTAGGTACATAAGTTCGATCCCTCCCTCAGACAAATCTTCTAGACAGCGGTCCTTGCCTAGGCTTATGGACTTTCCTGAAGTTCTCTGGCCTTCTGCGTTCAAAATTGTAAAGAATTGGATAACCGTGAAGTTAATCATATGTCCATACTTTGACAAGTCATTTCGGACCGAAGAATTCATATATGGAGCCAAACAAGCATTGCAGGTAGGAAAAAAAGGTACGTTTAGACGTAAAAGTTCATAACGCTGCATCCACACGTGATAGTACTGGCAGGGCAGCAAAGAATATGTATTAACTACGAAAATGTTTCGAAATAATCTACAAATCTATGCTGCGGCCACACGTGATAGTAAATGTTCATCTGCAAAATGTCGTCAAAGCCAAAGGTTCGACCACTTTATTATTCCGTTTGCTTTTATTCAGTGATGCTTTATATGCGAACACAATACCAAACTTAAATGGGATAAAAATTGGGAACTAGGTATGTTGAAAAATGTGTTTATCAATATTCTTCAAAATGAAATGCAATTTATTCATATGATATTTTATGTGTGAAATAAGATAAATCAAAACAATTTAGAAATCAAGACATGAAAGAAAAGTGCATATATAAATATTTTGTATTTACTTTTTTTGAATAAAAGTGCATTCGAATATTTTAGGGAGAAAATACAACACTGTTTCCTTACTTCGATTTCGCACTGGCTGTGGTTGTCAAAATTCACTGGCTCAGTAAAAGTTGGTGCCAGTGGACTGCCAGTGATGTCAAGGTGTGGTTGTATTAGTGAAAAGTGAGAGTTACCCCCTGGGGGGTTACCCCCTTAGCCACACGTGCAAGTTCGAAGACAGTAACAGTTCGAAAAACTCAATACACTCTCACTTTTCACTAATACACTCACACCTTGACATCACTGGCAGTCCACTGGCAACAACTTTTACTGAAACAGTAGGTGTGTTTCCGTACTCTACACTGTGTAAGATTTGTGTAAGTTCAAACAGAGTAAAAATGAAATGTGAGAATAGTTGCAAAAGTACGGAAACAGCTTCTAGTAAGTTTCAAGTACAAAACAGCTGATTTTGACTGCGGACTTGTCAAACGTAAATTGCGCCAATTAAAATTATGTCAATTTGCTTGTGAAGTTGATGCTTGTTCTTGATGCTTGCTCTTACTTTACTCGGAGTCTTGAATTCTATCACTCTCTGTGCACATTGTGTGCTCAAGAGAGCGGTTTTATGCTTGTTCTTCTTCCATTTTAAGCACAGAAAGTACGGAAACAGAAAATAGTGTCCCACAAGTTACACAGTGTGAGTACGGAAACACACCTAGTGAATTTTGACAGTGCGAAATCGAAGTAAGGAAAACAGTGTTGTAGTTTGTCCCTAAAATATTCGAACTTTAAATATGCACTTTTCTTTCATGTCTTGTAGTGAAATATATGCAATGTTTTTAATTTCCCTTATTTGACACATAAAATATCATATGAATAAGTTGCATTTCATTTAAAAAAATATTAGATACAACATAATAAGTTCCCCATTTTTATCCCGTTTAAGTTTGGTGCTGTGTTGGCATATAAAGCATCACTGAATAAAAGCAAACGGAATAAAAAATTGCTCGAACCTTTGGCTTTGACGACATTTTGCAAATGAACATTTACTGTCACGTGTGGCCGCAGCGTAATTTGTTGATTATTTCGGAATATTTTCGAAGTAAATACATATTATTTATTGGCATGCCAGTACTATCACGTGTGGCTGCAGAGTAAGGAAACAGTGTTGTATTTCCTCCCTAAAATATTCGAACTTTAAATATGCACTTTTCTTTCATGTCTTGTAGTGAAATATATGCAATTATTTTCATTGACCTTATTTTACACATAAAATATCATATCAGATAAACAGATTTTACAAAATAATTGGTTTCCCATTTAAATTTCGTGCTGTGTAGGCATATAAAGCATCACTGAATAAAAGCAACCGAAATAATAAAGTGGTCGAACCTTTGCCTTTGACGACATTTTGCAAATTAACATTTACTATCACGTGTAGCCGCAGCGTAGATTCGCAGATTATTTCGAAATATTTTCGTAGTTAATACATATTCTTTGCTGGCCTGCCAGTACTATCACATGTGGCTGCAGCGTCGGTAAAAGTTGTTGCCAGTAGACTGCCAGTGATGTCAAGGTGTGAGTGTATTACGCTGCAGCCACACGTGATAGTACTGGCATGCCAATAAAGAATATGTATTTACTTGGAAAATATTCCGAAATAATCAACAAATTATGCTGCGGCCACACATGACAGTAAATGTTCATTTGAGAAATGTCGTCAAAGCCAAAGGTTCGAGCACTTTTTTATTCCGTTTGCTTTTATTCAGTGATGCTTTATATGCCAACACAGCACCAAACTTAAACGGGATAATAATGGGGAACTAATTATGTTGTTAAATGTGTTTATCAATATTTTTTAAAATGAAATGCAACTTATTTATATGATATTTTATGTATCAAATAAAGGGCATTAAAATAATTGCGTATATTTCACTACAAGACATGAAAGAAAAGTGCATATTTAAAGTTCGAATATTTTAGGGAAAAAATACAACACTGTTTTCCTTACTTCGATTTCGCACTGGCTGCGGTTGTCAAAATTCACTGTCTCAGTAAAAGTTGTTGCCAGTGGACTGCCAGTGATGTCAAGGTGTGAGTGTAGTAGTGAAAAGTGAGAGTGTATTCAGTTTTTCGAACTGTTACTGTCTTCGAACTGGCACATGTGGCTAGGGCATTAGTGAAAAGCGAGAGTGTATTGAGTTTTTCGAACTGTTACTCTTCATTTGATTATGGTTTACTTCGACCTCGAAAATTAAAACCAACCAAAAATTTTATATAGCTACATACACCCAACGACAAAATAGCCAGCAATCCTAAAAGTGCAGTTACACGGATTTCAAAATTTTTTGTATTAAGAGATAGTAAGGGCCGTTTTCTCAATGTCCGGTTAAGCACTAACTGGAACTTAAACCAGCGGTTAGCAAAAAATCGTTTTCTCAATGTACGGTTAGTGCCTATCTGTCGGTTAAGTGCCGGTTAAGTTAACGGCAAGTTGTGGTTCCCGTTAGCTGCTAATCGACAGAACAGTTGAGTAGGCAATTTATTTTACTCAAAAATGGAAAGAACTGCGTTTCTTTATAATTTGATTGTCAATCAGAATAGAGGATGGACACATTCATTTATTCATATAGTCTGTTACGTTTTTCCATTGTTTTTTTGCGGCACAAAATAAATAGCAAAACGAAAAAATAAGCCAAACAGTAAAAATTAATTATTAACAAACAGTAAAAATTTGCACTTATCGCGAAAAAGTGTGTGATACCTATTATAAAAACATAGTGGTAACATTTTTTCGCCACATCTGAAGCTGTCATACCATTTTTTTCTAAAAGCACATAAAATTTACAATCCAATGCGCTGGTTAAAATTAATTTCCACGATAAGTGTAAATGTTTATTGTTCGTTAATAATAAAAAAAAAATCCTTGCAAGGATAGACTCCGTCATACTGGCTTATTTTATTCGTATTGCTATTTACTATCTCTTAATACAAAAAATTTTTAAATCCGTGTCACTGCACTCCAAGCCTAAAAGTTCTGACACTATTGTGTCTCATTTATTGGAGTTCGAAGTATACAAACCAAGTTTTTATTAAAATCATCTTAGACACACAACTCATTATCACAATACCGCTAGTTTTCTTCAATAAAGCAATAGTTCAAAATAACGTATAATCCGAGTTAATGCAGTTATATTTCTGTGGCCACAAGGAATAACGACTAAACTCACAATATCATAAAAAAGCGATTTGGCATTTTTTTATTGCCAATCTTTGGAAGGATTGAGAAATCCATTTTTGCATAGAATAGATTACCAGTTATGTCTGCACGTATTTCGTTGCTTTAACGGTTCATATATTTCAGAAAAAAGGTTGTATTTAGTGCAATTAAAATATCGTTTTTTAAAATATTTTGAGTTTAGTCGTTATTCCTTGTCGCCACAAATATGTATCATAATTCATACTTTATGTAATTTCGGTAACTTTCGACGTAAGATGAATTTTAGTTACCTTCTTTCAATACCTATATGATATTCTTTAATTTAGAACGCATGTTTATTTTTGGGTCTCCTAAGCCTAATGGTACCGTTCACCGTTTGAAATCAGTCCTTAAAACAATGAATGTCAAACGAAATAAAAAACATTTTTGCTTTTGTTTTGTTGTGCAGTAGAATGAGAAAAAAGTAGAAAAAACCAAGTAGATGCAAGGGAGAGAGCGTAGACTCAAAACTCAAAAATAAGAAAACAGGATGAAAACAAAATGAAAAAATTTCGAACGATTTTGCTAGTTATGGTTGAGAAAATGATTATAAGCAGCCCTGCATCTGGAACGAAATGGCCATTTCCGCCCTTGAAAGGACTTTGGCCGAGCTTCTTAAAGCCGGTACACATTATCGATCATGAGTGACACTCAAAAATTCAACAAATATGGTCGCTGACTGTTACTCAACCACAAATAATTTTGTGGTTGACTGATGAGAAATGATTTTTACGCGACCCCTTTTACATTGATTAAGACTTGAAGTCAAGTTTCAGAGTTTGTAGGCAATTCGCCGCACATCAAAAGCGACGGAAGGGAAAAAAAAACTTGAAGCTGTACCGGCAATTTTTTCGTGTTCCTTTTGTTATTTTCGCGTTGTTGACAGTACTTTTTATTTTATTTTTCGCATATCAATGTGAGTTTGTTAGACTTCAGTTGCAGTAAAATTTGTGTGTGAGTTATTTAATGAGGTTTTTGTAGATATTTTTAATAATAATATATTTTTATAGCCAAAAATGTCGTTTAAGTGGAACAAGGAGTTAATAGAAAGCTTTATTGCTCTTTATCAGGAACACGAGTGCTTGTACAATGTGTCTTGCGCAGATTATCTAAACAGGCAAAAAAAATCAGACGCCTTCAATATAATTTTCACAGAAATTAAGAAACTAGCTGAAAACGTTGCAGTGGAGACTTTGAAGAAGAAGGACTTCGCACTCAGTTCCTGCAGGAGTGCCGCTTAATTGATCGCTCAAAAAAAAAGCGGATCTGGAATAGACGATATATACAAACCAAAGTTGTGGTGTTATGAAGAGCTGTCTTTTCTCAAAATCCACAGTCAGATGAGAACCAGCAGCTCCAACATTTTAATGCTTTGGGTTACATTTAAATGTGAGGAGTTTGTAATGAAATTGTTTTTTTTTCTTTTATAGGAAAGTGAAGTTTATGATGAGCAGGCCAGCACCTCGAATAAATCTACCACATCGGAGAAGACTAAAACTCCATCAAAACATACCGCGGCCTCTTTCAAAAAAGATTTTGACAACATGAAAGAACTAATAATGGAAAGGAAGACTAAGAACAAATTTTTTGGCTTGGAAAGCAGGTTCCCAAGCAAATGGAGGAATTGGACGAGAAGGATCAGCCAAATGCGGTTTGGGAAGTCTAGATTACCTTAAACAGATATTGGAGAAAAAAAATTGAAAAATCGAGGCACATTTCAACATCGTTAGCGCGATCCGCCTCTCCGCCAAGAGACATTTTAGAGATGTCTATGGACGGAGTGTTCAATGCTTATGATTTTGATGAGTTTTGAAGTGATGATGCTATACGCAGATGCAGGTCCCTGTTATGTATAATAACTCAACTAAAGTTGACTAGATTCAAGAAGATATTTTCGTATAACGTATTACATACAATTCAGTTGAACCTTGTTGTTTGAAAATTCTCAAAAAATAAGGCAAACTACGTGGTTTACCTGTAAGTAAAAAATTTTACTTTATTTTTTCGAACATATTTTTCAACATGTACCTGTATATGTACATGTACATGTACATGTACACTGCAATACACCGTATATAATACATTAAATTTTAAAATAAATAAAATGAGATTTAAGTTGAAGGTCTAAAAAAATGAAATGTGATATTGAATGTTTTTATTTTTAAGTTTGTTTTTTTTAACATATAATGCATTACACTGTATATAATACAAGTGAAATTAGATATAAGTTGAAGTTTTATAAAATTAAAATGTGATTTAAAAATTTAAATGTGATATTGAAATCATTATTTTTAATCATTTTTATTCTTATATATAATACATATTAAAAAAAGTTAATAAATTAAATCAGATTTAACTGAATTTTATAAAATTAAAATGTGTTCTTGAAATCATTTATGGTATTCCCTTAACGCCTCGGAAACTGCTTAAACCTCGTAAAGTACTTAATTTTAAGCAACTTGGGAATTTTGAAAATATTTTGTATGGAATTTTTTTTACGATGCTTAAGCTACAATTTCAGTGCTTAAAACATGGCAACAAGTTTACTTAAATTTTCAGTTGTCAAAACTTTTTAAATGTTGAAAATTTTTTGCTTCTTAAAAATATTTGTTTTTTTTCTTTGTTTCTTGTTTGCTTTTTTAATTTTTGCTTTGCTGCAGCATGATAAATGTTCAAGTTATTTAGTTTACGAAATGGGAAATTTTAATCATAAAGGGAATACCATAATTGTTTTTTATGTGTACACTAAAAAAATCTACATGTTTTACATTGTCCTTAAAATGTTTTCTAAAACAGAGGTTGGGGTTTTCAGATCGAAGGTTTTTTTACAATTCGTAATAAAAAAATAGCTTCATACTAATTTTGTCAAAATAACACAATACACATTGGACTGGCCCTTATGCCGCGTTTCCATGTGATCTTCTATTATGCCGCGTTTCCATGTGATCTTTCAGTATCTTATCTTATCCCATATCACAAAACACATGCTATAAAGAGCGAGATGCATATATGTACTTTTTCCTATAAAAATTTGACATTTGCAAAATATGTAATTAAATCAATTTCTGCAAGATTACTGATTGCTAGACGTGCTTTTTGAAATAACTTCTTGTTTACGTACCCTAAATTGCTTTATATAATTATTATTGTGCAGACAGCATCAGGTGTTACAGGTAATCCAATTCGTGTGCCACAAATGCAGCAGCATCAGTGAAATACACACGAAAAAAAATATATATAAAAAAGTTTTGGTGAATCTACCAAGCACCAAATTAAAGAAAAAAAAATCACTGATGCTTTCCGTAAATGCGCTTAGGAACTCTCTGGCCAACTCTACATTGCGATGGTTAAAAAATCAAGAATGTTTATTTATTTTAAATCATACCCCTTGATCTGATTTTTTATTTCAAGACAATTAATTTTGGCGCAAATAAAATTGACAGCTTGACAGCACAAAAACTACAACTATAAAAATGAATGTCATATTTATGGCATGTGATCAACTTTTATAGCAAAAGTTCAAGAAGTTTAACTTTTTCGATCTCCTAGCATCACAGGGGATATCACATGCTATAAGAATTAAAAAGTATACCTGTTTTTTTTCGTGTGTATTTCACTGATGCTGCTGCAGTTGTGGCACACGAATTGGATTACCTGTAACACCTGATGCTATCTGCCCAATAATAATTATATAAAACAATTTAGGGTACGTAGACAAGAAGTTATTTCAATCAGCACGTCTTGCAATCAGTAAACTTGCAGAAATTGATTTGTTTACATATTTTGCAAATGTCGAATTTTTATAGGGAAAAGTACATATATGCATCTCGCTCTTTATAGCATGTGTTTTGTGATATGGGATAAGATAAGATACTGAAAGATCACATGGAAACGCGGCATTAACTGTATGTAGCAAAATTTTTTTTATTTATTTATTTATTTATTTAATCCATCAGTTGTAATAAAAAGCCTTCTAGGCCAATAAATATATTACAAGAGTCTATAAATGTTCGAAAGAATACAAACTAAAAATGATCGAAAGAATACAAACTGAAAGAATACAAAATAAAAATATAGGTAAGTGCCTAAATCAATTCCCAAACCAAAAACAATAAAAGTAACAATCCTATACCCATTTGCAGTGAGACAATCCCTTCAGTAATAAGTTTAAAAAAAAAGAATTAAACTCAGGTTATAAGGTATTTAATGAATAAAAGATTAAACTGAGTTTAAGTAAGAATTTATCGGTTTATAACTTAAGCTAGTAGGTGTTCAATTAACTTGCTTCTAAATGAGTTAGACGTTAGAGAAAAAGTTCTTAAATAAATAGGTAACCTATTTCAACAACGAGCGGTACGAACCACATAGGACCGTTCGAATAAAGACGACAATATTCGAGGAATAATTAATTGAGTGTTCCTAGATGAGCGGCTAAAGGAAAACTTTTTTATCAGATAGCTTGGAACATTAGCAACTACAAGTTTATAGAAGAAAAACAAAATTCTAACTTTGACGAAAGTACTAAAGGAAACTTTTAAGAATTTAAGGACATAAGGAGAAATATGGTCCCGACGACGTACCCCATACACATAACGTACAATTCGGTTGACAAGAAGTTCAATTCTTTTCAAATTACCAGCAAGCGTTCCAGAAAAATCTTCAAAACAGTAGGTTATGCTAGACATTAGAAGGGCGTGCCCTAGTTTATACTTGACATGAAGCGGCAAAAAGTAGCCAAAGTTATACAGCTTCCTTAAAGTCAATCCAATTCTAGAACTAAGAACATTAATATGCTTATCGAAGTTAAGTTTCTGATCAATGATAACTCCCAGACATTTAAGACTATCAACAAAGTCAATTTTATCATTATTAATCAAAATCTGTATTTTAATTATGTTTTCCATAACTTTAGAGAGAGCCGGAAGAATACTTATAGGTCTTAAGTTATCCAAGGTGGTAGAGGAATTGCTTTTGGGAATAGGCACAACTTTTGCCACTTTCCAAGACAAAGGAAATTTGGATGTTAGGATATTATTAACAAAGAACAGTACATGATTGAAAATCAAAGGCAGTACCATTTTTAAAAATTTTAACGGGATATTGTCATACTCAATAGAATTCGATTTGACTCTACAAAACGCTTCTGCAAGCTCATTCTCATTAATATTTCTAAAATAAAAAGAACCGTCAACATCAGTGCATTCACCAATATTGATAGGAGAAAGATTGTTTATTGTTTGGTGGTTAATAAAGTAATTATTAATAGAATCAACATCCACATCATCAAAAGACACACTTTTATTTAGGCAGCCATAGTTTCGTAAATTATTCCAAATTGGTTTGCAATTGTTATTCTGCAAAATTCGCTATCCAAAGTTTCTTTTTATTTTCCTGTTAGTATATTTTAGACGATTCCTATATTTACAGTTAAATTCAGATTTATCTAATGTAAATGCTTTGAACGCAAGATCACGCAATGATTTCGCATATCTAATTTCCCTAGTCAAATTCAACCACGTTTTTATTCTTAACTTTAAACCGTGCAACTGGAACCAAATCCAAAGCCTCAGCTAAGATAGAGTTTAAAAATACGAGTTGCGCATCAACATCATTAGAGGAATACATATCACTAAAGTCGGCACTAGATGAATGTCATATTTATAGCATGTGATCAACTTTTATAGCAAAAGTTCAAGAAGTTGAACTTTTTCGATCTCCTAGCATCACAGGGGATATCACATGCTATAAGAATTAAAAAGTATACCTGTTTCACACTTCCATTCATCAATGCCATAAAGTAGGGCTCACATGCTATTTCTTTCTTACAAAAAATGTGATACTAGAAGATAATAGAAGATCACATGGAAACGCGGTATTATCTTCTAGTATCACATTTTTTGTAAGAAATTAAAAAAAATTCAAAGTAAGAAAAGGTGATAATAGAATAAAGTCATACAAGTTTTTAAATTAAAAGTAAAAAAATTCAGATAGTAACTTAACATAGAAAACGAAAATGATTTCTGGTTAATGATGGGTAACAAGACAGCCTTACTCCAGCATGGATTCATCCTGTGCCCTGCTTATAACAAGTCCAGCAAAAAAGGCAAGTGAGCAGCATCAAAAAAATCATTATACCAATCTGGATTCATCCTGTGCCAACGTTCCAGCTGGTACAAAAACTGACAAATGAGCAGCATCAAAAATTGAACAAATCTCCTTAAGGCGGTCTTCTCATTCAAAACCCGTTTTTTGGACCCTTTTTAAAAAAATTCTTATTTGAAAACGCAAAGAATAATTGAAAACTTTTTTTATTTATTGTATTACAAAAGGTTCAAAGTAAATAAAAAATTTTTTTTGCCTCGATACGTGGGCTGTTCAAAAAGTAATGAGACTTCAAAGTTGGTGGTGAAAAAAAAGGTGTCGTCACGGCGGCCACGATTCCGGGTCTCCGGAGCGTCTGAAATGAAAAAAAAACGGGGTTATAATCAGTATAGATGTAATTCTCGGGTGAACCTCAAGCTTAACTTTGTGATTTTTTTTGACAAAATGGCGGCCATTCAAAAAAAATTTCAATTTCGGGTTTTTTTTTTTTAGTTTAGTGTAAAAAAAAAATAGTAAAAAATTTTTTAAAATTATGGTCGAGGTTCACCCGAGAATGGTGACAATTCTGCGTCGATTCCACTTTGTTTCATGAAAATCGGTTCAGTTGAACTGGAGATATCATGGCCGCCAGTTCGAAAAACGTGGGTTCGAAATAAACGCGTTTAAAGTTTGAAGTATTTTTTTTGGGAAAAAAAAAAAAAAATCAAAAATGTTTAAATGCAGTTTTAAAGAGCTGACAATTTTTACTTACAAATATTAGTCGGCGATGCCAGCTCCATACAGGCCACCTTCCTCTTTTTCGTAGAAACTGCTTTGTGCTGCCCTCTCTGCTCTGCGAGCCGTTCTGCCAGCTTTTGATGATGCCGCAGCTCGAGTCTCTGATCGGTTCAATCTGTCTTCATTGCGAGATAGGGCGTATTCGTATGCGTTTTTGCCAATCGCAATACCCATCAAACCCATAATTTTAAGTATGGGTATAAAACCGTCGTTGAAGAGGCACGCTGCAATGAAATTGGCCACTTCGATGGTGCGTGCGCCTGAGTTGATGTGTTTGGGCGAAAGTGACCAAAGAACAGAATTGTAGGACTCATTGGAATTCTGAGTTTCAGATCCAAGGCATCTTTCAAGCAAATTATTTGCCGACAGCGCTTCGTAAGCTGGTTTTATTACCTCCATCACCTTCTTGTCGAGAGGTGCATACGTGTGGTGAAAGCTATCTAACGTACCTTCAGTAGCTGCCTTCTGCCATGCGCACCAGCTTGACGCACCGGTGGGGCAATTTTGGTGTTGCGGCTTATCATCGGTGGAGCACTTATGGTAAAAAGTGGCCCAAATTTCGTTTTTCATATCCTCCACGGAGTCAGGATGACGGCGGATCGCAAGGCCATAATATGTGGTCAACTCGGATAGTAATTTGTCGGTGAGCTTGCCCGCACCTTTGCCTCCAATGCCCTTATTTTCTTTTTTTATTTTTCGAAGTCGCGTGCCCATTCGCTTCTGCACATGCCCAATGCATTCTTTCTTTTCCACTATAGGGTCACCGTCATAGGGGTCGACATCTAATACACCTTTGAAGGTCTGCGAATCACCATCGCCGATATACTTTACATATTTTATGCCGTGTGTTTCAAACGACCTGGAGAACATCTCTATTACAGCGTCCACCTCCATTTTCCCAGAGCTTCCTTCATGGTTTATGGTGCATTCTTCGTCATGAGTATCAAGCCAAATTTGGTAAGCCTCTGGCTCTTCTTCCTTCTTGGCTTCCCAATATTTGCAGCTCTTACACAGACGAGATTTTACGACAGTGTCAACAATTTTTTTGGTATGCTTGGCAATCAAAGTTGTGACACCATAAAGGGAAGCAAAGCCACGCTTCTTCTAAGTCCCATCCCCCGACACAGTAAATAAAGTGGGATCGCACTCTGGATTCGCTTTGATCATAGCCTCTTTTTCTTCTCCAATAGCTTTTGAAATGACATGTTCGTACATGGCTTTTCCTGCAACGTACAAATTTTGTAGGATAGTATAGTACAGATTGTTGGACAAACTTTGTCCGAGGTCCATGAGGCCACAAAACATGGTTATACCTTTTGGCCCAATCCCTAAAAGCCGCATGGCAACAACCAAGCGTCGATTAATTTCATATGATTTTCCGATCATAGGTGACGAAGGAATATATGTTGTGCGTGGGCAGGCGCAGTTCAAAGCGATTTTAAATCCAACTCCATTTGGTGAGGCTTCTGAGAACTCAATTTTTTGCTTGCATAAGGCACAAATTACCAACGCTGACAACGTGGTAAACACAGAACAGAACTCGAGAATGCAATACTTCAAATTGTTTTTGATTGATACTTCGTCGTCTTCGTTATTCTTGAATTTCTTGGCCGATGTACTGTTATATTCAGAATCCTCTGGTCTAAGATGCTGATTTCCACTAAACCCGCGTTTTTTAGCACGATTCTGACGCTCACTTGGGCGTTTTTTTTTTTTTTATTACTTTTCCGATCCATTTTACAAAAATCACAATAAATTTATGAAAAATTTACTTTTCCGTTCACTGAAGCGCACGCGTCTGTTGCTCAACTCGATACAAACTGAACTAAATGATGCTTTCAGTTGAACACCTGGACTCAAAAAATGCTTCAACCCCTAAAATAAGCAGAAATGTGTATTCGTATGTTTGTATGAATATGTGTGCAAACACGTTTTTACCTAACAATAAACATTTTCAACGGAATTCGGTGGTTACTTTATGCCGCTTCGTTCGAAAATGAGTCGAAAAAAAATAGCTCATTTTGACGAAGACCTTGCTTCACAAAAAAGGCTGTATCTTCTAAAGTATTTCGAATTTCTAAAAATCCTTTTAGGGGCATATTCACAACTACCCAAGCTATAAATAAATGCAAAAAAAAGTCGAAAAAAAAGTTGCTCAATGAGAAGACCCCCTTAAGACTGAATGTTTTGATACTACCATCAAGCATGGTGATTCTCGATGGAGGGGAATCTTTGTTAAGTATTTTAAATTGTTTGATTTTCTTTTCGTTCAAGAGCTTTCTACATGTGAAGTTTAGTTTACTAGCCGCCGGCGTGAAATGGTCATTAACATAGACCCGAGATTGCAGATCACCACCTAAGATGTCACATAGTTTTAAGTTCCGCTTCTTAAAATATTGCTTCATTAAATCATCACGCTGTTTAACATTGTTAAACTTTACTAGAACAGTTGTCTGCCTTCGCATGTAGCACCAATACTGAAGGTCAGAGGCGTTAGTGGGAAGATTCAAAAACTTGCAAACAGCTAGGACTGGTTCATAGATGTTAGGCAACCCAGCAGGAAGTCCACTAATTAATATATCAGCACGGTTTATTTGGCGCTGTAGTGCATTATTCGCAAGTTCCAGCTCCATAGTTTTGTTGATGTAGACTCAACTAGCACAATCTGCGGGTGGCAACTGTTAATATCAGCCTTGATGTCATTAATAGTTGTCGACCAATCCATTTTAAAATCGCTAAGTAGCGTAGTGAAATGTTGTTTCATATCTGCAATCCCAAGTTTGAGGTCACACAGTTCAGCTTGCAGAGCCTGGAAACTATTGTCAGAAGGCGGACTTTCCTTGCACTTCTTGCAGATATACGTAAAAATCCGATTTTTTAGCAAGAATGCGTGCTGTTCCAAAGTGACATCCATACATTCTATGTGAAACCAGCAGCCACACACTCCACATCCAATACTATTTTGGAGCTTACCGATGTTTTTTGAGCACACACAACAGTTGAGGTATTTCGGCGGCGCCATTTCCAAGCCCAAGGTTAAGCAATGTGGACAGAATCAACAGCTAATTGCAGCAACAACAACAAGCAGCACACACAAGCAAATCGTCAAGTGCAAGTCAGAAACAGTAAAACAGCATGTAAAAAAAAAAAAAAAAATGCAGCACACAGAACAAAGCGAGGCCAAAAAATCAAGTGATAATTTATAATAACTGCTTGAAAATATCCAATTACGATGATTAAATCGCCGAATATAATGTTATAGAAGAAGAGATTTCACCGCAAATAATTTATATACAGTTAAGTATCACAATTGAAGATAAGTATTAATCGACCACTGAAATTAATAACTACTCGAACATAGTGTTGCCAGAGAATTGATCTGATTTTCATGTTTATTTTCATAACTTATTTTAAAGAAAAATGACAAAGTGCTTATCAGTTTTTTGAAAATTTATGTCTAATAAATTGTTTGGAAAGTATTTTATATTTCAGCTGCTAGCCAGTTGAGTTTGCCTTCTTCGGTGAAGTATTCCATGAATTGCTGCCTTATGTTCTCTGCTTCACCTTTCCGTGGATTATAAAGTCCTTCTGCTGAGGTGCTATTAGTTGATCTTTCTTCGCTTGCATAACTTGCCGTGTAATTTAAGTCATTTTCAACAAGGAAGTTGTGAAGTGCCACGCATGCAAATGTTATTTTTTCCACTGTTTTAACGCGGACATTCATTGGTGCTAATAACACGCCAAACCTATTGGAAAGAATTCCGAACGCATGCTCCACAACGTGTTTTGCCCGGGAAAGCCTCATGTTAAATATTTTCTTTGCATTGCTCTTCTTGGTACGGATATGGTTTCAGAATGTGCCTTTGCAATGGAAAGGCATCATCTGAAACTATAACATAGGGAAGATTGCGTCCTCTACCGACTGTTACATTCGATGGCAAGCCTTTTTCTTCGTCTAAAAGATTTCTTAAAGGACTTTGCAAGAGCACGACAGAGTCATTTGACCGCCCATTGCAACCAATGTCCACAAAGATAAATTTGCAATTTGCGTCGACCAACGCAAGTAAAATTATACTGTCAGTACCTTTGTAATTATGGTAGTAAGCACCGGAATTATGCGGTGGCCGAAAAGTGATGTGCTTGCCATCAAGAGCACCGAGACAGTTCGGAAATTGCCACTTCAACGCAAATTCTTTAGCAACTCCTTCCTACTCCGCAGGATTGCTTGGCATCTTTAAATGCTAACTGAAAATCAATTATAATCTATTAAAGAAGTAATGAAAAAACTTTCATACCTTTACATATTGCTCTTTCAATCTCATGTATAATGCTGTGCACACTTCAGGAACCACCTGGCATATTAATGATGTCGACAACTTTGTTTGATAGTTGAAACTCTTATATGACTCTCCTATTAAAAAATTAAGAATGAATTGCAATGCAAAATTAATTTACACTTCACAAACATACCACTAGCAAGAAACCGCAGTGTCATTGCTAATTTTTCCTCCGGAGGAATTGCATCCCTAAGTTGTGTGTTGGTGCGCTCAATGTCTGGCTTACTTAAGTTTAATAAGAAGTCGAACTGCGTCGAAGTCATCCTCAAATAATTAGTATATGAAGGCTCATCTGTTATTTGTTAAGGAGGCAAATGAACCATCCTCGTCGCGTTCGAGCCTCCAAGGTTTTATCCATCTGCGCTTGCTTTTTTCCTTGTCAGGTAAATCGGCTGCCTTTTGGCATAAATCAAGGAGATCTGTTAATTTATGTAATATATTTAAAACATGAAAAAATGTATGGAAACTTATTGCTTACCCAGAACAACTTCATCGTCGCTTTCATCCGAAAACACTTCAATAGCTGCTTGAGTGCACTGCATTAAATTTTTAAGCAAAAACATTTTGTTTACTTCCATCGTGGTCAAAAATCAAAATCCAGTTTGCAAATTTATTAAAATTCAGTTTATTTTTATTTATTATTTATTTTTTATTTATTAGATTGTAATCCTTATGCTACAAGATTATTAATAACCTTAACATTTAAAACATAAGTCACGGAGACATTAAAATTAAATACAATTGGTGATAAAAAAGAAAAATATTAAAAAAGACTTAAATAAATTGATTAACTTAAAATTAGTATTGAATTGGAAACAACATTAAATAAAAAGAGCAATTGAGCATTTAGATAGCTATTTGATAAAATTTTATTAAAGCCTTCTTAAAGATATTTGCATTGCTAATTTTCCGGAGGTTTACTGGCAATGAGTTCCAGAGACGAATGGCATGCACAAAAAATTGACGCTTAGACACAACAGTAAAGTGCCTAATGGGCTTAATCAAGTTATTACGACTAGACCGCGAAAATTCCACTTTGTTAAATAAAAATTCGAGTTCTTTCGTATAAATAATCTTATGTAGCATAATTAAGGTTCTGTATTGCAACAAATTGTCTAACGAAATCAGAAAAATTTTTTTTGCAAATTGTGAAACACGAGCATAGCGTTTGAGACCGTAAATATATCTTGCAATGTCGTTGAAGACTTTGTTCAGTTTTTACTTACTGATTGAGTCACAGTTACCAAAATCTCACAGCCGTACAAAAGAGTTGGGATGAGGTACGTTTTCGCAATAAGCATTCTTATTTTAAGTGGTGTAAAGTACTGCGAAGGCCATAGACCACGAAGCCTTACATATACCCTACCTGTAGCTATATTAATATGTGAGTTCCATGTTAGAGTTTGGTTAAAAAAGATGCCTAGATTTTTAGCATTTGACACATATTCGACGTTGATGTTATTTAATATTAATTTTGGAAATCAGGCAGTATTCAAAACATATTTAGAAATCACTAAGCAATGCGACTTTTTAGGATTTAGCGCCAAACCATTTCTGTGAGCTCAAGCATTAACTTTTTCTAGGTTAACATTCATATTACTAATAGTTCTGTTTAAGTCATTAGTTGTGCAGGAAGAGTACAGTTGCACGTCATCCGCGTACATATGTATCTCACGTAAATAGATGTAAATAGAGAACAGCAAAAGCCCCAGAATAGAGCCCTGCGGGACACCTCTGGTAAGACCAACATATGAAGACAGCTGGACACACAGTTTGCTTCAGTTTGCTTGCTATCTATCTCGCTTTATTTTTCAAGAAAACAAGGAAAGAAGACAAGAAATTGAATTCAAGTCTTGACCAATGTGGAAGCTTTCGTCAAGTTCAAAAGAGAACGTCAAAAAAACTTGACTTCAAGTCTTGATCAATGTAAAAGGGGTCGAAGAGAGAATTTGAGCATGAGAGTCACTCATGATCGCTAATGTGTACCCCGCTTTATGATCAACTGTGCTGTGCACAGTATTGCCATATTTTATTTTTAAAAAACTAATTTTCAGAAAAAACTTTTTTGGTGAAAAAACAAAAATTAAACGTCTATTTTTAAAATGTATGCTTTAAAACTTTTATTATTGTATTCGACATAAAGTATTTAAATTAAATTAATAATTAAACAAAACAAAAAGAATCGCATTCATTAACTTAAATCATTTAAATTATAAATTTATTTAAAAACATAAAAATTTGTATAAATAAACATTTGAGATTTTTATGAATGTAAATGCCATTACCAATTTTGGAGATCATAGCAAATTACATCCTATGTAAAATAGTTGGACACATTAAATTACATTAATTTTAGTAGATTAATTTAAGAATGAGGAGATAATTCCAAGTCTTTTTTATTAAAAATGAACGTTGCTTATGCTGTTTTTATCGATTGCTGAAGCACCAGCTAATGCGGAAAGCATTTTTTCTCAAATCTGTATATATATTATACAGCCTTAATATATATTATATATATATGTATATTCAGCCTTTTGTGAAATTTTTCGATGGAGAGACTGTTTAAGAAAAATTTAATGAAACTACAAATTTCTAGCAGTCACAAATGACGAAATTTTAAAAATAAAATTATTCTTATACATATTCTGATCAAACTTTTTTATTATTTATTCGTCATTCCTTAAAAAATCGTTTTCCTTAAAAAAAATCTTTAGTTCAAAGAATCCCACACAAGGTGGGAATTTCTAATTTGTTTCTGATTTTAGTTGTATTAATACTTATTTGTGAAAAAATACGTTCTACATTTGCTGTTGGTGTAAGAATCGTTAAAACAGCATAAACTAGTTTTCTAAGTACTGGGAAGACTTTGAAATTATCTCCACGTTTCTGATCAAAAATTGCTTTCCAAAAAGTTTCAAAACTATTTTCATTCAGTAAATTCAAATGAATGAAATTAATGTGGCGCAACTTATGCCACTCATCGTCAATTCTTGGAATTTTTTTGATTGAATGACATTGGGTAAAACACACACAAATTCAAAATAGTTAAATCCTGTCATTTTAAAATATTGCGTCAAAATCTTTTGCTATAACTTTTGATTTAAACAATAGCATAACTCAACATAAAATTTTGAACAATGTTCTCTAAAATCCATTTCATTTGTTTCGGATAATTTATGCGTAGAACTTAAAGCCGAATATACCTCGGCTCCTAAATTAATGTCTTTAGGACTTTTTAAAAACTTGGAATCATTTACATCAGTTTCTTTGTAGTTTTCAAAGCATATCACGCTTACGTAAGTGGGCGTAAAAATAACAAATCGTAAATTAAACAGGCCTGCGTACTTAAATTGTGAATAGCCCTACTGTTTCTTATAATTTAACAAATTAGCGGCTGTAATAGTATGGCCTGCATAGACTGTTACAATAATAAATATTATTAAATCGACTGCCACATGGCTTATATTTTTTTACAGAAAAACTTGCTTTCGCTCTAGAAGCATTTTAACTCTTGCTTTTGACGCTATGTCGTAAATATGGCAGAATAATAAGGTAGGCTCAAGCTGGAGTAAAAATAAAGATGTATGTCAAAATCGGCTGGTCAAATTTTATTTTTCTTAGTGTTGTTGCGTTTTATAATTTGACGTTTAACGTTCTCACAGCTTTGTTGTTGCAAAGCTTGTTTGAGTAGTCATTTAAACGTGAGCCTACCTTATAATTGTACTGAATTTTAACATATCGTGTTATGAGAATCTAATACAAATGATGTGTCTGAGTTTTAAACAATGTTCTTATATTCACAGTGATTAGTTATCATTGTCATTACGTTAACAATTAAACATTAGAATTAAATGAATATTTAACATTATTATGCCACTATTGGAGTTATAATTTATAACATTTACTTCACTTACTTTATTTGCTTTGCTTATTAGTTCTTAAATCAGTGTTTCAATTTCCGTGAAGAAAAAAACTAGGCATAGATAGAAAACACGGATAATATGTAAATAGAATAACATTTTTAACATTGTTTTATGATTGAGCTCGAATACTTTCACAAATAAAAATATTGACATTATCACATTTAATTTAACATTGATCTTAGATTAACTTATTATACAATGCCAAAGTGCTATTGATTATTTTCTTTTTTGAATTGATTTTGCTTATTTAATTTTTCTTGTGAGGTTTAAAAACACCGTATTTTTCAGCTATACAATTTTTAGGTCTTCATGTACAACTAATATAAATACAATCAATGTGATATACTGATAGGTTTTGCTCCCCACAATCTGTCATTAAATACAATAATTAAGAGTAGAGACAATTTATTACTAGCATTAAAAGTTTAGCCTCTGTTATGGCCTGGTATTGCTTTAGTGTAATATGGAATGGGAGATCCATAAGGGATATCCTCCAGCCCATCAGAGAAAACCCCAACAGGCGAGTGATAAGTAGAATTCACCCAAGATGTATCCGATTGTGAGGCAAAAGATTTCCGTGATTAAATAGTTTTCTGATTGACTCAATTTGAGAATACATTTTTTCATTAAATACGTAGCATAGCTCATGATTGGCATGATTTTCGCCTCGCCGTACACAAATTTATTAAAAAACCTTTTAGAACTTGATTCAAAGCTTTTGTTAATGCACATCCTAAGGACCTTTCTTCCAAGCTGTAAAATGTTGGCTTGTTGATAGCGTATCAAGTTCTTCGGGGATCGGAGATGATTGAAATAAAAAACAACGGTTGATTTACAAAACTGTATTTTGGCGCTTACCAGTGAAGTTGTTCATATGTCGAAGGTACAAATGAGATAGAGCAAAAAAATTAACAGCATAAAAAATGTAAAATTCTTCTTGAGTCGCTAAGCCGAATTTGAGAACCGCAAGCGGTTATAAAAAAGGTACAAGATTATGCAATATTGATGAGAATTACAAGTTATCGATACATATGAGTGAAATTAAGAAATGATTAATTATAAACGAAGAACTTCAGCTGGGTCGACATCTGCAGCAAGCTCTGCAGACGCTGGAGCTCGCGGATGACGTTCGCTAAGTGCGTCCGCGGATTATCACTGCGCTGGTGTGGACTCTCGCTGCGCTGATGTGTTACCGGCCGAGTACGCTCCTGTGAGCGCTTCGTTGGCTGAGGTGTCCTGAATAACAGACGAGGACGGGATCTGCGATCGGAACTATCAGGAAGCATACGTGGACTTTCCGACGATGGCGACAGACTGCTGGCTCTTCTCCCCAGTCGATGAGCTAGCTTGCTCATAATGGTCGGTTTACCTGAACGCCGTGGTGTGGCCGCCTTGACCGTGATGCGTTTTGTAGGGTCCGCATGAAGCATCGAGTGGTGGAGGTCGCCACATACGTTGCACATTGCCTTCGATGTGCATCTTCCGAATGCGTGGGACCGAGCAAGGCAGTTCGAGCAGTACCCGTGTCGACGCACTGCCTGTCGACATTGCAGGATGGGCATCCTTTTGAACCTTTCGCAGAACCGAATCGAATGGTGTTGCCGGCACAGCTTGCATTCATATAATCTAGAGAAAGAGAGAGAGATCAAAAATTTATTAGTTTGAGTCGTAATTGGGGAGTTCGAAGACTGAGACATATGAGATAGATGGGTGAATAGCGTGAGTATAATGGAACAGAGTCGCAATTTGAGAATGCGAAGACTGAAACAGCAGTAGATAATAGAAAGTGACAGGTAAGAGCAAGAGAAGAGAGATGCAAAGATAAATGTAATTTGAATGGGAGTTGATACGAATTCATCTATTGCGAGGGTAGCACGCATAACTTCACGATGGGTCGAGTTACGACACCAGTCTGTGTGCGGATATCTGCTACTCGGGCTCGACTGTCTGGGCCAAGGTAAGTTTTTATAACCCGACTGAGCCGCCATTCAGTGGGAGGAAGCAATTCATCTTTTATGACGACAAAATCTTCAATGTTGAGGTCTCGCTCTGAATATTTCCACTTGTACCGTTTGTGCAGTTCTGTCAAATATTTCTCTTTCCAACGACGACTAAATTGGTGATGCAGAACTTTAAATTTTTCCCACCTATTAAGCAGAGAGAGATTTTCTTTCCCGAGCTCTGGAAGGAATAGCAAGAGAGCACCTCGAATAAAATGTCCCGGCGTTAAGGGCAAAAGTTGAGTAGGATCGTCGCTCATTGGAGATAGAGGTCTCGAGTTCAGCACAGCTTCGATGCGGGGTAAGAGTGTTGATAGTTCTTCAAAGGTAAATTTGTGGTTTAGCGTGACCTTGAAATTAGTTTTGAAATTTTTTGCGGCGGCTTCACACAATCTACCCATGTGTGGGGCGCTAGGTGGTATAAAAGACCATTCAAAACCCTGAGTGCTGTATTTCAGTGAAATGCCATTAGCGGATTTTTTAATGAATTCCTCGTACTCTTTTAAAAGCGTTCAGCTAGCTCCACCAAATTTCGGCCATTGTCAGAAAGCACCTTCTTGGGCAGGCCACGTCGACCGACAAATCGCGCGAAAGTTGCACAGAAAGCTTCTGACGAAAAATCAGAGATGGCTTCCAGGTGAAAGCTTTCGTCGCAAAACAAATGAACACGCATACATAGCCTTTGAGTATTGGAGCTTTTCTCAAGGGAGAAGATTTCAATTCCAAGGAACCGGCAAAATCCACTCCAGTGACGGTAAAAAGAGGTGAAAAATTGACGCGTTCAGGTGGCAGAGCAGCCATAATCTGAGTTTGTATCTTCTGCTTGTGTATTGTGCATACTTTGCATTGATTTATGCAATATTTAATTTTTTATTTAGAATTCTTGACGCACCATTCTGAGTATAAGTCGGTGCTCTGCGTGAAGGAGAGTCTTATGGGCAAATTAAATGAACATGTGGCAAACACGTTATTTTTCTGAGATAATCAGAAGATGCCTTTCATTATAGCTGAGTGCGGCGTTTGCCAAACGACCATTCACTCGTAATGTTGCCTCTTTGTCCAGAAAGGGATTCAAAGTTAAAAGAGAACTTTTCTTTGAAATGGGTTTTAAATTATCTTTTCTTTGAAATACTTTTCTTTGAAATGGGTCTTAAAGATCGTGATATTGTTGTGAATTAATCACAAACGAAGCAAATAACCACTGCATACTTGTAGGCACTACCTTTTGTGCCATAAAACAACCTTGAATTTCTGAATTCAAGACCAATGCCAAGTCCAAGTGCAACTGCATAAAAATGCAGTATCAGCATTAATGCACAAACCGTTTAAGCTATGACGCGTGCCATAACTTAAACGGTAACAAGCGAGCAGCTTAAATAACAAGCAATACCGCCAGCATGTTGCTGTTGCCATTGTCGCGAGAAATAAACTGACACCGTTGTGCCTTCTGCACCGGGAACAAAATGCATTTATAGTATTTTTTCTGCTGCAATTAATAATTGGACAATATTTAGTGCAAGGGAATTCCGTCTTTCGAAATAAGCAACAGAATGTATGACAAACAAAATGCAATATGAGCATTTTGTTTGCAATTAAACAACCTTGGTACAATTCTGCCGTCATAAGGAAGAGTGCGGCATCTAGCATGAAAATCAAAATTCATTTTATTGTATTTTCCTTATTCTTCATTCATCCTCTTTAAGATTGTAAAATAAAAATTCCAAATTTTTGGCCACAAACCTTAATTTTTTAACCTAAATTGTCGTATCTACCCAAAGTTTAGATATCATTCCAGGATAAAACGCAGTATCTACATAAACAGAGTAAAAAATGTCGTATCTACATGTAGATGCCGCACTTTTTGTTTGTTTCTTATTTATTTTATATACACAATTTTTTTTTCATTCATAAAAAATAGAATTTGAGTCATATGATTTTTTTTTAATTACGTGTTGTATATATTTATTATATCTTTGATTTAACCCTTATAATATAGATCATATATATCGGTAAGATGGTTTTGATGATATTTTAAATTAAAATAAGCAAATTATTTTCCTTATAGGTGCGAAAATTGATGCATATACGGCTCAATGTTTTTATTGAATAAAATCAAGTACAGTGTTTTATGCCACAGTTTTTGAATTATTAGTTAATTCTTTTAAATAACCTTATAGTTTATATTTTCCTGGGCTTCTCTTTTCTAAAGAATAAAATTTTTATAATTATTTCATCCCTTTTTCATAAAATATTGCCTTTTTATTGTAAAGCGTTTTGCTTCGATTTTTGAAAATTGTAGATGCCGCACTCTTCCTTATGACGGCAGAATTGCCAAGCACAAGAATGTCATCCGGGAAATGTCGATAATCCCGGTCAGATAAGGAAATGCAAATTAGCATTCCGGTATGGCGAAATTATTGTAAATATGTTAAGCTAGAATTAATTATGTAACAAAAATAAGAAGAAGAAGCGAGCCCAGATATGTTATAAATATCTGGTCTCTGGTAAATAAAGAGTTCAGTTGAAAGTTAATCAACGAAAGTACTAAATAAAAATCGTGAGTTTTCATTGCAGTGAGTTTTCTAGTTTGATTCCAACTCTGACGACCGACGCAAACTGAAGATCCTGAACCAGACAATGGTTGGTGAGTATACCAGCAGTTAACTCGATTAAATGACTCGACGTTGGGTAGCTGGTTCCAAGTGCCAGGTGCGAACCAGAAACTCGGCTCAGGTGTATCGCCTGTAGCCACCCATTATAACAGGATACGGCCAGAAACCGTATCCATCCAAACTAGGAAGTTTAGGCCACGATTAAGTACCTACGGGTATCCTCACAGAGAGAATCCCAACATAAATAGTGCAGTCGGTAGGATCCTTTTTGTTCACGGGAACATCAAGGATATTTTAAAAATAAAATAATATAAAATAATATAATAAAATATGACAAGAGAAAATTTTTTTTAAATCAATCAGTAGGCTTCGATCTTAACAAGTTCAAGTGCTTGTTGCGATAACCACAGCAGAAAGTCAATTACAATAAGTTCCAAGTGCTTGGTGTAATTGCAAAAGAAACAAAACCAAAGCCGATACCCAACAGATTCATGTGTTTGTTGGAATATTTGGCCAATGTTTCCGGGGTTAGACAAACGAACAATAAAATATTTAATCTATTATCGGAAGTGACAATGTTATAAAAAAAAGGAGTCTTAAAACACAAACGAAAATTATTGCTAAAATTTATAACGTTTCGGATTTTTAACTCTAACGAGATTTAATCAAGGTTTTTATTTTTTTTTTTTCAAGAGCGGCATTTTGCCATAAACTAGAAGAGCCGATTTAGGCATGTGTTTTCGTTACAAGGCAATCTTACCATCACCAATCTAATAACATAATAACCAGCACCAATCTAATAACCTCTCGTACCTTACATTGCAAAAAAAAAAATATATTTTGGGTTTTGAAGAAGAAGTTCAATCCCTGTGTATATGAGTGCTTAATGTTTGAAAATTCGATGCTGTATGTAGAAAGTTTTTTGGGAGTTTAGTTTGGTTAAACAAACGAGTTGAGTCCAACTCAAGAGTGATTTTAAGGGAAAAATTTTTTGGAAATTGAATTGTGTTAGTAGGATCCACGTGGGCCCAGCCAAAATTAAGTATTGATGGCGGATCCATCTTCCACCACCTCTCGGGAAAGAGGATGGCAGGGATAAATTTTGATTAATATAAAGGGTTAAGTCTCGTTTAACACCTTTTAGAGTTTATGATTTCAAATATGGTTTGAAAACATAGAATTTTTATTATTAATTACTTTCATTGTCGACATAATTTTACTACGTGGCGGTCTGAAGGACTTAACCTGTCAATTACGAAGCAGATGCAGAAGATTAACCTGGCGGCGGATTTCTATGGAAAAGGAAATACAGGTGTAAATAAAGTAACTCATCGTGGAAGAACATCTGCAAGCACCAAGGCGATTCGAAACGTGAACATTCGAAACATTAAACGGTAATTTTAGCTTGCTTTTTTTTAAATGGATCACACTAGTGACATAGATAGAAAGTATCTAGATCTCATAGGAGAATTGGACAGGTTTTTGGAAAAATTGTTGGTCCGAGCAAAAGTGGTTATATCAAACAAAGATAATTTCGCTTTGCTGCAGTCAAATAAGGTGGGGAAAAATTTGACAAAGGTAGAAGAGGCAGACGCAGTGTTTGATTTCATATTGTCACGAGCACGGCTCAAGCAAGGAGATTTGAGGAGTATAAGAGATTTAGAGGCTCTGAGAACAAAGTTAGGCGAGGTGCAACAACTAAGAATAGGAGACCAAGGAGCAGATGAGCTAGATTTGGAAAAGGAAAGATTGCGACATTGTTGCAAAGAGATGGCGTATCGACAGAGTTAGTAGAGAAGTTAATTGTCCAACAAGCTGGAGTAGATTTTGAGACGGTCGAACAGGCAAATGCTAGGAGTAGGGAATTACAGGTACAAAATAGGCATTTGCAGGAAGAATTGAAATTGGCAACAGAAAATTTATTGCATCATAAAGAGGCAACAGACGTAGAGACAGAAGAAGGGGGACATATCTACGAGAATATAGAAATAAAAAATAATACAATGAATCTAAACGCAATAGCTAAGACCATGAATAATCTGGTCCCATTATTCTCGGGAACCGACTCGCCAACGGAGGTTTACAGGTTCATTCAAGGGTGCGATCTTGCATTCTTCGTTACTATTTTATTAATTTTATTATTTATTACGCGTTATAAATTCTTCGATAACACTAAAATTATTGCAGGATTAGTTAATGTTTAACTCATCATCAAAATCTGAAGTCTGTGCTCAATATAAGTTTCGTATTAACTCTCGGTGCCTACAACAGCCGAACTTAGCGTACAAATAATCAAAACTGTTTGTCTTCCACAATGGAAAAGTCAATTGGTTGTGGAATGTGCAGATCTGGGTGGAGTACATATGAACACTTCATCTCGTGCTGTGGCTGCTCCAAACTGTTTCATCCAAAATGCACTTGGCTCTCTGCCCGAATTGGTGATGCATTGAGGAGCACTACGCCATATGGTTTGCAATGGTTTTGCGCTAATTGCAGAAAGTGTTCTAGTGCCATCTTTCTTCAAAAGTTACTGGAACGCCGCTCCTCTGCGGCAAGTTTGGAGAGTGAGTTCGTGCGAGTCAGTGATGCCTTGGTCAAACACTCCAGCATACTTTCTAGCTTGGTCGAGACGCTGCACCGAAGCAATTCATTAAAGCCTCCAACTTCACCAGACCCACCAGCTAATTCCGCGTCTGGTAAGGCTAACCACTCCTCTAGAACAACTCGAGCATCTGCAAAATCTTCATCATCATCATCATCTTCATCATCATTATCTTCATCATCATCAGCATTTATTACTTAGTCTTCATCGTCAGCACTTGTTACTCAGTCTTCATCTGAGTCTTCACAGACTCTGTCCATCTGAACCACCTGTGAGTACCGGCTCTATTGATAATACAGTTAATATCGCTTCTACAATTCAATCTGCTCCTACCAGTCTTCCGTCTGCATCTTCTGCACTGCCTGTTGGCTCTAGCATGGAATCTTCCTTCAACGATTTAGCACCGATATTGTCTGCGAACCATCAAATTTCTTCAATTGCGCTAAATTCGGCTAATGCCGCCTCTAAGAGCAGCGCTCATCAACAATTTCAGCTTGAAACGCCAGTATTACCTACTGCTACCAGTTTTTTGACTCCAACCTCTGCGTTACCTGCTGCCAACCTGATCGTTGTGCAAAGACCGTTACGTAAATCTATATTCATCTCCAGAGTGGCTGCATCTACGTCTGTGAATGATGTATGTCATTTTTAACCTCAAAATTTCAACCATCAACACCTACTCATCTGCTACAAACTTTCCGCCAACATGGCTCGTGAGATATCATCCTTCAAACTATTAGTCGATAATTTGAACTACATATCTTTAGTATCGGCTAGTTTTTGGCCACCTGGTACAATGGTGCATGAATTCATACCTCGCCCTAGACGTGGATTACCTTCTCGAAGCTCATTACTCAACACGACTTCTACTCCAAAAAACTGATAGGACGTAGTCATAGGTATTCTTTATATTATCAGAATATTGGTGGCATGAGAAGTAAAATTAATTAGTTTTTTTGTATCCTCATGTGGTTTAGATTATGATATTATAATTTTCACAGAAACTTGGCTGTCTGACAGTTATCTTACTTCTGAAATATTCAATGGTTTTTCGTACAATGTGTTCCGTAAGGATCGCTGTTCTTTAACATCAGGGCTTTCTAGCGGAGGTGGAGTTCTTATTGCGATAAAAAACTCACTCTCCTGTAACCAGGTAGTACCTCCTCATAATAATATTGCTCTGCCGGTTGTCTTTGACATGGATCAGATTATCATTAAACTCTTTGTGGATCGTTCATTTAAACTTTTCATTATAGCGAGCTATCAACATGTAGTACAAGTTTTCAACATGTACTATTCGCTGGTGGTTTTAACCTGGGGAACATTATTTGAAAGCCTGACTGATGAATCTTACCCTCTCCCGTTTAATGCACATGGTATAATTGAAAACCTTTTAGTAGACTTTTTCACTCGTCATGACTTGGCCCAAATAAATGATATTTCTAATGACCTTAATCGAATTCTTGATCTTGTTTTTGTACATAAAGAATTTGATTTTCCTTAGAATCTCCTATCTCACCTTTGTTTCATGGTACCTACCACCATAAACCCATTTTAGTTGAATTTTCTTATCAATTCCAAAAACTGGTCACTAACGAGAACTTCTCGTTAAACTACATAAATGCTGATTTTAATGTGATGTTGTCTTCGATATCGTGGAATTCTGTACTTGAAAGCTCAAACTTACTTACTTACTTACTTAGGTGGCCGTGACAACCCGTGTCCGGATTTCGACCGACCTCATCAGCTCTCGCCAGGCGCCTCTGCTTTGCGCGCGCCTTCTCCAATCGGATACACCAAGTGCGGTTAGGGCTTCCTCAGCCTGGTCCATCCATCGGAGGCATGGTCTCCCTCGTCGTCGTTGACCAGCGACCCTCGCTTCGAGCACCTTTTTCGCTGGAGCTTCGTCGTCCATACGATGGACATGACCCAGCCAGCGTAGTCGCTGCACAGTTATACGCCGAACTACGTCAATGTCTCCGTAGAGCTCATACAGCTCGTGGTTCATTCGGATGCGATAGTCATCGCCGACTCGAACAGGACCGAAGATTTTGCGAAGAACTTTTCTCTCGAACACCCCCAGAGCGGCTGCGTCAGTTTGCGAAACTACCCATGCCTCAGCGCCATAAAGCAGCACAGGTAGAACGAGCGTCTTGTAGAGTGTTAGTTTTGTCGATCGAGAGAGGGCTCTGGAACTTAGTTGCTTACTGAGCCCGTAGTAGCACCTATTAGCAATTATTGTTCTTCGCTTTATCTCCAGGCTGATTTCGTTGTTAGTATTAATGGCGGTGCCAAGGTATACAAACTCCTTGACTACTTCAAAGTTATAGCTGCCGGATGAAACGTGGGAGTCTAAACGCCGAGCTCCCTTGTTTGTAGACAGCATATACTTTGTTTTACCCTCATTTATCGTCAAACCCACTTTGGCTGATTCCTTTTCGATAGCGGCGAAAGCAGCGGTAACATCTCTCTTGGTTCTGCCAACAATATCAATATCATCAGCGTAAGCAAGGAGCTGGACACCTTTATAGAAAATGGTGCCATTACGATGCACACCGGCCTTTCGTACGATCCCCTCCATGATGATGTTGAAGAGATCGCAAGACAGTGGATCGCCTTGCCTGAAACCTCTTTCGGAATTGAAGGTTTCGGAGAGGTCATTTCCTACCTTGACGGAGCTGCGTGTGTTGCTCAACGTCATTCTGCAAAGTCTAATCAACTTTGCAGGTATACCGAACTCAGACATTGTTGCGTATAGGCAATCCCTTCTCGGGCTATCGAACGCAGCTTTAAAGTCGACAAAGAGATGGTGTGTGTCAATTTGATTTTCGTGGGTTTTCTCCAGGATTTGTCGTAGCGTGAAAATCTGGTCTATGGTTGACTTACCAGGTCGAAAGCCACACTGATAAGGTCCAATCAGTGTTTTTGTAATTGGCTTTAATCTTTCACACAGTACGCTTGAGAGAACCTTATATGCGATGGAAATAAGCGCCTCTATAACTTGCGCAGATTGTAGGGTCTCCTTTCTTAAGTATAGGGCACAGTACACTGAGGTTCCAATCGTCGGGCATGCTTTCTGCTAGCCATATTTTGCTGATGAGCTGATGCATGCGCCTTATCAATTCATCGCCGCCGGCTTTAAACAATTCAGCTGACAGGCCGTCAGCACCAGCTGCTTTATTGTTTTTGAGTCGTTGGATAGCAACTCGAACCTCTTCATGGCTAGGTGGTGATACTTCCACTCCGTCATCGTCGATTGGTGGCACTGCACTGTGCTCTCGATGGGCGGCATTGGTGGAATCGTCGCCATTAAGTAAATTGGAGAAGTGCTGTCTCCACAATCTAAGCACACACTGTGTATCCGTATTCAGATCTCCATTTTCGTCTCTACAAGTGGATGCTCCGGGCTTGAAACCTTGGGTTAGACGCTTAACCTGTTGATAGAATTTTCGTGCATCCTTCTTGCCCTGGTATACCTCTAGTTCCTCACGCTCACGCTTTTCCTGCTCTCTTTTCTTGCGTCTGAAAAGGCGCCTCTCTTCCTTCCTCTTTTCGCGGTAGTTTTCTCGCACGGCTCGCGTTGCAGCTGACTGCAGCGTTTTTCTATAAGCGACGTTTTTTACTGCAGTCGCAATGCGACACTCCTGATCATACCATTGGTTCCGAGGTTGCGGGCGCCGGAAACCAATGACTTCTTCAGCGGCAGCGCGCATGGAGTGGGATATATGCGCCCAAAGTCCGCCGGCGTCGTCGAGTCCAGAGGTTGGTTGGTTGAGCTTAACCGAGAGTTGAGCGGAGTAGGCATCGGCAGTCCGTTGTAATTGCAGCTTAGCGACATCTAGCTTTCGTTGCATTCCTGTGCGTATGTTCTTGGCATTGCATAATCGCATGCAGATCTTGGCTGCAACAAGATAATGGTCGGAGTCAATGTTGACCCCCCGAAATGTACGCACATCTAGAACACTAGAGGCATGCCTTCCGTCGATTACAACATGATCAATTTGGTTTCGCGTTTTTTGATCCGGGGACAGCCAGGTGGCCTTGTGGATGTCGAGGTGCTTAAATCTGGTGCTACTAACTACCATGTTTCGTGCCGCGGCGAAGTCGATCAGTCTTAGACCGTTGTTTGTGGAGGTCTCGTGAAGACTGAACTGACCGACAGTGGGGCCAAAGATGCCTTCCCTTCCGACTTTCGCATTAAAATCGCCGAGGACTATTTTCACGTCATGGACCGGAAGGTGGTCATATACGTCCTCAAGACTAGCGTAGAAAGCGTCCTTGACGGCTTCGTCCTTTTCCTCCGTCGGGGCGTGCGCGCAAATAAGGCTTATGTAGAAAAATTTTGCCTTGATGCGGATCGTGGCCAATCTTTCGTTCACAGGTGTGAACCGGGAAACAAGGTGGCGTAGTTTCCGGCTAACGACGAATCCACATCCGAATTCGCGCTTCTCCGCATGGCAGCTGTAGTAGATATCGCAGTGTGCTTGTTTAGAGCAGCCTTGCCCTTTCCATCGCATTTCCTGGATGGCGGTGATGTCAGATTGTATTGTTTTGAGGGCTTCCGCCAGTTGGATAATGGCACCTTCCCTATAAAGGGTCCGGACATTCCAGGTGCATATCCGTAAATCATTGTCCGTTTTTCGTTTGCGGTGGTCGTCAACGTAATTGGGGTTCTTATCCGAGGCTGGTTTAGTTTTCATTGGGCAGTAGTAATGTGGCGGGACCCAAACCCTGCGCACATTCCATGTTTAAGGTCTATGGATCGACCCGCCGCTCAAATTAGCCGTCAAACTGACGGATGCCAGTTTGCCGTTGCCCAGGGAACACCACTTGGAGGTTTGAGTCGACTTGAGACGATTTCGACATGGATAATGCTGGCCTCGCCAGGTTGAGGCGGTCAGACACGTTGCCATGTGAAGTTTCGCCCCCTGTTCCCCTCAAACTTATCGGTTGATTATGATCATTTTATAATCATCTTAAATGATTCGGTGAAAAGATTTGTCCCTCGCTCTTAGATCTCTAAAAATAACAACCCTCCTTGGTTTAATAAAAGACTCACCAACCTTAAGAATAGGAAAAACAAAGCATTTAAACATTGTAGATGCAGTAATTCTAATAACGATCTAAAGTCCATTTACTTATCCCTCCAGCTTCAATTTGACACTCTTAACAAATTTCTTTATAACTCCTACATTAACTCTACTGAATTTACCATCAAGCACAATAGTAAATATTTTTGGACGTTTATTATATTCGCAACGTAAGTCTTCCAAGAGTATGGAGGCTTTTCTAGCCATGCCAAAACGATTGATGAGTCTGACCAGAGGAAGAATTCATGTGGTGGTAACTCGAGTTGCGATAGCACGTGTTTCACTAGTTTCGACAGAAGAACTGCCACGCATAGTTCAAGTCGGGGTAAACTTATAGTTTGCAAGAGTGCCACTTTGCTTTTGGCGACTAGCAAATAGGCCGAGATTTTAGAGTAGGAGTCTTCATTGCGCATGTACAGAGTAGCACAATACGCTTTTTCGGACGAATCACAAAAACCGTGGATTTGAATTCGGTTTTTCGGAGTAAAACCAATCCATCGAGGAATCTTAATTTGCAAGCGTTAACGGCTTTACGCACTCATCCCAATCAACGCCTTCCAGCCAAAGTTGCTGTAGAAGAGTTTTTAACCAACCTGCTGGGTCAAAAAGAGCTGCGACCGCATAAGGAATTTGCCTTTTTGTGGCAGAAGTTGTAGGGCTCATGGGTTTTATGTCATAGCAAAATGAATCACTCAGAGCATTCCATCTGATGCCGAGAGTTTTGGTGGAACTTGCTTCGTAAAATTTGAGAAAATCTCCATCGAGCAAATCCGTAGCGGCCAGATTGCGTAAAAGATTTGGGTGATTTGCCGTAAACTTTTTGAGAGGAAGTCCGGCGGAATTTAAAGGATCTATGAGTTGCTTTTGGGCATTCAGAGCAGAATGAATGTCGTGACCTCCAGAAAGAATGCCATCGACATGTTTCTCGTTAAAGAATCGGGGTGGCTAAGGGGTGTGTAAATGTTCAATCTTATCGAATTGCCAAATAGGGTTTACAGTTGACTCCGAACGTGATAGTTTTCAGCGCGAAATCTTCTATCGAGTTATTCGGGCTTGTACGAAAGAGAATTCTTTGAAGTGCACGATCGTATTCATGCACAAGAATTTGGCGATACATCTTCTCTATGTCGCCGTTAAATACAAATCGATAGAGTCGCCAATTGAGAATGACGCTTATCAAATCAGATTGAAGAGTTGGGCCGATGCAGAACACATCGTTTAGAGACAGCCCGTTATGGGTAGATTTAGAGGCATTAAATACTACCCGTACTTTTATGGAAGTACTTTGAGATTTTGTTACCGCATGATGAGGTAAATAAAAAGAGAAATATTTCTCATCATGGCAGATTTCTTGCGGACAAGTTTTCTGCATATGTGACAATGACAAATATTCATTGAGAACATGATTATATTCGCATTGTAATTCGGGCTTTTTCCTTAAGGTCTTCTCCATGCTATCGCACTGTTAAGAGCGATACTGTTAACAAAGCGAGATTTTCCGAGGAATAGTTGACGGGGAAAATCTTTTTTAAAGGGGTGCCTGACTACATATCGTCCGTCAGACTGACGAGTCGTAGTTTTCTTGAACAGGTCTTCACAATACGCGCCTTCTTCTGAAAGTGGCGGCGTGTCAGGAACTTCTTCTATATCCCAGAATTTCCGTAGAGGATCGCTAAGAGAGGGTTCGATAGCATAGTTGACTTGGGTCGAAAAGGAAAGAGTTTGAGAGCTAAGAGGGCCACTGAGGTACCATCCAAAGACAGTATTTTGTGCCATTAAACTACCAAAGACATTGAGTTTTAGACCATCAAGCATGATATGTGAATCTGAGCTGACAAATAAAAATTAGGGTCGGCGAGGATTAAGCCGTCTAATTCGTTGAAATTAGGTTTCGAGATAGTGGAGGGTGGTAAAAAGTTGGTCAGTTTGGATTGAACAATTGCTAACACTTCAAGTTAAAACTTTGTTCGAGTTTGTTCGAGTTTCCAACAACTTGACCGCCCATACCCGACATATTGGTAAAGCGCTTTGTTGTTGGAAGAAGTAACCGGCTTTGGACCTTTTCGGAGATAAATGTTTTTTGCGAACCTTGATCTATCAGCGCTCTGAGAGTAAATATATCACCGAGATGGTGTAGGTGTACCAGTGCTGTGGGTAGCACTGTTTTTTCCTCACTTTCTGCAAAGTGGGCGTGAATATTTATACTTTCCTTAGAAAGCGAGTGAGAGTCAGAAACGGGACTTTGATCTGGTTGCACTTTTAAGTGCATTGAAGTAACCGGGCGTGTTTTGGAAGTCGAAGGCACTGAGTTGTCATTTTGTTGAGTGTTTAAATGCAAGAGCGAATGATGTCGTTCCTTGCAATATAAACACGAAAAATGGCTGTTGCATTTAATTTGGGTGTGAGAATATGCCAAGCAGTTTGTTTGTTTTTCGCAACAATTGTTGTTTTTATTTTGTTTTTCGCAACAAATTTTCTCCTTTCTTGAGCCGAAAGATTCTTGAACTGTGGGCATAATCTTAGAGCATGTTTCTCATTGCATTTCTTACAGTTAAGAGAACCTGTAGATGTATTTCTTTCGGAGTAAAGACTGCACTTGAGTGTTATTTTGTGTTGCGTGCGATGAAAACTGTTTGTGGCGGGATTTCGACTGGGACCCTGGGCTTGTCCGGGGTTTCGGGAGAAGTTAGGGTAACTTCTGTTTTGCGTAGTGTTCTGTAAACTCCCACGTTGTTTGGATCCTTTGAGGCTGTTTATTCTCTCAACGACTTCGTAACGGGCTGTTAAGAATTCATCCATTTGCTCCCACTTCGGCAGTTCCTTCCTGGAGTTCAGCGATTGTTCCCAAAGCGCCAATGTACCTTCCGGGAGTTATGACGAGCAGAAGAAGACAAGAATTGGGTCCCAGTTGTCCACACTAACATTTTGTGATGTGAGAACTGAGAGACAGTCGTTAATTGTGGACTGGATTTTTTGGATAGCTACACTGTTCTCCGATGTAGCCACTGGGAAGTCAAACAGTATTTTCAACTGGTTGTCCACCAAAATCCTTTTATTCGTGTAGCGTGAGCGGAGAGCTTCCCACGCTAGAGCAAAGTTTTCATCGCAAAGTTGGTATCTCTTTACGATTTGCCCCGCAGAGCCGCGGGTTTTATTTCGCAAGTGATACAACTTTTGCACTGGGGTGAGTTTCGGGTGCCTCGAGTAGACTGCCGTGAACATATCCCTGAAGGATGGCCAGTCCTCATAGCTACCATGGAAAATTTCTGTATCACACGGGGGTACTTTGATACAGGCTGAAGAGTTTTCGCGGGAATTTTCGGGAAAGCCATGAAAAGAGGATTGCTCTTGGAAAGTCTAGGTTTGCGGTGCTCTGGGAACTCTTTGATCTTCAAGAAGTCTTTGAAGATCTACAATTTGAGCTTTGCACCTCTGGCATTCTTCCTCGCACTTATGAATTTGGCCTTAGCTGAGGTTTTAAAAGCTTGGCTTCAGCTATCGATTCCTCAGCGACCATGACCTCTTCATAAGCGTCGGTAAGTTTCCTCCAGCAACGGTCAATTTCGGGCAGGTGTATTTGCAGGGTCGATTCAGAGTGGTCTTCCACTGGAATCGCATCAAATTTTGTGCAAAACTGAACCATATGGTTAGAAGCAAAAATAAATTTGATTTGCAGGCTCATTTTTGTTTTTGACCTGAACACCCGAGTTGATCTGAGATCCAATGCGTATTAGTGACTTTCTGAGATGAAATGTCACTCTATTCCTTAGATGTATCGTAATGAGAGTTAATTCAGATGTTGCACGAGGCTACAACTCTGAATTGCAGAGAAGTTTATTTGCAGTTGTTGCCCGAGGTAGCAGCTGTACAGTTTTGAGAAAAATAGGATTATATTTCCCCTAGAAAGGTTTTAAATGAAAACGTAAATATTCAATAGTTGCCCGAGATGGTAGCTCTGAAATGTCGAGATGAAAAGTTTTTTTTTTCAAGAAAAAACAAAAAAAAAAAATATTAGTAGTTGTTATATATATATAAATATATATAATATTAGTATTGTTTGAGATGGCAACTCTGATATAAAGAGAACAAAGGTTTGAATCAAAGACGGCAAGATTCCGAAAGTGAGTATTTTTATAAACTACTTTTTTTTTTTTTTTTTTTTTAGAGTACCCAAATATCAGTGAGGATATTTTTATAAATATATGAGGATATTTAAAAGAATGTGGATATTTTTATAAAAATTTGGGAAATTTTATAGAAAATGTATTTAATTATAATGTGGGAATGTACTGCCGTCCTAAGGAAGATAGCGGTATCTACACTTTTCAAATTTCTCAGGAAAATGCCTAGAAATAAAAAATTAATATATCATGAACAAGGGATGAAATAATTATAAAAATTTAGTTTGTCAGGATAGTTAAACCCCGCACAGTATTAATTATAAAGGATTTTTAATGAACTTAGCAATAATGCAAAAACTGTGGCATAAAATACTGTAGTTGCCGCTTTTGGCTTGCTTCTTCTTCAAATTCAGGCAATTGAAAAAGTTTAAAAAGCCGTATCTACATTACTTTTTGCATCTATAAGGAAAAAAGTTTGCTTATTTTTATTAAAAACGAATAAAAGAACTTACTTTCCCTGAAAGTATGCTTCACAAATTAGAAGAACTTTAAGCTGCTTTCATTTCATTTGTATTCTCGTACATGCAATTCAGGGTAATTTACTAATTGCATTCGTGAAACAAGTAGAGTGGATCACAGCAAGAATCACGAAAAAAGGTCTAGTCTAGTCTGCTATGTGATTGATACCTATGTATATAGGGTATTGTTGTTGTTAGTTGTTTTTCCTTCAGTTGTTTTCTTTGGAAAGCAACATTGACCTTGAGCTCCATAAAACATAACCTTTAATAATTGAGTAATCAAAACCATTTTATCGATATAAAGGATCCATATTATTAGGGTAAAACCGAATGTATAATATTTATTTACAATTAATTAATGAAAAAAATTTCTTTGACGCAAACTTTATTTTGTATGACTCAAAAAATTAAGTTTATAAAAAACAATAAAAAACAGGTAAAGTGCAGCATCTACATGTAGATACGGCATTTTTGACTTTGTTTCAGTAGATACTGCGTTTTATCCTGGAATGATACTTTTTGTAGATACGACAATTAAGGTCAAAATATTTAGACTTGGTCAAAAATTCGCGATTTTTATTTTATAATCCTAAAGAGGTTCGATAACAAATATAGAAAGTACAATAAAATCAATTTTGATTTTCATGCTAGATGCCGCACTCTTCCTTATGACGGCAGTGTACCCAAATATAAATGTGGGTAGTTATATAAATATATTGGGATATTTATAAACTGTGAGAGATTTTATAAAATTTGGAATTTTTATGGAAATATACCCAACTATAAATATGGGTCTTTTTATAAATATGTAGGGATATTTATAAGAATGTGGGTGATTTTTTAAAACTATGAGTTATTTTATAAAAATGTGGGAATTTTTGTAAAAATTCAATTATTTAAGAAGGAAAAAGTGTACAAATGTAAACAAATTTTAAAAAATGCGAGAAAGAGAAAAACTTATATAAACTTGGGTATTTTTTATGCATATACCCGGATATTTATAAAAATGTGGGTATTTTTATAAACCCTTGGGAATTTTATAGAAATGGGGCACTTTCTTAAAATTGTTCACCTTCCACAAAAATATGGGAATTTTTTAAATAAAATGTAAACCAATTTTAAAAAGGTTAGAGAAAGCGAGAAGTAATTAATATACGTAAATATTATAATATGTAAAACGGTGTGTGCGAGTTTTTATTTTAAATATGTGGTTTAAGTGCATTTTTAATAGAGGTGTGTAAACTGTGTTAAAAAATGTTTATTTTAAATGTGATATGAAAAATGTGTGTCCAAAAAGATAGTTTAGTATATGTTCAAACTGTTTGTTTAACGGGGATAGCGTGCATATAAAATATGTGCTAAATATGTGTTTGTGAATTGTGTTTATGGAAAATGTGTGTTGAATAAATGTGTGTGTTTTTGAATATATCTGCCAGCCTATGTAGTTTGTGTTCCTAACAATTGTGTTTGTAAAATGTTTTTTTCCTTTTAATTGTATGTTTATATGAGGTTGTTTAACTTTGAGTGCCAAAAATGTTTATTTTCAATAACTTTTAAATGATGGTTTCAATCTGTGTTTACAATTGTGTGCAAAAAATTTTTTTTTTTTTTTTTTTTTTTAAATGTGCTTAAAATATGTTTTTAAATGTGTGTTAACAAATTCTGTGCAAATGGGTTTATTAGAAAGTATTTAATGTTGGTATACAAAATATTTGCGCAACGTCTGTTATATGTGTGCGCTCTTACTTGAACCTTTCCCTGCTGCTGGTGTTGACCACCTGACTGGCGCTGTTGCTGTAGGGTTAAGTCTCGTTTAACACCTTTTAGAGTTTATGATTTCAAACGTGGTTTGAAACCATAGAATTTTTATTATTAATTACTTTCATTGTCGACATAATTTTACTACGTGGCGGTCTGAAGGACTTTACCTGTCAATTACGAAGCAGATGCAGAAGATTAACCTGGCTGCGGATTTCTATGGAAAAGGAAATACAGGTGTAAATAAAGTAACTCATCGTGGAAGAACATCTGCAAGCACCAAGGAGATTCGAAACATGATGAATTTTAAACGGAAAGTTGTGATTTGTAAATTTTGAAAAAATTTTGTTAATATGTATTGCATCAAATAAATGAATATATTCAGACAAAAAAAATTATAATTTTTAACTAACTGGGCTTACGGGAGAATTGATTAAGTAAAGAACACCTAGCCTTAGTGCGTTAGAAAAGGAACGCGGTAATTTTAGCTTGCTTTTCTTTAAATGGATCCAACTAGTGACATAGATAGAAAGTATCTAGATCTCATAGGAGAATTGGACAGGTTTTTGGAAAAATTGTTGGTCCGAGCAAAAGTAGTTATATCAAACAAAGATAATTTCGCTTTGCTGCAGTCAAATAAGGTGGGGAAAAATTTGACAAAAGGTAGAAGAGGCAGATGTAGTGTTTGATTTCGTATTGTCACGAGCACAAGAGTACGGCTCAAGCAAGGAGATTTGAGGAGTATAATAGAGATTTTGAGGCTCTGAGAACAAAGTTAGGCGAGGTGCAATAACTAAGAATAGGAGACCAAATAGCAGAAGAGCTAGATTTGGAAAACGAAAGATTGCGAGATTGTTGCAAAGAGAAGGCGTATCGACAGAGTTAGTAGAGAAGTTAATTGTCCAACAAGCGGGAGTAGATTTTGAGACGATCGAACAGGCAAATGCTAGGAGTAGGGAATTACAGGTACAAAATAGGCATTTGCAGGAAGAATTGAAATGGGCAACAGAAAATTTATTGCATCATAAAGAGGCAACAGACGTAGAGACAGAAGAAGGGGGACATATCTACGAGAATATAGAAATAAAAAATAATACAATGAACCTAAACGCAATAGCTAAGACCATGAATAATCTGGTCCCATTATTCTCGGGAACCGACTCGCCAACGGAGGTTTACAGGTTCATTCAAGGGTGCGATCTTGCATTCTTCGTTACTATTTTATTAATTTTATTATTAATTACGCGTTATAAATTCTTCGATAACACTAAAATTATTGCAGGATTAGTTAATGTTTAACTAATCATCAAAATCTGAAGTCTGTGCTCAATATAAGTTTCGTATTAACTCTCGGTGCCTACAACAGCCGAACTTAGCCTACAAATAATCAAAACTGTTTGTCTTCCACTATGGAAAAGTCAATTGGCTGTGGAATGTGCAGATCTGAGTGGAGTACATATGAACACTCCATCTTGTGCTGTGGCTGCTCCAAACTGTTTCATCCAAAATGCACGGGGCTCTCTGCTCGAATTGGTGATGCATTGAGGAGCACTACGCCAAATGGTTTGCAATGGTTTTGCGCTAATTGCAGAAAGTGTTCTAGTGCCATCTTTCTTCAAAAATTACTGGAATGCCGCTCCTCTGCGGCAAGTTTGGAGAACGAGTTCGTGCGAGTCAGTGATGCCTTGGTCAAACACTCCAGCATACTTTCTAGCTTGGTCGAGACTCTGCACCGAAGCAATTCATTAAAGCCTCCAACTTCACCAGACCCACCAGCTAATTCCGCGTCTGGTAAGGCTAACCACTCCTCTAGAACAACTCGAGCATCTGCAAAATATTCATCATCATCATCATCATCATCATCATGATCATCATCATCATCATCATCATCATCATCTTCATCATCATCATCTTCATCATCATCAGCATTTGTTACTTAGTCTTCATCGTCAGCACTTGTTACTCAGTCTTCATCTGAGTCTTCACAGACTCTGTCTTTGACTCCATCTGAACCACCTGTGAGTACCGGCTCTATTGATAATACAGTTAATATCGCTTCTACAATTCAATCTGCTGCTACCAGTCTTCCGTCTGCATCTTCTGCACTGCCTGTTGGCTCTAGCATGGAATCTTCCTTCAACGATTTAGCACCGAGATTGTCTGCGAACCATCAAATTTCTTCAATTGCGCTAAATTCGGCTAATGCCGCCTCTAAGATCAGCGCTCATCAACAATTTCAGCTTGAAACGCCAGTATTACCAACTGCTACCAGTTTTTTGACTCCAACCTCTGCGTTACCTGCTGCCAACCTGATCGTTGTGCAAAGACCGTTACGTAAATCTATATTCATCTCTAGATTGGCTGCATCTACGTCTGTGAATGATGTATGTCATTTTTAACCTCAAAATTTCAACCATTAACACCTACTCATCTGCTACAAACTTTCCGCCAACATGGCTCGTGAGATATCATCCTTCAAACTATTAGTCGATAATTTGAACTACATATCTTTAGTATCGGCTAGTTTTTGGCCACCTGGTACAATGGTGCATGAATTCATACCTCGCCCTAGACGTGGATTACCTTCTCGAAGCTCATTACTCAACACGACTTCTACTCCAAAAAACTGATAGGATGTAGTCATAGGTATTCTTTATATTATCAGAATATTGGTGGCATGAGAACTAAAATTAATTAGTTTTTTGTATCCTCATGTGGTTTAGATTATGATATTATAATTTTCACAGAAACTTGGCTGCCTGACATCTTACTTCTGAAATATTCAATGGTTTTTCGTACAATGTGTTCCGTAAGGATCGCTGTTCTTTAACATCAGGGCTTTCTAGCGGAGGTGGAGTTCTTATTGCGATAAAAAACTCACTCTCCTGTAACCAGGTAGTACCTCCTCATAATAATATTGCTCTGCCGGTTGTCTTTGACATGGATCAGATTATCATTAAACTCTTTGTGGATCGTTCATTTAAACTTTTTATTATAGCGAGTTATATTCCACCTAGAAGCTCCTAGGAGCTCTACAATGCTCATTTCGAAAGTTGCCGTTTCGTTCTTGATAATCTTTTAAGTTTTCAACATGTACTATTCGCTGGTGATTTTAACCTGGAGAACATTATTTGGAAGCCTGGCTGTGATCCAACTTAACCCTTTTTTGCAATTTTGTGATGCGTAACTTTGAAGACGACCTCCAAACTGACGTTATTTACACCGACTTTGCTAAAGCGTTTGATAAAGTTGACCATAACCAACTTATTCTCAAACTTGCGTCTCTTGGTATTCTCTCCAATCTCCTAAGTTGGCTTAAATCTTATCTGTCAAATCGCATTCAGTTGGTTATAGTTAATGACTGCCTATCTAGGCCCTTCGTCGCTACATCTGGAGTTCCGCAAGGAAGTCACCTTGGGCCTCTCCTGTTTCTGCTGTTTATTAATGACCTTGCATCAATAGTTAAATATTCTCACTGTCTTTTATTTGCTGATGAGCTCAAACTTTTCTGTTCAATAAATTCTTTCGCAGATGCTATTCTTCTTCAGAATGATATTGATTCTATCTTCGCATGGTGCGAGTTGAATAAACTGCCACTTAATATCTCTAAATGCCAATGCCTTTCATTTTCTAGAGCAATGAATGCCTTTAATTTTTAGTTGTTTAATAAATTCTTGTCAACTAGAAAGAGTTTCTTGTAAGAAAGACCTCGGCATTTTGTTTGACACTCGTTTGAATTTTAAAGAACATATTAATCTCGTTATTAATAAGTCTAACTCTATGTTAGCCTTTTTAATCAGAAACGCAAAAGAATTTAAAGATCCCTATACCCTTAAACTTCTCTACACTTCTCTGGTTCGACCACATTTGGATTACTGCTCAGTTGTTTGGAATCCTTGCTCTTCCACCCAAGTTGTAAGAATCGAAAGGGTTAAAAAAAAAATTTACAAGGTTTATGGTTTTCCAATTAAACTGGAATCTTCCTGAGCCTCTTCCCTATAGTACAATGTGTGCCCTGATTAATATCACTTCATTGAATTCCAGACGCCGAATCCAATCCGTTATTTTTATTCACGACTTGGTCCACCATCATATTCAAGACCCTACGCTACTTGCAATGCTGGACTTTATTTCACCGTCTCGGCATCTTCGAAGTCATTTTAATTTTCGGGTTCCCTTCCATAGATGTGTTTATGCTCGGAACGAACCGATCACTCGGTGCATTATTGAGACGAATCAAGTCCTGCCATTCATTGATATTTTTAACTCGACCTCAAGAATTTGTTTTAAATCTCAACTCATGCTTCTTTCAATATTTTATTCTAGTTAAGTTTACTCAATTGTTGTTTTATCGTATAATTGAAAACCTTTTAGTAGACTTTTTCACTCGTCATGACTTGGCCCAAATAAATGATATTTCTAATGACCTTAATCGAATTCTTGATCTTGTTTTTGTAGATAAAGAATTTGATTTTTCCTTAGAATCTCCTATCTCACCTTTGTTTCATGGTACCTACCACCATAAACCCATTTTAGTTGAATTTTCTTATCAATTCCAAAAACTGGTCACTAACGAGAACTTCTCGTTAAACTACATAAATGCTGATTTTAATGTGATGAATGTGATGTTGTCTTCGATATCGTGGAATTCTGTACTTGAAAGCTCAAACTTATCGGTTGATTATGATCATTTTATATCCATCTTAAATGATTCGGTGAAAAGATTTGTCCCTCGCTCTAAGATCTCTAAAAATAACAACCCTCCTTGGTTTAATAAAAGACTCACCAACCTTAAGAATAGGAAAAACAAAGCTTTCAAACATTGTAGATGCAGTAATTCTAATAACGATATAAAGTCCTTTTACTTATCCCTCCAGCTTCAATTTGACACTCTTAACAAATTTCTTTATAACTCCTACATTAACTCTACTGAATTTACCATCAAGCACAATAGTAAATATTTTTGGACGTTTATTATATTCGCAACGTAAGTCTTCCAAGAGTATGGAGGCTTTTCTAGCCATGCCAAAACGATTGATGAGTCTGACCAGAGGAAGAGTTCATGTGGTGGTAACTCGAGTTGCGATAGCACGTGTTTCACTAGTTTCGACAGAAGAACTGCCACGCATAGTTCAAGTCGGGGTAAACTTATAGTTTGCAAGAGTGCCACTTTGCTTTTGGCGACTAGCAAATAGGCCGAGATTTTAGAGTAGGAGTCTTCATTGCGCATGTACAGAGTAGCACAATACGCTTTTTCGGACGAATCACAAAAACCGTGGATTTGAATTCGGTTTTTCGGAGTAAAACCAATCCATCGAGGAATCTTAATTTGCAAGCGTTAACGGCTTTACGCACTCATCCCAATCAACGCCTTCCAGCCAAAGTTGCTGTAGAAGAGTTTTTAACCAACCTGCTGGGTCAAAAAGAGCTGCGACCGCATAAGGAATTTGCCTTTTTGTGGCAGAAGTTGTAGGGCTCATGGGTTTTATGTCATAGCAAAATGAATCACTCAGAGCATTCCATCTGATGCCGAGAGTTTTGGTGGAACTTGCTTCGTAAAATTTGAGAAAATCTCCATCGAGCAAGTCCGTAGCGGCCAGATTGCGTAAAAGATTTGGGTGATTTGCCGTAAACTTTTTGAGAGGAAGTCCGGCGGAATTTAAAGCATCTATGAGTTGCTTTTGGGCATTCAGAGCAGAATGAATGTCGTGACCTCCAGAAAGAATGCCATCGACATGTTTCTCGTTAAAGAATCGGGGTGGCTAAGGGGTGTGTAAATTTTCAATCTTATCGAATTGCCAAATAGGGTGCACAGTTGACTCCGAACGTGATAGTTTTCAGCGCGAAATCTTCTATCGGGTTATTCGGGCTTGTACGAAAGAGAATTCTTTGAAGTCTTCTCTATGTCGCCGTTAAATACAAATCGATAGAGTCGCCAATTGAGAATGACGCTCATCAAATCAGATTGAAGAGTTGGGCCGATGCAGAGCACATCGTTTAGAGACAGCCCGTTATGGGTAGATTTAGAGGCATTAAATACTACCCGTACTTTTATGGAAGTACTTTGAGATTTTATTACCGCATGCTGAGGTAAATAAAAAGAGAAATATTTCTCATCATGGCAGATTTCTTGCGGACAAGTTTTCTGCATATGTGACAATGACAAATATTCATTGAGAACATGATTATATTCGCATTGTAATTCGGGCTTTTTCCTTAAGGTCTTCTCCATGCTATCGCATTGTTAAGAGCGACAAAGCGAGATTTTCCGAGGAATACTTGATAATTAATAATAATAAGGAAATACAAAAAAATTATTTTGTGCCATTAAACTACCAAAGACATTGAGTTTTAGACCATCAAGCATGATATGTGGGAGGATATCGCTGCCGATGATCATATCAATCTGAGCTGACAAATTAAAATTAAGGTCGGCGAGGATTAAGCCGTCTAATTCGTTGAAATTAGGTTTCGAGATAGTGGAGGGTGGTAAAAAGTTGGTCAGTTTGGATTGAACAATTGCTGACACTTCAAGTTGAAACTTGAGATCTTTTATCACAATTTTAATGGCACAGATTTTGTTCGAGTTTCCAACAACTTGACCGCCCATACCCGAGATATTTATTTATTTATTTCTTCAAACAGAGTTAAACTCTTACAGACTACTATACGATATATCACAATTTGATTTAATAATAATAATAATTATTGCTTATTACATAATAGTATGGTAATGTTACAAACAGGAGAGTTTTTAATAAAAATTTTTGGACTTATAAAGTAACTGACAGGCATTTATATTGACTAGGACAGAGTATAATATAAAGCTGTAAAGGCACATATTTAGGATAATAGGATTTAATGAAAATAAACTGGTAAAACTGAAAGAAGTAAACTAGACATCAGAGCGTCATGAGGTAATTGTATAGTGTGTTTTTAAAGTACTGTCGAGAAGAAGATTCAAATATATCGGTATATGAAAGGATTTTGTTAACTTCTCTTATACAACGTGCTAAGGGTTCATTGAGACCATAAGTAGTTCTGTGGTACGTTTCATGGAAGTGGAACTGACTACGGAGGGACCTTGCTGGTATATGGAAATCAAACATTTCTAGTAGCTCTGGACAATTGATTTTGTTGTGAATAAGATCCCTAACAAATAAGATTGAGTATGCAACTCTTCTACATTGAAGAGTGCTCAAGTCGATAAGGGCACATCTCGTTTTATATGGAGGGTACTGAGGTAGATTCCAGTTGAGTTGATTTACCATGTACCTTGTGAATTTTCTTTGAACTCTCTCAATTCTTTCAGACCGTAAGAATGATGATGGGCTCCATATTATAGAGGAGTATTCGAGATGCGGTCTGACGAGCGAAGTATAAAGCGTTTTAAGCGTGTAAGGATCATTAAATTCCTTGCTGTTTCTTTTCAAAAAGCCAAGCATCGAATTGGCCTTATTGATGATAAAATCAATATGGTCTCTAAAATTAAGTTGGGGATCGAGAATGATACCCAAATCTTTTTTTGAAAAAATTCTTTCAAGTGGTATGGAATTAATTTCGTAGTTACCGACTATTGATGATGTAGATCTGGTGAAGGTGAGAAATTGACATTTAGATATGTTAAGTGGCAAGTAATTTTCCTTGCACCAAGTGGAAATTGAGTTCAGGTCATCTTGAAGAAGATGGCATTCAATCTGTGATCTGATTGGACGAAACAGTTTAAGATCGTCAGCAAAGAGCAGGCATTTGGAATGGTTTACTACAAGGGGAAGGTCGTTTATAAATAGTAAAAACAACAGCGGACCGAGATGGCTGCCCTGTGGGACGCCTGATGTGACCTTAATTGGGCTAGAATAAAATTCGTTAATTTTGACAAGTTGGAGACGGTTAAGTAAGTAGGATCTGAGCCAACTAAGCAGACAGGAGCGGAAACCAATTGAGGAGAGTTTTGAAACTAAGCAATTATGATTTACCTTGTCAAAGGCCTTAGCGAAGTCTGTGAAGATGACGTCGGTCTGCGAGTGGTTTTCCATATTGCTAACAATATAATTAGTGAAAAGGAAAAGGTTTGTTGCTGTAGATTTACCACTCAAAAATCCATGTTGGTACGGAGTGATAATGTTTTTTACCAAGAAAATTAGTTTTTCATTAATAATAAAAATAGTTTAGGTATAGTAGCAAGTTTACAAATCGGTCTATAGTTTACGATTTCATGCTTTGGCCCAGATTTATGGATAGGAATGATAAGGGAGACTTTCCAAGTGTCTAAAAACATGCCGGATGCTAGTGATTTGTTAAAAATTAATGACAATGCATAAGCAATGGAGTGAGAACAATTTTTAAGTGAGATCGGTGATAACCCATCAGGGCCCTCCCTCGAGCTGCTTTGAAGGCTGTTTAATGTATTACGTACGTCAAATTCATCAAGTGAAAGAGAATCCAAATCAAGAAGTTGACTTGGAAGTGTGCAACTAGATGAAATCTGAGGCTCGGATGAGTACACTGATTTGAAGTAGTCAGCGAATAGGTTGCAAATGGTTTCTGTGTTATTAGAAGATTGGCCGAGATAGGTCATTTCAGTTGGAAGGCCATTTGACTTTCTTTTGTTGTTGATGAAGATCCAGAAATACTTGCTATTTCTTTTGAGTTCAGATTCAGTGGACAAAAGATAAGAACGATAAAGGAACTTGTTCAGTGTGTCAAATTCGTGTTGAAGATTTATATAGACAGATTTGAGTGTCAGGTTATCTTTATTTTTTCTCAGACACTTATACGCTTTATTTTTTCGTTTTTTTAAGTTACTCAGTCTCTTATTAAACCAAGGAGGGTTCCCATTTGTGCTGTACTGTTTGGTGGGAATAAACATTTGGATGGCTTACTTGGCGAGAAATCAAGTAAGATTGGAACATGATGTTGAGTCCTACTAAAAATTGGACAAGGAGGTGAGTCTAGTATTGCTTTAAAGTCTTTGTCGATGAATATTAGGTCGAGACAACGACTTAAATCATTTTTTAAATTGTTAATTTCTATGAGGTCATATTGACCAAAGAAATCGATCAACAAGGCTTCGATTTCGTTGTTGACATTGAGAGGCACCAAGTAAAATTCGTCACAGACGGGTTCCCAGTTTATATTACCCAAATTGAAGTCACCAACAAAGACAACATGTTGTGGATATTTGAGATTATCAAGAAGGACTCTGCAATTAGCAAAGTGTGCATTATAGAGTTCAAACTGACTGTTAGGTGGAATGTAGCTAGCAAAGACTAATAGCTCGAAATCGGTGTCAATACAAACTTTAATAATTAATTGGTCAATGTCGTATAAACTGCAATGGTTTGACGTTGGAATTAATTGACAAGAAAAGCAGTTTCGGATTGCAACGAGTACTCCTCCTCCTCGGCAAAAACCAGTTTTAAGCGGACAACGATCTTTACGGAAGACGCTGTAGCTAGTGTTATCAAAAAGCTCTGATGAATAGTGGCAATCAGTTAACCAAGTTTCAGTGAAGATGATTATATCATAAAGTAGTGAAAATGATGAAAGAAAAAGTGATTTAATTTTAGTCCTAAGTCCTCCTACATTTTGATAGTATAAAGTATAATTATGATTGAGGTTACTATTAGCATACGAATTATTGCTGCAGCTTAGTAGTTTTTTGGAGGCCTTGTTGATGAAGAGGTGGTGCTCGGGGCAAAATTGCGACGGTATTTTCTATTTCGAGGTATAAACTCATGTACGACAGCACCTACTGGCCAAACATCTTTAGAGCAAATGGAGTCAAATTCACTGGCTACCATGGACAACCTGAATGATGACAAGTAACGTTGTTCAGGTGAAATCAGCTTACGACAACTCAGCGATCCAAGGGCGTGACTTGAAAAATTAATTTTATTTTTAATATAATTTACCACGTTATCTTCAGTAGTAGACGGTGCTAAGCGAGATATAAATAGAGTTTTCCGTGGATGGTGAGGAACTACCTCCAGCTCACAATTTGAATCACGCAATACTGAAGCGTAGCTAGAAGATGAGTTTGTTGCAGGAGTAACAGACCGTGTCGCACTCACAGTAGCGAATGCAGGAGCAATAGTCTGCGCAGCGACAATAGTTTGCAAAGCGGCAGTTGGTTGCGTAGCGGCAGTATGTTTGGCAGTATATTGGTAAAGCGCTTTGTTGTTGGAAGAAGTAACCGGCTTTGGACCTTTTCGGAGATAAATGTTTTTTGCGAACCTTGATCTATCAGCGCTCTGAGAGTAAATATATCACCGAGATGGTGTAGGTGTACTAGTGCTGTGGGCAGCACTGTTTTTTCCTCACTTCCTGCAAAGTGGGCGTGAATATTTATACTTTCCTTAGAAAGCGAGTGAGAGTCAGAAACGGGACTTTGATCTGGTTGCACTTCTAAGTGCATTGAAGTAACCGGGCGTGCTTTGGAAGTCGAAGGCACTGAGTCGTCATTTTGTTGAGTGTTTAAATGCAAGAGCGAATGATGCCGTTCCTTTCAATATAAACACGAAAAATGGCTGTTGCATTTAATTTGGGTGTGAGAATATGCCAAGCAGTTTGAGCAAATTTTGTTTTTCGCAACAAATTTTCTCCTTTCTTGAGCTGAAAGAATCTTGAACTGTTGGCATTATCTTAGAGCATGTTTCTCATTGCATTTCTTACAGTTAAGAGAACCTGTAGATGTATTTCTTTCGGAGTAAAGACTGCACTTGAGTTATTTTGTGTTGCGTGCGATGAAAACTTGTTTGTGGTGGAATTTCGACTGGGACCCTGGGTTTGTCCGGTGTTTCGGGAGAAGTAAGGGTAACTTCTGTAGTGTTCTGTAAATTCCCACGTTGTTTGGATCCTTTGAGGCTGTTTATTCTCTCAACGACTTCGTAACGGGCTGTTAAGAATTCATCCATTTGCTCCCACTTCGGCAGTTCCTTCCTGGAGTTCAGCGATTGTTCCCAAAGCGCCAATGTACCTTCCGGGAGTTATGACGAGCAGAGGAAGACAAGAATTGGGTCCCAGTTGTCCACACTAACATTTTGTGATGTGAGAATTGAGAGACAGTAGTTAATTGTGGACTGGATTTTTTGGATAGCTACACTGTTCTCCAATGTAGCCACTGGTAAGTTAAACTAAAGCAAAACTAAAGTCTAGGTTTGCGGTGCTCTGGGAACTCTTTGATCTTCAAAAAGTCTTCGAAGATCTAAAATTTGTGCTTTGCACCTCTGGTATTCTTCCTCGCACTTATGAATTTGGCCTTAGCTGAGGTTTTAAAAGCTTGGCTTCAGCTATCTATTCCTCAGCGACCATGACCTCTTCATAAGCGTCGGTAAGTTTCCTCCAGCAATGGTCAATTTCGGGCAGGTGTATTTGCAGGGTCGATTCAGAGTGGTCTTCCACTGGAATCGCATCAAATTTTATGCAAAACTGAACCATATGGTTAGAAGCAAAAATAAATTTGATTTGCAGGCTCATTTTTGTTTTTGACCTGAACACACGAGTTGATCTGAGATCCAATGCGTATTAGTGACTTTCTGAGATGAAATGTCACTCTATTCCTTAGATGTATCGTAATGAGAGTTAATTCAGATGTTGCACGAGGTTACAACTCTGAATTGCAGAGAAGTTTATTTGCAGTTGTTGCCCGAGGTGTCAACTCTGCGATGTTGAGAGAGAACCCGAAAATACTTTGCAGGTGCCCGAGGTAGCAGCTCTACAGTTTTGAGAAAAATAAGATTACATTTCCCCTAGAAAGGTTTTAAATGAAAACGTAAATATTCAATAGTTGCCCGAGATGGCAGCTCTGAAATGTCGAGATGAAAAGTTTTTTTTCCAAGAAAAAACCAAAAAAAAAATATTAGTAGTTGTTTGAGATGGCAACTCTGATATAAAGAGAACAAAGGTTTGAATCAAAGACGGCAAGATTCCGAAAGTGAGTATTTTTATAAAATACTTTTTTTTTTTTTTTTGAGAGTACCCAAATATCAGTGAGGATATTATTATAAATATATGAGGATATTTAAAAGAATGTATGTATTTTTATAAAAATTTGGGAAATTTTATAGAAAATGTATTCAATTATAATGTGGGAATGTACTGCCGTCCTAAGGAAGATAGCGGTATCTACACTTTTCAAATTTCTCAGGAAAATGCCTAGAAATAAAAAATTAATATATGATGAACAAGGGATGAAATAATTATAGAAATTTAGTTTGTCAGGATAGTTAAACCCCGCACAGTATTAATTATAAAGGTTTTTTAATGAACTTAGCAATAATGCAAAAACTGTGGCATAAAATACTGTAGTTGCCGCTTTTGGCTTGCTTCTTCTTCAAATTCAGGCAATTGAAAAATTTTAAAAAGCCGTATCTACATTACTTTTTGCATCTATAAGGAAAAAAGTTTGCTTATTTTTATTAAAAACGAATAAAAGAACTTACTTTCCCTGAAAGTATGCTTCACAAATTAGAAGAACTTTAAGCTGCTTTCATTTCATTTGTATTCTCGTACATGCAATTCAGGGTAATTTACTAATTGCATTCGTGAAACAAGTAGAGTGGATCACAGCAAGAATCACGAAAAAAGGTCTAGTCTAGTCTGCTATGTGATTGATACTCTATATAGGGTATTATTGTTGTTAGTTGTTTTTCCTTCAGTTGTTTTCTTTGGAAAGCAACATTGACCTTGAGCTCCATAAAACATAACCTTTAATAATTGAGTAATCAAAACCATTTTATCGATATAAAGGATCCATATTATTAGGGTAAAACCGAATGTATAATATTTATTTACAATTAATTAATGAAAAAAATTTCTTTGACGCAAACTTTATTTTGTATGACTCAAAAAATTAAGTTTATAAAAAACAATAAAAAACAGGTAAAGTGCAGCATCTACATGTAGATACGGCATTTTTGACTTTGTTTCAGTAGATACTGCGTTTTATCCTGGAATGATACTTTGTGTAGATACGACAATTAAGGTCAAAATATTTAGACTTGGTCAAAAATTCGCGATTTTTATTTTATAATCCTAAAGAGGTTGGATAACAAATATAGAAAGTACAATAAAATCAATTTTGATTTTCATGCTAGATGCCGCACTCTTCCTTATGACGGCAGTGTACCCAAATATAAATGTGGGTAGTTTTATAAATATATTGGGATATTTATAAACTGTGAGAGATTTTATAAAAATTTGGAATTTTTATGGAAATATACCCAACTATAAATATGGGTCTTTTTATAAATATGTAGGGATATTTATAAGAATGTGGGTGATTTTTTAAAACTATGAGTTATTTTATAAAAATGTGGGAATTTTTGTAAAAATTCAATTATTTAAGAAGGAAAAAGTGTACAAATGTAAACAAATTTTAAAAAATGCGAGAAAGAGAAAAACTTATATAAACTTGGGTATTTTTTATGCATATACCCGGATATTTATAAAAATGTGGGTATTTTTATAAACCCTTGGGAATTTTATAGAAATGGGGCACTTTCTTAAAATTGTTCACCTTCCACAAAAATATGGGAATTTTTTAAATAAAATGTAAACCAATTTTAAAAAGGTGAGAGAAAGCGAGAAGTAATTAATATATGTTAATATTATAATATGTAAAACGGTGTGTGCGAGTTTTTATTTTAAATATGTGGTTTAAGTGTATTTTTAATAGAGGTGTGTAAACTGTGTTAAAAAATGTTTATTTTAAATGTGATATGAAAAATGTGTGTCCAAAAAGATAGTTTAGTATATGTTCAAACTGTTTGTTTAACGGGGATAGCGTGCATATAAAATATGTGCTAAATATGTGTTTGTGAATTGTGTTTATGGAAAATGTGTGTTGAATAAATGTGTGTGTTTTTGAATATATCTGCCAGCCTATGTAGTTTGTGTTCTTAACAATTGTGTTTGTAAAATGTTTTTTTTCCTTTTAATTGTATGTTTATATGAGGTTGTTTAACTTTGAGTGCCAAAAATGTTTATTTTCAATAACTTTTAATTGCGTGTTTATATGAGTGTGTTATAAATATTTGTATAAAATATGTGTTTAAATGTTGGTTTCAATATGTGTTTAAAATTGTGTGCAAAAAATGTTTATTTTTTTTTTTTTTTTTAAATGTGCTTAAAATATGTTTTTGAATGTGTGTTAACAAATTCTGTGTAAATGGGTTTATTAGAAAATGTTTAATGTTGGTATACAAAATATTTGCGCAACGTCTGTTATATGTATGTGTGCGCTCTTACTTGAACCTTTCCCTGCCTGCTGCTGGTGTTGACCACCTGACTGGCGCTGTTGCTGTTGCTGATTTGTTGAAAGAAACGTTGGATGATGATGGCTCAATTTAAGTTTGATGCCACAAAGACTGTTATTTAAGTATATCCAAGCAACGAAGACCACGACGATCACAAAAGTTTAGATTTTTCTGCCGGTAGCTTAATAATGCACTCTGATGTAGTTCGCGAAATATTTTTCACGTTTAAATTAGTTTTACACAAGTTAAGTGACGACAAAAAAAAAAAACGGAAGGAATGGCACACCACGGGTTGGTTTAAGATTAAACAACGACGGGTTGATTATAAAAACCAATGAACTCACTTTACACACTGAGCTCAACTGTTCACTTCAAATGACTGTGCCAGCTTTTGAGTTGTTGGAGAATATAAAAACTGAAATCTTGCTCACTGTTCTTTGAGTTTCTAGTTTATTTTGTCTGCTTTTCGGTGCCTGACTGCAGCGTAATATGTGTAATTAATATGGTTATTGAGACTGATTTTCATGTACTATCATTTATTTATTTTTTTTTTTAAATTTTTTAAGCTAGCATAAGGAAAAAATTGGAATATGGAACTTTCGTGCATAAATTTTTTCTGTTGCGTTATTTTTACCAATTTTTCACACACACATTTTTGCTTTGAAAACTAATTTTTGTAAACTTTTTCACGAATATTTTACAATTTTCAGTCAGTTCTTTGTATCAATACAATTTTATTTGTGACTAGCTGAATACCCCGCTTAACTCGGGAGTTGATATAAATAATTTTCGATTTCATTCGTCGATTTAAAAAAAAAATTTTCACAAACTTTAGAAGGAATTTTGTGAGCATCTTTCAAACCGGTAACTTTGGCGAAATGAGCAAAATGTAGCTTCAACATCTGAAAATTATGAGGAAAAGTTACGGGAATCATGATTTGTGTGTGCCGCCGGTCGCTTGCAAAAATATATTTTCAAGTTTTATATTGTATTCGATAGATTGCACATTTAAAAAAAAAGTCAGAGCAAAAACGAATTTTTGGCAATTCGCGAGGAATCTGGACAAGCATTAAATAAGATTTGAAAATAGAAATTGAAATGCCAAAACAACGCCAACTTATGACGCAACTGGCTTGCGCATGTGTTGATGCGTACTCAAATACCACAGGATTCGGCAGCAGCTGTCCTGATTTGCGAAAAAAGAAAGTGGAATATAAATACACATAAAGAAGAAAAGAAGATATATGTCACCCTTCGCGCTTTGCTACGCCTTACTGTATTTTGTAGTACAGCGCCCTCTGGGGTTCAAGATATAGCAAAATACATAGCGCCAAAAGATTCACTGCACCTAAAAATCACTTATAAAAATCATACTTATCGGATGAGTTGTTTTGAGTTTTTGCCGTATTTGTACAACAGCGCCCTCTGTTTTTCGAGAAAAAATAAAAAATAACGCCAAAGCCCTTTCCATACTCGATAATCAAATCCTATATATCCAATATACAAATTTTTATCTAAATCGGATGAGCGGTTTTTAAGTGTTTCACAATTTCTTAAGTGATTTGAACAACAGAACCATCTGGTGTTTAAGATAGCGCAGAAAAAAAGGTCCAATATACCCACCGTATCCGCAAACTCCTATGTAAAACTTTTCAGATGTACAGCTAGGAGTTTTTCGACATTTTTAAAACATTTATACTGCAGTGCCCTCTGGTGTTCAATATAGAACAAAATATATAAGTCATAAAAACTACCGTAGCCGAAAACCCCTAAATACAAATTTTCATGTAAATCGTATGAACGGTTTCGGAGACAAACTATAATAACAAAATTCGTGGAACCTGATCGCAGCGCCACCTACCGGGTCCAATTGCGAATCTGAACCATCCAGGGATCCACTTAAACACACAAAAAATTTCATCAAAATCGGTGCAACCGTTTAGGAACAGTTTAATAACACACACACGTACAAATTGTACAACAGCGCCCTCTACTTTTTGAGACAGAGCAAAAGAGCTAACGCCAAAACAGTTGCCGTACACGAAAATCCTTTAATAAAATTTTTCATCCAAATCGGATGAGCGGCTTTCTACTTTTTCACGATTTCTTAAGATATTTGTACTACAGTGCCCTCTGGTGTTCGATATAGTACCTAAAAGATAAGTCCAAAACAGGCACCGTATTAGAAAACCCCTATTTACAAATTTTCATGAAAATCGGAAAAACAGCTAAGAAGTTTTTTAAAATAGTTGTACACAGCGCCCTCTGGTGTTCAAGATAGAACAGAGTAGATAAATCATAAAAACTCAACGTACACAAAAACATCTACATACAAATTTTAATGCAAATCGGATGAACGGATTCGGAGATAAACTATAAAAACAAAATACTTTAAACACCGGGTCCAATTGTGAATCTGAACCATCCAGGGATCCACTCAAACACACACAAAAAATTTATCAATATCAGTGCAGCCGTTAACGAACAGTTTAATGATATACACACATACAAATTGGACAACAGCGCCCTCTAGTTTCGAGAAAGAAACTATATAGAAAGAAAGAAAAAATATAGCACCAGAACCCTTGCCGTACTCGATAATCGCTATTTACAAATTTTCATCCAAATCGGATGAGCAGTTTTGGGGTTTTTCAAGATTTCCTAAGATTTGTACTAAAGCGCCCTCTGGATTTCAAGATAGCACAAAAAAAAAATAAGTCCAAAACACTCATCGTATCAGAAAACCCCTATTTTCCAATTTTCATCAATTCGTATGCACGGAAGTTAGGAGTTTTTCGAGGTGTATCAAAATTTTTGTACTACAGCGCCCTCTTGTGTTCAAGATAGAACCTAGTTTATAAATCATATATACGTAAACTTACCGTTTCCGAAAACCTCTATATACAAACTTTCATGCAAATCGTATGACCGACTTGGAAGTTTTTTGAGGTTTATGAAAATATTTGTACTACAGCGCTCTCTGGTGTTCAAGATAGAACACAGTAGATAAGTCATGAAAACATACCGTATCCGAAAACCTCCAATTTTCATGTAAATCGGATAAATGGCTTAGGAGTTTTACGACGTTTTTTAAAAAGTTTGTACTACAGCGCCCTCTGGTGTTCAAGATAGCACAAAAAAGATAAGTCCAAAACACTCACTGTATCATAAAACCCCTATATTCCAATTTTCATGCAAATCGAATGCACGACTTAGGAGTTTGTCGAGGTTTTTCAAAATATATTTTATTTGTAAATTAATTACGACCTTCTTTCATAAGTTTTAAGTTATGTGTTTATATAACTCCAATAATTTTTCAATTATTAAAGGTTATATTTTATCGAGCTCAAGGTCAATGTTGCTTTCTGAAGAAAACCACTGAAGGAAAAACAACTAACAACAACAATACCCTATATAGAGTATCAATCACATAGCAGACTAGACAGCTGTTTCTTTGGCCGCTACACCAACTCATCAGTAGCCTTTTTTCGTGATTCTTGCTGTGATCCACTAAGCCCTTAATTTTCTACTTGTTTCACGAATGCAATTAGTAAATTACCCTGAATTGCAGTACGAGAATACAAATGACATGAAAGCAGCTTAAAGTTCTTCTAATTTGTGAAGCATACTTTCAGGGAAAGTAAGTTCTATAATTCGAACATAGATCAAAGCTTTTCTAAACACTCAAAGATTTTTGTTGTGCTAGTTGTTGTTGCTCTTCTATTTCACAGTCGATCTTAGCTTCAGTAGTTAGCTGATATTAAACTATGACGACATGAAGATATGTTTTTTTTTTTTTGAAAACTTAGATTTTTAATTTATTGTGTGTAAACACACACAAATAATCATATTTTCAACGGCCGGGCTCTGCTATAGAATTTATTTGTAAATCAATTACGACCTTCTTTCATAAGTTTTAAGTTATGTGTTTATATAACTCCAATAATATCTCAATTATTAAAGGTTATATTTTATCGAGCTCAAGGTCAATGTTGCTTTCCGAAGAAAACCACTAAAGGAAAAACAACTAACAACAACAATACCCTTACAGAGTATCAATCACATAGCAGACTAGACAGCTGTTTCGTTGGCCGCTACACCAACTCATCAGTAGCCTTTTTTCGTGATTCTTGCTGTGATCCACTAAGCTCTTAATTTTCTACTTGTTTCACGAATGCAATTAGTAAGTTACCCTGAATTGCAGTATGAGAATACAAATGATATTTCGCGACAATTGATACGCGACTCACTCTCCCAGACGAAAAAAAAATTTTTCTTTCACTTCTACACATTAGTTAGTTAATTAGTTAGCTTTTATTTTAGGCATCACAATTTCTTTTTTAATTTAGCTTATAGGGCACTCGTTTTACAATTTCTTTTTATGTTCTTTTTAATTTAGCTTAGAGGACACGGGTTTTCCTTTTATGTAAAAACGAAAAAATGGTGAACACCTCGGATCGTTGGTCGACGAAAAAAGTGATGGCTGTTCGACTCAACGAAGGATCGGGTCGATACAATCGTTTTAAAGGCGCGTTTGATCGAAATGTCATCAGGCCTGTTCGTTTGACTTTGATTTAACCTTACCGCTTAGACCGTTCGATGTAATGTTATATACGTACACATTATTTATTTACATAAATAATATTTATATATGTGTAGCGATTTTATATAGAGATTATATAAAACCTATCGCTCTATATATGGGATTTTGTGATATAATATTTATGTCATTACCTTGACTCCTTGTGTTAATCGCCTCTTATCGAACTCATGTTTACATCAACTTTACGCAGCCAAACCTTAGAGAGCTCAGAGTAGTTTTTAAAAAGAAAAATTAGAAAGTGCGTTATAATTATTTTATATTTCCACAGTATTTTTCACTGAAAAGTCTCCAAGGACCATGTAAAATGTTGCCTTGTTGATAGCGTATCAAGTTCTTGAGGGATCAGAGATCCTTGAAATAAAAAACAAAGGTTGATTTACAAAACTGTATTTTGGCGCTTACCAGTGAAGTTGTTCATATGTCGAAGGTACAAATAAGATAGAGCAAAAAATTAACAGCATAAAAAATGTAAAATTCTTCTTGAGTCCCTTTAATGCGAATTTGAGAACCGCAAGTGATTATAAAAAAGGTACAAGATTATGCAATATTGATGAGAATTACAAGTTATCGATACATATGAGTGAAATTAAGAAATGATTAATTATAAACGAAGAACTTCAACTGGGTCGACATGGTGACACAAGTCTTTCAATCTCAGACGCCACCGTGGGTGAAATCGAGAACGAACAAAGGAATGCATATAGAAGCACCGGTCGTATAATAGTTTTATAAAGAAGTAGCTTAGTTCTTTTATTCATATCTCTACTACAAATAAGTGCCGTGAGAGTGTTAGTGACCTTCCTTGCCTTGTCGATGTTACTTCTAGCGTGTTGGTTGAATTTAAACAGGTTATTAAAATGCATGCCAAGATATTTAATAGAATTTTTAAATGGGATTAGATTGCTGTCCATCCTCAACGCTCGATTACAGCTCTCTCTTATCACCCCTTCCTTACCTTTGCCACTGGCAAAGCAGCAAATGCAGTCCGTTTACATATTATTTTTTTTTATCCCCCATTTCTTGTAAAATAAACTAATTTTGCTTATGTGATTTTCTAATTTTCTAAGTGAATTAATTGGATAATCGTCACTGGCGTATGCGAACGTATCATCCACGAAGAGAATTCCGGTGGATGTATCGTTATTGTTAACAACATTAACGTGTGGGAAATCGTACATAAATATATTGAAAAGTTTGGGGCCCATTGCTGAGCCTTGAGCTACTCCACTTTTGGTTTCACAAATGTTAGATGAGCTTCCTTGCAATTGAATAAAAAATTTTCTCTCAACAATCTAGGAGGTGGAAGGTTTGAGGTGGAAAGTTAAGTTTTATAATTTTAAATAACAGCCCTTCTCTCCAGACGTTGTTAAATGCCTTTTCTATATCCAGAGAACAAGCCACGGTGCATTTCTTATTTCTCAGACCATTTATCACGTCATTATGCACCTTCAATATTCGTTACTTGCTTAGCGACTGGGTACGTTCCGAGAGTCTGGAGAGAGGCGAAAGTTTTCTTTCTCCCGCAACCCGGAAAAAAAGATTATACAGAGGCGAAGTCGTTCAGACCGATCAGCCTTACGTCTTTCCTCTTGAAAACGATGGAAAGAGTGATGGTTGACTGTCTTGAGAGCACTTCACTGATGCATAATCCTCTAAGTAGATGCCAATATGCTTATAGAGCAGCTATGTCTACGGAGAGTGCTCTTCACAAATTAGTTAGAGTGGCTGAAAAAGAATTATTTTCAGGAGGCATCGCGATGGCCACATTTATGGACATCGAGGGTGCTTTCGACAAAATATGCTTTGGAAGGCTGCGACAGGCTCTGACAGCGCAATGTAAACCCAATGATAACAAATTGGGTAGACAATATGCTCAAGCATAGGGCTGTCAACATGCAGAACGGTAGAGTCAAGACTAGAGGTAGAGTAAGTAGAGGATGTCCTCAAGAAGGGGTGTTATCGCCAACCCTGTGGAACATCACTGTGGACTCACTTTTAGCTAGACTAGATGAATCCGGCATACACACGATTGGGTATGCAGATGACATTGCCTTGGTGGTCTGTGGTAAGTTCATTGACACCATTTCTAACATCATGAAGGGAGCACTCCGAATGGTGGAGGAGTGGTGTCGAGAACAAGGCCTCACCGTGAACGCAGGAAAATGAGACAATATTGTCTTTACTAGAAAGAGGGTAGGCCTGAGGAAAGAACCACTCAGACTTTTTGGAGCTGAAATCAACATGTCCGCGAAAGTTAAATATCTAGGGGTAACTCTCGATAGTAAACTGAACTGGAACGAACATGTAGGATACAGGATTCAAAAGGCCAAGAGGGTTCTGCTTCAGTGTAGACGCGTTTGTGGTCTAAAATGGGGCTAAACCCAGAGGCTATGAAATGGATCTACACTATGATGGTTAGACCTGCCATCACGTATGCTTCGGTGATCTGGTGGACAAAAGTCAGTCAGAAAACCATTAAGAAGCGACTAGACTAGTCCAACGGCTGGCCTGTGTTGGAATAACAGGGGCAATACGCACCACTCCAACAAGCGCAATGGAGGTTTTGTTAGGCATGCTAGCGTTGGATTTAGAAATAAAGAAAACGGCAGCGCTAACAGCCCTCAGGATGTTATATAACATATATTTATAACAGAAAAATGTTATAACACTTTAATAACAGATGGATCCGTTTGTGAAGAAACCGCTGGTAGCAACATCAATATATTCACAGACGGCTCTCTGATGAATGGCAGAGCCAGGTCTGGCGTCTACTCAGAAGAGTTGAACCTATCCTTTGTACTGAGGCTGGGGAGGTTCGTGTCTGTATACCAGGCGGAAATGCTTAGTGTAGTGCATGCGCTGAACCTCTTGATAGATGGCCGGGTAAATGGCAAGAAAATTGTCATTGCCCTTGACAATCAGTCGGTGATTAGGTGCATGCAATGGACAGATATTACTTCCAGGTTGCCATAGAATGTCTTACCAAACTGAATAGGTGCGCTCAGACAAATGAGGGTCACATGAGAGGACACTTATGTGGGTGCTAGGACATTCTGGCATACAGAATGCAAAGGCTGATTCTTTAGCAAGAGAAGGATCAACAGAAGAATTCTGTGGACCAGAACCACGTATTGCCATAGGCGACAACATGGTGGCAGGCCTTATTAAGCAATGGACGGACTCGGAACGTCGTACAAGGTAGGAAGAAGTTGGTAATTGCAGGCAATCAAAGGCGGCCGTGAAATGGTCAAGTAGTGAGGCAGCAAAAGTCACCCGATACAATCGGAAGACTTTAAGCTGGCTTACTGCACTGGTCACAGGACACGGTCCCTACATGTACCATCTCAGGAAGATGACTCTGGCCGAGGACGATGCTTGTAGGTTATGCCTAGAGCAGCCGGAAAGATAATGTCAATGGTCAATGGTCAAGCATAAGATTGACCATTCTGGGACGTCCATTTATTGACGAAGCCGAGATTGGTCAACTGACCTACAAGGACATGCTTGAGGTGACAAAGGGTGCTTTTATATAAGTATGCTCACTTATGAGTGCTCCGAGCAGTAGCATCCTTCGTCAAATAGGGGACGAAAAGGGACCCACATGTGGTCTGATTCGGCCAATCCCAGACTTATTATTATTATGCACCTTCAATAAAGCATGCACCGTGGAATGTCCTCTTTTAAACCCGAATTGAAAGTCCTGTATATATTCCGTTGGGACAACGTCTGGAGATTCCATCTTCGCCATTGTCACCCTCTCAAGTATTTTCCCCACAATTGAAAGTAGCGAGATGGATCTAAAGTTACTAATATGGATCTAAAGTTAAGAAAATTGTTTGGTTTTTTCATAATTGAGAGTATCCAAGCAATTTTCCACTTCCGAGGGAAATATCCATTATTAATACAGTTATAGAATAAGATTGTTAAGTATTTAATTGCAACGCATGAAATCTTTTTTAGATGGAAATTGGAAATCAGATCTGGACCACTTGATTTCTTAGCTTTCAAACTATGAATAATCTCAACTACTTCTTATTATCATCAATATTAATATCATCAATATCAATACCGTATTATTGATATCAAAAATAAAAATGTGCTGTGGTTTTAATATTCGTGCTGAGTGAACAGATTCATTAACCTCATCTATAAGATCCGGCTCAGAGACATGCAGTCTTTCCGAGAATACTTCCTTAAAATAATTCTCGAATCCAAAAACTATTTCTTGTTCTCCATACACAATGCTTCTATCAACCTTTACCTTTTCCAATTAGTGGTAGTGGCTTTAGATGGGTTAATGCTGAGGAAGTGCGATAAAGCTGTAGTAGCTGAACTCTATTGTTATTACATTTATTTAAGAAAAATGAACAAAAACTACCAATATCTAACTTCTGTGAAGATTTAAGCCTATGAATACCATTAACAATATCAGCCTCAGTCAAAGCTAGTGACCCAAAATCAATTTCAGGAGCAAAATTACTTGACACATCAAAATCAAAATTATTAGCTGGTTCAAAGTTTGATAGAAATAAATCCGCAAATAGATTTGCGTTTAGTATAATAATTAGTAGTATTATTAAGTAGTATTATAAAAATTATTAAAAAACATAGACATAGGAATATTTGAAGAATTTTTTTTTTGACTTAAACCGCCAGAAAGACTTCGGGTTAGATATAATATCATGTTCAAAATTTAATAGATATTGCTTGTAAAGGATTGTAAAGGATTGTAATAGATATTGCTTGTAAACTTATCCAGAAAAATAAATTCCCTCATATAGTGCCTGTACTTGAAGAAAAAAGATTGGTTTGGAGTAGTCAAATATTTTTTATAAAACTTAGTACGCAAGTTCTTTAATTTTTTGAGCCCACGCGTATACCAAGGCAATTTGTAAATTTGTTGTCCAACTTTTGGAATGAGGTTATTGCAAACAGTTGACACTACAGACTTGAAGTTATTGAAACACGAGCAAACATGAAGCTGATCAAACTCACCCACCCAATTAATACCAAAGAAAACAGAATTTAAGTAGTCAAAATTACACGCACGGTAGTTGAATCTGACATTTGAACTATCATTAATTAATGCAAGATATTTATAAAAAACAATTTGGATCTCTAAAGGGACATGATGTGCACTTAAAGCTAAAATAGGAAAAACAGATTCAAATAACTTAAAATTGATATCACCAGTATAGTATAGTATACTTAATCTAACAGTCTACTCAAAGAGTTAAAGCAAGCATTAATTTGATTTAAACCAAGATTTAAAAAGCTATCAATTACATACAGTTCAGCACAACTGGAAACATTTGATGGAGAGAGGTAGGCATCAGATTAATTTTTCAACCAAGACGAAGATTTGGAAGATTGAAATCACCAAGCACCAAAAATTGCCTGCCAGAATCAGCAACCAAATTTGAGATATTATCCGTGTGAGCTTTATAAACATCCAAAGAGCAGTTAGGCGGAATATATGATACGCAAATGATGAGAGCTTCATACCATTATTGAAGCAAATGGTTATTTGATTTTTTAGGTTATGTGCAAACAAATGATGCAGCTGAATTTGATATAATGAAAAAATAGTTCTTATGAACAATAGTCTTTGATTTTCAATTAAAGATATCAAATTAGATAAATAATACACACAATTTAGGGTTATTTTTAATTATTAAAGCACAATTAGTGTTTAAATTTATAATATTTCACAATACTGAGAGCTAACGAATTTGCAAGTTGATGGTTAGAGTTGCCAACTTGAGATGAAATACAGATAGCCTTGACAACTGACTATTTTCTAAGAACGCCGACCATCAATCGTCAAAATCAATGCAAAGTTTAACTTATCTGCTTTCTGCTAATTCATTTTCTCTTTTTCGTTGAATTTTTTAAAAATGATGATAAATGATTATATCATGGTGCTGTGCCGAATATTTGTGATCGAGAAAAAAATTCTTCGCAACATCTTCGGTCCTGTTAGAGTCGGCGATAACTATCGCATCCGAATGGACCACGAGCTGTATGAGCTCTACGAAGAGATTGACGTAGTTCAGCTTATAGCTGTTCAGCAACTACGCTGGCTGGGTCATGTCCATTATATGGACGACGAAGCTCCAGCGATGAAGGTGCTGGAGGCGAGGGTCGTTGGTCGACGACGACGGGGGAGACCATGCCTCCGACGGATGGATCAGGCCGAAGAAGCCCTTACCGCACTTGGTGTATCCGCTTGGAGAAGGCGAGCGCAAAGCAGAGGCGCCTGGCGAGAGCTGATGAGGTCGGCCGAAACCCGAACAGGGGTTGTTATGGCCACCTAAGTAAGTAAGTAAGTAAGTAATTCTGCACATTATACGAAGACTACGAAAACAAAGAGAAGTATAAAAACAAACAATATTTTGACTTATGAAAACCGTTGTCATAAGAAAGTATTCCTGGTTGGAAGGCTGTTTTTGGACCCTTTTTGAAAAACTTCTCATTTGAAAACGCAAAAAGTTATTTAAAATCTGTTTTTTTTATTGTATTAAGAACATATTAAATTAAATAAAATTTTTTTTTCCTTTGTACGAGGGCCGTTAAAAAAGTTTGTCTTCAAAGTTGGGCGTCGAAAAAAAGGTATGCTGCTTGCGGCCCGGATAACTCGACTTCGGATCATCTGAAATGGAAAAAGTAAACGGCGTTAGATTCAGTACAGATGTAATTCTGGTCCCTACTTCAATCATAATTTTACGATAATTTTTTACAAAATGGTGGTCATTGAAAAATGGAAAACCGATTTTGGGTCTTTTTTTTTGTAGTTTAGTGTAAAAAAATAGTAAAAAATTGTTTAAAATTGTGATTAAGGTAGGGACTTGAATGGTGACAATTCTGCGTCGATTGCACTTTGTTTCATCAACATCGGTTCAGAACTACGGGCGCAATCTGGGCCGCAAGCTTGAAAAACGTGGTTTCGAGATAAACGCGTTTAAGTTTGAAGTTATTTTTTTGCATCAAAAAACAAAAAAATTTAAATGAAAAATTTGAGCTGCAGTTTTAGAAACTGGACAATTCTGCGTCGAATGCATTTGGTTTTATCAAAATCGTTTCAGTAAAACCGGAGAAAAGTGACTTCGAAGTTCATAAACGTAATTTAAAAAAACTCAAAGAAAATTTTAGGCAATAAACAAGTTGCAATATAATTGGCAATCTAAATAGTGCGTGCGTCGGTGTGCACATGCTTCGGTGCGAATGACCACAGCACTGCGTTGAAAGATTCGTGGCTGTTTTGAGTTTCGGAGCCAAGGCATCTGTTCAACAAATCATCGGCTGACAGTGCTTTGTAAATAGGTTTGATTGCTTCTTGGACTGACTTAGTGGTGCAAACGTATGTTTGAAGCTGTGGATTGTCCCTTCTGCTACCGCTTTTTGCCAGGCGCACAAGCTCGACGAACCGGTCGGACAGTTTTGGTGCTGTGGAGCTTCATCAGTCAAGATTTTGTGCAAAAACGTTGCCCAAACAGCCTTATATGTTGTTAGTTCAGAGATGACTTTGTCTGTGAGTTTGCCTGCACCCTTGCCGCCAATTCCTCTATTCTCTTTTGGCCTTGCGGAGTCTGGTGCCCATTCTTTTTTGCACGTGCGATATACATTCTTTTTTTTCGCATGTTTTTGAGTCGCCATCGCGGATATACTTGCAGTATTTTACGCCATGCTTTTGAACTGATATGGCGAACATTTCCTTTATCACATCCACCTCCATCTTCCCAGAGCTTCCTTGATGGTTGGCACGGCATTCCTCTTCGTGGTCTTCAATCCAAATTTCATATGCCAGTAGGTCTTCTTTCTTAGCTTCCCAATACGCTGGACTTTACAAAAGAGTCGACTATTTTTTTACTGTATTTGCCGATCAACGTTGTAGCGCCGTATGGTGAAGAAAAGTCACGTTTTTCCCAAGTGCCATCACCTGATACGGTAAACATTGTTGTATCGCACTGTGGATCGGCTGTGACCATGGCATCTTTCTCTTCTTTCGCGGTTTTTGAAGTGTAGTATAACGAGTTACCCACACCTCTGCCGATATCCATGAGGCCACAAAACGTGTTAATGTCTTTTGGCCCAATGCCTAAAAGCCTCATGGCAAAAATCAAGCGCCGGTTCATCAAATATGATTTGCCAACCAAAGACGACGAAAAATTGTATGTAGTGGTCGGGCAAGCGCAGTGAACACCAATTTTGAAGCCAATTCCATACGGCGATGCTTTTTTAAACTCGATTTTTCCTTCACATTTGGCACATATCAGCAGATTAGCAATCGCCGAGAAAACTGTAAACTTGAAAACTTCAAAATGCAATTCTCCGTTTTGTTGTCAATGCTTATGTCTTCGTTTTCATTATTTTTAAATTTTTTTGCCGGTGTACTTGTGAATTCGGTGTCCTCATCTTTTTCTCGTTGGTTACCACGAAACTGGCGTTTCAAGAGACGAGTTTTTCGATTGCTACCAGTGCTTCTTTTATTTTTATTTCTAAAGGGTGATTTTTTAAGAGCTTGATAACTTTTTTTTAAAAAAAAACGCATACAATTTGCAAAATCTCATCGGTTCTTTATTTGAAACGTTAGATTGGTCCATGACATTTACTTTTTGAAGATAATTTCATTTAAATGTTGACCGCGGCTGCGTCTTAGGTGGTCCATTCGGAAAGTCCAATTTTGGGCAACTTTTTCGAGCATTTCGGCCGGAATAGCCCGAATTACTTCGGAAATGTTGTCTTCCAAAGCTGGAATAGTTGCTGGCTTATTTCTGTAGACTTTAGACTTGACGTAGCCCCACAAAAAATAGTCTAAAGGCGTCAAATCGCATGATCTTGGTGGCCAACTTACCGGTCCATTTCTTGAGATTAATTGTTCTCCGAAGTTTTCCCTCAAAATAGCCATAGAATCGCGAGCTGTGTGGCATGTAGCGCCATCTTGTTGAAACCACATGTCAACCAAGTTCAGTTCTTCCATTTTTGGCAACAAAAAGTTTGTTGTGGTCGAATAACACAAACCCAATTGCTGCGAACGGCGACGAATCGACATTTCACGGTCTTCAGCAACACTCTCAGAAACAGACGCAATATTCTCTTCTGTACGCACTGTACGCATTCGTGTGGTTGGTTTAATGTCCAATAAAGTAAACTGAGTGCGAAACTTGGTCACAATCGCATTAATTGTTTGCTCACTTGGTCGATTATGTAGACCATAAATCGGACGTAAAGCGCGAAACACATTTCGAACCGAACACTGATTTTGGTAATAAAATTCAATGATTTGCAAGCGTTGCTCGTTAGTAAGTCTATTCATGATGAAATGTCAAAGCATACTGAGCATCTTTCTCTTTGACACCATGTCTGAAATCCCACGTGATCTGTCAAATACTAATGCATGAAAATCATAACCTCAAAAAAATCACCCTTTATTACTTTTTCTATCCATTGTCTTTAGCACAACCAACAATTTTTATGAAATCTGTACTTTTCAAATCTGTATGCGCGCGCGTCCGGCTTATAACTCAATTCAAAGTGAACTAAACGCTGCCAACATTCTAATACCAAAGGTCTAAAAAGTGTATTCATATATTTTTAAAATGCGTATACAAACAAGTTATTACGTACTAAAGGACGCTGTTGGATAAGATCGCCCTAATCACATTTATAATAATTAATTTTAATTTTGTTAATATTAGTTTCCATAATAATTTTATTTCGAGCCATCCTAATTTTGTTTGTCATATTCAAATTAAGCAGCATCAATAGACATACGTACATACATACGGTTGTTAGTTCTTTCGTTGGACCAGTATGTACATATGTGTGTTGTTGCTATTGTTAACAGTTTGATGTAAAGGAGAATATCAATAACAACAGCAGCACAATTGAAATCAGTTACTTCGAATTCCAGTCAGCCACTGTGGTTATTGTTATTCCCGTCTCAGTCGCTGCTTAGTTTTTTTTCTTGTTGCTTTCGATCGATGGCCTGGCGACAAATTCTTTTTTTGTAAATAAATAGTATATGAAAAGAAGCAAAGGTGTTAAGTTAATTACAAGAGCCAAAGTTTGGGCCACAATTAATAGGAAACAAAATCACAAATCGTTTATGAAGAAACGATTGATAACTGCGCAAACATTTTGGCGACCGTGACAGGACGGCCAGTGATATAAGTTGTGATTTAATTAATATAAAAATTAAAACAATTTGTGCGGAGAATAACAACGTTTGAAGCTGCAGTTTTTGGTGTTTTTTCGTCGTTGGATTTATCAGTGCATCAACTAATTTGCGGTTAGACAACAACAACATACATTTCGATCTTCGTGCAACGGCTTTATGTCATTGTGCCATCGGTTTAGAATTTTCGAAAGAAATCAAATCGTGATTTCTTAGCAGAGGTGTCAACGGTGATTTTTGAATCGTTTTAGTGGCTCGATTTAAATTTTCTTGTCTTTTGCTAAGAAAGTTAGGCAAAACCTCTAATCGTGACACACACACACGCATGTGTACACCAGAGATCTGCAGCAAGTCATTATAAACATAGTTGACTCGAGTATATACGCATTAATTTGGCTTCTACTTCATATTCAGACTTATCAAAAATGTTGAAGCATTCATAACACGCAACTTAAATCCAATGCTTCAAGAGTCATACTCTGACTCACAGTCGAACGTAGTCGGTATGATTTTAACTTCATTTCAATAAGTACAACATGTTGTGAACAACATGCACAAGCACTTCAAAGGAATGATGTGTTTTTCAGGGTTACCAGCTCTGGTATAAATTAAGAATTTTAGTTTGATAAATGCTATTATTGAATTGTTCTAATGCTATTGACTATATGGTAACACTTCCTATAACGGTACGAAATAAAGGTCAACGCTTCTGTTTTATTATAATTTGTTGAAGTGAAGTGTGTCTCATTTTTTAAACGGAACAAAGCTAAATAAGTAAGTTAATAAATTATTATATAAATATTATGAACAGAAATGATATATAATTTTCAAAAGTATCATATTTAAATAATGTATTTTCTTTTTTTTATGTGAATATACGTGAAGTTACTTATATAATTATTTTGCTGAATTTAAATAAACAAACTTTATTAAATTGAAATTTATTTTTATTATTTCTTTTGGAGAAGTTCCCTTTATATACAAGGTGTGTTATTTTACTTTTACACCATTTCGTGAAACGCACAGCGAAATTCTATAAAAAAGTGTTTACTGCATCTTAAAATCCAATTAAATGTATTTCGTTATAAAAAATTCTATGGTAACCCTGCTTCTCTTCTAACAGCGAGCGTAAGTTCAAAAACAGCCACTGCGTTTGACTGGAAAAATTCGCACGCATTCCTAATGAACTATGGGACTTTAGCTTGAGCTATGAGTACTTTGTTTGAGCTATGGGTTTTCGGTATGATTTATAACAAGTTCTTTGATGTTGCAGAGTATTTGGTAGACTTTGACGTTCGATTGACGAATCAAACATTGAACTATGATTTTCTTTCTGTAGCAAGAGTGCTTCGAGTAGTAGTGGTGGTTTTTGTTTGAAGTGCACGCACTACAACTCGGTTTTGCATGAATCACTATAAGTCGCAAAAACGTGACTCGTTGCAGATCTCTGGTGTACACATATTTATTTGCAAGGTGCAGTAAATATATATTTGAAGGCGCGCTTAATTTGAAATAAAGATTTTTCGGTTGAGTGTTTCTCTTGACTGAAAATGTCGAAAGATGGCGTCGATGCAGCCTCTGAAGATGGGGCAGGTAGTGGCTCAGAATTAGCGTCACTGAAACAGCAAAGGGCAAATATGAAGAGAAACATCTCAAATATTCAGAAAAAAGTAGATAAAGATGGCGATAAAGTCGATGCCACCATATTGGAGTGCCGTTTACAAATTTTAGAATCGTATTTCAAGCAATTATGTCACATTCAGGGACAAATCGAAAAACTAAATCCCGTCGATATCGCGAGAAGTGATTTAGAGGAAATCTTTATTGCGGCAAAGGCAAAATTATTGGGTTTGCTAAATAAAAATCGTGGTTCTATGTCAGTGGACCAAACCTTTCTCAACGCTTCGGTGGCTTGTGCATCAAATTCGTCTCGTCTCCCTTCATTAAAACTGCCTCGTTTCGACGGTAAATATGCCGATTATAAGAGATTTGTGACAACGTTCAACAATATGGTGCATGAAAATCAATCCCTGACCCCAGTTGATAAATTTAATTACTTGCTTAATTGTCTTTCGGGTCCAGCGCTAGCAGTTGTAGAACCTTTTCAAATATCGGATGAAAATTATCCGAAAGCACTGAAGAGGCTAGAAGACCGATACGACAATAAGGTGTTAATATTTTTGGAACATATCGACACATTGTTCAACGTTTCAAAAATGGTCAAAGGTGATAGTGCTTCGTTGCGAAAAATTATAGACACTGTATCTGCCGTTCGTGGCTCGTTGTTGTCGCTTGGCTCAGAAATAGACGTGATGAACGCCATTTTGGTTCATATGGTGTTGTCTAAGGTGGACGCTGATACAAGGATAAATTATGATGAGAAGCAAGACTTCAAAACGTTGCCATCGTGGGATACCTGTTACGACAGTTTAAGTCATCGATGTCAATTTCTGGAGAGCCATGGAAGAAAAACAGATAATGCTGAAACTTCGAAAGGTAGTAAATCTAAACCTGCTTTTACTCGATCTGCACATACGTTCGTGAATTCAAATTCGAATTGTTGCTACTGCAATTCGGCAGAGCACAATATTTCATCATGCCCGTCGTTTACTTCGCTCTTGGTTTCTGAACGTTTTAATTTCGTAAAACGTAATGGACTCTGCATCAACTGCCTACATAAAGGGCATATCGTCTCGAAGTGTCAATCCAAATCTCGATGCCGTAATTGCAACTCGTCTCATCATACAATGCTTCATATTTTTAGTAGTCCTGATCAAGCAGGTCCATCATCGTCGAACACTGTACCACCTGTATCATCAGTGGCTCAGTGTAACAACCCAGTAGCGTTAATAGCCAGCTCATGCAAGAGAGCAATAATTCCAACAGCGGTGGTTTTCATCAAGGATAATTGTGGCACATTTCAACCGGTAAGAGCTCTTCTAGATTCATGCTCAGAAATAAATTTCATTACAGAAGAGACAGCGAAAAGGCTTAGACTTAAATTTCGACCATATGCCCAAGAAATTTCTGGAATCGGTGAAGTAAGAGCACAAATAAAGTTTTCGGTTGAAGCCACAATCAAATCCCGGATAAGTTCATTTGAATGGAGTTCGTCTTTTGCAGTTACGAGGTCCATTTCCGCACAACAGCCTGCGGATCACATCGTTACAGCACACTGGAAGATACCGCAAACAATCGAATTAGCTGATCCACAATTCTACAAGCCACAACGTATCGATATTCTTCTCAGCACCGAAATATTCTTCGCATCATTGCTCGATGGACGTATTTCGCTTGGGAATGGTTTACCAAGCCTAACAAATACAACATTCGGCTGGATTGTCGGTGGCACATCAAATACAGTTTCCATTAATTCATCAATGACGTGCAACCTTGCAATCGGCCCTGCCGAGGTTGATGCGGATAAGACTTTAAATCGGTTTTGGGAAATTGAAGAATATGCAAAAGGCCCTAAAACATATTTGGAAGAAGAACAAGCATGTGAGCAACATTTCGTCGAAAATACACGTATCGATTCTGATGGTAGAATTCAAGTTAGACTACCATTCAGAAGATCACCTGATTGCCTTGGTGAGTCATTTGAAGTTGCTCGAAAACGTTTCATGTCGCTCGAACGCAGACTGGAACGTGATGCTACTATTAAGTCCATGTATTCCGAATTCATGGACGAATATTTGTCGTTGGGGCACATGTCGCCCTATAATTCTTCGTTGAATGGTATAAATTATTTTATACCACATCATTGTGTGCTCAAACCTCAAAGCACAACAACAAAAATCCGAGTCGTATTTGATGCGTCTGCTCGTAGCTCGTCGAACTACTCTTTGAATGATGTCCTGATGGTTGGCCCAACAATTCAACAGGATCTAATCACCACATTATTCGCATTTCGATTGCACAAATACGCTCTCACTGCTGACATTTCTAAAATGTATCGACAATTTCGCGTCGACCAAAGAGACAGAAAGTACCAACTCATTCTATGGAGGACTAGCAAAGATGAGGAACTAAAGGTCTATCAATTGAACACCGTAACCTATGGTTTATCTGCCGCACCGTTTTTGGCAATTCGTTCCTTATTCGTCATTGCGGACAAATATTCCTCAACATTTCCCAGTGGTTCGAAGGTGCTAAGAGAAGACCTATACGTCGATGACGTTCTTACGGGAGCTGATAACATCGAAACTCTAGAATTGATTAAAAATGAATTGCTGCACATACTTCGTTTGCATGGTCTAGAACTTGCTAAGTGGAATAGCAACATTTTTACCTTCCCATCGAATCACGATGATGAGATCGTGATAAAACCGACTGAGCTTGATGTAACCAAAACATTGGGGATGTCGTGGAAACCAGGCAAAGATGTTTTTCTATACCGCTTTGAATTGCCTGACGTTGGCAATCCTACAAAGAGATCGATTTTGTCACTCGTTTCGAAAATCTACGATATACTTGGCATTTTGAGTCCCATAGTTATTCGCTGTAAAATCCTGCTGCAAGAAATTTGGGTTCAGAATATTGGCTGGGATGATCCCTTGAATAATCATCTTATGACATTGTGGCTCCAAATAAAAGCAGATTTGTCGTACATCCATTCTATAGAAATACCTCGATATGTGGCTACGGCTCCAGGCATATGTGGAGAAATCCATGGTTTCGCTGATGCCTCTGAAAGGGCATATGGTTGTTGTCTTTACTATCGTGTATTTGACCAAGGTACGCACAAATCAACATTATTGATCGCCAAATCAAAGGTCGCTCCAATCAAGGCCCAATCATTACCTCGACTTGAACTATGCGCCAGCGTTTTGCTTAGTAAGACGTGGCACAAAATAAAATCAAAAATCGAAACATTCGTCTCTACAATCTATTTTTGGACCGACTCAAAAATAGTGCTACAATGGCTAAAATTGCATTCGTCGACTCTTAACTGTTTTGTTGCAAATCGTATATCAGAACTACAAGAAAACTCTCGAGATGTTCATTGGCGACACGTTCCTTCTAAAAGTAACCCAGCTGATATAGTTTCTCGTGGTTGCAGTGCCCAAGAGCTACCCAATACAATATGGTTCAGCGGCCCAGCTTTCCTTGGAGAAGACGAATCAAATTGGCCAAAGACAGGAGATGACATCAACATTGAAATAATTGAACGCAGGAAGGCAGCTGTTTTCAAATGCTGTGACATTGCACCACCCATCATAGAACAGATAATCGATAAATATTCATCTTATTTTAAAATTCTTCGAATTGTTACTTATATCTTTCGTTTTTTCAACAGATGCCCAGTAAACCGATTGTTGAAGCCCAAGGACCTGGCAGTAATAGAACCGAATGAATTGGAGAATACATTTTGGCGAATAGTGGCTCATATACAAATAGCCAATTTCAAAGACGAACTCTCTGCACTGGCTAAAGGAAGTTTATTGCAACCATCCATGCAAAAATTATCGCCATTTGTCCACGAGATGAAAATTGGAAATAGCACCATTAAAGTACTTCGAGTTGGTGGCCGTTTGTCAAATGCACCAATACCATACGACGCCCGATTTCCTGCATTATTGCCCAAAAACCATCGTTTTGTCAAGTTATATATCGAGCACTTGCATCGTCTCCATTTACACGCAGGTCCAAAGGTTTTACTGGGCATCCTGCGTCAGAAGATTTGGGTAATCAACGCACGCGACGTGGTTCGAAAAGTAGTTCGCAGTTGTGTACACTGCTTTCGATACAAACCTAAACTTATGGAACAGATTATGGGATAATCTGCCAGCCGATCGACTTCGATCTCAACGCCCGTTTTTAATAACTGGAGTCGACTTTTGTGGTCCTTTTCTTACATCGTATCGCATTCGTGGTAAGTCACCCTACAAGACTTATCTCGCTATTTTCGTTTGTTTCAGTTCGAAAGCAACCCATTTGGAGGTAGTTTCGGATCTCTCTACAAACAATTTCGTTTTGTGTCTCAAACGCTTTGTGGGCAGGCGTGGTATACCTCAACGTCTGTATTGTGACAACGCCACGAATTTTGTTGGGGCACATAATAAAATGAACGAGCTGAAAAAGAAATTATTTTGCGAAGACGTGGTTCGTGAAATTAAGTCATATTCAGTTCAAACTGGATTTGAATTTTGCTTTATCCCGCCGCGAGCTCCACATTTCGGTGGGCTGTGGGAGGCAGCGGTAAAGTCAACAAAAACACTACTCATCAAAAATATCGGCGAGTCGTATCTCACATTTGAAGAGTTGCAGACGCTCATCATCGAAATTGAGGCTATTTTAAATTCGCGCCCTATTGCTCCTATGTCAAATGACCCCAATGATGGAGAAGCCTTAACACCGGGCCACATGCTTATCGGTACATCTTTAGTTGCTTTACCCGATGAACATTTTGATGTCACCAAACACACATCACTCACTCGTTGGCAACGTATATCATTTTTGAAGCAACAATTTTGGCAAATGTGGTCCAGAGATTATCTCCAGTCGCTTCAAACACGATCAAGATGGCTAAGCGCTCAGCCAAACATCAAAGAAGACCAACTAGTCATTATTCATGAGGACAACACCCCACCGCAGCAATGGCTATTGGCCCGAGTAGTCAAACCTATATTCGGCCCTGATGGACGAGTTCGAGTGGTCGAAGTAAAATCAACCAAAGGCTTATTTCGTCGCCCGATCCATAAGGTGGCTCCCTTACCCTTCCCAGATGACGTTTGAATTACAGGCATTCAACGAGGGGAGCATGTTGGATAAGATCGCCCTAATCACATTTATAATAATTAATTTTAATTTTGTTAATATTAGTTTCCATAATAATTTTATTTCGAGCCATCCTAATTTTGTTTGTCATATTCAAATTAAGCAGCATCAATAGACATACGTACATACATACGGTTGTTAGTTCTTTCGTTGGACCAGTATGTACATATGTGTGTTGTTGCTATTGTTAACAGTTTGATGTAAAGGAGAATATCAATAACAACAGCAGCACAATTGAAATCAGTTACTTCGAATTCCAGTCAGCCACTGTGGTTATTGTTATTCCCGTCTCAGTCGCTGCTTAGTTTTTTTTCTTGTTGCTTTCGATCGATGGCCTGGCGACAAATTCTTTTTTTGTAAATAAATAGTATATGAAAAGAAGCAAAGGTGTTAAGTTAATTACAAGAGCCAAAGTTTGGGCCACAATTAATAGGAAACAAAATCACAAATCGTTTATGAAGAAACGATTGATAACTGCGCAAACAGACGCGTTAAACGAAATTTGATTGTTGCTTCAAACCGTTGCATTCAAAAAGTGAACTAAACGCTGCCAACATTCTAATACCAAAGGTCTAAAAAGTGTATTCATTTATTTTTAAAATGCGTATACAAACAAGGTATTACGTACTAAAGAACGCGTTAAACGAAATTCGATTGTTGCTTCAAACCGTTGCATTCAAAAAGTGAACTAAACGCTGCCAACATTCTAATACCAAAGGTCTAAAAAGTGTATTCATTTATTTTTAAAATGCGTATACAAACAAGTTATTACGTACTAAAGAACGCGTTAAACGAAATTCGATTGTTGCTTCAAACCGTTGTATTCAAAAAGTAGCCAAATTAAGCAAACCGCGTTTTGGCGAAAACATTGCTGGACAAAAAAAGGTCATATCTCCTTAAGTATTTCGAATTTCAAAAAACCCTATAAGCTATAAAAATATGAAAAATCCACGAATACTCCCTTAAGCAAATAAAAAATAACAGTTAAAAAAGCAAGGGCAGCAAGTGCGTGTTTTAGTTAAAGTAATAAACAATTATCTTTAATGAATTGCATTAATTATAACGATTGTATAACATAACGGTTTGGAAATAAAGTATGAAAAGTATTGCAATTATTCAGAGAATATATCAAATACGTTTAATTTTTTAGTATCTCAACCTATAAAAATAAGCGATATTTTTGATGTGTGAATAAATATGAGCGATAATGATGTAGAGCTTGATCTTCGGTGAAGTCAACAAAAATGCGATTATTGCGACATATATTTAAAGTTCGGTGGAGTAGCAGCTATCGAAAAAGATAAATTTTTGATTTAAAATATTCTGTTATTGGTTATATATGAAACACCTGTCTTAGAATTTTCAATTAAACGACTTATTTTAGAAACCGGTGGTGTATTGCCAATACTAATCGATAAAATGAATTGACCGGTTATCGGTAACGATAAGCTAAAGTTAAGCGAGTAACCGGTTAAATACAAATTAAAAAAGAAACAAATTTTTCATAACTTTTTGTTTTCTTTAAATATTTTTAGCAATATAAAAATAATTAAATTATTAATTATAAAAAGAAATAAGAAATTATTAATCTCATTCAACAGAAATAACTTTTTGTTAACAATTATAAAAATTGCTATCTTGTAAGTTTTGTTAACAAAATTAAACAAATAAAAAAAAAATTTATTTCTATGAGTATTTGAATATTTATTTTAAATTAAACACTTTTACTGCTTTTATTAAAGATTACAAACAATAGTTAATTATTTTAATGCTAATTAATCGTAAGTGATAAAAAAAAAATCATTATGGACTATAAATGATAATTGAATTCTTAATTCTTTTACCTTTATATTTCGCCAATTTAAATTTTCTGTGCATCCGCGATTTTTAAAGCTGCATGCACGGCTCAGTAGCCATGGCTATTTTCGAGCGCACCCAACACCAGGCGTTCAAGTGCGTGTTCTAATGAGCGAGTCGCGAGATTCAAGTAGTAATGCATTTTTCAATTTTGTATTACAGTCAAATCACAATCTATATTATTATTACAAAAGCGCATTTTTTGTGATGATTATCAAATCTATACTGTAGACGCGATTTTTATAAATAGGGTAGCAATTGAAATGTCTTGCTCTGAAGATGTGCAATAAGGTCATATTTTTTTCTTAAATATTGTGTATTTTTTTAAAAAAGCTGAAACAATTTTATATGAAAAAAATCAAATTTATTTGTGATTCCTAAAAGTATGCGATATATTTTTATTATAATGCTATGATAAGTAATAACTGGGCGACTTAACAATTAAACAAAAATCTTTGGTTTAAAGGTAATAATAGTCCTTAATATAGAAACAAAATTATAAATCGTTAGATATTTTTTATTTTGGCGTTTGACCGCCACACGGGATAACTACTTCCTTATTTACTTACTTAGGTGGCCGTAACAACCCGTGTCCGGGTTTCGGCCGACCTCCTCAGCTCTCGGTAGACCCCTCTGCTTTGCGCGCGCCTTCTCCAATCGGATACACCAAGTGCGGTTAGGGCTTCCTCAGCCTGGTCCATCCATCGGAGGTATGGTCTCCCTCGTCGTCGTTGTCCAGCGACCCTCGCCTCGAGCACCTTTTTCGCTGGAGCTTCGTTGTCCATGCGATGGACATGACCCAGCCAGCGTAGTCACTGCACAGTTATACGCCGAACTACGTCAATCTCTTCGTAGAGCTCATACAGCTCGTGGTTCATTCGGATGCGATAGTCATCGCCGACTTTAACAGGACCGAAGATTTTGCGAAGAACTTTTCTCTCGAACACCCCCAGAGCAGCTGCGTCAGTTTGCGAAACTACCCATGCCTCAGTGCCATAAAGCAGCACAGGAAGAACGAGCGTCTTGTAGAGTGTTAGTTTTGTCGATCGAGAGAGGGCTCTGGAACTTAGTTGCTTACTGAGCCCGTAGTAGCACCTATTATCAATTATTGTTCTTCGCTTTATCTCCAGGCTAATTTCGTTGTTGGTATTAATGGCGGTGCCAAGGTATACGAACTCCTTGACTACTTCAAAGTTATAGCTACCGGATGAAACGTGGGAGTCTAGACTCCGCGCTCCCTTATTTGTAGACAGCATATAACTTATATTACCCTCATTTATCGTCAAACCCACTTTGGCTGATTCCTTTTCAAAAGCGACGAAAGCAGCGGTAACATCTCTCTTGGTTCTGCCGACAATATCAATATCATCAGCGTACGCAAGGAGCTGGACACCTTTTTAGAAATGGTGCCATTACGATGCACACCGGCCTTTCGTACGATCCCCTCCATGATGATGTTAAAGAGATCGCAAGACAGTGGATCGCCTTGCCTGAAACCTCTTTCGGTATTGAAGGTTTCGGAGAGGTCATTTCCTACCTTGACGGAGCTGCATGTGTTGATCAACGTCATTCTGCAAATTCTAATCAACTTTGCAGGTATACCGAACTCAGATATTGTTGCGTATAGGCAATCCCTTCTCGGGCTATCGAACGCAGCTTTAAAATTGACAAAAAAGTGTTATGTGTCATTTTGATTTACTTGGGTTTTCTCCAGGATTTGTCGTAGCGTGAAAATCTGGTCTATGGTGGATTTTCCAGGTAGAAAGCCACACTGATAAGGTCCAATCAGTGTTTTTGTAATCGGCTTTTATGTTTCACACAGTACGCTTGAAAGAACCTTATATGCGATGTAAATAAGACTGATACCTCTATAACTGGCGCAAATTGTTGGGTATCCTTTCTTAAGTATAGGGCATAGACGATTTTGAAATTATCAAGTGCACCTGCCGTAAGGCTTAAGCAACTTGGGTTATCCAAAACCTAGGGTAATAGTACCACAACACGGACCCGTTTATGTTTTAAAACAAGTAAAACATACAGGCATCCGGTGTGGCAACACGAACATGGAAGCTGCTTCACAAACACAAAGTATCACCCAGTGCCCTGCTGATTAGGAGCATTATGTAATAAATTACATACTGCCCGTAATAGCAGTACCAGTTTAGACTTCCGTAGCGACGTACTTCCATCCATCTACTAGTGGAGACAAGACCTACCCAATCTCTTGCATATTAAGACGGATATGCCAGCCCGGCCGTACCACTGCGCGACCCCGCCGGTCAATTTAGACCTGTGTAGCATTCACACAACCACAACCAGTACGAGACTCCCCGAAGGGCCAGCCCACGACAGTCATCTGGGCAACTCGATCCCGTCAAATGAGGATCCACAACATCCCCGCAAAAAGACCAAGAATACACAAATGCAATTACGAAAAAGTGCATTCTTACACATGACTGTGCTCAATGAGCACTTAAGGGCTAGTCTAACAATTTGCAGTTGCCGACTCAGCTGGAAACTATTGCACATGACTGGTACCTACTCTGGAGGACCTTTGCAATTGCCACTCTTACTCTGGCCGTTCGGATTTCACCATCCAGACATAGAGTTTTGGCCATTGTTCTCAGGGACTGCCGTGCTCAGTATGAGAACCCTTAGTTAAACAACCATTTCTACACTTGCCTCAGTGACTGCCGTGCCAGTCTAACAATTTGCAGTTGCCGACTCAGCTGGAAACTATTGCACATGACTGGTACCTACTCTGGAGGACCTTTGCAATTGCCACTCTTCCTCTGGCCGTTCGGATTTCACCATCCAGACAAAGAGTATTGTCCATTGTTCTCAGGGACTGCCGTGCTCAGTTTGAGAACCCTTAGTTAAACAACCATTTCTACACTTCCCTCAGTGACTGCCGTGCCAGTTTGAGGGTGCGAGTCAAACTCTTAACTAGCAATCCACTTCGGAAAGCCGAAGAGCCGACATTATTATGCACGCATGCCGACACTTCACAACTGTTGCAACACGCCCAATTAAGGTCTCCATGTGGTGGATAGATAAGGTCTACCCCATCTGACGGGTAAAGACTGTCCCCGTACTAACAAGTTTTAAGGTCAATTGCTATACCTTCGCAGGCTTGTTTCATATCGATATACCGAATATGACCTGCTACCAAGATGGGCGCCACCCCGAGCTCTTGGTTGGCCCTATCAGTTTTTATGTTTGCAGGACGTATCCTACAAACAACCCTCCTCCTTTATCCTGGCTTGGGACAGGCAGGCGCAACCCTGGCGGAGTTAGTATAGGGCACAGTACGCTGAGGTTCCAATCGTCGGGCATGCTTTCTGCTAGCCATATTTTGCTGATGAGCTGATGCATGCGCCTTATCAATTCTTCGCCGCCGGTTTTAAACAACTCAGCTGACAGGCCGTCAGCAACCGCTGCTTTATTTGAGTCGTTGGATTGGTGGCACTGTACTGCGCTCTCCATGGGCGGCATTGGTGGAATCGTCGCCAGTAAGCGCACGGGATAACTAGTTTTTATTATTTATCCATAAATAAATCAATTACTTTTGATAGCCCCAATCTTATTTTTTTTAGTTTTTATTGGCAGCCGATAGAACCCAGGCTCTAATCCCATCTGATACAAAAAGTTTTTACAATTGAATCAATTTTTCTGTTCGATCGTCACCTATCTCTATCGAATGGCAAACCTTAGAGAGTAAAACTGCCATGAAAAGCTTCTTCTGCTGATTTGATTTCTACTTGTTGATTTTTTATCAATTTTTTCTGATTTTTTCATCGATCGATACATTTCAGTGTAGGTTGTGCTGCTATATTGGATAAAGGACTGGTGGTTGGGTCCACGAAATTGCCGAATACGACCTGCTAGGTTCGAGCGGGCTTCCAAAATTTTTCTATTTCCATCTGCACACACCGATGCATCCGGATCAGTAATCATCGATAATAGTATATTTCCATGGTGAAAAAATATGGGTTGTTGTCGATGGCCGGTTTAATGGCTACCTGAACGTAGTTCGGCAAATCGCAAATCCGTGAAATGTATTTGAACACATTGCGGCTACCATGAATGGCTAGTGGTTGACTTTTAACTAAAAACCAAATGGCGCATACACTCTCACGAGTAGTAGTGAGATCTTTCAATATATTGGATGGCTGCGCTTGCGTTACGTACCAACGTAAAATGCGAGATGCTGTTGTTAGCCAACGGGCTGTACTTGTAGCACCGGGCTGTTGGCAGGCTAAATCTTCATCGCAGTGACCACTTTTAGCGGCAAGAAACATACGGTACAAGTAACGCTGATCGCTTCGTAGTAACCGTCCATCAATGTTTGTAGGCAGAAAATTGCAATTGGCTCGAAATTTAGAACAGGCTGAGGAAAAACATAAGCAAACATTGAAGTAGCTAAAAATTTTTTAAATTCAATTCACACGAACAGAAAAATCCATGCAGCGATTTATTCCGACATCAATTTCTCCTGGCCACAGCCCAGGGTTCTTCTGTCTTCCAAGCCATGTTCTCAGTCAGCGCAAATAAGACTCGAAGCACTTTATGACACCCCCTTTGTACCCGGTATTTGTGACAGTGCCGTCGCAACTGATCGCTACTAAGTTGTCCAAATTGTAACCGTCTTTCAACAAAAAGGCAACTATTGCAAGTTGTATTTTGCCTTCCGAAGGCGTGGCGTAGTCGATAAATTTTGACTTTGGTTCTTTTAAAATGGTGATGTGCTCTTCGATCACTTCGACATTGCTCGTTTTTAAAGTTCGCTCTTTTTTTCCATCGAAAGAGATGCAAGTTAACAAATCATGGCATTGTGCGGCCGTTTTTGCTTCTTTGCGGAACTTTTGCCGTTCACGGAAAACTTTGCACTTGTCAATTACGATGTCATCAAGCATAGATTACTTTGCGGTAATGGCAGCTTATAAGTCTTTTATTAGCATGGAGGCGTGCAATGCACCATGGCGGCTTGATGAATCGCTCCGGTCTAATGCAGAACAAACATACCGAAAGCGAATGCACGCTATTTTGAATTGGACGTTTTCCATTGGATTGTCTGCATCCTCCATCTGACTTCTTTCGAATTCATATTCGTCTTTACTGTCGGAAGCCGGTGTATTTACAGTCGGCAGGCAGCTGTAGCACTTGCAGAAACTCCAGCGGATATACTCGTGAGGTCATCATCATCATCTTCGTTTGGTAATGAACACAAACGAGCACTGCACTGATCAATGAAAGAAGCTTTTGAATTTTCTGGTATTTTGAGCTCGTCGACGCACACGCACGAAGCACAATTTTGAATGCAGCATTTGCAACGCGAAATTCGAAAGAGAACATCCCATTCGTTAGCACGGAATAGACACGGTTTTTTCACTTGAAGAGACGACTTCTTGAGTAAATTATTAATCAATCTACGAATATGGGTTCTCGACACAATAGGTATTTTTGCACAATTTTGAGACATCGTCATGCACTTTTTCTGTAAATTTACAACGTTTTAGGTTTGTATGATGCTGTAAAAACGTGCATTTGGAACTGCATTTTGTTTAATTTATTCGTTTTGTTTTTGTACTACGTATGCCAATGAGAACTCGATATAATTAACTTTTATTAATTGTCTTAAAGGGGCTGAAGGGGAACCAAAGCCTTTTTTGGATCCCTTTTTGTGCAAAAAATGAAAAGACGACGATTTAAAATGGTTAAATTCAAATTAAATTTATTTATTCTTTATATATGAATAGAAACACTTAAGATGCCACGCACAACTAAACTAGTCGAAGTTCTATTTGTTAATAATTTTTCTGCTAAAAACAATTAGCTCAGTCAAGGCCATTGTCCAAAAACACGTCGCGCCGCAAATTGTATTTTTTATGCACGCACTTATGTATTACAACTTGATAAGCGGTCGAAGATGTTTGTTGTTGTTGTTGCTGTTGTAACAATAGTGCAAGTGAAGCTAAGCGAGGCGATGAGAAGTTGTATGCTGTTGTTGTTGAAACGGTGATTTAATTTGTTTGTCCATGCATGGAATCCATGACGAAGTGCTGAAGGGTGGTGGTGGTGGTGCTAGTGTCGAGCGTAGAAAAAGTTTACCAAAAAGTGGTGTGATTTAATTGTTGGTACAATTGTTGGAAGAACCTTTGAAGGCAACGACAAAAAATACTTACAGGTGCAGCTGAATGCGAAAACAAAAATATGATGCGATGACAACAACAACGACCGCTTGGAAAAACAAATTGTTTTTATTTGACTGACATTGCCTGAACGAGAAATGTTAATATTTATTAATAAAAATTGCGATAGTTTTCTTAAGGTCTCGAGCAGGGGCTCTACACAATACAACGGCTGTGATTTTATAAAAACAGGTGCGATTGAAAAAACCAAGTTTTTGGAGTTTACTCATTTAGAATCGATTTCATATATTGCCCGCGGTATGAAAATTTTATGGCGAGTGAAATCGAGCGTTATCTAAAAAATCAAGCGTTACGCAGTCAGCTTTATACCAACAAAATATATTACTCATAGCAGAGAGAGTTCAATAAACTCGATGTTGCTCTCTACTCTCCTCTTTTTATGTTCAGCTAGGCACAGCACAACAAAAAATTGTGTGTGTTTGAATATCCGTGCATTTGCAACGTAGCCGTTGCTCATATGAGTAGCTTATACTAAAGTGCGTTTTTATTATAATTGATAATAATATAAAAGCTTGGTTAATTATAAGTCCAACAAGTTTTATTTCATTGAAATTAGTTAAAAATTCGTCGAGTTATTTAAATGTTAAGCATTAAGGTTGCTGTCAACTTACGGCACGTAACGAAACTACAAAATATAACTACACTGTGTTCTTATATATTCATGCACACTAACCGACGACGAAATGACAACGACCGACGAAAAAGCCGGGGGCTATAAAACCAAAGAATTCTGACCGGCTTGTCAGCAACCTTTAATCTTTTAAAAACAGCAAAAAATCGTTGTTTTTCGTGCTGCTTTGCCTAAACTGAGTTTTTCGCAAATAAGATCAAGCAAAACATAGTTATTTTAGTGATTTTGTAGTGAAGTATAAATACTTCAAATTGAATAAGTCGACGAATTTTCAACCGATTTCAATTAAATCAAACTTACTGGATTTAGAACTAGCCAGAATTTTTGGGACATTTAATACAGAATATGTCAACAAATTGATATTAAATAGAAATTTAAGGAAATTTTTCATCATACAAATGAAGGATTGCGCTTAATACAATTTTTGAAAGAAGTTAATTTAGATTTCTGGAAGAACAATGGGAACGACTAGATATGGCGTTTTTATATTTTTTTCGTTGTTTTAGTTTTAAACTTCTCTGTTAGCATGTGTTTCGATATGCTGGCAATTTGTGCCGATGTTTGTGTCTATTTGTTTGTATGTTCGGTGTCATTCGAGATTTAAAAGCAATTTTCCGAATCTGAATTTAATGTATCAACGAACAAAAAACAAAAAGATTGTGGGGAAAAAAAGGAAATCTTTGTAAAAGCAGGAAAATGTTGGAAAAACAATAAAGAACATTTTCAATTGCATTTGTCTATACGTAGGTGTGTGTGTGTGCTTGCAGCATTTGTACATATGTTTTGCACACAGAGCGAACCGTCTCCATACATGTGCTTGTGTATGGGAACAAAATCAACCCAAAGTGTATTGAAGCGAACGACCGATCGGCAATTAGAGAAAATTTCTTAAATATTTATGTATGACAATATAAATTGCGCTTGCACTGGTTTCAGCACAAACACACACTCGCCCAACCATGTTTGTCTCTCTGTCTGTTTGTTTGTGGCAACTTAATTGTTAACAAAGTTAACTAAATTGTTCTACAACTTGAAAATTAATTGTTCGATTGTAAATCTGCATCGGTGGCAAAGAATTTCAAATAAAGTACACACCCACAAACTCATAGATTTTCTGTCAGTCGTTGGCATCCTTGCAACATCTTTGTTGTCTTAGTGCAGCAATGCAAACACCAGCAAAAACAATTTCAAAAATATTACTTTTATTGGCATTTATAGAGACAGAATATGTGCGTGCAGTGCATGATATTAAGTGATTTTTTTTTAATGATATTGAGGCAACATTTTGGAATATATGCCAAAACTTTTATTTTTTCTGCTATTCAGTTTTGTTCCAACATTTGTTATCTAGAGATTTTTTTATGGTTAGAAAAATATTTTTCATTGAAGATGTAAAGATATGCTTCAAAAAGCATTCTTTATTTTATACATAAAGAAAATATTTATAACTCGATGGTCACCATTACCGTCTTTACCATAAGGTAAGCCTGAGCCCAGGGCCCCCATCCTCAGGGGGCGCCGAAGAACCGACAATTTCTCTCACACATGGTTATTTTGGCACGCATGGCTTATGGTTGAAAAATGAAAGCGTAAAACGTTTCTCTTTCACCTTCCTTACAATCATGAAATTCAATATATTCGCTATTGCTACGCCTTTGGATTTACTGTGGTTTGGAAGTGGAAAAATGTTTAAATCATTAAATACTTAATGTTGAGGTTATGTGCTGGATCTATAAAAATCATGCTCTACCGGTTATTTTATCACAAGGCATATACTGAGTCTATTATAGTCTATAATTTCCTAAGTTCGCCATCTCTAGCGATCACCCATGCAAACCACTCCAATTCCAAAGTCAAGCTGCACAGTCTAAACAAGGCCTAAAATATATATCAACATTGATTGGGGGAATCCCCGGATGATATATGAAACTTTCAGTCGGACAGAAATTGCGTGATTTAGTTTTGTATAATATAAATTGTGTAATATAATATATGTTTTGGTTTGTTCGTTTAAACATTATTCCATTATGTCGAAAAGAACATATTTAAGTGGGTAACAAAAAAGAAAAAAAGTTAAAAGCTAAAATCTCCTTAGCTTACTTCACTTTTTCTTATCACCTGAGTATTCACCTCAAGATAAAAATACCTCTAAATATCACCAGGAAAAATAGGTTACGTGTGGCGAAAATGACATACACATACCAGATGCTGAACATTCAACTTTAAGCTACTTTGCGTTTAAAACTGCAAGCTTGGAGAATGTATCTGTATATCCTGACCCTGGTACTTATTATGACGAAATTTTAACAGAAGAAGTCCGTGATATTTGGATTCGAAAAGAGTTTTTCCAGAATAAAAATTATGACTTTTCCGAAACTTCTACAAGTTTTCCAGATTCAAGTGGTAAAACACAAAAACTAGGCACTTGACTAAAAATTATTTTAACCGTAAATTGGCGGATGGTGAGTATTTAGAAAGAAAATGGCTCCTTTATTCACCAGCGAAGAAATCTGTTTAATGTTATTGCTGCCGTCTATTTAATACCACTACTGGTACTGGACATAATTTGAGTTCTCCAAGTGGATATAAAAATTGGAAGCATATAAGTAACTTATTGATGGAGCATGAGAACATTTTACAGCACTGGCAATTTATGATGAATTCTTGATGTTGCAAGAATAAAAACTGCTGGATGAATTGATAGTGATTTGTTGTCCCAATATAATACAGAAATTATCTATTGAAAAAATGTGCTTAGAACGATAGTTGCAGTAGTGAAACTTTTAGCTTCAAGAGGTCTTGCTTTTTGTGGTGAAAATGAGACATTGGAATCGCAAAATAACGGGAAGTATTGAGGATGCTTAGAACTGATTAGTGAATTTGATTCTTTTCTTGCTGATCACATACAAAACTGTGGAAATCGTATAAAAGGAAGTACATCATATTTATTTGCAAATATTTGTAATGAATTCATTAATATAATGGGACAGCAAGTTTTAAAAGCAATTGTCAAAGAACTTAAAACAGCAAAGTACTTCTCTATTAGCGTAGACTCTACGTCAGATCTGTCCCACGTTAAAGTTTTTTGAAAGCCTTGGTATTCCTCTAAAAGATTGTCATGGGCACAGCTAGACAATGCGTGAAACATGTCTGGAAAGTACTCTGGTGTTTAGTCAAGATTAAAATAACTTTGCGAATTCGCAATTTACACTCTATGTGCGGCACATTCGCTAAGTTTAGTGGGAGTTCAGGCTGTTGAGTGTAATTGAAGCAGTTGCATTCTTTCAATTTGTACAAAAATTATTCATTTTTTTTTTAATAGTCCTGAAGTCTCTTTCAGAAACTAGATGGTCTGCACGTGCCAATGGTATGTATACTTTTCAGAATGGTTATTTAAATATTTCTGAAGCATTGTCTTCAATTACAAGTGATATCAATTAACGAGGAGACACTAGAAACGAAGCCAAAAGCCTGGCAAAACAAATGGAAACTTTTGAGACTGCTCTTTTTACGGAAATATGTAATGATCTTTTGGGAATTATGAATAAAACAAGTTTAAGTTTACTGAATAGCACTTTGACCATGGACGTTGTAACAATACTTTACGAACCTCTGATCAGATATGTCAATAACGCACGAAATAATTTTGATCAGTACGAAACGTCTGCTAAATAAAAAAATCCGGATGCTGATTACAAAGATATATATGAAAGAAAAAAAATTCGCAGCATACGAATCACTTTTTTGAAGGATCATCAAAGACTGCACAGTTGAGGGACAAGGAAAAGTTTCGTGAAGATACTTTCATTCCCATAATTGAAACATTAAATACACATTTAAAACAATTTTTGGCAGCATACCCAGAAATTGATAATCGAGGTGGTTTTCTTTGTAAGTCAACAACGATCGAATCTAGCGAGTTGACCAAAAAATGCAAATAATTTGCAGAATTTTATCACGAACACATTAATGCATATGAGCTCAAAACAGAATGTTTACAATTATGTCAATATTTAAAAAACATAGCGAGAGAACCTAATAAAGTCAGATAAATTAGAGGAAACTTGTCCATGTTGAAGTTGCTACAAGAAGATTCCTTTGCCTGATGGTAACGAATTCCGTCATCGTTGATTGGTGGTGCTGAACTGTGTTTTCCATGGTCGGTATTGGTGGAGTCGTCACCAGTAAGTAGATTGAAGAAATGCTGTCTCCACAATCCACAAGTGGATGCTCGGGGGTTGAAACCTTGGTATAGACGCTTAACCTGTTGATAGAATTTTCGTGCATCCTTCTTGCTCTGGTAACATATGCCTCTCTTTTCATGCGTCTGAAAAAGTCTTTTCCTTCCTCTTTTCGCGGTAGTTTTCTCGCACGGCTCGCGTTGCAGCTGACTGCAGCGTTTTTCTATTAGTGGAGTTTTTTACTGCTGTCGCGATGCGACACTCCTGATCATTGCATCCTAGGAAACCAATGACTTCTTTAGCGGCAGTGCGCATGGTAAAAGTCCGCCGGCATCGTCGGGTCCAGAGCTTGGTTGGTTGAGCTTAACCGAGAGTTGAACGGAGTGGGCCTCGGCAGTCCGTTGTAATTGCAGCTTAGTGACTTCTAGCTTTCGTTGCATTTCTGTGCGTATATTCTTCACATTGCTTAATAGCATGCGGATCTTGGCTGCAACAAGGTAGTGGTCGGAGTCAATGTTGACCCCCCGACATGCATGCACATCTAGAACACTAGAGTTCGGTATTTAATTAATTCAAAAGTTAATTTCTCTATTAGGTCACTTTTGCTTGGACAAACATTATATCTGTAATATAAATGTAAATTTGTATAACCAAACACGTTGTATCTCTGAGAACAAAAAAATGTAAAAGGTTAGGTTAGGTATGAAAGGTCGTGCACCGCCGGCGCTTCCGCGGGGGCCTATAGGTCCATTACGAATCCCTTTTTATAGTTGTGGTACCAAGTTAAACCATTGTTCCGATTTGTTCCTCAAACCATCCTGTGCTTTTTATGAACATCCAGTTGTCTAGCAGTGGTGTGTTCACCAACTCTTCCAAGTCTTTGAAAAATCTGTTCCCCATGTGTCGGAGTCGATGATTCTGTAGACTTGGACATTCGCATAGTAGGTGAGTTATTGTTTCTATTTCCTCCGGGTCTTTGCAGCTCCGACAAAAGTCTGGCGCTGTTATACCTATTCTATTGGCCATTACCCCAATGGGGCAATGACCCGTTAGAACTCCAACAAGGATCCGGATTTCCCGTTTGACCAAAAGCAGAAGGCTTCTAGTTCTTTTCTCATTTAGCTCAGGCCAAAGCCTTCGAGATATGTTGCAGTCACCTCTGGAAGCCCAGTTTGTGTTAGCAATATCTCTGGCTTTTAGTTCTATATTCCTTTTGACGACGCCTATTGGAATGTGCACATCTGTGCCAGCTCTGTTTGTACTTGCGGTTACTCCACGCCTTGCCAGTTCATCTGCTGCGTCGTTCCCTTCAATATTGCTATGTCCGGGAACCCAGCAGAGAGTGACGTTGTGGCTATTGCAGATACTGTTCAGTGCAAGCTTACAGTTTTGCACCGTTCGAGCCTTCGTCGTTTTACTGTTCAGTGCTTTGATGGCCGCTTGGCTATCCACAAAAATTACTACCCTTGTGGGGGTAAGATTTTTCCTGTAAATGGCCCGTGCAGCTTTTTCAATAGCATATATTTCTGCCTGAAAAACGCTACAGTAATCCGAGAGTTTGTAACACTCTTTGATTTGTAGCGTTTCACAGTATACACCCGATCCAGTTCCGTTTTCCATTTTGGAACCATCAGTATATAAATGGAGATTGCCGTAGGATTCTACAGCCGTTTCTTCCCATCCTTGTCTGCTGGGAATGGATGTGGTATATTCTGAACCGAATCTTACACTGGGTATGATATAGTCGGTTGCTCTTTTTGATTCCTCGGTTCCAAAGAGATTTAGAATAGATGCGTGTCCGAATGTGCTGCTTTTCCAGGCTCGTGATTCGTTGAGGCGAATCGCGCTCTTGGTCGCCGAACATTTAAGGAATTCTTCTACGGAAAGAAGAATTATTTTTTTATGCGTTATCGTCCACCATACGAGAGCACCGTAGGCAAGAATGGGTCTCACGATCGCTGTATACATCCAGTGGATTATGTGCGGTCGCAGTCCCCATTTCCTGCCAAATGTCCTCTGACAAGCGTACAAAGCGCACAGTGCTTTTTTTCCTTCTTTCCTCTGTGTTGCGTTTCCAGCTCAGCTTGTTATCAAGGATAATTCCAAGGTATTTGGCTTCCGTGGAAAGTTTCAGAGTTACTCCGTTAAGTTTCGGTAATGTTAAACTTTCTATTTTTCTTTTTCTTGTGAACAGAACGAGTTCGGTCTTTACTGGGTTAACACTAAGTCCATTCGATTCTGCCCACCGCGATAGTTTATTCAATGCCGCAGATATTAGTTCGCTAATTGTTTGCAGGTATTTCCCGCATATTAGGATGGCAACGTCATCGGCATAGGCTACCACTTTTGTTCCTCCAGTTGTGAGTGTAGTGAGAATTTTGTCAACCACAATTAGCCAGAGAAGGGGGGATATGACTCCTCCTTGCGGTGTGCCTCTTGTGGCTTCTTTCCTCACAACGCTCATTCCCATTTGTGAGCTTATACGTCTGCTATTGAGCATTTTATAAATCCACTGGGTTATTTTACTGTTAACTCCTTTGTCTACTAAAGCATTTCTTATAGAATCTGTATTTACATTGTTAAATGCGCCTTCGATATCTAAAAACGTTGCTAAAGTATATTCTTTGTGATGAAGGGTTCCTTCTATGACCGAAACCACCTCATGCAGTGCCGTTTCTACCGATTTACCCTTAAGATAGGCATGTTGTACACTACAGAGATTATTATCGTTCACAGATTCTCTTATGTGAAGATCTATTATTCTCTCTAGCGTTTTCATCAAGAATGATGAGAGACTAATAGGCCTATAATCCTTTGGTGCTGAGTGTATCGGTTTCCCAGCTTTAGGAATGAATACAACTCGCACATCTCTCCAAATTTTTTGGAACATATCCTGTCTTGAGGCAGCCGGTGAAGATTGCTATAAGCCAGGGCATGATGCTAGGAAGGGCATATTGCATCATGGCCGGTAGGATACCATCTGGCCCCGCAGATTTGTAGGGCTTGAAGGATCCGATCGACCATTCTACAGTTGACCTTGTAATAATGTTGGGGAGTTCTTGTAAAGGTTCTGGCATTGTTATTTCCAAGTTGTTGTTAGCATCGTTTTGATACGGTTCTGTACAACCTGGAAAGTGAGTTTCCATGAGTAGCAAAAGCGTTTCTTGGCTGGATTCTGTCCAGGATCCGTCGGACCTCTTAAGGTATCCCGGGACCGTTGGGTCTTTGGATAGCGTCTTGCGAAGTCTGGCGGCTTCACTGGTATCCTCAATGGACTCGCAAAATTTTGTCCAAGATGTTCGCTTAGCTATTCTTACATCCCTAGTGTAAGCATTTAGCGTGGATCTGTAGATTGTCCAGTCCTGCTCTAGTTTGCTTAAGATGGTCTTCCGGTGAAGTTTTCTAACCTCTGATCGCCTCTTTTTGAGGTCGCTGGTCCACCAACTCGCAATTTGCAGGTTTGCGACTTCGAGACTTTGGTCAGAACTTCTTGAAAGCCTGGTTCATTTTTCCCTTATAAGCTCGAATTCATTGTCAATAGATACATCGGTTGGGAGGTATTCTGTGTCAGGGTCTGCAATATTTCTGCTTATCTAGACTGAATACCTTTCCCAGTTAGTTTTTAATGGGTTCCTAAAATGTTTCTTTAATTGGGGATCGTAGTCAATAGTAAAGAGAATGGTAAAGTGGTCGGAAAACGACTCCTTCT